>JAUIMM010000684.1:4710000-5310000 GCA_031769625.1 Taudactylus pleione
ACGCCAGTTTAGGCACAGCCCCCATTACAGTAAACATTTCTTTCTATAGTTTTTATTACTTTAAATGTCACTCAGACGTCCACAAACAAAATCCCCTTTCAATTTCATTATAATGACGTTTAGTCAGAGACTTGCCTGGGGAACGCCGGGTACTACAGTTGGGATTTAAAAATGTGTATGCGTGCTTGTTTTTACTTTAATAGGTAGGCATCTCAGAGACCCCTGTCCCATATACTGGTACCACTACAAGAGTGACATAGTTGCCACACCAAGGGTCCCAGACCCGTGAATTACCCGAACCCCCATGTGTCCCTGGCTGGGGCGGATTGAGGACTTGGGAGCTGCACATCTGGAATGACTAAGCAAAAGCGTAACTGAAGGATTTTATCTCCAGAGCGACCAGTTCGGCCACCAAATTCGGCATGACTTCAGTCATCAAATGCAAAAACTATCCTTCCATACATCTGTGGTGGCTAAAAACGGTAAAGGTCCATGATTGGTCAACAGTCTGAAAGTCGACAGGATCTGAATGTCAACAGTCAAAAGGTCGACCACCAATATGTAGACATGTATTTAAGTCGACATTGTTAAATGGTTGACACATTCAAAGGGTCGACATTCAACATGTCGACGCAAAAAAAAGTTGACATTTTTTATTTTTATATTTTAGCCTAAGCCTAAAATCATAAAAAATATAACATATTTTGTTAGAAAATAATAGCTGATTGGTTAATTTTAGCCTAGAAGCCTTTGTATAACAATGTTACCCCCAGTGGTATTCCCAATTGAGCTGCCTTACTGCACTATACAAGCTCCTGAGGGCTTTACGCAAAATGCAGCAGAGATAGAGGACCTGATTCAGAGCCGGACGGTCTATCAGAGCCGAAGGCACTCCCACTGACATCACTTGTGATGTCAGTGGGGCCGGCCCCAGACGGTACGCGTTCCCATAGGAACGCCTCCGTCTGGACAGCCACCCCCTGGCACGCCCACCAAAGGTGGCGTGCTGTCACTCACCATCGAAAGAACGCCCCCTTTGGTATGAGACCCATAGCGACGGCTCACGATGGAGCCGGGTCTGTCGTGCGCATGCGCACTGGGCCAACATCGACCCGCTTGCGAGCGCTCAGCGCTCGCGAGCGGGTCTGAATTAGGCCCAGAGAACATACTGTAGGACCTGGTGACAGATCCTGCTCATATTTGATAATTTTGCATATAACATTTTATTCGGAACAACAACCAATCGGACGCACAAATCCCAACTGACGTTCTTCTAGGTTTACTGAAAGCCCAAATCAACTGGTCAATGGATTGTAACTAAGCATCTGTAAACCTGGCTGCTGTGGGCGGTCCAGGTGCAGCGCAATATGGCCGCGCCAAGCGTCTTTTCCGCTCAGAATGTGCATTTTCTTTGCACAAATAAATCAACTGGAAGTAACAAAACGACTCTGCTAGATTGCACTGATCAATGTGATGTGCGACATCTGTACATCTGTGTGCGACCGAGCCTGATTCTGTATACAAAGTGCTGCCGTGCAGCGGCCGCGTCTTCTTCTCATGCCAAGTTCCGTTGTGCTTTCTCCGCGACTTTGTACGCATTTAAAGTTAATTCCTGCGCTGTTAAAGTCGCAGCCCAGGGCCTGTAGGGCACTGCGAGTGGTGTTTCGCTGCGTCTGCGATGTAAATAAGGTGCAAAACGTAAACAAAAAAAACTCTACAGAGCGTGCTGAGTTGCGCCGGGTGTCTTGCGCCGAATGGCTTGAGAATAGGTGCATGAGGACACATCTGTACGTGAGTGCGGAAGAGTAAAGCTAGAACATAAATGTTTTACTGTACAGATCAAAGGGCCACTAAAACATAGATAGCATCTTGTAAAATTCAGAAATATGGGGGTCATTCAGACCCACTCGCGAGCGGCAGTACGCTCGCAAGTGGGTCGATGGTCCCCACTGCGCATGCGCACGACGGAGGGAGCTCCGTCGTGCGCATGCGCAAGACCCGGCGAGCGAAGGACTTTCCATCGCTCCGGGTCTCGCACCAAAGGGGGCGTGCTGTCGATGTTGATTGACAGCACGCCCCCTTTGGTGGGCGTGCCGGGGGCGTGCCTGCTAGACGGAGGCGTTCCCATGGGAACGCCTACCATCTGAAGCCGGCCCCACTGACATCACTAGTGATGTCAGTGGGAGTGATTTTGGCTCTGATAGAGCCAAAATCACTCCAGGGCTTGTGGTTGAGAAACCCGACCACAGGGTTTCACTCGCAAGTCCGATGGTCGCGATGGTCAAGACCATCGCGACCATCTTGTTGGACGCTCGTATGACCCACAGCTATACGAGCATCCAGGAGGACGCTCCTTTTTAATGGAGGTGGGCCCTGATTCAGAGCGAGCGCTCTGGTCAGAGCGTCCGGCTCTGAATCAGGGCCCATATATGTAAAAGGTTCCAGGCCACAGCAACTGAAAGTCATATATAATCGCTATATAGCAAAGTGCAAGGTATTGCCCAAGGTTATCAGCCTTTGTAGGCTCTGAGTGGCTCTCCGCAGGGTTCCCCTATACAGAAATGCTGGCTGGAAACCAGCTATGCACAACAGGACCGGTTCCAGCACAGCCTCATCTGGGTATATTATAATTACACTTAGCACAGCATCTGTGTCACACTAGCCTATATGTACGTACACTTTATTAAAGCAATCTAAGTGAATCGGAAAACCCCCTCTGACCGCAGGTAACAAGGATAAAATGTGCAGCAGACAACTCACCGCTCACTAGTGGGGTCCGAACAGTTAAGAGGGTATTTCAGTAGGATCTGGGTCCCGTCTGTATCCTGCAGAGTATCCTGCTGCCCCGTGTAATATTCCACCAGTTCTGACAAAGTAGCAAATTGTTCTCCTCCATATAAGTCATAGTAGTCACCGGTATTTTGTATCCGGATATGTGTGACTAAGTCCTCCAATCTAAAGGCAGAAAAACAGAAGGGATTACTGGGATTTAACCTCTAGTTCATGCACCCTCATTATTGTAGTACATACGAGCTTGTGTGCCCTCACTGTTATCCTACATATAGTACATATAGCTCGTGTGCCCTCACTGTTATCCTACATATAGTACATATAGCTCGTGTACCCTCACTGTTATCCTACATATAGTACATATAGCTCATGTGCCCTCACTGTTATCCTACATATAGTACATATAGCTCATGTGCCCTCACTGTTATCCTACATATAGTACATATAGCTCATGTGCCCTCACTGTTATCCTACATATAGTACATATAGCTCATGTGCCCTCACTGTTATCCTACATATAGTACATATAGCTCATGTGCCCTCACTGTTATCCTACATATAGTACATATAGCTCATGTGCCCTCACTGTTATCCTACATATAGTACATATAGCTCATGTACCCTCACTGTTATCCTACATATAGTACATATAGCTCATGTGCCCTCACTGTTATCCTACATATAGTACATACAGCTCATGTGCCCTCACTGTTGTCCTACATATAGTACATACAGCTCATGTGCCCTCACTGTTATCCTACATATAGTACATATAGCTCGTGTGCCCTCACTGTTATCCTACATATAGTACATATAGCTCATGTGCCCTCACTGTTGTCCTACATATAGTACATACAGCTCATGTGCCCTCACTGTTGTCCTACATATAGTACATATAGCTCATGTGCCCTCACTGTTCTCCTACATATAGTACATACATCTCATGTGCCCTCACTGTTGTCCTACATATAGTACATATAGCTCATGTGCCCTCACTGTTATCCTACATATAGTACATATAGCTCATGTGCCCTCACTGTTATCCTACATATAGTACATATAGCTCATGTGCCCTCACTGTTATCCTACATATAGTACATACATCTCATGTGCCCTCACTGTTGTCCTACATATAGTACATATAGCTCATGTGCCCTCACTGTTATCCTACATATAGTACATATAGCTCGTGTGCCCTCACTGTTGTCCTACATATAGTACATATAGCTCGTGTGCCCTCACTGTTATCCTACATATAGTACATATAGCTCATGTGCCCTCACTGTTATCCTACATATAGTACATATAGCTCGTGTGCCCTCACTGTTATCCTACATATAGTACATACAGCTCATGTGCCCTCACTGTTATACTACATATAGTACATACATCTCATGTGCCCTCACTGTTGTCCTACATATAGTACATATAGCTCGCGTGCCCTCACTGTTATCCTACATATAGTACATATAGCTCGTGTGCCCTCACTGTTATCCTACATATAGTACATATAGCTCGTGTGCCCTCACTGTTATCCTACATATATTACATATAGCTCGTGTACCCTCACTGTTATCCTACATATAGCTCGTGTGCCCTCACTATTGTCCTACATATAGTACATATAGCTCGTGTGCCCTCACTGTTATCCTACATATAGTACATATAGCTCGTGTGCCCTCACTGTTATCCTACATATATTACATATAGCTCGTGTACCCTCACTGTTGTCCTACATATAGTACATATATCTCGCGTGCCCTCACTGTTGTCCTACATATAGTACATATAGCTCGCGTGCCCTCACTGTTATCGTACATATAGTACATATAGCTCGCGTGCCCTCACTGTTATCGTACATATAGTACATATAGCTCGCGTGCCCTCACTGTTATCGTACATATAGTACATATAGCTCGTGTACCCTCACTGTTGTCCTACATATAGTACATATATCTCGCGTGCCCTCACTGTTGTCCTACATATAGTACATATAGCTCGTGTGCCCTCACTGTTGTCCTACATATAGTACATATAGCTCGTGTGCCCTCACTGTTATCCTACATATAGTACATATAGCTCGTGTGCCCTCACTGTTATCCTACATATAGTACATACATCTCATGTGCCCTCACTATTGTCCTACATATAGTACATACATCTCATGTGCCCTCACTGTTGTCCTACATATAGTACATACATCTCATTTGCCCTCACTGTTATCCTACATATAGTACATATAGCTCATGTGCCCTCACTGTTACCCTACATATAGTACATACATCTCATGTGCCCTCACTGTTGTCCTACATATAGTACATACAGCTCATGTGCCCTCACTGTTATCCTACATATAGTACATATAGCTCATGTGCCCTCACTGTTATCCTACATATAGTACATATAGCTCATGTGCCCTCACTGTTATCCTACATATAGTACATATAGCTCGTGTGCCCTCACTGTTATCCTACATATAGTACATACAGCTCATGTGCCCTCACTGTTATCCTACATATAGCTCATGTGCCCTCACTGTTATCCAACATAGAGTACATATAGCTCATGTGCCCTCACTGTTGTCCTACATATAGTACATACATCTCATGTGCCCTCACTGTTATCCTACATATAGTACATACATCTCATGTGCCCTCACTGTTGTCCTACATATAGTACATATAGCTCGTGTGCCCTCACTGTTATCCTACATATAGTACATACATCTCATGTGCCCTCACTGTTATCCTACATATAGTACATACATCTCATGTGCCCTCACTGTTATCCTACATATAGTACATACATCTCATGTGCCCTCACTGTTGTCCTACATATAGTACATATAGCTCGTGTGCCCTCACTGTTATCCTACCTATAGTACATACATCTCATGTGCCCTCACTGTTGTCCTACATATAGTACATATAGCTCGTGTGCCCTCACTGTTATCCTACATATAGTACATATAGCTCATGTGCCCTCACTGTTATCCAACATATAGTACATATAGCTCGTGTGCCCTCACTGTTATCCTACATATAGTACATACATCTCGTGTGCCCTCACTGTTATCCTACATATAGTACATATAGCTCATGTGCCCTCACTGTTATCCTACATATAGTACATATAGCTCATATGCCCTCACTGTTATCCTACATATAGTACATATAGCTCGTGTGCCCTCACTGTTATCCTACATAAAGTACATACATCTCATGTGCCCTCACTGTTATCCTACATAAAGTACATATAGCTCATGTGCCCTCACTGTTATCCTACATATAGTACATATAGCTCGTGTGCCCTCACTGTTATCCTACATATAGTACATATAGCTCGTGTACCCTCACTGTTATCCTACATATAGTACATATAGCTCGTGTGCCCTCACTGTTATCCTACATATAGTACATACAGCTCATGTGCCCTCACTGTTATCCTACATAAAGTACATATAGCTCGTGTGCCCTCACTGTTGTCCTACATATAGTATATATAGCTCGTGTGCCCTCACTGTTATCCTACATATAGTACATATAGCTCGTGTGCCCTCACTGTTGTCCTACATATAGTACATATAGCTCGTGTGCCCTCACTGTTATCCTACATATAGTACATATAGCTCGTGTGCCCTCACTGTTGTCCTACATATAGTACATATAGCTCGTGTGCCCTCACTGTTATCCTACATATAGTACATATAGCTCATGTGCCCTCACTGTTACCCTACATATAGTACATATAGCTCGTGTGCCCTCACTGTTGTCCTACATATAGTACATATAGCTCGTGTGCCCTCACTGTTATCCTACATATAGTACATATAGCTCGTGTGCCCTCACTGTTATCCTACATATAGTACATAAAGCTCGTGTGCCCTCACTGTTGTCCTACATACAGTACATATAGCTCGAGTGCCCTCACTGTTGTCCTACATATAGTACATATAGCTCGTGTGCCCTCACTGTTGTCCTACATATAGTACATATATCTCGCGTGCCCTCACTGTTGTCCTACATATAGTACATATAGCTCGTGTGCCCTCACTGTTATCCTACATATAGCTCGTGTGCCCTCACTGTTATCGTACATATAGTACATATAGCTCGTGTGCCCTCACTGTTATCCTACATATAGTACATATAGCTCGTGTGCCCTCACTGTTATCCTACATATAGTACATACATCTCATGTGCCCTCACTATTGTCCTACATATAGTACATACATCTCATGTGCCCTCACTGTTGTCCTACATATAGTACATATAGCTCATGTGCCCTCACTGTTATCCTACATATAGTACATATAGCTCGTGTGCCCTCACTGTTATCCTACATATAGTACATATAGCTCGTGTGCCCTCACTGTTATCCTACATATAGTACATATAGCTCGTGTGCCCTCACTGTTATCCTACATATAGTACATATAGCTCGTGTGCCCTCACTGTTATCCTACATATAGTACATATAGCTCGTGTGCCCTCACTGTTATCCTACATATAGTACATATAGCTTGTGTGCCCTCACTGTTGTCCTACATATAGCTCGTGTGCCCTCACTGTTGTCCTACATATAGTACATATAGCTCGTGTGCCCTCACTGTTGTCCTACATATAGTACATATAGCTCATGTGCCCTCACTGTTATCCTACATATAGTACATATAGCTCGTGTGCCCTCACTGTTATCCTACATATAGTACATATAGCTCGTGTACCCTCACTGTTATCCTACATATAGTACATATAGCTCGTGTGCCCTCACTGTTATCCTACATATAGTACATACAGCTCATGTGCCCTCACTGTTATCCTACATAAAGTACATATAGCTCGTGTGCCCTCACTGTTGTCCTACATATAGTATATATAGCTCGTGTGCCCTCACTGTTATCCTACATATAGTACATATAGCTCGTGTGCCCTCACTGTTGTCCTACATATAGTACATATAGCTCGTGTGCCCTCACTGTTATCCTACATATAGCTCATGTGCCCTCACTGTTATCCAACATAGAGTACATATAGCTCATGTGCCCTCACTGTTGTCCTACATATAGTACATACATCTCATGTGCCCTCACTGTTATCCTACATATAGTACATACATCTCATGTGCCCTCACTGTTGTCCTACATATAGTACATATAGCTCGTGTGCCCTCACTGTTATCCTACATATAGTACATACATCTCATGTGCCCTCACTGTTATCCTACATATAGTACATACATCTCATGTGCCCTCACTGTTATCCTACATATAGTACATACATCTCATGTGCCCTCACTGTTGTCCTACATATAGTACATATAGCTCGTGTGCCCTCACTGTTATCCTACCTATAGTACATACATCTCATGTGCCCTCACTGTTGTCCTACATATAGTACATATAGCTCGTGTGCCCTCACTGTTATCCTACATATAGTACATATAGCTCATGTGCCCTCACTGTTATCCAACATATAGTACATATAGCTCGTGTGCCCTCACTGTTATCCTACATATAGTACATACATCTCGTGTGCCCTCACTGTTATCCTACATATAGTACATATAGCTCATGTGCCCTCACTGTTATCCTACATATAGTACATATAGCTCATATGCCCTCACTGTTATCCTACATATAGTACATATAGCTCGTGTGCCCTCACTGTTATCCTACATAAAGTACATACATCTCATGTGCCCTCACTGTTATCCTACATAAAGTACATATAGCTCATGTGCCCTCACTGTTATCCTACATATAGTACATATAGCTCGTGTGCCCTCACTGTTATCCTACATATAGTACATATAGCTCGTGTACCCTCACTGTTATCCTACATATAGTACATATAGCTCGTGTGCCCTCACTGTTATCCTACATATAGTACATACAGCTCATGTGCCCTCACTGTTATCCTACATAAAGTACATATAGCTCGTGTGCCCTCACTGTTGTCCTACATATAGTATATATAGCTCGTGTGCCCTCACTGTTATCCTACATATAGTACATATAGCTCGTGTGCCCTCACTGTTGTCCTACATATAGTACATATAGCTCGTGTGCCCTCACTGTTATCCTACATATAGTACATATAGCTCGTGTGCCCTCACTGTTGTCCTACATATAGTACATATAGCTCGTGTGCCCTCACTGTTATCCTACATATAGTACATATAGCTCATGTGCCCTCACTGTTACCCTACATATAGTACATATAGCTCGTGTGCCCTCACTGTTGTCCTACATATAGTACATATAGCTCGTGTGCCCTCACTGTTATCCTACATATAGTACATATAGCTCGTGTGCCCTCACTGTTATCCTACATATAGTACATAAAGCTCGAGCGCCCTCACTGTTGTCCTACATACAGTACATATAGCTCGAGTGCCCTCACTGTTGTCCTACATATAGTACATATAGCTCGTGTGCCCTCACTGTTGTCCTACATATAGTACATATATTTCGCGTGCCCTCACTGTTGTCCTACATATAGTACATATAGCTCGTGTGCCCTCACTGTTATCCTACATATAGCTCGTGTGCCCTCACTGTTATCGTACATATAGTACATATAGCTCGTGTGCCCTCACTGTTATCCTACATATAGTACATATAGCTCGTGTGCCCTCACTGTTATCCTACATATAGTACATAAAGCTCGTGTGCCCTCACTGTTGTCCTACATACAGTACATATAGCTCGAGTGCCCTCACTGTTGTCCTACATATAGTACATATAGCTCGTGTGCCCTCACTGTTGTCCTACATATAGTACATATATCTCGCGTGCCCTCACTGTTGTCCTACATATAGTACATATAGCTCGTGTGCCCTCACTGTTATCCTACATATAGTACAAATAGCTCATGTGCCCTCACTGTTATCCTACATATAGTACATATAGCTCGTGTGCCCTCACTGTTGTCCTACATATAGTACATATATCTCGCGTGCCCTCACTGTTGTCCTACATATAGTACATATAGCTCGTGTGCCCTCACTGTTATCCTACATATAGCTCGTGTGCCCTCACTGTTATCGTACATATAGTACATATAGCTCGTGTGCCCTCACTGTTATCCTACATATAGTACATATAGCTCGTGTGCCCTCACTGTTATCCTACATATAGTACATACATCTCATGTGCCCTCACTATTGTCCTACATATAGTACATACATCTCATGTGCCCTCACTGTTGTCCTACATATAGTACATATAGCTCATGTGCCCTCACTGTTATCCTACATATAGTACATATAGCTCGTGTGCCCTCACTGTTATCCTACATATAGTACATATAGCTCGTGTGCCCTCACTGTTATCCTACATATAGTACATATAGCTCGTGTGCCCTCACTGTTATCCTACATATAGTACATATAGCTCGTGTGCCCTCACTGTTATCCTACATATAGTACATATAGCTCGTGTGCCCTCACTGTTATCCTACATATAGTACATATAGCTTGTGTGCCCTCACTGTTGTCCTACATATAGTACATATAGCTCGTGTGCCCTCACTGTTGTCCTACATATAGTACATATAGCTCGTGTGCCCTCACTGTTGTCCTACATATAGTACATATAGCTCGTGTGCCCTCACTGTTATCCTACATATAGTACATATAGCTCGTGTGCCCTCACTGTTATCCTACATATAGTACATATAGCTCGTGTGCCCTCACTGTTGTCCTACATATAGTACATATAGCTCGTGTGCCCTCACTGTTATCCTACATATAGTACATATAGCTCGTGTGCCCTCACTGTTGTAGTATATATAGCTCATGCACCCTCACTGTTGTAGTATATATAGCTCATGCACCCTCACTGTTGTAGTACATATAGGTCATGCACCCTCACTGTTGTAGTACATATAGGTCATACACCCTCACTGTTGTAGTACATATAGCTCATACACCCTCACAGTTGTAGTACATATAGCTCATGCACCCTCACTGTTGTAGTACATATAGCTCATACACCCTCACAGTTGTAGTACATATAGGTCATGCACCCTCACTGTTGTAGTACATATAGCTCATGCACCCTCACTGTTGTAGTACATATAGGTCATGCACCCTCACTGTTGTAGTACATATAGCTCATACACCCTCACAGTTGTAGTACATATAGCTCATCCACCCTCACTGTTGTAGTACATATAGCTCATACACCCTCACTGTTGTAGTACATATAGCTCATGCACCCTCACTGTTGTAGTACATATAGCTCATGCACCCTCACTGTTGTAGTACATATAGCTCATGCACCCTCACTGTTGTAGTACATATAGCTCATACACCCTCACTGTTGTAGTACATATAGGTCATGCACCCTCACTGTTGTAGTACATATAGGTCATGCACCCTCACTGTTGTAGTACATATAGGTCATGCATCCTCACTGTTGTAGTACATATAGCTCATACACCCTCACTGTTGTAGTACATATAGCTCATACACCCTCACTGTTGTAGTACATATAGCTCATACACCCTCACAGTTGTAGTACATATAGGTCATGCACCCTCACTGTTGTAGTACATATAGCTCATGCACCCTCACTGTTGTAGTACATATAGCTCAAGCACCCTCACTGTTGTAGTACATATAGCTCAAGCACCCTCACTGTTGTAGTACATATAGCTCATGCACCCTTGCCATTATAGTACATATAGCTCATACACCCTCACTGTTGTAGTACATATAGCTCATGCACCCTCACTGTTGTAGTACATATAGCTCATACACCCTCACTGTTATAGTATATATAGCTCATGCACCCTCACTGTTGTTGTACATATAGCTCATGCACCCTCACTGTTGTAGTACATATAGCTCATGCACCCTCACTGTTGTAGTACATATAGCTCATGCACCCTCACTGTTGTAGTACATATAGGTCATGCACCCTCACTGTTGTTGTACATATAGCTCATGCACCCTCACTGTTGTTGTACATATAGCTCATGCACCCTCACTGTTGTAGTACATATAGATCATACACCCTCACTGTTGTTGTACATATAGCTCATACACCCTCACTGTTGTAGTACATATAGATCATACACCCTCACTGTTGTTGTACATATAGCTCATACACCCTCACTGTTGTAGTACATATAGCTCATACACCCTCACTGTTGTAGTACATATAGCTCATGCACCCTCACTGTTGTAGTACATATAGGTCATGCACCCTCACTGTTGTAGTACATATAGCTCATGCACCCTCACTGTTGTAGTACATATAGCTCATACACCCTCACTGTTGTAGTACATATAGCTCATGCACCCTCACTGTTGTAGTACATATAGCTCATGCACCCTCACTGTTGTAGTACATATAGCTCATGCACCCTCACTGTTGTAGTACATATAGGTCATACACCCTCACTGTTGTTGTACATATAGCTCATGCACCCTCACTGTTGTTGTACATATAGCTCATGCACCCTCACTGTTATCCTACGTAAAGTACATATAGCTCGTGTGCCCTCACTGTTGTCCTACATATAGTATATATAGCTCGTGTGCCCTCACTGTTATCCTACATATAGTACATATAGCTCGTGTGCCCTCACTGTTATCCTACATATAGCTCGTGTGCCCTCACTGTTATCGTACATATAGTACATATAGCTCGTGTGCCCTCACTGTTATCCTACATATAGTACATATAGCTCGTGTGCCCTCACTGTTATCCTACATATAGTACATACATCTCATGTGTCCTCACTATTGTCCTACATATAGTACATACATCTCATGTGCCCTCACTGTTGTCCTACATATAGTACATATAGCTCATGTGCCCTCACTGTTATCCTACATATAGTACATATAGCTCGTGTGCCCTCACTGTTATCCTACATATAGTACATATAGCTCGTGTGCCCTCACTGTTATCCTACATATAGTACATATAGCTCGTGTGCCCTCACTGTTATCCTACATATAGTACATATAGCTCGTGTGCCCTCACTGTTATCCTACATATAGTACATATAGCTCGTGTGCCCTCACTGTTATCCTACATATAGTACATATAGCTCGTGTGCCCTCACTGTTATCCTACATGTAGTACATATAGCTTGTGTGCCCTCACTGTTGTCCTACATATAGTACATATAGCTCATGTGCCCTCACTGTTGTCCTACATATAGTACATATAGCTCGTGTGCCCTCACTGTTGTCCTACATATAGTACATATAGCTCGTGTGCCCTCACTGTTATCCTACATATAGTACATATAGCTCGTGTGCCCTCACTGTTGTCCTACATATAGTACATATAGCTCGTGTGCCCTCACTGTTATCCTACATATAGTACATATAGCTCGTGTGCCCTCACTGTTATCCTACATATAGTACATACAGCTCATGTGCCCTCACTGTTATCCTACATATAGTACATATAGCTCATGTGCCCTCACTGTTATCCTACATATAGTACATATAGCTCGTGTGCCCTCACTGTTATCCTACATATAGTACATATAGCTCATGTGCCCTCACTGTTATCCTACATATAGTACATATAGCTCATGTGCCCTCACTGTTATCCTACATATAGTACATATAGCTCAAATGCCCTCACTGTTATCCTACATATAGTACATATAGCTCATGTGCCCTCACTGTTATCCTACATATAGTACATATAGCTCATGTGACCTCACTGTTATCCTACATATAGTACATACAGCTCGTGTGCCCTCACTGTTATCCTACATATAGTACATATTGCTCGTGTGCCCTCACTGTTATCCTACATATAGTACATATAGCTCATGTGCCCTCACTGTTATCCTACATATAGTACATACATCTCATGTGCCCTCACTGTTGTCCTACATATAGTACACACATCTCATGTGCCCTCACTGTTGTCCTACATATAGTACACACATCTCATGTGCCCTCACTGTTGTAATACATATAGCTCATGCACTCTCACAATTATAGTACATATAGCTCATGCACCCTCACTGTTGTAGTATATATAGCTCATGCACCCTCACTGTTGTAGTACATATAGGTCATGCACCCTCACTGTTTTAGTACATATAGGTCATACACCCTCACTGTTGTAGTACATATAGCTCATACACCCTCACAGTTGTTGTACATATAGGTCATGCACCCTCACTGTTGTAGTACATATAGCTCATACACCCTCACAGTTGTAGTACATATAGCTCATGCACCCTCACTGTTGTAGTACATATAGCTCATACACCCTCACAGTTGTAGTACATATAGGTCATGCACCCTCACAATTGTAGTACATATAGCTCATGCACCCTCACTGTTGTAGTACATATAGCTCATGCACCCTCACAGTTGTAGTACATATAGGTCATGCACCCTCACTGTTGTAGTACATATAGCTCATGCACCCTCACTGTTGTAGTACATATAGCTCAAGCACCCTCACTGTTGTAGTACATATAGCTCATGCACCCTCACTGTTGTAGTACATATAGCTCATGCACCCTTGCCATTATAGTACATATAGCTCATACACCCTCACTGTTGTAGTACATATAGCTCATGCACCCTCACTGTTGTAGTACATATAGCTCATACACCCTCACTGTTATAGTATATATAGCTCATGCACCCTCACTGTTGTTGTACATATAGCTCATGCACCCTCACTGTTGTAGTACATATAGCTCATGCACCCTCACTGTTGTAGTACATATAGCTCATGCACCCTCACTGTTGTAGTACATATAGCTCATGCACCCTCACTGTTGTTGTACATATAGCTCATGCACCCTCACTGTTGTTGTACATATAGCTCATGCACCCTCACTGTTGTTGTACATATAGCTCATGCACCCTCACTGTTGTAGTACATATAGATCATACACCCTCACTGTTGTTGTACATATAGCTCATACACCCTCACTGTTGTAGTACATATAGATCATACACCCTCACTGTTGTTGTACATATAGCTCATACACCCTCACTGTTGTAGTACATATAGCTCATACACCCTCACTGTTGTAGTACATATAGCTCATGAACCCTCACTGTTGTAGTACATATAGGTCATGCACCCTCACTGTTGTAGTACATATAGCTCATGCACCCTCACTGTTGTAGTACATATAGCTCATGCACCCTCACTGTTGTAGTACATATAGCTCATGCACCCTCACTGTTGTAGTACATATAGGTCATACACCCTCACTGTTGTTGTACATATAGCTCATGCACCCTCACTGTTGTTGTACATATAGCTCATGCACCCTCACTGTTATAGTACATATAGCTCATGCACCCTCACTGTTGTAGTACATATAGCTCATGCACCCTCACTGTTGTAGTACATATAGCTCATGCACCCTCACTGTTGTAGTACATATAGGTCATGCACCCTCACTGTTGTAGTACATATAGCTCATGCACCCTCACTGTTGTAGTACATATAGCTCATGCACCCTCACTGTTGTAGTACATATAGCTCATGCACCCTCACTGTTGTAGTACATATAGCTCATGCACCCTCACTGTTGTAGTACATATAGGTCATGCACCCTCACTGTTGTAGTACATATAGCTCATGCACCCTCACTGTTGTAGTACATATAGCTCATGCACCCTCACTGTTGCAGTACATATAGCTCATGCACCCTCACTGTTGTTGTACATATAGCTCATGCACCCTCACTGTTGTTGTACATATAGCTCATGCACCCTCACTGTTGTTGTACGTATAGCTCATGCACCCTCACAGTTGTTGTACATATAGCTCATGCACTCTCACTGTTGTTGTACATATAGCTCATGCACCCTTACTGTTGTAGTACATATAGCTCATACACCCTCACTGTTGTTGTACATATAGATCATACACCCTCACTGTTGTAGGACATATAGCTCATGCACCCTCACTGTTGTTGTACATATAGCTCATGCACCCTCACTGTTGTTGTACATATAGGTCATGCACCCTCACTGTTGTTGTACATATAGCTCATGCACCCTCACTGTTGTAGTACATATAGCTCATGCACCCTCACTGTTGTAGTACATATAGATCATACACCCTCACTGTTGTAGTACATATAGGTCATGTACCCTCGCCATTATAGTACATATAGCTCATGTATCCTCACTGTTTTAGTACATATAGGTCATGCACCCTCACTGTTGTAGTACATATAGGTCATGTACCCTCGCCATTATAGTACATATAGCTCCTGTATCCTCACTGTTGTAGTACATATAGCTCATGCATCCTCGCCATTATAGTACATATAGCTCATGCACCCTCGCCATTATAGTACATATAGCTCATGCACCCTCGCCATTATAGTACATATAGCTCATACACCCACGCCATTATAGTACATATAGCTCATACACCCAGGGAACAATATTTGCCCATCTGTACAGTTAAACATCCAGGTTTTACCTCTTGTGTTGTGAACATGTGACATACGGTTTATAACTGTCTCTCAGTGAGCTCAAACTACACTTAAATTAAGATTGCTCCCGGGTTCTATGTCTTGCACTGGTATATTTTAAAGCTGTATCTAGGACTGCTAATATATTATTATATATTTATTTTCCTCAATTAGTATTTTACTGCAGGACCAGCAATGGTGCCTTATTGCTGAACCGACCGCATAGTCCATTGCCCACCGCTAGTTGCAAATACTCTTCTCCTCCTAACCATGTGCAATCCATACGTCACAGCCTCTGGTCACAGAAGCGTCTAGACACCAATCACTCACATAATCATAATCAGATCACTGCCTCCCACACAATCAGCACCCTCATCTCCACAAATACTCTGTGCTTCTGTGAGGATTCCAACCATTTGATTGGCTACAGGTTGTCCTGCTCACACTCACTTCAAAACTCGTATTAACAAGATATGGAAATGGATGATAAAACGAAGGATCATTACAACATGGACAGGAAATCTAGAACGTGAACTGATTGTGAAAAGAGTACACTTCCCCTTGAATTACATGAAACGTGTTCCCATCTTAAGAAAAAAAGAATTGCAAAATTGGAATATTACGAACCAAATATGCAAATCGTTATTGCTCATTTGTTCCTACTTTTTGACAGACTTACACTTTAATTTTTTCAAATAAAATGTTATTGTGTAAAGCACAAAAAGTGTCAATTATACAAAATTCAATATGCTATATAAATATGACATATTACGATTGCATGGCTTCGGATAAACATTCAAATACTTGAATATCTCGTACCAAGAGAAAAATAACAAAACTGACATATTTATGGACAAAATAACCATCTATCAAAGGCCATAATAAAGAGGATACAAAACTACACGTATAATGAACTAATACATTATAGTAGCATAGAGAAACAATTGATATGGTTATAACCAAATTGGCACCCATGTGAGAGAAAAAAAAAAGCCAATATAAAGAAAAAGACAAGGGGGAAGGGGGGCCGCATGGGACAAGGAGACCCAACCGCCAGGAGTTACCTCACATGGGAAGGGAAAATAAATGTATTCACTATGTACTAAAGGGAAGATCTATCAAAAGTCGCTGTTACTCATACCACATAGTGTTTTTCAAGGCATCTATTCCACAGGTTCTCAAACTCTGCCCTCAGGACCCCAAACAGTGCATGTTTTCCAGGTTTCCACACAGAATCACAAGTGAGATAATTAATTCCACCTGTGGATCTTTTAAAATGTGTCAGTGAGTAATGAATACACCTGTGCACCTGCTGGGTGACCTGGAAAACGTGACCTGTGTGAGGTCCTGAGGACCGAGTTTGAGAACCACTGCTTTATTCTATGTTGAAGTTCCCCAGGCAAAGCGGAGATGTAACTCTCCCGGGATCGGTATGACGCATGTCCGGCGGTTCAAATCTTGACGCTGGAAGACCAGCAGCGAAGATCCCGACAGGTGAGTATTTTACCTATTCACTAACCTAACCCCCCCCCTAACCCTCCCTTAGGAGTGCCTAACCCTAACCTCCCCCCCCAAGTGCCAACTTCCCCTGTAAGTGCCTAAACCAAACCCCCCCTTCCCCGCAACCTAAACCTAAGTCTCCCGGGGGGTTCCTAACCCTAACCTCCCCCCGGGGGTGCCTAACCCTAACACCCCCCTTCCCCTAGCCTAACCCTAACCCTTCTGGAGGAGTGCCTAACCCTAAGTCCCCCCCTCCCCCGGGAGCCCCTAACCTAACTCCGGCTCCCAGTTTACCTTCGATCAGTAAGCCGGGTGTCGGGCTCCCGGCGTAGGTAAAATGACAGGCGTCGGGAAGTCGATGCCTGTCATTAGACCCCTGCCGGGATTAGTCAGTCGGGAAGCCGGCAGTCGCCATTTCAATCGTCGGCTTCCTGACTGCATCCCACTCACCCATGTGTTGAAAAATCGTGAGGTCATTTACAATTTATTTAAAAATTGGTCTTTGTGAGTTGGTCACCTGGGTTTCTTCCAACATAGACGCCACAGCAACCAATGAGATTGTGGGGGACTAACCTTACAGACAGTGAAAAGTCTTCTGGTCTCTTCCTGCTTGGACGCACAAGAAAGCTCCCGTGGACTCCTCTTGCCTTCAGCCGGGCCTCGGCCTCCAACCCAGTTATGTCCCTATGAAACCACCTGTAGACATAGCAAAAACAGTGAGAAGGAGACACTGGAGCAATGTCCTGACACAAAGTTCTAATATATCTCCTGTAATTTAGCCAAGCGCATCTAGCTCACACCCAGGATCGGTACGCATATTCCTGGGACCCCGAAAAAGGTGGTTCCAAATAAAATGCACAACATATAAGACAATCGTGGGACCCCAAAATCATATCCTACGGCACCACGACATACCTCCTTACTGTCCCAACTTGAGAGGACTGTCCCACAGATAAGCACTGTCTCAATTGTGGGCAGTTGGGAGGTATGCCACACTAATGGGTGCCCGTTCAATGGTAGTTTTAGTAGAGGTTAAGATGGTTGATCACGCCCCCTTCACATTGGCACGCACACTATGTTTCCAAACTGCAAAAAAGTAAATGTTGGGTGGCATGGCACTTTACACTCTGCCTTATTCTGGGCTAATTTCATTACAGAGAGCAGAACAAGAAAGACTTAGATTTAATAAATGGTGAAAACTCAGTTTTGGGTTAAACAAACATTAATAAAGAATATAACAACTGGGGTCCAGAGATCCCAAGATCTTACCAAGACAGTCTTATTGTCTACTAGCTGTTGCCCACAATTAAATTGCTTCTGCCAACATTTTTCTATATTTGAGATGTTCTAGTTGTATAGCTTTGCATAGGGGCCCTTTCGTCGGAGTGGCCCACGTGACCAGCAGCGCTATACAGACTGGTGACAGCTGCGCCTTCACCCACTACTCACTGTGTGCCCTGTGCACAGACTGCTATGTAACCTCTCCTATTCACCCACCACTCACACCAATGTCACTGTGTGCCCTGTGCACAGACTGCTACGTAACCTATCCTATTCACCCACCACTCACACCTATGTCACTGTGTGCCCTGTGCACAGACTGCTACGTAACCTATCCTATTCACCCACCACTCACACCAATGTCACTGTGTGCCCTGTGCACAGACTACTATGTAACCTCTCCTATTCACCCACCACTCACACCTATGTCACTGTGTGCCCTGTGCACAGACTGCTATGTAACCTCTCCTATTCACCCACCACTTACACCTATGTCACTGTGTGCTCTGTGCACAGACTGCTATGTAACCTATCCTATTCACCCACCACTCACACCAATGTCACTGTGTGCCCTGTGCACAGACCGCTATGTAACCTATTCACCCACCTCTCACACCAATGACTGTGTGCCCTGTGCACAGACTGCTATGTAACCTCTCCTATTCACCCACCACTCACACCAATGTCACTGTGTGCCCTGTGCACAGACCGCTATGTAACCTATCCTATTCACCCACCACTCACACCAATGTCACTGTGTGCCCTGTGCACAGACTGCTATGTAACCTATCCTATTCACCCACCACTCACACCAATGTCACTGTGTGCCCTGTGCACAGACTGCTATGTAGCCTATCCTATTCACCCACCTCTCACACCAATGTCACTGTGTGCCCTGTGCACAGACTGCTATGTAGCCTCTCCTATTCACCCACCACTCACACCAATGTCACTGTGTGCCCTGTGCACAGACTGCTATGTAACCTCTCCTATTCACCCACCTCTCACACCAATGTCACTGTGTGCCCTGTGCACAGACTGCTATGTAACCTCTCCTATTCACCCACCTCTCACACCAATGTCACTGTGTGCCCTGTGCACAGACTGCTATGTAGCCTCTCCTATTCACCCACCACTCACACCAATGTCACTGTGTGCCCTGTGCACAGACTGCTATGTAACCTATCCTATTCACCCACCACTCACACCAATGTCACTGTGTGCCCTGTGCACAGACTGCTATGTAACCTATCCTATTCACCCACCACTCACACCAATGTCACTGTGTGCCCTGTGCACAGACTGCTATGTAACCTCTCCTATTCACCCACCTCTCACACAAATGTCACTGTGTGCCCTGTGCACAGACTGCTATGTAGCCTCTCCTATTCACCCACCACTCACACCAATGTCACTGTGTGCCCTGTGCACAGACTGCTATGTAACCTATCCTATTCACCCACCACTCACACCAATGTCACTGTGTGCCCTGTGCACAGACTGCTATGTAACCTCTCCTATTCACCCACCACTCACACCAATGTCACTGTGTGCCCTGTGCACAGACTGCTATGTAGCCTATCCTATTCACCCACCTCTCACACCAATGTCACTGTGTGCCCTGTGCACAGACTGCTATGTAGCCTCTCCTATTCACCCACCACTCACACCAATGTCACTGTGTGCCCTGTGCACAGACTGCTATGTAACCTCTCCTATTCACCCACCTCTCACACCAATGTCACTGTGTGCCCTGTGCACAGACTGCTATGTAACCTCTCCTATTCACCCACCTCTCACACCAATGTCACTGTGTGCCCTGTGCACAGACTGCTATGTAGCCTCTCCTATTCACCCACCACTCACACCAATGTCACTGTGTGCCCTGTGCACAGACTGCTATGTAACCTCTCCTATTCACCCACCACTCACACCAATGTCACTGTGTGCCCTGTGCACAGACTGCTATGTAACCTCTCCTATTCACCCACCTCTCACACCAATGTCACTGTGTGCCCTGTGCACAGACTGCTATGTAACCTCTCCTATTCACCCACCACTCACACCAATGTCACTGTGTGCTCTGTGCATAGACTGCTATGTACATTATCCTATTCCCCCACCTCTCACACCAATGTCACTGTGTGCTCTGTGCATAGACTGCTATGTACATTATCCTATTCCCCCACCTCTCACACCAATGCACTGTGTGCTCTCGCCCTGATTCAGAGCCGGACACTCTGACAGAGCGCTCGCTCTGAATCAGGGCCGTCCCTCCTACCTTTTGGAGCGGCCTCCTGGCCGCTCGCATAGCTGTGGGTGACCACCCACAGCTATAGCGAGCGGCCAAAATGATGGTCGCGATGGTCAAGACCATCGCGACCATCGGGCTTGCGACGAGACCCTTGCGGTAGGGTCTTGCTGCCGCAAGCCCTGGAGTGCTTTTGGCTCTATCAGAGCCAAAAGCACTCCCACTGACATCACTAGTGATGTCAGTGGGGCCGGCCCCAGACGGTAGGCGTTCCCATGGGAACGCCTCCGTCTGGGTCGCCACGCCCACCAAAGGGGGCGTGCTGTCAATCACCATCGACAGCACGCCCCCTTTGGTGCGAGACCCATAATGACGGGCTGGCCATTGTTATTCGGGTCTCGCGCATGCGCATGACGGAGCCGGCTCCCTCGTGCACATGCGCACTTGGGCAACATCGAGCCGCTTGCGAGCGCTCAGCGCTCGCGAGCGGGTCTGAATCAGGCACACTGTGCACAGATTGCTATGTAGCCTATCCTATGCAAGTGAACATGGGCCCAAAGCACCTCTCCCCCCACCCCTTACCGGACACGCGCATGGTACCACACCTATCTCCTGCATTGATGATATAAAGTTATTTTTTGTCATTGCTCAGGTTTATGTTGACGGATGGAGATGAACAAAGTGCAGGTTATTTCTAGGAGTTTCCACTACAAAATGATGCAGTGTCACGCCTGAGGGTTGGTTTTGGGTTGGAACAGGCGTGGGAGACTGAAGAGGAGCTCTGAGAGGTGTGGATGAGCTGAGGTGGTTTGAGCCAGGACTTCCTCATGTATAGATGTGAGGAGGTAGAGATATGGCAGTGGATGAGCCAGGACCTCCTCATGTATAGATGTGAGGAGGTAGAGATACGGCAGTGGATGAGCCAGGACCTCCTCATGTATAGATGTGAGGAGGTAGAGATACGGCAGTGGATGAGCCAGGACCTCCTCATGTATAGATGTGAGGAGGTAGAGATACGGCAGTGGATGAGCCAGGACCTCCTCATGTATAGATGTGATGAGGTAGAGATACGGCAGTGGATGATGGGCCCGAAGGCGAAAACAGGAACAGAAAGTCTTTATTGAACAGCAGGTTGGAATGGAACTGAATATAGAATACTGAATGAATGAGCAGCATCGGATTGGGACCGATGATGCTGGATTGAGAGCTGGATCGGTTTGAGACCGATGTTGATGATATGAAGAACTGATAAGAGTCCGATGTTGAAGAATTGGTGAACTTGATCGGTATGGACCGATGTTGATGATTTGAAGAACTTCATTGATAAGAGTTCGATGTTGAAGAATTGATGAACTTGATCGGTTGGGACCGATGTTGTTGAATTGAGGAACTTAACTGTTTGTAAGCTTGTGAGCAGGGCCTTCCTACCTCTATGTCTGTCTGTTACTACTCAGTTTTGTTCTATTATTGTTTCCAATTGTGAAGCGTAACGGAATATGTTGTGCTATATAAGAAACCGTTAATAAATTATAGTCCGATGTTGGAAGCATCGGATGAGACCGATGGTAGCTGTAAGAGCAAGTCTCAGTGGTAAAAACCAGACTGGTGTGCAAGATGGTACTGGAGACTTGTTTACCAGATCTAGGAACTGGATATAATGGACTGGGGTCTGATTCATCAAGGATCGCAGTTGCTAATATGCACGCAATCAACCGATTGTTGCGAAACAGTCACTGCAATCAGCTCTGGGATCGCAGTGACTACGCAGACCCATTGCAGAGTGATTGACAGGATGACAGGAAGTGCCGTTTGTAGGTGGTAACAAGGAGGTGGTCTGCGAAACGCAGGCGTGCCAGTGCGTTTCAACGCCATTGCAGGGGCGTGCATAAATTACCCACTGCGATGCTCTATGCAGCCTGAGGTCAGGGCTTGTGCAAGAGTGCGTGAGACTGCGCTGCTACTCGATTGTACCGATGGTTTCACAGTCTTGCTAAACATTACAGGTGTGTGTAAGGTAAAGTGGGCGTCCATGTGTATTTCTGCAAGGGCATAGCGATCGCAATGGATTAGCATACTATCGCAGTTGAACTGCGTCCGTAATCACTATTGCAATCACAGTTGCGATACGTAGTGAATCAGGCCCTGGGACCATTCAGATACAGAGTACCTGGGAGCTCCGTGCTGAGAATAGACGTCAGCAAGAAGAGACGTTGTACTGGCAAGGAGGGTCAGTCAGAGAATGGAATTTATAGGGGTAGATCCCCAGGGATTGGATGCTGCTATCAGCTGGTCTGGGAGCAGCGCTCTGAGTGGACGAAGAGCGTCAGGTGACAAGAGTCCAACTTTTCTGCACCCATACAGTTATTTTGGAGGGAACTCTGGCGTGTAGTTTGTATACCATCATGCTGGGGAGACACGCTGTGAGCAAGTGACTGCGGGGGAGCCATCTCCATGCTCAGTGACAGGACACAGACGGGGCAGGAGTAGACCTCAGCACCAGCCGGGAGCCATGTGCAGTGTGAGCGGACCTCTGTGCTATCCGGGAGTGATGCACAACGCGAGCGGACCTCAGCGCTAGCCTTGACAGTCACCGTGACATGCAGTTTTCATGAAAATCGGTTCGGCAGTTTTTGCGCCAACTTGGAACAGACAGACAGACACAATGTTCGTATTATATGAGTATAGATAAGCAGATCATTGTCCATCTATAACACGCTGCCTGCAGAAGCACCACACATTTCGCGGAACAGGACGGAGCCGATGGAGAGGTACAACTCAGGGGAGCTATAATTTTATTATTTTAAGGGTCGGCTGTCACGCACATGCTGGGTCTTGTCAACAAGTGACAACATTTTTAATTGTTCACCCAGCAAGGTGCCCGGCTATGTGTGCAATGCTGCTTCATGCAAATCACCGTAAGAAGAAATAAAATATACCAACTCAGCAATGAAAAACAGGAAGAGCCACAGTTAGACCACCAGAGACAGGAAAGACATCATGTTCATCCAGAAACACAGGCGTATTGTGACACTAATCGTAGTCTACGGTTCTTACTAGTATATCTGTTTATCTCAGCTCCTAAATAATATCTTCAGTCTGTTTCCCAGCTTACATAAGTAAGGTCTCCTATTCTGAGTAATAATGATAATGATCATGATGACGTTCTTTGAATCTTCCCTAGAGATGGCGTAGACCAGCTGTTGATTTCTTGCTGTTGTGGAACTACAAGTCTCAGGCAATGTTGGAGCTCGTAGTTCCATACCAGCTGGAGAGATGCAAGTTGCGTACACCTGGTTGTGGGAAACAGGACTTGTTTTATTGTTGGCCGGATTAAGTATTAAGCGCCGTGCGTACATTTGGCCATGGTATACTATTAGGACTCCATGGGGCAAAGAGTAATTTAGGACACAGGACAGAAAATGGGCAAAATATTGCAGGACCCACCATGGGGGGCTGAGATTGTCAAGCAACTAAGCTCAGATTGTGGAAGGACAACATAAGTCGGTATCTAGCGAGACTTTCTGATCCTTGTTCCGCCATGCTACCAGGTATTCCTTCTTCTCATGTCTTTTTCAACATTACAAAAAATCAATGACGCTTTAAATGACTGCATATGTGAACCGTAAGATGGCTCAGAAGTGACTTGGTTCAAAAAAAAAAGAGACTGGAAATTTAATAACTTGCTCCAGAACTGCCCACTTAATTTACTATTGCAGTTACAGTACCTGTGCCAAATGAATTCATTGCTAAAAGTGATCATTTAAAACCATGAATTCATCCATCCCAGGTGACTGCAGTAACAGCTGAGCGAGGAGCATGTTGGAGCGGCTGATGGTCTATGAGGTCCTTGCACACTTGTGTATTTGTAGCATTTTGTTACAGGCAGCCTCGGTGTCTCTGCTTCAGGTTAGGCTGACTGCATGGAGAGAGAACAGATGGATGGATACAGTATTGGTCAGATACAAGGACAGAATGGGCAACAGGACAAAGAATCTACAATGACCAAAGGTGGGTTTAGCATCAGAGGGGCCCGATCACTATAGATCGCAACTGCAAATGCAATAGCGATTACGCACGCAATTCTACTGCGCTAGTATGCTAATCCACTGCGATCGCTATGTCCTCGCAGCACTACACAAGGACGCCCACTTTACCATACACACATCCTTTAATGATTAGCAGGACTACGAAACCATCGGTACAATCGAGTATCATCGCAGTCTCACGCACACTTGTACAAGCTCTCACCTTACTCAGAAATTGCTAACCTCAGTGCACGCTATGAGACCTCAGGCTGCGTAGGGCATTGCAGTGGCTAATTTATGCACGCCCTTGCAATGGCCTGCGTCTCGCCGACCACCCCCGCCGCGTCACCACCCACAAATGGCACTTCCTGTCAATCACTCTGCAATGGGTCTGCGTAGTCACTGCAGCCCCGATCGCCCAAGTGCACTGCGATGCATACGCGGAATGCAACAATCGGCCGATTGTGTGCGTAATCTCAGTTGCGAACGATAGTGAATCAGGCCCAGGGTCATATAAGGTAAACATGATTGGCAAACTATGGCGTCCAAAAAGCACGCGGCACAGAGGGACTGAACAGGGGACAGTATAAAAAGACAAAGTAAGGAAATAATGTACAGGATGTAGGTAGCTAAGAGGGGAGAGGTTGCAGGGACTTATACAGGTAGAGAAAATAGAAGCGTAAAACAAAGAAATAATGCAGAGAACATATAGGGATCAGAAGGGGGGACCGAGAGGGATCAAACAGGGGGAAAGGCTGCACAAATGGGTTCAGGAGGGCACATGGACTGAATGGGGGGATAGAGCACAGGGACCAACGGAGGCGAAGACATGAGGACTGAGCGTCCAAGAGTATGAGATCACCATCACCACAAGAAGCAAGAACATCAAGACCTTCGGGAGGCTCAAAACAAGGGTGGTCACAGAGGGCCTGCGGCCTGACCATCAGGGGAGACAAACCGAGGCATAAAATGGTGGGACAAGCACAATGTAGGTGCAGAGAGAGAGACTCAGGCTCCCCAGGGGGAAAGCGGAACTTGAGTAAGACTAGAGCAGGACTCCAAACTCGGGTGTAGAGACGCAACATCAAAGCACAATTTAGGTGCAGAGAGAAAGACTCAGGCTCCTCTGGGGGAAAGAGGGACGTCAATAAGACTAAAGCACGACTCGGACAGAGATACATGGGCATGATTAGAGGGCAGAAAGACCAGGACACAACGCAGATACAGTAGACTCAACTTCAAGGCACAAGAGAATGAGATAGAACTTGTGAATAGAGAGGCAGAGACACAACGGAATGAGGCAGAGATACCACGCCGAAATGTCAGAGACACGGCTAATGGTCATAGACTGAGGTATATGTCAGAAGCGGAGACATGGAGGCTGGACTCAGGGACGCACAGAGAACAATACACGGTTGGCCCGAGGAGGCACTTGAGTGGAGAAGATAATGTGACTGTGAAAGGAAATGACAGAATGGATTGAAGCGTGGACTTGACCAGAAGTTGGCAGACAGAGAACGGTCAGACAGTGAGTGGCCGAAGAATTAGGGGACAGATAGGAGAAACAGAGGTGCAGAAGAGCTAACGTTCATAGTCCAATCATATAATGGGAATGTAGCTTTCCTCACCTCACCATCCTCGTAGTCTTCCAGTACGTACTTCAGGGTCTTCAGGTGCAATGAGACACTCGATAGACGGAGTATCTTGCCTCTCGGTTCCTTCCTCTTTCTGTTGTCGCTTGCCTTCCCAGCCAACGCTCTCATGCATTCAGCGCTCCTAAATAGAACGCTTAGCTATAGACGGCTCTCTCTTATATCACTCACAGTGCTAACCTGTCACAGTATCTCCACCTGACTTCATCACAATACTCTGATGCAGTCTCTGTGCAGATCAGAGATCTCGGTCTCAGTCAGTCCCTCTCTATCTATCTCTCTCTTAAACAGGAAGCTTATGTTCTTTCAGCCTCTACTTCTCTTTTCATCCGTTCTCAGCGTCTGCATTGTGTAACCTCACAGCAGCACAGTCAGCTGCACAATGCAAACAAAAAACAATGCAACTTAAAACCGGCACATGGTCCCGGGGAAAAATACACACGGCAGATAGGGAGAGGAGGTGGAAGGTGCGGAGAGAGACACCACAGAGTGCAAGGTGCAGAGTGGCAAATTCCTGTTGGGAGCAGGGCGCAGGCTGAGACCAGGCTCGCTCCTGGTCTCTCAGGTGAGCAGCTTGGCTTAAACAACCCACAGGTAACCAGGCAAAGTCTCCTCCCACAAGTGCACTGCAGTACATACAGTATGGGAGGAGGGAAAAGAGAAGGCAGTGGTACAAAGCAGAAAACAGGAGCAGCTAGGCAGGAGGAGATGCAGAGCTGAAAGGCTAATCGAGTAAAGAGAATATTGGTTGTATTAGTAGGTCTGGGACATTACAGAGACCAGGGAACATACATAGACATAACACATGAAAGGAGTTTTCCCACCTGCAGATTATATTCATTCAATTATTGAAAAGTGTTGCAACTTTTATTGAATACATTACTCTTTTAGATCAAACTTTAATGAGAAACTAGTCAGTGTCTTACCGTTAACATGGTCATGCGGCCACTGGGTGGCGCCGTAATATGGCATCAAGCAGCTTAAAAAACCCCAGTGCTGATATTCACACCTGCATGCGGTGACAAAACAAAAGTTGCCCGTACAGAAACAAATTGTGGCAAAAAGTTTTACTAAACATATATGGAAATTAAGCAAACATAAAGCCCCATGGACATATTTCCCTTAAGAGACAACTTTGCATGTCAGAGTTCCAAAAATGTGTAAGGAAGCCCATCAGCCAAACATTATGGATGTCGCCTTTTTCTTAGTGGAGTCTTATGAAACACAGCTAATAAATGAATTATGAATTACACATCACTGAGATATAAACACGACGTGAACATAGGGGTCAGTTTACTAAGCCTTGGATGGAGATAAAGTCGACGGAGATAAGGTCCCAACCAACCAGTTCCTAAATGTCACTTTTCAAACATAGCCTGTGACATGGCAGTTAGGAGCTGATTGGCTGGTACTTTATCTACATCCAAGGCTTAGTAAATAGATCCAATAGACTGTGTGACTGCACTGTACTCACTCTGTGACATCACCATCCAATCACACAATAACCTGCTACACAGACTGTGCGACTGCACTGTGCTCACTCTGTGACATCACCATCCAATCACACACTAACCTGCTACATAGACTGTGTGACTGCACTGTGCTCACTCTGTGACATCACCATCCAATCACACACTAACCTGCTACACAAACTGTGTGACTGCACTGTGCTCACTCTGTGACATCACCATCCAATCACACAATAACCTGCTACATAGAATGTGACTGCACTGAGCTCACTCTGTGACAACACCATCCAATCACACACTAACCTGCTACATAGAATGTGACTGCACTGAGCTCACTCTGTGACATCACCATCCAATCACACACTAACCTGCTAGACAAACTGTGTGACTGCACTGAGCTCACTCTGTGACATCACCATCCAATCACACACTAACCTGCTACACAGACTGTGCGACTGCACTGAGCTCACTCTGTGACATCACCATCCAATCACACACTAACCTGCTACACAAACTGTGCGACTGCACTGAGCTCACTCTGTGACATCACCATCCAATCACACACTAACCTGCTACACAGACTGTGTGACTGCACTGTGCTCACTCTGTGACATCACCATCTAATCACACAGTAACCTGCTACATAGACTGTGTAACTGCACTGCGCTCACTCTGTGACATCACCATCTAATCACACAGTAACCTGTTACACAGACTGTGCGACTGCACTGTGCTCACTATGTGACATCACCATCCAATCACACACTAACCTGCTAAACAAAGTGTGTGACTGCACTGTGCTCACTCTGTGACATCACCATCTAATCACACACTAACCTGCTACACAAACTGTGTGACTGCAGTGCTCACTCTGTGACATCACCATCTAATCACACAGTAACCTGCTACATAGACTGTGTAACTGCACTGCTCTCACTCTGTGACATTATCCTCCAATCACACACTAACCTGCTACATAGAATGTGACTGCACTGAGCTCACTCTGTGACATCACCATCCAATCACACACTAACCTGCTACACAGACTGTGTGACTGCACTGTGCTCACTCTGTGACATCACCATCTAATCACACAGTAACCTGCTACATAGACTGTGTAACTGCACTGCGCTCACTCTGTGACATCACCATCTAATCACACAGTAACCTGCTACACAGACTGTGCGACTGCACTGTGCTCACTATGTGACATCACCATCCAATCACACACTAACCTGCTAAACAAAGTGTGTGACTGCACTGTGCTCACTCTGTGACATCACCATCTAATCACACACTAACCTGCTACACAAACTGTGTGACTGCAGTGCTCACTCTGTGACATCACCATCTAATCACACAGTAACCTGCTACATAGACTGTGTAACTGCACTGCTCTCACTCTGTGACATTATCCTCCAATCACACACTAACCTGCTACATAGAATGTGACTGCACTGAGCTCACTCTGTGACATCACCATCCAATCACACACTAACCTGCTACAGACTGTGTAACTGCACTGCTCTCACTCTGTGACATCATCCAATCACACTAACCTGCTACACAGACTGTGCGACTGCACTGCTCTCACTCTGTGACATCACCATCCAATCACACACTAACCTGCTACATAGAATGTGACTGCACTGAGCTCACTCTGTGACATCACCATCCAATCACACACTAACCTGCTACAGACTGTGTAACTGCACTGCTCTCACTCTGTGACATCATCCAATCACACTAACCTGCTACACAGACTGTGCGACTGCACTGCTCTCACTCTGTGACATCACCATCCAATCACACACTAACCTGCTACATAGAATGTGACTGCACTGAGCTCACTCTGTGACATCACCATCCAATCACACACTAACCTGCTACAGACTGTGTAACTGCACTGCTCTCACTCTGTGACATCATCCAATCACACACTAACCTGCTACAGACTGTGTAACTGCACTGCTCTCACTCTGTGACATCACCATCCAATCACACACTAACCTGCTACACAGACTGTGTGACTGCACTGTGCTCACTCTGTGACATCACCATCTAATCACACAGTAACCTGCTACATAGACTGTGTAACTGCACTGCTCTCACTCTGTGACATTATCCTCCAATCACACACTAACCTGCTACATAGAATGTGACTGCACTGAGCTCACTCTGTGACATCACCATCCAATCACACACTAACCTGCTACACAGACTGTGCGACTGCACTGCGCTCGCTGTGACATCACCATCCAATCACACACTAACCTGCTACATAGACTGTGTAACTGCACTGTGCTCACTCTGTGACATCACCATCCAATCACACACTAACCTGCTACACAGACTGTGCGACTGCACTGTGCTCACTCTGTGACATCACCATCCAATCACACACTAACCTGCTAAACAAACTGTGTGACTGCACTGTGCTCACTCTGTGACATCACCATCTAATCACACACTAACCTGCTACACAAACTGTGTGACTGCACTGTGCTCACTCTGTGACATCACCATCTAATCACACAGTAACCTGCTACATAGACTGTGTAACTGCACTGCTCTCACTCTGTGACATCATCCAATCACACTAACCTGCTACACAGACTGTGCGACTGCACTGTGCTCACTCTGTGACATCACCATCTAATCACACAGTAACCTGCTACATAGACTGTGTAACTGCACTGCTCTCACTCTGTGACATTATCCGCCAATCACACACTAACCTGCTACATAGAATGTGACTGCACTGAGCTCACTCTGTGACATCACCATCCAATCACACACTAACCTGCTACAGACTGTGTAACTGCACTGCTCTCACTCTGTGACATCATCCAATCACACACTAACCTGCTACAGACTGTGTAACTGCACTGCTCTCACTCTGTGACATCACCATCCAATCACACACTAACCTGCTACATAGAATGTGACTGCACTGAGCTCACTCTGTGACATCACCATCCAATCACACACTAACCTGCTACACAGACTGTGCGACTGCACTGTGCTCGCTGTGACATCACCATCCAATCACACACTAACCTGCTACATAGACTGTGTAACTGCACTGTGCTCACTCTGTGACATCACCATCCAATCACACACTAACCTGCTACACAAACTGTGCGATTGCACTGTGCTCACTCTGTGACATCACCATCCAATCACACACTAACCTGCTACAGACTGTGTAACTGCACTGCTCTCACTCTGTGACATCATCATCCAATCACACACTAACCTGCTACATAGACTGTGTAACTGCACTGCTCTCGCTCTGTGACATCATCATCCAATCACACACTAACCTGCTACACAGACTGTGTGACATTACCATCCAATCACACACTAACCTGCTACACAGACTGTGTGACTGCACTGCGCTCGCTCTGTGGCATCACCATCCAGTCACACACTAACCTGCTACACAGACTGTGTGACTGCAATGTGGGCCTGATTCAGACCCGCTCACAAGCGGGTCGATGGTGGCCCAGTGCGCGAGCCCGGAGCGAGCGCAAAAAGCACTCGCTCCGTGGCTCACTACAAAAGGGGCGGCTGTCGATGTTGATCGACAGCTCGCCCCATTTTGTAGGCGTGGCCGGGGGGTGGCTTCACAAACATAGGCGTTCCCAAGCGAACGCCTGCCGTTTGTGGGCGGCAGCACTGACATCACCAGTGATGTCGGTGAGAGAGCTTCCGGCTCTATTTGAGCCAGAAGCTCTCTGGGGCTTGCGGCCACGAGACCCTACCACAAGGGTCTCGTCGCAAGCCCGATGGTCGCGATGGTCTTGACCATCGCGACCATCATAATGGCTGCTCAATATAGCTGTGGGTGGTTACCCACAGCTATGCGAGCGGCCAGGAGGCCGCTCCTAAAAAAACCCAGCGCCCGCCCTGATTCAGAGCGAGCTCTCGCTTTTTGCGAGCGCCTCTGAATCAGGCCCTGCGCTCACTATGTGACATCACCATCCAATCACACACTAGCCTGCTAGATATACTGTGTAACTGCACTGTGCTCGCTCTGTGACATCACCATCCAATCACGCACTAACCTGCTAGACAGACTGTGTGACTGTACTGCGCTCGCTCTGCGACATCACCATCCAATCACACACTAACCTGCTACACAGACTGTGTGACTGCACTGTGCTCGCTCTGTGACATCACCATCCAATCACACACTAACCTGCTACACAGACTGTGTGACTGCACTGTGCTCACTCTGTGACATCACCATCCAAACACACACTAACCTGCTACACAGACTGTGTGACTGCACTGTGCTCGCTCTGCGACATCAACCACACACTAACCTGCTACACAAACTGTGCGACTGCACTGCGCTCACTATGTGACATCACCATCCAATCACACACTAACCTGCTATTCAGACTGTGTGACTGCACTGTGGGCCTGATTCAGAGCTGGACGCTCTGACAGAGCGCTCGCTCTGAATCAGGGCCGTCCTTCTTGACCACCCACAGTTTTAGCGAGCGGCCAGGAAGATGTTCGCGATGGTCAAGACCAACGCCACCCGAGACCCTTGTAGTAGGGTCTCGTTGCCGCAAGCCCTAGAGTGCTTTCGGCTCTACCAGAGCCGAAAGCACTCCCACTGACATCACTTGTGATGTCAGTGGGGCCGGCCCCAGACGGTAGGCATTCCCATGGGAACGCCTACCGTCTGGGCGGTCACGTCCCCGGCCTGCCCACCAAAGGTGGCGTGCTGTCACTCAACATCGACAGCACGCCCCCTTTGTTACGAGACCCGGAGCGACGTATTGGCGTCGCTATCCGGGTCTCGCCATGCGCATGACGGAGCCAGCTCCGTCGTGTGCATGCGCACTGGGCCACCATCGACCCGCTTGCGAGCACATAGCGCTCGCGAGCGGGTCTGAATCAGCCCGTGCTCACTATGGACCTGATTCAGAGTTGGGAATAGAGAGAGATCTCTCTCCCAACTGATCATCTTTGTGAAACCATGCTGCACTGTAAGATTTAAAATGTGCAGAGATTTAGATTTGGGACGTGTCGAAACTGACATCTAAAGTGCAGTGTAATAATAAAGCTGTGCAGTATTTCTGAGCTACATGCAAAAACAGCCAGTATTTACACTACATGCAAAAAAAATGTATGTATTTACACCCCCTGCATTGCAACATGGTTTGTTCAGGTTCACAGTTAAGTGCTATCTCTCTCTCTATTCCCAACTCTGAATCAGGCCCTATGTTACATCACCATCCAGTCACACACTAACCTGCTACATAGACTGTGTAACTGCACTGCTCTCGCTATGTGACATCACCATCTAATCACACACTAACCTGCTACATAGACTGTGTGACTGCACTGTGCTCACTATGCGACATCACCATCCAATCACACACTAACCTGCTACACAGACTGTGACTGCACTGTGCTCGCTCTGTGACATCACCATCCAAACACACACTAACCTGCTACACAGACTGTGCTCACTGTGACATCACCATCCAATCCCACACTAACCTGCTACACAGACTGTGACTGCACTGTGCTCGCTCTGTGACATCACCATCCAAACACACACTAACCTGCTACACAGACTGTGCTCACTGTGACATCACCATCCAATCCCACACTAACCTGCTACACAGACTGTGTGACTGCACTGTGCACACTATGTGACATCACCATCCAATCACACACTAACCTGCTACACAGACCAGGGGTGTATCTAGGGATCCAAGTGCCCCTGGCAATGTAATGTACTGGCGCCCCCCTACCCCCCTTATGCAGTGCCCCCAGTAGTAATCCCCCCTATGCTGCAATGCCCCCAGTAGTAGCCCCCCTATACAGTGCCCGTAGTAGTAATCCCCCCTATGCTGCATTGCCCCAGTAGTAGCCCCCCTATACAGTGCCAACAGTAGTAATCCCCCCCTATACTGCATTGCCCCCCGTAGTAGTCCCCCCTATACAGTGCCAACAGTAGTAGACCCCAGTAGTAGTCCCCTATACAGTGCCCCCAGTAATAGTACCCAGTAGTAGTCCCCCCTATACAGTGTCCCCAGTAATAGTACCCAGTAGTAGTCCCCTCTATACAGTGTCCCCAGTAACAGTACCCAGTAGTAGTCCCCCCTATACAGTGCCCCCAGTAGTAATCCCCCCCTATACTGCATTGTCCCCCGTAGTAGTCCCCCCTATACAGTGCCAACAGTAGTAGACCCCAGTAGTAGTCCCCTATACAGTGCCTCCAGTAAAAGTACCCAGTAGTAGTCCCCCCTATACAGTGTCCCCAGTAGTAGTCCCCCCTATACAGTGTCCCCAGTAATAGTACCCAGTAGTAGTCCCCCCTATACATTGCCCCCAGTAGTAGCCCCCCTAAACAGTGCCCCAGTAGTAGTCCCCTATACAGTGCCTCCAGCTGTAGACCCCCTATACAGTGCCCCCAGTAGTGGCCACCCCTATACAGTGCTCCCAGTAGTGGCCAAATTGCCCCAACTAGTGGCCACCCCCCATAAATTGCCCCCAGTAGTGGCCACCCCAATACAGTAGCGGGCACCCTCCCATAAAGTGCCCCAGTAGCGTACACCCCCTATTTCAGTGCCCCCCCCCCCTACCCCGTAGTGCCAGTCTTACACACACACACACAAAGAACAAAATAAAAAATTCAACTGACCTGATCCCCGCTCCTGACGTGACCGCCGCTGTCTGAGTCCCTGGTCGCTCTTCTCCTGCATGGGAGAGATGTCATGACGTATGATGTCTCTCCCGTCACATGCTGCGGGGGGAGCCGGAACACGGAGCTCATGAGTGAGCTCCAGCCTGCTCCATCCGCGGACGACGTAGCAGCTAATGAGAGTCTGTATGACTCTCATTAGCTGGCTGCTATCACAAACACACAGCCGCCGCTGGCGGCTGTCTGTTTGTAAACTGTGTAGGGCAGACCGCTCTCACTGCGGTCTGCCCTACACTTGTGGGGCCGAGGGACTTGTCCACCCCTTGGCTACTGGTGGCACTGCCGGGCGGCGCCCCCCCTTTGGTCGGTGCCCTGTGGCGAGTGCCATCCTGGCCAATGGGTAGATACGCCCCTGACACAGACTGTGTGACTGCACTGTGCTTGCTCTGTGACATCACCATCCAAACACACACTAACCTGCTACACAGACTGTGCTCACTGTGACATCACCATCCACTCACACACTAACCTGCTACAGACTGTGTGACTGCACTGTGCTCGCTCTGTGACATCACCATCCAAACACACACTAACCTGCTACACAGACTGTGCTCGCTGTGACATCACCATCCAATCACACAGTAACCTGCTACACAGACTGTGTGACTGCACTGTGCTCGCTCTGTGACATCACCATCCAATCACACAGTAACCTGCTACACAGACTGTGCTCGCTGTGACATCACCATCCAATCACACAGTAACCTAGACTAACTAGATGTATAGTGTTCCAGAAATTATATTCGTATTAATAATATCAGAGAAACATATTTCTTGTGCACATGCCACCTCCCATTGATAAGTTCAATGACACAGACGGGGCCTTGAAAAGCTGATAAGAGAACAATGATTTACACTCAGTGAATAACACGGTTACATACAATGTCAAACATCCAAAGCCTGTCATTGTATGGGAACTCTTACATATACACTATATTTATCATGCCATATAGTGTATTAACTCCAAAGCCGTTATTGTATAGAAACTATAACTCATATCTTTGTCGTGTATTAACATTTATTTTATATTTATAAAATTATTTTTCTAGACAATGACACAAAACAAGTGTTACAGCCGGTCATCGCTGCATAATAAAGAACACATTGAACGACATACATGTTTGTTCGACAATCATTATGTCGACAAGCATGAGTATGTCGGCAGCAGTAAACTGATAAGTTAAAATTCAACTCAAAGCATTTTGCCGGTGTTGGCAGTATAACTGTAAACATGCATGTTTACAATTTATATATAGATATAGGGGTCTATTTACTAAGCCTTGGATTGAGATAAAGTACCAACCAACCAGCTCCTAACTGCCATTATTTTCAAACCCTGCCCATGACATGACAGTTAGGAGCTGACTGGCTGGTACTTTATCTCTATCCAAGGCTTAGTAAATAGGCCACAAAATACTTTAAGCTGCATTTAACTCTGTATAGTGCCGCCAACATACTCCTGACGATCTTCTGCATGTCGACATAATAATAGTTGATATGCAGAATGCATACCCACTGGGGTATATTTACTAAAGTGTGGGTTTTTAGAAGTGGAGATGTTGCCCATATTAACCAATCAGATTCTACATAACATTTATCTAGCACCTTCTAGAAGATAATAGCTAGAATCTGATTGGTTGCTATGGGCACTTTAGTAAATACACCCCTGACTCTCCTTGCAGATATCGGAGCAATATCTCAATCACTTTTCCTGGTTTAATATCTTTTGATTTCATTTACAGTCTTCATTCCTTTAGATCACAGATGGGAACCTTCCAATCACTGACTAACTTACTACACAGACTGTGCGACCAGTATCCAATTCTGCCAAGTGCCTCCTGATTGGTCGGGTGAAGACACTTCGCCAACAGCATCTTTGCTAATTTTTCCACGCTCCGCATAGTGAAGATTCTCAACCACAGTAAGGGCTCTATTTATTAACATTATTTTGACTAAAATAAAGTGATAAAGGCTGTTTTGTGTTTTCACACCCTTTTCACATTATTTTAGCATCACCTATAGTTATTACAGGGCAATTGGAGTAGAATTCGTAAAATTCTACTCCAACCCCTAAGTATCACTTATCTTTAGTAAAGCAGATTGCATTTCCCATAATTGTAATGGGAAATGCGATCCGACCAGAGTTACTAAAAATAAAATGTTTAAAAATATCGGGGAAAGCCCTGTGATAATAACGCCACGTCGAGGTGGCGTTATCCATGGTCTCCCCCGGTTACCGGACTCCTACTCTGCTCTAACGGGCAGAGCAATTCAGGAGTCGGTCCCAGTAATCAGCTGTGTGGTCTAAACAGACCGCAAGCTGATTACTGTAAAAAAAAAAATAAAAAAAAATTTACTTACCTGACTCCAGGGACCGGTGATCGGGCCTCCGGTGATGACTCCCCTCCGGTCAGCTGGTCTCCCATAGTGCACTGCTGCCCGGTCATCAGGTGATCAGGCCCCAGTGCAGTATGGGAGATCACCTGACCGGAGGAATGGAGAATATCACCAGAGGCCCGGGAACATGCAGGTAAGTGTAATTAAGGGAGGGGGGGGGGGAGAGGGGGGGACGCGGAGGGGGGAGGGGGTGGGTCCAGGATCACGGGGGCAGGGCTTAGCGCCGGGGGGGTAGCAGCGGTGACCGGTCGGCGCATGTGCGGGCACTTAATCACGGTATTTTTTGCGAAAATACTGTGATAAGGCTCCAAAGGGGATTTGCAGGGACAGAGCTTTATCGCAAGCTCTGTCCCTGCAAGGGACTTGTAGTAAATCCCTGTGATATTGCCTGAATTCGCAATGCAAATTCACTCTGTAATATCACACTACAATCTGCATTCAATATGCGGATTGTAGTAAATAGAGCCCTAAGTAATGTACGTAGCCAGATAACACGGTGATGTTCGGTGGCACATCGCAAGGAATTGAGTATGCTCCTAAGTGACATCTCTATCCAATCACAAACTAAATGAGTACATAGACTGTGTGACTTCACTGCACAGTGTTACATAACCAATAAGCAGACTAACCTACTCTGTGACATTACCACCAACTTAAATACAGGTAGTGGCAGGGATGGTCTGGGGCTTGGTTCTGGCATTCCCTTTGTGTGCATACGGAAAGAGGGACACTGAGGTGTGAGCAAGCATTACAGCTTTGCCACAAGACACGGGGTGGTGTCCTTGCGTCATGCCCCAGTAAAGCATGCCAGCCGAGCAGACCCCGGGAGCTGCTCAGCCAGGCTCTCTCACGGTCAGACAACTCATCGGCCCTTCTGCCATTTGCCAGACGTGCCAGTCCGGCCCTGGGTAGTGGCTAAAATACACTCAACTGGGAACTAGTTGATGGTGGTAGAAAGGTTAACAAACTTAAGCGTACCAAGAACTGGTTTTGTGTGTTGGGTTTGTTGGTGACAATGAGTGATTTGAATTGGATTCCGAAACGTAGGGTAATGTGGAGTGGCATAATAGTAAGATCAGTAATGTCATGGAATTTAGGACAAATTGAAGCAGTAAAATATGGGTGAAGGGAGAACCAGACAAGAGGTTTCAGTAGTGAAGACGGGAGGTGATAAATGTGAGGATAACAGACTAAGGGGTCTATTTACTAAGCAGTGTTAGGAGACAGAGTGAAAAGTGATAAGAAAGTGATAAGGTAGCAGCCAATCAGCTCCCAACTGTCATCTCACAGGCTGTGTTTGAAAAATGACAGTTGGGAGCTGATTGGCTGGCACCTTATCACTTTCTTATCACTTTTTACTCTGTCTCCTAACACTGCTTAGTAAATAGACCCCTAAAAGTTCTGTTGCCCACTCAACCTAGCTTGTTTGCCAAGCACAGCCTTATGGGCTAGCTGAGGGTACCCAGAACCTCCGTGAGCTTGGAAATCATTTTGGCAAAGACAACTAGAAAAATGCAAACGATATCTATATATATCAAAAATAGATTTTTATATTTACAAAAATCCCACAGGCATACGAGTACATTTGAGAAAGATAATGTATCGAAACGCGTCAGCAGGAGGTGACGGAGCACCCAGGGACTATGCAGAGTTACAGTTGAAGAGGACACTTTATCCAATATTCGGGTCCCGGGATGACCAATGAGTGATTTAGATATGCATTTTCTCCTTGTCAATCTGGAATGGAACTTGATGGACTAAGTTTTGTTATAAGTGGTTTCATTTATCAGTTTGAAAGTGTAACTATTACATATGTTATTTTTATGAAATATTGGTGGTACGTCACTATAGTGTACCTTATCCTTTTTCCTGGTATACAGTATATGCAGAATCCTAAAGGTTGTTTTACATCACAACACATCAGAAGGCAGGAGGCAAAGACCCTGAGATATGCCCCTAGTCACATGGAGCTAGTATGGGTATTCAGTCACAATAATTGTACCTAGGTGGTGGATTGCTAAATGACACTTAAATGAACTTTTGGACACCGGGGCGTTCACTATTGTCAATACTAGTATACCCGTGGCGAACATTTTGCCAATTTGAACCCAGAATATTTGTACGGAAAATGCTTTACTAGCTAATGGCTAGATCACATGTTAATACGACAGAATCCAGTAATAAGAGATGTGTGTGAAACATAACCGTCTAAGCCACGCCCTTTTATGGTTTTTGTGGATTTTTTTTTATTGAAACATTTCGCCAATTTGTAGGTGCGATGATATATTTGGCCATGGACTCTGAAGCAAAATGGACCGTTTTCAGGGGGGGGAATAGGTGAAGTCCCGGCGGTTCATATCCCAACACTGGCAACCCGAAGGGGAAAGATCCGGACAGGGCAGGTAAGTACCCTACCCCTCCCTTAGTGGTGCCTAACCCTAACCCTCCTTACCACACCCTAAACCTAACTCTCCCGGGAGGGCTGCCTAACCCTCCCCTAGGCGTGCCTAACCCTAACAACCCCCCCCCCACAAAACCTAACCCCGCTACGCTCCCTAAATCTAACCCCCCCTCCCCGAGGCAAGCACTAAGGGCGCCCCGGACTTACCTTGTTCGGGCTGGCGTCCTTTGGCGTTCCAGTGTCAGAATTGAGATAGGCTTCAAAATACCGACGCCTATCTTAAGTCCCTTGTCGGGATTCGTATTGAGACCGGCGGGGTATTGCAAGCTGAGCCCCTATAGATACAAATGATAATGCACTGTTACTCCGCCTCACCGTCTCCCAGCCTCCCACCAATCAGCAGCTGTCGGCAGCTGTCGTGGAAAGCATAGAAAAGAGGTGGTGCTTTCGAGGCACAAACCCGGTGCTGATTGGCTGGGAGTTACGAGCCTCGAATTGACGTGTTGGAGAAAGTAGGTGAGGGAAGAGCGCCCCCCTATGGCAGCAGCCTCACGTGCCGCCCGCGTGCCCTCCCTCATTATGTAATAGCTACGTCACGCAGCCAGGCGGCCAATCAGGAGCCGAACTGGGCAGAACATACACAGTGTGGGCACATAGCTAGGGCACCGGGTCCATGTGAGAGCACAGACCACCAGTAGTGCCTGAGATCACCCCTATCCCGCTTCCTCTGTGTCACTGTGCCGGCTCTGTGTTCTGGTAGTTTTCTTGACATTTTAAGGTTAGCTATACTAAAGCATTTATTATGGTTTTTGTCATCAAATTTTATACAGTTTTATTCCAAATTCTGTAATTTATTGCTGATTGAAATCCGCTGCAAAAGTATCACTTTAATATCTTAAATAGTTTTTGAGATATTCAAAGAGCGTTCCAGACAAAGGCACTAAGCAAACTATATATATAAGATTACAGTATTTTGTTTTTATTTCATTAAGTTTAAAATATGAATTAATGGTTACCACGCTGGAAAAGAAGTTGGAGAGCACAGCGCCTATCAAAAAGTAATTTGCTTGTTTTTTTATTTTCAATATGAACGGACAAGAGCTCTGAATGAGAAAAATATGAGATATGGTAAGAACTTACCCTTGTTATCTCTATTTCTACGAAGTCCATAGGGTTCCACAGGATACCTTGGGGTATAGGTGTGACGTCAGTCGCAGGGCACCAAAGAGTTAAGCTTTCAGCCTCCCAGGATGCACTAGGTCCCCCTCCTATACCCCGCCCCCGGGCCAAGGCACCTCAGTTAGTTACCAAGCCATAGGCCGGAGGAGGAGAAGGAAGAGAGAGAACAAAGATCTGGACACATACAAGAATCACATTCTCACCAGAGGGAGACGGAAAACCGGTGACCAGAGCAAAGCCCATCTGCAGCACAGGTGCGACAGGGCGGGAGTCCTGTGGAACCCTATGGACTTCGTAGAAATAGAGATAACAAGGGTAAGTTCTTACCATATCTCATATTTTCTACTTCAGGGTCCATAGGGTATCCACAGGATACCTTGGGGATGTCCCAAAGCAGTATCCTTTAAGGGTGGGGACGCTCCTGTGCAGAAAGGAGAATCCGTCGCCCGAAGGAAGCATCCTGAGAGGCGAAGGTGTCAAAACCTGTAATACCTCACGAAGGTATGGACAGAAGACCAGGACAGAAGACCACGTAGCAGCCTTGCAGATCTGAACTGCCGAGGCACCACGTCGAGTTGCCCACGAAGGACCCACAGACCTAGTGGAATGAGCCTTCAGAGAAGGAGGGACCGGTAGGCCTTCATGAAGATAAGCTTCAGAAATAGCCATACGGATCCAGGCTGCCAAAGTTTGCTTTGAAGCAGGCCAACCCTTTTTACGGAAGCCATAGAGGACAAACAAAGCGTCCGACTTCCTAAACGAAGAAGTGCGGTCAACATAAGTCCTTAAGGCCCGCACAACATCCAAAGAGGCCTCACCCACGGAAAGACCCGGTGAGTTAAAGGCCGGAACAACTATTTCCTCGTTAACATGAAACTGGGAAACAACTTTGGGAAGAAACTCGGGCCGAGTGCGGAGCACTGCCCTGTTCCCATGAAAAACCAAGAAAGGGGGTCTACAAGAAAGAGCCCCTAACTCAGAAACACGTCTGGCCGAAGCAATGGCCAGAAGGAAAACAGTCTTAGCTGTTAGCCATTTAATATCCACTGAGCCCAGTGGTTCAAACGGCGGTCCTTGGAGAGCCCTCAGGACCACAGCCAAATCCCAAGGCGCCACAGGTGGAACAAAGGGCGGCTGAATACGGAGAACACCTTGCATAAAGGTGCGCACATCCGGGATTGTAGCAATCCTACGGTGAAACCAGACAGATGGGGCCGAAACCTGTACCTTCAAAGAAGCAAGGCGAAGCCCATGATCTAGTCCTGCTTGCAGGAAGGCGAGAATCCGAGACAGACGAAACTCCCGCGGTGCATAACCTCTCGGTCGACACCACTGGAAGAACGTATGCCACACGCGATGGTATATCCTCGCGGAAGACGGTTTCTGAGCTCGTAACATGGTACTCACCACAGAGCTGGAAAACCCCCTGGACCTCAGCATGGCCGTCTCAACAGCCACGCCGTCAAAGACAGCCGAGTCAGGTCCGGGTGAAGACAAGGACCCTGAGACAGAAGGTCCGGTCGTAGCGGCAACCGCAGAGGACTGTCCACGGACAGACCCTGAAGGTCTGAGAACCAGTGCCGTCTGGGCCACGCGGGAGCTATCAACAGGAGCGTCCCTCCTTCCTGTTTGAATTTCCGGATTACCCGTGGAAGGGAGACCGGAGGGAACAGGTATGCGAACCTGAACGTCCACCGGACGGACAGAGCATCCACCAGAGACGCCCCTTCGTCTCTTGTGCGAGACCCGTACACCGGCAACTTGAGGTCGATTTCTGGAAGAGCCCACCTGTCCACCAGTAGTTGAAAAACGTCCGGGTGCAGGGACCATTCCCCTGGATGAACGTCCTGGCGACTTAGAAAGTCCGCCTCCCAATTTAGCACTCCCGGGATGAAGACCGCTGATATGGCTGGAAGACTGCGCTCCGCCCAAACCAGGATCCGAGAGACCTCTACGAGAGCCGCCCGACTGCGAGTTCCTCCTTGCCTGTTTATGTAGGCCACGGTGGTAGCGTTGTCCGACTGGACCTGCACCGGGTGACCCTGGAGAAACCGCTGTGCCTGCAGGAGAGCATTGAAGACCGCACGGAGTTCCAAGATATTTATTGGAAGCTCCGCTTCTGTCGGCATCCACCTGCCCTGGAACAAGTGTGGACCCGAAACTGCTCCCCAGCCCCGAAGATTGGCGTCCGTTGTCAACAGGACCCAATTTGGAACCCAGAACGGACGTCCCTTGTTGAGGTGGGTCGTCTTTAACCACCACGCAAGGGACAGGCGAACCTCCGGGGTGAGCACAATCGTCTGGAACTTCAGAGACTGAGGCAGCCCGTTCCATTTGGACAGGTGCTGCAGAGGTCTGGAGTGAAACTGGGCGTATTCCACCATGTCGAACACCGACACCATGGAGCCCAGTAACCTCATCGCCGAGTGTAAGGACACCCGGCGGCTGTGCAGACAACTGCGCACCCTTGACTGTAAAGCAGAGATCTTGTCCTCCGTCACGAAGATCCTTTGCTGTCCCGAGTCCAATAAGGCTCCAAGATGCAGAATCCTCCGAGACGGGATTAGAGTGGACTTCTGCCCGTTGATTAGCCAGCCGTGCCGTTGCAGCAGTGCAATGGTCAGGTCCAAGTGGTGTAACAGGAGCTCTGGAGATCCTGCCACCAATAACAGGTCGTCCAAGTACGGCAACATGCGGACTCCCTGCAGCCGCAGAGAAGCCGCCATGACCGCCATCACCTTGGTGAAAACACGTGGTGCTGTCGCCAAGGCCAAAAGGTAACGCCCGAAACTGGAAGTGGTCGCTGCGGATTGCAAACCGAAGGAACTCTTGATGGCGCAAAAGAATAGGGACATGCAGGTAAGCGTCCTGTATGTCCAATGACACCATGTAGTCCCCAGGTTCCAGCGCCAGAATGATGGACCGTAGGGTCTCCATCCGAAACTTCGGGACCCGCAAAGACTTGTTGAGTGCTTTGAGGTTGAGAATCGGACGATATGACCCATTGGGTTTCTGTACCAAAAATAGATTTGAATAGAAACCCTGGCCCCTCTGGGAGAATGGAACAGACACTATAACTCCAGCCTGGAGCATAGTGTGTAATACCTTCCGCAGCTCCGTAGCCTTGTTCCGGTCTGATGGTAGACCCGTGGTGAAGAATCGAGCCGGGGGTCTGTGCCGGAAGGAGAGGGCGTACCCGTGGGAGACCACCTCCAGAACCCAAGTGTCTGTCGTAGTGAACGACCAACACCGGGAGAACTGCAGCAGGCGGCCTCCCACCCTGGGATCCCCCAAGGGGAGACCCGGACCGTCAGGCCGCAGGCTTGTCATCTGGCTTGGGGGCCGGACGTCTGGTACTCCATGCCTGTTTCCGGGGCTTGACCGATTTCTTAGGGCCAGCCTCTCGAGGAAACGACTGTGGTTTGGGCCTGCCCTGGGCCCTAGATGACCGAAAGGACGATGGTCCAGAACCAGAAGGAGCAGCGGCCGACGGAAGACAAGCAGATTTGGCTGCCGCCAGCGTGGCCACAATCTTATCCAGATCCGGACCGAAGAGAACTTCTCCGGTAAACGGCAACGCTTCCAGACCTTTCTTGGAATCTGCGTCCGCCTTCCAGGATCGCAGCCACAAGGTGCGACGAGCAGCTACCGCTGCTGAAGAAATTCTAGACACCAGAGTACTAATGTCTAGAGCCGCCTCGTTGATGTAGGTGGCCGAATCACGGAGATTGCCAATCAACTCCGCCTGTTCGGCCGGACAGTCGGATTCAAAAGAAGCCTCTAATGAATCCGCCCAGCGCTCCATCGCTCTGGCAACCCAGCAAATGGCCATAGCCGGCCGTGCTGCCCCCCCTGCAAGGGAATAAGCGGACTTCAGGCAGATTTCTACCTTGCGGTCCGTAGCATCCTTAAGGGAGGACATGGATGGCATCGGCAATGTGGCACTACGGACAAGACGGGTCACGTGAGAATCCACCTGTGGAGGGGATTCCCACTTAGCAAAATAATTATCCGCGAACGGATAAGCCACCGCCAGGCGTCTCTGCGGCTGGTAACTTTTGCCAGGTTGTTTCCACGCCTCCTCTAAATGGTCCACCAACTGACCCGAAAGAGGAAAGACTGTGGCATCGCCCTTCACATCTTTGAAAAAGGCATACTTAGATTTAGACGCTGGGGGAACTTCGTCCTCAATCACCAAGGCTGTGCGGACCGCCCGAATAAGTCCAGGAATATATACTTTGGACTTAGCATCAGCGTCCTTAGTATGGAGAGGTTCCTGATCGTAAGGATCCAGAATCTCCCCATCATCAGACGTCCCTTCGTCATCCTCATAAGGAGCGCACAGAGACGCCACCGGCCTTTTATGAGGCCGTATCACAGACTCCCCTTGCAACACATCCGATAAGTGCTGTACAGAACTCGTCAGGGAGTTAACCCACGCTGGCTCCTGAGAACACGGGAGCGGGGAAATAGGGAGACTGTGGGGTACCACCAATTGTCGTGGGAACCCCTGCATGGGTGACGACACCACAGACTGCTGGGACAAACCCATCGGAGTAAACGCGGGCTGCGGAGCTAATCTGGCCCACTAAAGCTGTTAACGCCTGAGCTAAACAAGCCCAGGGCGGCTCCTGTACTGGTGCTGTAACCGTAATAGGCCGCGCCATGGACAAACACTGCCGGCAAAGGCCCTCCGCGCTACCCTCCCCCTCCGCTAACGGTACTTTGCACGTGGTACACTGTAGCCGGAGGGGAAAATCACTTTCAGACATGATGGCACCACGTATGTGACCTCTCTCACCAATTAAGTATTAAATAGGCGAGAGACCACCCTGCAGCACCGCACCGCAAGGGCTTTAGCAGAAAGAACAGGGACAGTGATAAAGCTGACAGTTTAGAGAAGAAATGTTACAGGCAGCGCTAGCACAGTCACATACAATGCAGAGAAATAACAATTCCTGCACTAACAGCGCTGATCACTCAACTACACAGACACAGGGCCTGGTAGGACACAGCGCTGCATACACAGACCTGAGCCACAGCGGAGGAGAGGCATGCGGGGGGACCCAGACCACGATGCTTCCTTCCAGACTTCCAGCAGCGTTCACCATGCGTTGCAGAGAAGATGGCCGCCGAGGAGCAGAGAGGAGGCTGGCCTGGGGGAGGAGCGCTGCCACAGGGCCAGTCGGCGTGTTGCAGAGAGGGCTGTGTGCAGCGGGGGAGGCGCCGGCTGTGAGACAGGGAAGGCGCGCTCCCCTGGCATGCATTTAACCCCTGGGACGCCGCAGCGCTACCGCTCTGCTGCGGTCCGCTGTCCCAGGGGGTAGTGGAAAGCGCAGGTTCAGTACCTGGCTCCACGCTGCAGCCAGTCCCCAGGGAGCCCCCTGCCTGGGGACTTAGGACCATGTGACCAGCGGGGACCCACCGCAGGACCCCGCTGCTTACCTTTGTCCCCCTTGGATCCGGCCATGGTCCGGAACATCTGGGGTCACCGCTAGTTGTGACCCCAGATGCTCACCAGCATCCCCGGATCAGTACCGGCGGGGGTGTAGGGAAGACAGCATGGACGTCAGGACTGACTGTCCATGCTGTACATCCAGATGTGCAGCCACAGCTGCACTGAAGAAAGCTTCAGGGGCTCTTCTAGCCCCCACTCCGACAGGTGCACCCGACGCCGGCCGGGCACCAAACTAAACTGAGGTGCCTTGGCCCGGGGGCGGGGTATAGGAGGGGGACCTAGTGCATCCTGGGAGGCTGAAAGCTTAACTCTTTGGTGCCCTGCGACTGACGTCACACCTATACCCCAAGATATCCTGTGGATACCCTATGGACCCTGAAGTAGAAATAGTGAATCCAAACAGAGGGCCTGATTCAGACCCGGTCGCAAGCGGGTCGATGGTGGCCCAGAGCGCATGCGCACGACGGAGCCGGCTCCGTCGTGCGCATGTGCGAGACCCGGATAGCGACGGGCACTCCGTCGCTCTGGGTCTCGTACCAAAGGGGGCCTGCTGTCGATGTTGAGTGACAGCACGCCCCCTTTGGTGGGCGGGCCGGGGGAGTGGCTGCCCAAACTGAGGTGTTCACATGTGAACGCCTCCGTCTGGGGCCAGCCCCACTGACATCACGAGTGATGTCAGTGGGAGAGATTTCGGCTGTTTGAGCTGAAATCTGTCTGGGGCTTGCGGCAACGAGACCCTACCACAAGGGTCTCGTCGCAAGCCGGATGGTCGCGATGGTCTTGACCATCGCGACCATCTTCCTGGCCGCTCGCTATAGCTGTGGGTGGTCGCCCACAGCTATGCGAGCGGCCAGGAGGCCGTTAAAAAAAAAATAGCCCGGCCCTGATTCAGAGCGAGCGCTCTGTCAGAGCATCCGGCTCTGAATCAGGGCCAGAATTCCAATGATGGAGGCAACAGGTCTACATGGGAGACAGGGTGTAAAGATTAACGCAAAGGGCTGGATCAAAGGTGACCTTAAGGTAACTGGATTGGGGTGGAATGGGGTGGGGGGTGATTGTGGTTTAGAAGAAGATGATCTGTTTTCGACATGTTGAGCTTTTAGGTACAGTAGCTGGAATAGTAGACAGAGTTGGTAATACGATGATAAGCAGAAGAAACTGACAAATCAATCCTTTAAATCAGAGTAACCTGCCCTCCAATATCTCGGGAACAGTGCCATCCTCACAGATCTCTGCATGTTACACGCTGAGTATATTGCAGTGAAATATTCCCATCATATAAAGGGCGGACGCTAGGGATGGACATCAGAAGCCCAGCATCGAATAGTTGCCGGGCTTCCAACATCAAATCATGCGAAGCGATGACAACTAACCATCGCATCGCAAGAATTCGATACTATAACCATCACGATGGTTATAGTACCGGTCAAACAGTGGGCTGGGTATGTGGGAAAGGGGGCGGGACCTTGCAGCAACCCCCGCCCACGTCACTGTGGGGGCTTGCACAGCACTCTCCGAGATACAGGGCTGCCCCCAGGCTCCCCCTATACAGAGAATAGATGCCGTGCGCATTTGCCCGGCATCTATTCTCCTGCTGCACACCCGGTGTGTGCGCCCCCTCCACGGCCAGCCATCGGATGGGCATCGGAATGCTGCATTCTATGGCTGACAACCATCGAATTTCCGGTATTCGATGGAAAAAGTACTTCCATCGCATCGGGGGCAGGGCAAGATGCCCGATGCGGAGAGCTGCAGGCAGGGACAGCGCAGCTCTCAGCATTTAAAAAAAAAAGTAACCATCACATCACCATCAAATCATTACCATTTGATGGCTGCAAACATCGGAAAAACACTATCATGACAAGAAAAACATCGATGGTCAAACATGTTTATGTGTATATTTGTCATTCATTAGCTTTTGGAGCAAACAGCCTAAATTTATTGATATAGCGTATTGGGATGGTGGTCACAATAAGGGCAGAGTGAATGTGAAAGTGACTGTCAGGGACACAGTGGTAATGCAGGGGTTAACAGCAGTAACCAGAGGTAATGCAGCAGTGACATCAAACAGTGTCAAATAAAGGTATTAGGTGTCTTATCCCAGGAGCTAAGTACCGTGTGTCTAAACTGCACTGTATCACACTACACAGTATGGAAAATGGCTGCAGTCTGCACATGTGCAATAGCACATCAGGTTGGAGGCCGCTCCTCCCTGCAGGCTCTGGGTCCTAGTGCCCAGCATGTATGCACAGACAGGAGAGTGCTGCTCTCCCAACACAATTCCCTAAAACACAAGCTCGTGCAGACTAGGGTCCATTTTAGTCAGCAGCCAAAGATGTTGTTGGAGTTTGGGAGGAAAGCAGACCACCCAGGAGGAAAATCCTGCAAACATGGTAGAACATACAAACTAAACATAAGTGCTGTAAGCAAACAATGCTAACCACTGTGCCACTACGCTGCTCCATGTTGGTCCCTTTCATGGTCAGTGCTAGGTTGGTAGCAACACTGGTGGAAGCTAATTTTATGCAAGAATTTGTAAATCCCCCAAACCTTTGTATGGCTTTAAGATTAGTAGATAGACTGGATAACTGGGCTCAATCTCTCAGTGCCCTATTCTTACCCGTGATGCCACTAATAATCCACTCTCTGATCATCTCCCGCTTTGACTGCTGCATCCTCCTGCTATCTGGCACCCCCTCCCCCCAAGTCTAATCGTACCTCAAATCATCCTAAACACTCCATCAGGACTGGTTCTTCACTCTCATCGCTTCACAACTGCTCCAACACTTTACATATCCCAACGCTGGCTCCCTGTGTCCACCAGAATCCTTATCAACACCCCCTCAAATGTCATCCCCCATCTCAGATCTCCTGCTTACCTGCCCCTCACCTTGTATAGGACCTTACCTACACAGTATCTCTGTGAAGTGTTACAAGACGTTCTGCCATCCATGTATTATCGACTTTTATTTCATGTTTACATAACTAAAAGACTTGAAACACGTTCGGGGCAGTGTGGAAGCCTGCAGGATATAGATCACACTGTACCTGGAATCTGAACATCCTGGCAGATTTCTCTGCAATATTTACCATGTCAGGAAAACACGGTAGCTGATTGTTCACATATTTATAGTACAAGCAATCGATAGGCACACCTGGCACTTTTGCAGCCGAGAGATTCACAGACACGTAGAAACTGTGCCTAGTAAGAGCATTGTAGGCTGGAGTCACCGGGGAAGATGTGCTGACGTGTCTACATTATCTGGTCCGTGTATGAAAATTGAAGCAGGACATAAATCATTCCGAACAGGCGTCCATGCATATAACGGTACTCTGTCCATGTATGAATGTCTCTACTGAATTCCTATCTAGCTAAATCGAAAAATATATATCTATGCTTTTCACTTCTCTGTGTGGTGTACCAAGAGCGGGCGAAGTAGTGTACTGACTGTCTCCATAGGATGTCTGACCATTAGTCTTTTTGAGTGGAATAAACCCCATATATAAGCCCAAGGAGGAAATCCACCCCTTCTGGCTGGACATGATGCAGCCACCAGCGGCTATGGTAACGGAGCAGACAGATGGTTTTAGATCCGAGCATGCAGTACCGGGTATAAGAACATACAATCGCATGCTTGGCCATGGAACTGACAATAGTGGAATACTTATTGGTGACTGCAGGATCCTCTGAATGGGAGAAGAGTGAAAACACACACACACACACACACAAAACTCTATGAATTGTGAAAGCATTTTGGAGGGAGATGGGTAAATCCCATTTCTGGTCGAGGTGTTATAAATTATAGAAGAGATATTTAGTCAGTTGGTCCCTGCATTAGGTAGATTTCAGCTTGAAAGGGTCCAGGATACTTGTGATCATGCTATGCACTCAATACGGCACTTACAGAAATAATGGGTGTGGATTGAAGGATCTCCAGTAAAAAGGTCAACAATGTCTAGCTAGACACCAGATGTTAGACAGTCAATAGGTCGACAGGGACAAAAGGTCAACACACTAATGGTTGACATGTATGAAGGTCGACATGTACAATTTGTCGACAGGGTCTAAAGGTTGACACGAAAATGGTAGACAACACTTTTTTTTCTATCCCTAATCTTCAACCCTAACCCTCCTCCTGGTGCCTTACCGTAACCGTCCCTTCTAGTGCCTAACCCTAAGGTAAGTGCCTAATCCTAACCCTCTCTCCTGGTGCCTAACCTTAACCGTCCTTTCTAGTGCCTAACCCTAAGGTAAGTACCTAACCCTCTCTCCTGGTGCCTAACCCTAAGGTAAGTGCCTAATCCTAACCCTCTCTCCTGGTGCCTGACCCTAACCATCCTTTCTAGTGCCTAACCCTCCCTCCTGGTGCCTAACCCTAAGGTAAGTGCCTAACCCTAACCCTCTCTCCTGGTGCCTAACCCTAAGGTAAGTGCCTAATCCTAACCCTCTCTCCTGGTGCCTGACAATAACCGTCCTTTCTAGTGCCTAACCCTCCCACCTGGTGCCTAATCCTAAGGTAAGTGCCTAACCTTAACCCTCCCTCCTGGTGCCTAACCCTTCTGCTCCACGGGAGGTTTCTGTCCTCCCTGAGCTCGCCTTAGGACACCTGCGTTATGGTTTGACAGGTGTACCGCCCCAGTACCTAACCCTAAGTGCCTAACCATAACCCTCTCTCCTGGTGCCTGACCCTAACCGTCCTTTCTAGTGCCTAACCCTAAGGTAAGTGCCTAATCCTAACCCTCTCTCCTGGTGCCTGACCCTAACAGTCCTTTCTAGTGCCTAACCCTCCCTCCTGGTGCCTGACCCTAACGTAAGTGCATAATCCTAACCCTCTCTCCTGGTGCCTGACCCTAACCGTCCTTTCTAGTGCCTAACCCTAAGGTAAGGGCCTAATCCTAACCCTCTCTCCTGGTGCCTGACCCTAACCGTCCTTTCTAGTGCCTAACCCTCCCTCCTGGTGCCTAATCCTAAGGTAAGTGCCTAACCTTAACCCTCCCTCCTGGTGCCTAACCCTAACCCTCTCTCCTGGTGCCTAACCCTCTCTCCTGATGCCTGACCCTAACCATCCTTTCTAGTGCCTAACCCTAAACGAAAAAAAAAAAAAATGTGTCGAACATTTGTGTGTCTACATTTTGACACTGTGGACCTTCTTACATGGCAACCTTTACTGTGTCAACCTTTTGTCCTTATCGACCTTGACTGTGAACATCTGGTGTCTATCTAGACATTGTCGATCTTTTTACTGTAGATCTTTAGACCGGATCCTGAAATAATATGAGCTGCATTAAAGATGTTTGTTCCAGCCGGCTGAGAATGTATTGCTGACGCGCTGTGGATTATCTAAAATATTTGTTGTTGCCACGGCTACACTGTAAAGAATTCTGGCCACGTAACGGTTATACTGATCATAAGAATAGCACCGATGTGCTCTTTTGGACTTTGCCTAGTTTAATGTATTTATTTTTTTAAATAAAGTGGATTTAAATAAATGAAAAAACCCGTTTTTGTGTGTTCATGGGTTGTTTCGATTTCAGGCAGTCTTCAGCGGTAACACTGCGTGTACAGAGAAGACCTACACTCACAATGATTATTAGCAACAATTAATAAACAATTACTCATTTAACGACAGCATATTCCGTTGCGCTTTACCCCAAAACTTTGTGGGTGTAGGATGATAGCCAGTCGAGAATGACAGATGAAACATCCTGGTTAGATGATAATTAGGATTGGGGGCAGTTTTCAGCCCGTTAATACTGTGATTAGACCCAACCAGACCTTAAAACAACCTAAGTACAATGTATAAAATGATAGGTAGAAGCTGATTGGTTGCTATGGCCAATGTCTGCACTATTTAAAAGATTTGATACATCTCCCCCTGTGTCATTAGCGGTGCTTTGGATACAACTCTTCCTAAGGGGCGGCTCCGGGTCATAACCAAGGGCATCCGGATGATATAAAGGTGTTGCTGGGAAGCACTGCAGGGAACAATGTTTAGTACAAATAAAAAGAGCTAACCTATAGACCATTAAACGTTATTGAAACAGAGTGTGGTTAACCCATATAGCCATATTTCTTCTCTATTCCACTTCAAAGAATTACATCTAAGAGACTAGGGGTGACGCAGAGTTTATTAGGGAAGTTTGGAAAGAAGAAACCAGCCCTTGAGAAAGAAAAATAAAATGAAATGTATCTGTAGTCTGCAATTATAGAATAAAAAAACCTGGACAATCTAATAGTTTGCAGCATGGAGATGCTGGGAGGAGCCCCTGTCTATATTACATGAGTAATATTACAGCGAAGGCCTCGTCCCATCTGACAGCTGAGGTGAGGTTTGTATGGCTGACTTTACAGCGCTGGTAATGATTACACACGAGTCATGTTTATTTTGGCTGGGTACAGAGAATACGGTTAGTATTTAGATGAATCCATTCTTTCCGCCTGAATATTATCTACCTCCAGCCACCACGCAATACCGATACATATTACACTATACATATTACATTATACATCTGACTTTAACTTTGGTGATGAGGTCATTGGAAATTTTTTTTTTGGGGGGGGGGTGGGGGTTTTGTCTTTCTCGCAGGAAGGGACACGATACTGTGGACCACTGCCCGGAGCCATCTAAACCTTCTTGCGGGTCCATGTCAGCGATATCTGGGTTATACTCAGTGGGTGTGGTAAAATCATAATGTCAACATAAAAATGTTGTCATTGACACGATGACATTCATGTCGATCCTGATGAAATGGTGACTATTATTAGAATGCCGACAAAACATCCCTGGTGGTCTATTGGTGACTTACCTGGTCTGTCGGTCAGCTAATGAGGACTTCCAGTGGTTCCAGTGTCTCTTCTGGTGGTGAGTATAGCTAACCCTAACCTCCAATCCCATAGCCTAACATTCCCCCTAGTGCCTAATCCTAACCTCCAATCCCATAGCCCAACATTCCCGCTAGTGCCTAACCGTCCCCCTAGTGCCTAACCCTAACCTCCTCTCCCGAGTGCCTAACCCTAACCTCCTCTCCCGTAGCCAAACATTCCCCCTAGTGCCTAACCCTAACCTCCTCTCCCATAGCCTAACATTCCCCCTAGTGCCTAACCCTAACCTCCTCTCCCATAGCCTAACATTCCGCCTAGTGCATAACCCTCCCCCTAGTGCCTAATCCTAACCTCCAATCCCATAGCCTAACATTCCCCCTAGTGCCTAACCCTCCCCCTAGTGCCTAACCCTAACCTCCTCTCCCGTAGCCTAACATTCCCCCTAGTGCCTAACCCTCCTCCTAGTGCCTAATCCTAACCTCCAATCCCAGCCTAACATTCCCCGTAGTGCCTAACCCTAATCTCCAATCCCATAGCCTAACATTCCCCCTAGTGTATAACCCTCACCTCCAAGCCCATAGCCTAACATTCCCCCTAGTGCTTAACCCTAACCTCCTCTCCCATAGCCTAACATTCCCCCTAGTGCCTAATCCTTACCTCCTCTCCCGTAGCCTAACATTCCCCCTAGTGCCTAATCCTAACCTCCAATCCCATAGCCTAACATTCCCTAATGCCTAATCCTAACTTCCAATCCCATAGCCTAACATTCCCCCTAGTGCATAACCCTCCCCCTATAGCCTAATCCTTACCTCCAATCCCATAGCCTAACATTCCCCCTAGTGCCTAATCCTAACCTCCAATCCCATAGCCTAACATTCCCCCTAGTGCCTAACCCTAACCTCCAATCCCATAGCCTAACATTCCTTAGTGCCTAATCCTAACCTCCAATCCCATAGCCTAACATTCCCTAGTGCCTAATCCTAACCTCCAATCCCATAGCCTTACATTCACCCTAGTGCCTGATCCTAACCTCCAATCCCATAGCCTAACATTCCCCCTACTGCATAACCCTAACCTCCAATCCCATAGCCTAACATTCCCCCTAGTGCATAACCCTCCCCCTAGTGCCTAATCCTAACCTCCAATCCCATAGCCTAACATTCCCCCTAGTGCCTAACCCTAACCTCCTCTCCCGTAGCCTAACATTACCCCTACTACATGACCATCCCCCTAGTGCCTAATCCTAACCTTCCGTAGCCTAACCCCCTATTCCTTTGCCTATCCCCCCGTGACTAACCTTTACTCTCCCCTCCTGTAACCTGACCCTCCCTAGTGCCATCCCTAATTCTTTCCTCCTATAGCCTAACCCTAACCTCCCATTCCGTTGCCTATCCCTCACCTCCCATTCCGCTGCCTATCCCTCCCCTAGTGCCTAACCCCCCCCCCGTAGCCTAACCCTAACCTCCCATTCCGTTGCCTATCCCTCCCCTAGTACCTAACTCCCCATAGCCTAACCCTAACCTCCCATTCTGTTGCCTATCCCTCCCCTAGTGCCTAACCCCCACCCGTAGCCTAACCCTAACCTCCCATTCTGTTGCCTAACCCCCCCATAGCCTAACCCTAACCTCCCATTCTGTTGCCTGTCCTTCCCCTAGTGCCTAACCCTAACCTCCCACTCCGCTGCCTATCCCTCCCCTAGTGCCTAACCCCCCCCCCGTAGCCTAACCCTAACCTCCCATTCCGTTGCCTATCCCTCCCCTAGTACCTAACCCCCATAGCCTAACCCTAACCTCCCATTCTGTTGCCTATCCCTCCCCTAGTGCCTAACCCCCACCCGTAGCCTAACCCTAACCTCCCATTCTGTTGCCTAACCCCCCCATAGCCTAACCCTAACCTCCCATTCTGTTGCCTGTCCTTCCCCTAGTGCCTAACCCTAACCTCCCACTCCGCTGCCTATCCCTCCCCTAGTGCCTAACCCCCCCGTAGCCTAACCCTAACCTCCCATTCCGTTGCCTATCCCTCCCCTAGTACCTAACCCCCCATAGCCTAACCCTAACCTCCCATTCTGTTGCCTATCCCTCCCCTAGTGCCTAACCCCCCCGTAGCCTAACCCTAACCTCCCATTCTGTTGCCTAACCCCCCCGTAGCCTAACCCTAACCTCCCATTCCGTTGCCTATCCCTCCCCTAGTGCCTAACCCCCCGTAGCCTAACCCTAACCTCCCATTCTGTTGCCTATCCCTCCCCTAGTGCCTAACCCCCCCCCGTAGCCTAACCCTAACCTCCCATTGTTACCTAACCCCCCAGTAGCCTAACCCTAAGCTCCCATTCTGTTGCCTATCCTTCCCCTAGTGCCTAACCCTAACCTCCCATTCCGCTGCCTATCCCTCCCCTAGTGCCTAACCCCCCCGTAGCCTAACCCTAACCTCCCATTCCGTTGCCTATCCCTCCCCTAGTGCCTAACCCCCCCCCGTAGCTTAACCCTAACCTCCCATTCTGTTGCCTAACCCCCCCGTAGCCTAACCCTAAGCTCCCATTCTGTTGCCTATCCTTCCCCTAGTGCCTAACCCTAACCTCCTATTCCGCTGCCTATCCCTCCCCTAGTGCCTAACCCTAACCTCCCATTCCGTTGCCAATCCCTCCCCTCCCCCTCCCATAGCCTAACCCTAACTCTCTGCTGCCAGCATTTGTGGAATGTCAGCATTTCACATGTTGACATTCTGCACATGCTGACCTGTTCAATGTCGGCATTATAACGGTCGATATTTTGACTACATCCCGCACTATGTATATCTGACCATTTAATTCCAACAGATCCCCTTTATCTAAATTCCAAACTGGAAGCCACATAGGTGTCTATATATTGCTGCCATCTGCTTTTTAACAGACAACTTTATTTTTAAGTCAAGTGAGCTGAGCGGATGGATGTGGAGAGGAGAGAACGTCCTGAGAGGTCAGGTGGGTCAGACCATTTGCCCATCACACTGGGATTGTCATCACTCCTGTACATTTAAAGACCAAGAAGTCAATTAAGTAGAGTCTTTATGTAAGTATTAATAAAACAACTGAAAGGTGCCCAAACTTTTGCACGTTACATTCAATGTTTTTTTTTCCTTCCATGGGGTTAATTTAATTGTAGGCAAGCAGGCAACGGTCGCCTCATCTCGCCCCCATCTCATCCCGGACTCGCAGATTTTTTTTGTACGCAGTCCTATGCGGGTGGAAGCAAAGGTCCACTCCAGGACTACCATAAGTGCAGAATATAGTCGCACCGACTCGCAGCTAACTGAATTGACCCTAATATGCTCGATTTAGCATATAATAAGCAAAGATGCATTAAAAGTTGAAGTATTGTCACGGTTACGCTTGTGCCTGGCAACGGCGGCCATCATTTCTTTTCATTTCTGTGAAACATACAATATATGACCAGTGGTGCATAAAATATTGCACACAACTGTATATGATGACGGCTCTGAATGATTAATAGAGAACAGTGACACCTAAAGGATATTGGAGGCATTGCAGAAGAAATAAAATGATTAGCGAATGAAAGCTACGGTATGTAAAAACCAATGGCATGTAGTAATGATAGCAGGCCCAAAACATCTGGGATTTTCCTGACATGTTTCCATGGACTGTAAATGTACTCTGCACAGCCGGATACAATGGATTTCAGCATTGAGTACATATGAGCTCTGCGGAGCCCGTTATCCTGGCAGAACAGTCACGACGTGTGAAAACATTTTTCCATCTATTTTGCTAATACTTTGGGGGAGATTTATCAAAGCTTTGAGAGAGATGAGTGGAGAAATTGCCCATAGCAACCAATCCTCTTATAGCTGTCATTTATCTTGCACAGTCTATGACATGACAGTGGCGTCCATAATACTTAACGTAAGTCGCTGTCTGTACGGTTACACTGGTAAAAGTTATAGTTACCACATTGGGATTGGCAACACAAGGCCTGGTCATAAGAGACCTAGGTACTTGCCTAGGGAAACCTAGCTCCAGAGGGGGCACCCGGGCGGAAAAGGGTAATCTGGGCAGAGGCCACCACACTAACAGGAACAAGAGCAGCATTATCCGGCCGCATGATCACCCTGATCACAGCGCACCTTCCGGCCATCTGCCGCTTCCATGCGTCCTGCAGGACCTCCCACAGCTGCAGCCTGGACCCCGGTAGTAGCAAGGATTCCGGTCGGCAATGCAGGCACCAGCCTGAAAGCTGTTTTATGCACTTTGATATTCGATATTAAACAGAAAGTCTTTAAGCCTGATTCAGAGATGTACGCAATGGCAATTTTTGCGCAGGACCAGCTATTTCTGCTAAAGGCATGCGCCAAAGTGACACTGCATACGCGTATTGTTTGCGATTCAACATGCACAGAGAACTCATTCGCAAAGTGAGTGGCAGGTAGTCAGCATTTGGGGGAGGTAACGGGGGTGGTAAGAAAAATGCTGGCGCCTTACCATTTGTATGCCGTCACGTGGGCATTCATAAATTAGCCATTGCCATCTCCTATGCAGCATGAGGGCTCTCTGCATGCCAGGAGAGAGACTATATTTGAGGCAGGTCAGATCTGCTGCAAGGGATGTAGGGATGGTCTATGTGCGTCGATGTTACCGATATTCACGTTGGTACTCGCCGTCAGACGCAGATGAGAAGGCAGCAGTGGGCGTCCCTATGCACGGGTAATCTTTGGAATTATTAGGACAGTTTGCACGGACAACAGCTGTGAAAGCATTAGCGTCAATCTCTGAATCGTGCCTTTGTTACGCAGCCTGAAACCACAAGCATAACACTGTATGGGCGGAATTCAATTGTTTTCATCCCCTATCGCGCCCAACGGAGCTATTCTATTCTTGCTCCTGTCGGGCGCGATCAGCTGCCAAGCGCTACATTTCAGCTCGCAGCCCCTGGGGGATGAGAGCTGAAATGTGCGAAAAGTTACATGTTTGGGCGCCCAAACATCACTTTTCGCGATCGCGCCCAGCACTTTGGTCGGGGTTAGCTGATTTACGCGGCTAAACCCGACCACTTTGGGTGCGATCAGCGTGAAAAGCTGGCACAATTGAATAGCGGCCCGTGATCTCCTGTCACTTTAGACGGGAGATGCGGGCCGCGAAAACAATTGAATTCCGCCCTATGTGTTCAAAACACATGAACAAAATACACTGAGGCATTGTGACGTTACCATAGCAACCAGGCACTGGCCACCATTAACTAGACTTCCCCAGGAAAATTACAGTACGTCTGATCTGTTGCCGCGGGCAACACAAGCAGTTTCCTTCACACCAGTTTCCATGTCTCTCCCCCCCCCCCCTCAAACATGCATACACCATTTTAAATTGAATGCAGAACACAAATAAATGACACACACCTATAACCTCAGATACATCTCTTATTAATACAAGACCAATGGCTAGTGCCGTCACACCATCAAAATTGACCATGTTTGTTGCCGTTGCCTAATTGTCTGGAGTAGAACCATCTTGTCCTGAGCCACCTGACTTGTTAGATCTCCTAGAAGAGCCAAGGTCCCATTTACCGGGCACGGGACACCCAATGGAATATAGAAACAGGATTGAGGACGAGGGATTCCGCAGTTGTGGAAAAATTATATGCATGGAGGGAAAGTGCACTAGAGCCTGGTCCTCAGATCGACAGCCTTCTACACTCTGCCTTGATGGTTCCTCTACAGCAGGGGTTCCCAACCACGGTCCTCAAGGCACACTAACGGTCCATGTTTTAAGGATAGCCACACTTGAGCACAGGTGACTCAATTAGTACTTCAGTTATTTTGATTTAACCATCTGTGCTGAAACATGGATATCATTAAAACCAGGACTGTTAGTGTGCCTTGAGGACCGTGGTTGGGAATCACTGCTCTACAGGAAACAAGCGTGTAACAGTCAGACGTGTACAAATGTCTGTTGGGTTCATTAGATAGACACACAAAGCACTTTACTGTGAAGAGAACGAGACCATCCATGGCACGAGAGTAAGGTCCTGACCCCAGACCATCCATGGCACGAGAGTAAGGTCCTGACCCCAGACCATCCATGGCACGAGAGTAAGGTCCTGACCCCAGACCATCCATGGCACGAGAGTAAGGTCCTGACCCCAGACCATCCATGGCACGAGAGTAAGGTCCTGACCCCAGACCATCCATGAGAAGCTCCAAAAGCTGCAGATGTTACTTGGGCTGGAGGCATCTCCACTAAGGTCTTATGATGAGGGGATAGGGAGCCCAGCATGGGGCGGTAACGGTAGGGGCGGCAAGAAGAAAGATTTCAGTTTGTTGGACATTGCTGCAATCTCCGGGTCCTGGGCCTCAAAGGATTTCACCAGACGGGCAAATCGGAGGACACCTACGACAGGGAAGATCACAGTGGACACATGCCAGTCAGTTTCCCAAATGCTGCAACCCCAAAACAAACACCTGACCAACCAATACTCTCTCCCACCTTTGTGGCACTTCATAAATAAAAATAATAATAATTCTGCTGTAGTGCACCTACTTATATCATATACATCTATGCATCGTGGCAGCATCCATTTTGTAGGCTCTATGCACAGTGTCGGCAGCCATTTTGTAGGCTATACTGATAAATATCCATGAACATGTACCCTATTCAGTACAGTAGAGATCGGGACACAACCCTGAAAATACGTCTCGCTCTCTCCATTAGATAACAGTGACAAGAATGAGGCAGTTTCCTTAGACTGCTGAAGTGGCTGCTCTCACTACATGTATGCAATAGATTATGTCAGGCCTTTTAAAGTTTGTGACACGTTACTACATTAATACAGGATTCGGTCAGGCATATTAGAAATGTCAGCTCATCCGACCATCCTTATACCTAAGCCTAGGTGCAGTGACTGTCACCCAGTTGGAAAATGAACAGCGGTCTAGGAGATATCGGACATTGGCTATTAGAGGCTGCATGCTTTGTGCTTTAAGTTTAGTGGCTCTTTGCAGCGTACAAGTTGCCTATACACACTGGAAGCAGCCATTTTGTGTTAAACCATTGTCCAGTCTTTGTGTGATGTTCTCTAGTGAAGAGATAGGCCACACCCCCAGAGGAGTTGGCTCTGTCCACAAAATGGCTGCTCCCACTTCATACCTAGTTTGGACACCTGGCAGCTCTTGGTGATTCATGGTCGCTGTGGGTTTGGGGGAACTGTCACAGGATAATACATGCAGTCATTTGGGTGACGCTTACCCTCCCCATCGGGGCTGAAGCCATAGTTCTGGAGCACCTCTTGTTGGATCTGCACAGCGGCGGGCAGCAGGAGTTGTAGGACCTTTCCCAGGTCGTTCCCGGAGTTTTCTCTCGCCTCTTCCAAACGGGCGCTGCCAGTGGGGGACTGCAGAGCATCCAGCACCTCCCCTAAAGCCTCTGTAAAAGTACACCGTTACCCCACATTAACAGAGACAAAGGGGTCAATCCTTTTAGCAGTGAGGGGGTGAGCTGCCGTTGCAAAGGCGTAGAAACGGTGAAAACAGCACCGTAATTTAACCCCCTCATGGCCCGATCTCACCCTGCACTCGCACATTTTTGTATGCACCCCTATGGGGCTGCGAACATTAACTACACAAGCCCGGTGGTAACGTAAAGTGCAGCAAACAGCCACACTCAAGGCCCCCATACATCAGCAATTGATTGCAGCAATCGTGCGATTTGCAATCGATTGAAAAAGGGAAAGATTTTTATACACAATCGATTGCAAATTGCACGGTTGCTGCAATCAATCTCTGATGTATGGGGGCCTTTACACCGTGAGACAACTCGTGGCCAAAAGCACTGACCCAAGATTCCATCTCTGGGTTGAGAGAAATTCCACACGCTCAACACATGTGGACTAAACTACATGGACTATATATGCTGGATCCAGTCCTTAGGGGCAGATTCAGTTACCCGAGAAGTCCCGAAAGGACCTTGTGCGCGAATCTCGTGGGTTATCCAGGAAGGCAAACCGGACTTGTATTATGCTCGCGTCCCATAGGAGATTCAAGCACACGGATAATAACCCCATATACGCACAGACGCTAACTGAATATGCCTCTTAGGGGGTAAATTTACTAAAGTGCGAGATTTTAGAAGTGGAGTTGTTACCCATAACAACCAATCAGATTCTACTTCAGATATAACTAGCATCTTCTAGAAGATAATAGCTAGAATCTGATTGGTTGCTATGGGCAACATCTCCACTTCTAAAAACTCTCACATTAGTAAATTTACCCCTTAGTGTGTGTTCTGACAGTACCATCCGCTTTTATATAGCACCAACATATTTCGTAGCACTGTACAACTGAATAATGTTACATATGCACAGACATTGGTCCAATGGAGCTTACAATCTAATTTTCATACTAAAGATACGCATGCATACATGGATCAAGTTTTTCAGAAGTAATTAGACTACAAGGGAACCATGTGATAAAACACATTGTACAGGACAACGGCTGGCACTATATAAATACATGACAACAGATCACACAAAACCTAAAGCTGGGGACACACTATACAATGGTGTGATGCGATGTAACGTTACACACTACACCATACAGCGTACGACAGCGCAATGTATCATCACATGATGCACGTAACACCGCGACGTCCACAGAAACGCCCCATCTGATGTGCAGCACAGCAGATGGGACGATTCATTGAACAACGGCCGGGAACGATGGATCGGGCGTACACATATTATACGATATATTGTTCGAATCCACGCTGAGACGATAGATCGTATAGTGTGTACCCAGCTGAAGAAGAAAACTATAAATTTAAGTGGCAAAACCAGGTTGGTTACTGCTTTAAAAATACGGGCTAGGAATTGCACCCGTACCTGTACCTCGGAGATGAATGCATAGGGCCCTATGTATGGATTTCTGTGTACAGTATGCAGGGGTGTATCTACCTATTGGCCAGGATGGCACTTGCCAGGGGCGCCGGCCGAGGGGGGGTGCCATCTGGTGGTGCCACCCGTGGACAAGGGGTAGAATCAGGCCAGGACTGGAGTCCCGGCACCCAGACATGCCCATAGCTCCTACCCGGGCAGATGTTTAGGGCCCCGTAGCCGCTTGCGATTGCCGGCGGCTTCCTGGTATGAGCAGATGTTTAATAACGCTTTTTTTTTCTACACAAGGCGCGCGTGACGTCATGACGTTGCGAGCGCCGCATTACCGCTCTCACTGAGGAGCCTGCCGCAGCAGGAAGATACGGTATCTGTGTGGGCTCGAGGTGGGGGGAGGAGTAGAAGGGGGATGGCTGGGGACACAGAACAGAAATGGCTGGGGAGAGAGAAAAGGGTACCGGAGGACCCAATCCCGACAGCTGGCTTCCCGACTGTCATATACCGGCAAGGGTCTAAAGACTGGCGACATATGACCCCCCGGGAGGTTAGGTTTAGGCACTTAGAGGGGGGATTAGGGTTAGGTACTGGGGGGGGGGAGAGGTTAGGGTTAGGCACCCCTAAGGGAGGGTTAGGGGGTAGGATTAGGTTAGCTAATACTTACCTGAGGCGATCGGGATTCCAACCACCGGACATGCGTCCGGCGGTAATTCATACCGATTCCCAGAAAAGAGATGGCTGGGGAAAGGGCTGGGGAGAGAGTAGGGGGATGCCTGGGGACACAGAAGGGGTTGGCAGGGGACACAGAAAAGAGAATGCTGGGGAGAATGAAGGGGGATGGCTGGGGAGACAGAATGTAATTATTCAGAAAATTAGGAGGGAGGGGGGCGCTAGTCCATTATTTTGCCAGGGGCACACAGACCCCTAGATACACCCCTGACAGTATGCATCCATAACATATATATTCCCTACATACATTGCATAACACATGTTGTATATACAGCACAGCCGGGGTTCCCAAACATGGGCCTCAGAGAACACTAAGGGGTATATTTACTAAAGTGCAGGTTTTTAGAAGTGCTGTTGCCCATAGCAACCAATCAGATTCTACTTATCATTAATCGGGCACCTTCTAGAAGATAATAGGGGAGGAGAGAGAATAAAATAGAGAGATTGATTGATTTGCGGCTGGGAATAGTCCTATGTGGGATATACAGGTCATTTACCTTTCACCTGCTCCAGTCTGAGGATGACTGTCTGTACGGGGGGCGCCGGTCTCTGGAGACTGGACATGGTGCTGCCCTGGATGCACCCTCCTCCTGTATTATACAGACAGATGGGAGTCCTGACTGTACGTATAGCTGCGCTAGGTGTTTATTACATGTATACAAAGACAGCAGCAGTAGCAGGAGCGCCCATCGTCTCCGTGGTCACACTGCCGGGTAGACGTACAAACCCGAGAGCGCCCCCTGCTGCCGGGAGGCCGGAATTACATGTGAGAAACCAGGATTGGATAACGTAACGCCATACATACGTTATGCACGTACAGCTGGCGCATCGGGGCGGACGTGCTGCTCCTCCGCGACTCTCTCCGGCAGCGCTGTCATACATGCGAGACCCGACTTCACACACACATGTACAAGGCGGAGAATGGGAGGAAGTGACCGCTGATAATACGTCATATTTATAGATCTTCCTTTAACTCAGTGAGGGGCGGCTCCCGCTGACGGGAACCTTCTAGACAAATAGCAAAAGAGCTATAATCACTAACAATCACTATGTAGTTATAACACCCGCCTTCCAGTGCCGCCCAGTACAGTCATGGAGACGCCGGAGTACCGTCCCCCTGACCGTCAGAGGTGACATACACGGACTCGCCCACATTATATTATATGTCATATGCGATGTGTAATAATTATATGAGCAGATCCAGCTCAGAATAGTCCCGTACATCGTCCCTGGAGTGATATGCAGATTACATCGCGGTGATTGGCTCTGGGATATGCAGATTTCATCGCGGTGATTGGCTCTGGGATATGCAGATTACATCGCGGTGATTGGCTCTGGGATATGCAGATTACATCGCGGTGATTGGCTCTGTAACAAGATGGGTGTTAACCAGAAAGAGGCAATGACTGTCCTATCTGTTGCTAGGAGACACATGGAATCACTCAACGAGTCTTACCGACTCAACTGTGTGATCCTGTTGTTCCTATACCATGTAAATGTACACAGACATGTCATTGAGTGGCAGTGTATACACCCCATTATGCCTATTAAGCTTTACCAAGCGCCCCTTATGTCTGTATCTGTACCAAGCACCCATTATGTCTGTAACTGTACCAAGCACTCCTTATGTCTGTAACTGTACCAAGCACTCCTTATGTCTGTAACTGTACCAAGAACCCTTTATGTCTATAAAGCTTTACCAAGTACCCCTTATGTCTGTAACTGTACCAATCACCCCTTGTGTCGGTAACTGTACCAAGCACCCCTTGTGTCGGTAACTGTACCAAGCACCCCTTGTGTCGGTAACTGTACCAAGCATCCCTTGTGTCTGTAACTGTACCAAGCACCCCTTGTGTCAGTAACTGTACCAAGCATCCCTTGTGTCGGTAACTGTATGTACCAAGCACCCCTTGTGTCTGTAACTGTACCAAGCACCCCTTGTGTCTGTAACTGTACCAAGCACCCCTTGTGTCTGTAACTGTATGTACCAAGCACCCTTGTGTCTGTAACTGTACCAAGCACCCCTTGTGTCTGTAACTGTACCAAGCATCCCTTATGTCTGTCACTGTACCAAGAACCCCTTATGTCTGTCACTGTACCAAGCACCCCTTATGTTTGTAAAGCATTAACAAGCACCCCTTATGACTGTAACTGTACCAAGCAACCCTTATGTCTCTAACTGTACCAAGCATCCCTTGTGTCTGTAACTGCACCAAGCAACCCTTGTGTCTGTAACTGCACCAAGCAACCCTTATGTCTGTAACTGTACCGAGCATCCCTTGTGTCTGTAACTGTACCGAGCATCCCTTATGTCTGTAACTGTACCAAACACCCCTTGTGTCGGTAACTGTACCGAGCACCCCTTATGTCTGTAACTGTACCAAGCACTCCTTATGTCTGTAACTGTACCAAGCACTCCTTATGTCTGTAACTGTACCAAACACTCCTTATGGCTGTAACTGTACCAAGAACCCTTTATGTCTATAAAGCTTTAGTTAGCACCCTTTATGTCTATAAAGCTTTAACAAGTACCCCTTATGTCTGTAACTGTACCAAGCATCCCTTGTGTCTGTAACTGTACCAAGCACCCCTTATGTCTGTAAAGCGTTACCAAGCACCCCTTGTGTCGGTAACTGTACCAAGCACCCCTTGTGTCGGTAACTGTACCAAGCACCCCTTGTGTCGGTAACTGTACCAAGCACCCCTTGTGTCGGTAACTGTACCAAGCACCCCTTGTGTCGGTAACTGTACCAAGCACCCCTTGTGTCGGTAACTGTACCAAGCATCCCTTGTGTCGGTAACTGTACCAAGCATCCCTTGTGTCGGTAACTGTACCAAGCATCCCTTGTGTCTGTAACTGTACCAAGCACTCCTTGTGTCTGTAACTGTACCAAGCATCCCTTGTGTCTGTAACTGTACCAAGCACCCCTTGTGTCTGTAACTGTACCAAGCACCCCTTGTGTGGAACTGTACCAAGCATCCCTTGTGTCGGTAACTGTATGTACCAAGCACCCCTTGTGTCTGTAACTGTACCAAGTAACTGTACCAAGCATCCCTTGTGTCTGTAACTGTATGTACCAAGCACCCCTTGTGTCTGTAACTGTATGTACCAAGCACCCCTTGTGTCTGTAACTGTACCAAGCATCCCTTGTGTCTGTAACTGTACCAAGCACCCCTTGTGTCTGTAACTGTACCAAACACCCCTTATGTTTGTAAAGCATTAGCAAGCACCCCTTATGACTGTCACTGTACCAAGCAACCCTTATGTCTCTAACTGTACCAAGCATCCCTTGTGTCTGTAACTGCACCAAGCAACCCTTATGTCTGTAACTGTACCGAGCACCCCTTATGTCTGTAACTGTACCGAGCATCCCTTGTGTCTGTAACTGTACCGAGCATCCCTTGTCTGTAACTGTACCGAGCACCCCTTGTCTGTATCTGTACCAAGCACCCCTTATGTCTGTAACTGTACCAAGCACTCCTTATGTCTGTAACTGTACCAAGCACTCCTTATGTCTGTAACTGTACCAAGAACCCTTTATGTCTATAAAGCTTTAGTTAGCACCCTTTATGTCTATAAAGCTTTAACAAGTACCCCTTATGTCTGTAACTGTACCAATCACCCCTTATGTTTGTAAAGCATTACCAAGCACCCATTATGTCGGTAACTGTACCAAGCACCCCTTGTGTCGGTAACTGTACCAAGCACCCCTTGTGTCTGTAACTGTACCAAGCACCCCTTGTGTCTGTAACTGTACCAAGCACCCCTTGTGTCTGTAACTGTACCAAGCACCCCTTGTGTCGGTAACTGTACCAAGCACCCCTTATGTCTGTAAAGCGTTACCAAGCACCCCTTGTGTCTGTAACTGTACCAAGCACCCCTTGTGTCGGTAACTGTACCAAGCACCCCTTGTGTCGGTAACTGTGCCAAGCACCCCTTCTGTCGGTAACTGTACCAAGCAACCCTTGTGTCTGTAACTGTACCAAGCATCCCTTGTGTCTGTAACTGTACCAAGCATCCCTTGTGTCTGTAACTGTACCAAGCACTCCTTGTGTCTGTAACTGTACCAAGCACCCCTTGTGTCTGTAACTGTACCAAGCACCCCTTGTGTCGGTAACTGTACCAAGCATCCCTTGTGTCGGTAACTATGTACCAAGCACCCCTTGTGTCTGTAACTGTATGTACCAAGCACCCCTTGTGTCTGTAACTGTATGTACCAAGCACCCCTTGTGTCTGTAACTGTACCAAGCACCCCTTGTGTCTGTAACTGTACCAAGCACCCCTTGTGTCTGTAACTGTACCAAGCACTCCTTATGTCTGTAACTGTACCAAGCATCCCTTGTGTCTGTAACTGTATGTACCAAGCACCCCTTGTGTCTGTAACTGTATGTACCAAGCACCCCTTGTGTCTGTAACTGTACCAAGCATCCCTTGTGTCTGTAACTGTACCAAGCACCCCTTGTGTCTGTAACTGTACCAAGCACCCCTTATGTTTGTAAAGCATTACCAAGCACCCCTTATGACTGTAACTGTACCAAGCACCCCTTATGTCTGCAACTGTACATCGCGGTGATTGGCTCTGGGATATGCAGATTACATCGCGGTGATTGGCTCTGTAACAAGATGGGTGTTAACCAGAAAGAGGCAATGACTGTCCTATCTGTTGCTAGGAGACACATGGAATCACTCAACGAGTCTTACCGACTCACCTGTGTGATCCTGTTGTTCCTATACCATGTAAATGTACACAGACATGTCATTGAGTGGCAGTGTATACACCCCATTATGCCTATTAAGCTTTACCAAGCGCCCCTTATGTCTGTATCTGTACCAAGCACCCCTTATGTCTGTAACTGTACCAAGCACTCCTTATGTCTGTAACTGTACCAAGAACCCTTTATATCTATAAAGCTTTACCAAGTACCCCTTATGTCTGTAACTGTACCAATCACCCCTTATGTTTGTAAAACATTACCAAGCACCCATTATGTCTGTAACTGTACCAAGCACCCCTTGTGTCTGTAACTGTACCAAGCACCCCTTGTGTCTGTAACTGTACCAAGCACCCCTTGTGTCGGTAACTGTACCAAGCACCCCTTATGTCTGTAAAGCGTTACCAAGCACCCCTTGTGTCTGTAACTGTACCAAGCACCCCTTGTGTCGGTAACTGTACCAAGCACCCCTTGTGTCGGTAACTGTACCAAGCACCCCTTGTGTCGGTAACTGTACCAAGCATCCCTTGTGTCGGTAACTGTACCAAGCATCCCTTGTGTCTGTAACTGTACCAAGCATCCCTTGTGTCTGTAACTGTACCAAGCACTCCTTATGTCTGTAACTGTACCAAGCATCCCTTGTGTCTGTAACTGTATGTACCAAGCACCCCTTGTGTCTGTAACTGTACCAAGCACCCCTTGTGTCTGTCACTGTACCAAGCATCCCTTATGTCTGTCACTGTACCAAGAACCCCTTATGTCTGTCACTGTACCAAGCACCCCTTATGTTTGTAAAGCATTAACAAGCACCCCTTATGACTGTAACTGTACCAAGCAACCCTTATGTCTCTAACTGTACCAAGCATCCCTTGTGTCTGTAACTGCACCAAGCAACCCTTATGTCTGTAACTGTACCGAGCATCCCTTGTGTCTGTAACTGTACCGAGCATCCCTTGTCTGTAACTGTACCGAGCACCCCTTGTCTGTAACTGTACCGAGCATCCCTTATGTCTGTATCTGTACCAAGCACCCCTTATGTCTGTAACTGTACCAAGCACTCCTTATGTCTGTAACTGTACCAAGCACTCCTTATGGCTGTAACTGTACCAAGAACCCTTTATGTCTATAAAGCTTTAGTTAGCACCCTTTATGTCTATAAAGCTTTAACAAGTACCCCTTATGTCTGTAACTGTACCAAGCATCCCTTGTGTCTGTAACTGTACCAAGCACCCCTTATGTCTGTAAAGCGTTACCAAGCACCCCTTGTGTCTGTAACTGTACCAAGCACCCCTTGTGTCTGTAACTGTACCAAGCACCCCTTGTGTCGGTAACTGTACCAAGCACCCCTTCTGTCGGTAACTGTACCAAGCATCCCTTGTGTCTGTAACTGTACCAAGCACCCCTTGTGTCTGTAACTGTACCAAGCATCCCTTGTGTCGGTAACTGTATGTACCAAGCACCCCTTGTGTCTGTAACTGTATGTACCAAGCACCCCTTATGTCTGTAACTGTACCAAGCACCCCTTGTGTCTGTAACTGTACCAAGCACCCCTTGTGTCTGTAACTGTACCAAGCACCCCTTGTGTCGGTAACTGTACCAAGCACCCCTTATGTCTGTAAAGCGTTACCAAGCACCCCTTGTGTCTGTAACTGTACCAAGCACCCCTTGTGTCGGTAACTGTACCAAGCACCCCTTCTGTCGGTAACTGTACCAAGCATCCCTTGTGTCTGTAACTGTACCAAGCATCCCTTGTGTCTGTAACTGTACCAAGAACCCTTTATGTCTATAAAGCTTTACCAAGTACCCCTTATGTCTGTAACTGTACCAATCACCCCTTATGTTTGTAAAGCATTACCAAGCACCCATTATGTCTGTAACTGTACCAAGCACCCCTTGTGTCTGTAACTGTACCAAGCACCCCTTGTGTCGGTAACTGTACCAAGCACCCCTTATGTCTGTAAAGCGTTACCAAGCACCCCTTGTGTCTGTAACTGTACCAAGCACCCCTTGTGTCGGTAACTGTACCAAGCACCCCTTGTGTCGGTAACTGTACCAAGCACCCCTTGTGTCGGTAACTGTACCAAGCATCCCTTGTGTCTGTAACTGTACCAAGCATCCCTTGTGTCTGTAACTGTACCAAGCACTCCTTGTGTCTGTAACTGTACCAAGCATCCCTTGTGTCTGTAACTGTACCAAGCACCCCTTGTGTCTGTAACTGTACCAAGCACCCCTTGTGTCTGTAACTGTACCAAGCATCCCTTGTGTCGGTAACTGTATGTACCAAACACCCCTTATGTCTGTAACTGTACCAAGCTCCCCTTATGTCTGTAACTATACCAAGCATCCCTTGTGTCTGTAACTGCACCAAGCACCCCTTATGTCTGTAACTGTACCGAGCATCCCTTGTGTCTGTAACTGTACCGAGCAACCCTTGTCTGTAACTGTACCGAGCATCCCTTGTGTCTGTAACTGTACCAAGCATGCGTTGCGTCTGTAACTGTACCAAGCAACCCCTGTCTGTAACTGTACCAAGCATCCCTTATGTCTGTAACTGTACCAAGCACCCCTTATGTCTGTAACTGTACCAAGCATCCCTTGTGTCTGTAACTGTACCAAGCACCCCTTGTGTCTGTAACTGTACTAAGCACTCCTTATGTCTGTAACTGCACCAAGCATCCCTTGTGTCTGTAACTGTACCAAGCATCCCTTGTGTCTGTAACTGTACCAACCATGCGTTGCGTCTGTAACTGTACCAAGCAACCCCTGTCTGTAACTGTACCAAGCATCCCTTATGTCTGTAACTGTACCAAGCACCCCTTATGTCTGTAACTGTACCAAGCACCCCTTATGTCTGTAACTGTACCAAGCACCCCTTATGTCTGTAACTGTACCAAGCATCCCTTATGTCTGTAACTGTACCAAGAACCCCTTATGTCTGTAACTGTACCAAGCACCCCTTATGTCTGTAAAGCGTTACCAAGCACCCCTTATGTCTGTAACTGCACCAAGCATCCCTTGTGTCTGTAACTGCACCAAGCACCCCTTGTGTCTGTAACTGTACCGAGCACCCTTTATGTCTGTAACTGTACCGAGCATACCTTGTGTCTGTAACTGTACCGAGCATCCCTTGTGTCTGTAACTGTACCGAGCACCCCTTGTCTGTAACTGTACCGAGCATCCCTTGTGTCTGTAACTGTACCGAGCAACCCTTGTCTGTAACTGTACCGAGCATCCCTTGCGTCTGTAACTGTACCAAGCAACCCCTGTCTGTAACTGTACCAAGCATCCCTTATGTCTGTAACTGTACCAAGCATCCCTTGTGTCTGTAACTGTACCAAGCAACCCTTGTCTGTAACTGTACCAAGCATCCCTTATGTCTGTAACTGTACTAAGCACCCCTTATGTCTGTAAAGCTTTACCAAGCACCCATTATGTTTTCAAAGCTTTACCAAGCACCCCTTATATCTGTAACTGTACCAAGCACCCCTTATGTCTGTAAAGCTTTATCAAGCACCCCTTATGTCTGTAACTGTACCAAGCACCCCTTATGTCTGTAACTGTACCAAGCACCCCTTATGTCTATAACTGTACCAAGCACCCCTTATGTCTATAACTGTACCAAGCACCCCTTATGTCTGTAAAGCTTTACCAAGCACCCCTTATAACTACCAAGCACCCCTTGTCTGTAACTGTACCAAGCACCCCTTGTCTGTAACTGTACCAAGCAACCCTTATGTCTGTAACTGTACCAAGCACCCCTTATGTCTGTAAAGCTTTACCAAGCACCCCTTATGTCTGTAACTGTACCAAGCACCCCTTATGTCTGTAACTGTACCAAGCACCCCTTATGTCTGTAACTGTACCAAGCACCCCTTATGTCTGTAACTGTACCAAGCACCCCTTATGTTTGTAAAGCATTACCAAGCACTCCTTATGTCTATAACTGTACCAAGCACCCCTTATGTCTGTAACTGTACCAAGCATCCAGTGGCGTAACTAGGGCAGGGCGAGCGGGGTTAGTGCCCTGGGCGCCGTTGGACCGGCAGCGCGGGGGGGGTGCCGCCGGCCACGGTACCGGCCCACCCGCCCGCCCTAGATAGCCAGTGTAGCGCCGACCGCAAGGAGTGCGGTCAGCGCTACACATTTGCACAGGACCGGCGCTAGGCTTCCAGCGCCGGTCCTGTGCTGCACGCCTGAGCCCGTTCCCTCCCCCTGAGCGCTTGCCCAATAGCGCTAGGAGGCGGGCTCAGGCTGTGCATAACACACGCATCGCCGCCAGCGCTGGCGGCGATGCGTGTGTTAAACAGCAGCCAATGAGAGTCAGATAGACTCTCATTGACTGCTGCAGCACCCACTGCAAGAGCCGGACTTCCGTCCGGCTCCTGCAGTGGGTAATGGGACTGACGTCATGACCCATAAGCACCCCTTATGTCTGTAAAGCGTTACCAAGCACCCCTTATGTCTGTAACTGCACCAAGCACCCCTTATGTCTGTAACTGTACCGAGCACCCCTTATGTCTGTAACTGTACCGAGCATCCCTTGTGTCTGTAACTGTACCGAGCATCCCTTGTGTCTGTAACTGTGCCGAGCACCCCTTGTCAGTAACTGTACCGAGCACCCCTTATGTCTGTAACTGTACCGAGCATCCCTTGTGTCTGTAACTGTACCAAGCAACCCTTGTCTGTAACTGTACCAAGCATCCCTTGTGTCTGTAACTGTACCAAGCATGCGTTGCGTCTGTAACTGTACCAAGCAACCCCTGTCTGTAACTGTACCAAGCATCCCTTATGTCTGTAGCTGTACTAAGCACCCCTTATGTCTGTAACTGTACCAAGCACCCCTTATGTCTGTAACTGTACCAACCATCCCTTATGTCTGTAACTGTACCAAGCATCCCTTATGTCTGTAAAGCTTTACCAAGCACCCCTGGGGGCACTATATAAGGGGCTTACTGCGGGGGGCACTGCGGGGACCACTACAGGGGGCACTAGATAGGGGGGATCACTACAGGGTGCCTGCATAAGGGGACCACTACTGGGAAAACTGCATGGGGGGGACTACAGTTGGGGGCACTATATAAAAGGGCACAGCATAAGGGGCGCACTGCATTGTGGGGACTGCTACTGGGGGCACTGCATAAGGGGGAACACTACGTGGGGCACTGCATTTGGGGGGGCCACTACTGGGGGTACTGAGTAAGGAGAACTAATTGGGGGCTGTATAAGAGGGACCACTACTGGGGATACTGTATAAGGGGCACTACTATGGGCCTGCATGAGAGGGACCACAACTGCATACTGGGGGTACTACTGGGGTTAAGGTGCATATGGATAGGAATGTTCAGTTTGAAAATAAAGGGGTGTATCATGTTGACACGCCCCATTTTTAAGTGACCACGCCCATTTTTTGACGCGTGCGCCTTAGGCGCGTGCACATCGGGAGGGTGCTCCATTTTCAAATTTGCCCTGGGCTCCAAATACCCTAGTTACGCCACTGCAAGCATCCCTTGTGTCTGTAACTGTACCAAGCAACCCTTATGTCTGTAACTGTACCAAGCACCCCTTATGTCTGTAAAGCTTTACCAAGCACCCTTTATGTCTGTAAAGCTTTACCAAGCACCCCTTATGTCTATAACTGTACCAAGCACCCCTTATGTCTGTAACTGTACCAATCACCCCTTAAGTTTGTAAAGCTTTACCAAGCACCCCTTATGTCTGTAACTGTACCAACCATCCCTTGTGTCTGTAACTGTACCAAGCAACCCTTATGTCTGTAACTGTACCAAGCATCCCTTATGTCTGTAAAGCTTTACCAAGCACCCCTTATGTCTGTAACTGTAGCAAGCACCCCTTATGTCTGTAACTGTACTAAGCACCCCTTATGTCTGTAAAGCTTTACCAAGCACCCCTTATGTCTGTAACTGTACCAAGCACCCCTTATGTCTGTAAAGCTTTACCAAGCACCCCTTATGTCTGTAACTGTAGCAAGCACCCCTTATGTCTGTAACTGTACCAAGCACCCCTTATGTCTGTAAAGCTTTACCAAGCACCCCTTATGTCTGTAAAGCTTTACCAAGCACCCCTTATGTCTATAACTGTACCAAGTACCCCTTATGTCTGTAACTGTAACAACCATCCCTTGTGTCTGTAACTGTACCAAGCATCCCTTATGTCTGTAACTGTAGCAAGCACCCCTTATGTCTGTAACTGTACCAAGCACCCCTTATGTCTATAAAGCTTTACCAAGCACCCCTTATGTCTGTAACTGTACCAAGCATCCCTTATGTCTGTAACTGTACCAAGCAACCCTTGTGTCTGTAACTGTACCAAGCACCCCTTGTGTCTGTAACTGTACCAAGCATCCCTTGTGTCTGTAACTGTACCAAGCATCCCTTGTGTCTGTAACTGTACCAAGCACCCCTTCTGTTTGTAAAGCATTACCAAGCACCCCTTATGACTGTAACTGTACCAAGCACCCCTTATGTCTGTAACTGTACCAAGCATCCCTTATGTCTGTAACTGTACCAAACACCCCTTATGTCTGTAACTGTACCAAGCATCCCTTATGTCTGTAACTGTACCAAGCACCCCTTATGTTTGTAAAGCATTACCAAGCACCCCTTGTGTCTGTAACTGTACCAAGCAACCCTTATGTCTGTAACTGTACCAAGCACCCCTTATGTCTGTAAAGCTTTACCAAGCACCCCTTATGTCTGTAAAGCTTTACCAAGCACCCCTTATGTCTATAACTGTACCAAGCACCCCTTATGTCTGTAACTGTACCAATCACCCCTTATGTTTGTAAAGCTTTACCAAGCACCCCTTATGTCTGTAACTGTACCAAGTACCCCTTATGTCTGTAACTGTACCAACCATCCCTTGTGTCTGTAACTGTACCAAGCAACCCTTATGTCTGTAACTGTACCAAGCATCCCTTATGTCTGTAAAGCTTTACCAAGCACCCCTTATGTCTGTAACTGTACCAAGCACCCCTTATGTCTGTAAAGCTTTACCAAGCACCCCTTATGTCTGTAAAGCTTTACCAAGCACCCCTTATGTCTATAACTGTACCAAGCACCCCTTATGTCTGTAACTGTACCAATCACCCCTTATGTTTGTAAAGCTTTACCAAGCACCCCTTATGTCTGTAACTGTACCAAGTACCCCTTATGTCTGTAACTGTACCAACCATCCCTTGTGTCTGTAACTGTACCAAGCAACCCTTATGTCTGTAACTGTACCAAGCATCCCTTATGTCTGTAAAGCTTTACCAAGCACCCCTAATGTCTGTAACTGTAGCAAGCACCCCTTATGTCTGTAAAGCTTTACCAAGCACCCATTATGTCTGTAAAGCTTTATCAAGCACCCCTTATGTTTGTAACTGTACCAAGCACCCCTTATGTCTGTAACTGTACCAAGCACCCCTTATGTCTATAACTGTACCAAGCACCCCTTATGTCTGTAAAGCTTTACCAAGCACCCCTTATGTCTGTAACTGTACCAAGCACCCCTTATGTCTGTAACTGTACCAAGCACCCCTTATGTCTGTAACTGTACCAAGCATCCCTTATGTCTATAACTGTACCAAGCACCCCTTATGTCTGTAAAGCTTTACCAAGCACCCCTTATGTCTGTAACTGTACCAAGCACCCCTTGTCTGTAACTGTACCAAGCACCCCTTATGTCGGTAACTGTACCAAGCACCCCTTGTGTCTGTAACTGTACCAAGCAACCCTCGTCTGTAACTGTACCAAGCATCCCTTGTGTCTGTAACTGTACCAAGCATGCGTTGCGTCTGTAACTGTACCAAGCAACCCCTGTCTGTAACTGTACCAAGCATCCCTTATGTCTGTAACTGTACTAAGCACCCCTTATGTCTGTAACTGTACCAAACACCCCTTATGTCTGTAACTGTACCAAGCACCCCTTATGTTTGTAAAGCATTACCAAGCACTCCTTATGTCTATAACTGTACCAAGCACCCCTTATGTCTGTAACTGTACCAAGCATCCCTTGTGTCTGTAACTGTACCAAGCAACCCTTGTGTCTGTAACTGTACCAAGCACCCCTTATGTCTGTAAAGCTTTACCAAGCACCCCTTATGTCTATAAAGCTTTACCAAGCACCCCTTATGTCTATAACTGTACCAAGCACCCCTTATGTCTGTAACTGTACCAAGCACCCCTTATGTTTGTAAAGCTTTACCATGCACCCCTTATGTCTAAAACTGTACCAAGCACCCCTTATGTCTGTAACTGTACCAAGCACCCCTTATGTCTGTAACTGTACCAACCATCCCTTGTGTCTGTAACTGTTCAAAGCAACCCTTATGTCTGTAACTGTACCAAGCACCCCTTATGTCTGTAACTGTACCAACCATCCCTTGTGTCTGTAACTGTACCAAGCAACCCTTATGTCTATAACTGTACCAAGCACCCCTTATGTCTGTAAAGCTTTACCAAGCACCCCTTATGTCTGTAACTGTACCAAGCACCCCTTATGTCTGTAACTGTACCAAGCACCCCTTATGTCTGTAACTGTACCAAGCACCCCTTATGTTTGTAAAGCATTACCAAGCACCCCTTGTGTCTGTAACTGTACCAAGCAACCCTTATGTCTGTAACTGTACCAAGCACCCCTTATGTCTGTAAAGCTTTACCAAGCACCCCTTATGTCTGTAAAGCTTTACCAAGCACCCCTTATGTCTATAACTGTACCAAGCACCCCTTATGTCTGTAACTGTACCAATCACCCCTTATGTTTGTAAAGCTTTACCAAGCACCCCTTATGTCTGTAACTGTACCAAGTACCCCTTATGTCTGTAACTGTACCAACCATCCCTTGTGTCTGTAACTGTACCAAGCAACCCTTATGTCTGTAACTGTACCAAGCATCCCTTATGTCTGTAAAGCTTTACCAAGCACCCCTTATGTCTGTAACTGTACCAAGCACCCCTTATGTCTGTAAAGCTTTACCAAGCACCCCTTATGTCTGTAAAGCTTTACCAAGCACCCCTTATGTCTATAACTGTACCAAACACCCCTTATGTCTGTAACTGTACCAATCACCCCTTATGTTTGTAAAGCTTTACCAAGCACCCCTTATGTCTGTAACTGTACCAAGTACCCCTTATGTCTGTAACTGTACCAACCATCCCTTGTGTCTGTAACTGTACCAAGCAACCCTTATGTCTGTAACTGTACCAAGCATCCCTTATGTCTGTAAAGCTTTACCAAGCACCCCTTATGTCTGTAACTGTAGCAAGCACCCCTTATGTCTGTAAAGCTTTACCAAGCACCCATTATGTCTGTAAAGCTTTATCAAGCACCCCTTATGTTTGTAACTGTACCAAGCACCCCTTATGTCTGTAACTGTACCAAGCACCCCTTATGTCTATAACTGTACCAAGCACCCCTTATGTCTGTAAAGCTTTACCAAGCACCCCTTATGTCTGTAACTGTACCAAGCACCCCTTCTGTCTGTAACTGTACCAAGCACCCCTTATGTCTGTAACTGTACCAAGCATCCCTTATGTCTATAACTGTACCAAGCACCCCTTATGTCTGTAAAGCTTTACCAAGCACCCCTTATGTCTGTAACTGTACCAAGCACCCCTTGTCTGTAACTGTACCAAGCACCCCTTATGTCGGTAACTGTACCAAGCACCCCTTGTGTCTGTAACTGTACCAAGCAACCCTCGTCTGTAACTGTACCAAGCATCCCTTGTGTCTGTAACTGTACCAAGCATGCGTTGCGTCTGTAACTGTACCAAGCAACCCCTGTCTGTAACTGTACCAAGCATCCCTTATGTCTGTAACTGTACTAAGCACCCCTTATGTCTGTAACTGTACCAAACACCCCTTATGTCTGTAACTGTACCAAGCACCCCTTATGTTTGTAAAGCATTACCAAGCACTCCTTATGTCTATAACTGTACCAAGCACCCCTTATGTCTGTAACTGTACCAAGCATCCCTTGTGTCTGTAACTGTACCAAGCAACCCTTGTGTCTGTAACTGTACCAAGCACCCCTTATGTCTGTAAAGCTTTACCAAGCACCCCTTATGTCTATAAAGCTTTACCAAGCACCCCTTATGTCTATAACTGTACCAAGCACCCCTTATGTCTGTAACTGTACCAAGCACCCCTTATGTTTGTAAAGCTTTACCATGCACCCCTTATGTCTAAAACTGTACCAAGCACCCCTTATGTCTGTAACTGTACCAAGCACCCCTTATGTCTGTAACTGTACCAACCATCCCTTGTGTCTGTAACTGTTCAAAGCAACCCTTATGTCTGTAACTGTACCAAGCACCCCTTATGTCTGTAACTGTACCAACCATCCCTTGTGTCTGTAACTGTACCAAGCAACCCTTATGTCTATAACTGTACCAAGCACCCCTTATGTCTGTAAAGCTTTACCAAGCACCCCTTATGTCTGTAACTGTACCAAGCACCCCTTATGTCTGTAACTGTACCAAGCACCCCTTATGTCTGTAACTGTACCAAGCACCCCTTATGTTTGTAAAGCATTACCAAGCACCCCTTATGTCTGTAACTGTACCAAGCACCCCTTATGTCTGTAACTGTACCAAGCACCCCTTATGTCTGTAACTGTACCAAGCACCCCTTATGTCTGTAACTGTACCAAGCACCCCTTATGTCTATAACTGTACCAAGCACCCCTTATGTCTGTAAGTGTACCAAGCATCCAGTGGCGTAACAAGGGCAGGGCGAGCGGGGTTAGTGCCCTGGGCGCCGCTGGACCGGCAGCGCGGGGGGGCGCCGCCGGCCACGGTACCGGCCTGCCCGCCCTAGATAGCCAGTGTAGCGCTGACCGCAAGGAGTGCGGTCAGCGCTACACATTTGCACAGGACCGGCGCTAGGCTTCCAGCGCCCGTCCTGTGCTGCACGCCTTAGCCCGTTCCCTCCCCCTGAGCGCTTGCCCAATAGCACTAGGAGGCGGGCTCAGGCTGTGCATAACACACGCATCGCCGCCAGCGCTGGCGGCGATGCGTGTGTTAAACAGCAGCCAATGAGAGTCAGATAGACTCTCAATGACTGCTGCATCACCCACTGCAAGAGCCGGACTTCCGTCCGGCTCCTGCAGTGGGTAATGGGACTGACGTCATGACGTCACTCCCATAATGCTGAGCGCGCCAGCCCGGGCGGACTGGAGGGCGGGAGCGGCATCGGCATCGCAGACAGGAGCAGCGTGGAATCAGGTAAGTATATTTTTATATATATTTATTTATTTTTAAACCTTACCTATCTGCACAACGGGGGAGGGGTTGGCTACTACTGGGGGGGGACATCTACTGGGGGGGACATCTACTGGGGGTGCCATTTGGAGGACCTCTACTGGGGGGGGCTACTCTACTGGGGACTACTACTTGGGGGGGGACTACCACTGGGGGCATTCTAAAAGGGGCACTGCACTCGGGGGACCATTAATGGGGGCAATAATAGGAAGGGCCACTACAGGGACCACTGGATAGGGGGGGGTCACTACTGGGATCCTGCATCAGGGGGACCACTACTGGGGGCACTGCATGGGAGGGGGGGGGGGACACTACTGCTGGGGGCACTATATAAGGGGCTTACTGCGGGGGGCACTGCGGGGACCACTACAGGGGGCACTAGATAAGGGGGATCACTACAGGGTGCCTGCATAAGGGGACCACTACTGGGAAAACTGCATGGGGGGGACTACAGTTGGGGGCACTATATAAAAGGGCACTGCATAAGGGGATACCGCTACTGGGTGCACTGCATTGTGGGGACTGCTACTGGGGGCACTGCATAAGGGGGAACACTACATGGGGCACTGCATTTGGGGGGGCCACTACTGGGGGTACTGAGTAAGGAGAACTAATTGGGGGCTGTATAAGAGGGACCACTACTGGGGATACTGTAAAAGGGGCACTACTATGGGCCTGCATGAGAGGGACCACAACTGCATACTGGGGGTACTACTGGGGTTAAGGTGCATATGGATAGGAATGTTCAGTTTGAAAATAAAGGGGTGTATCATGTTGACACGCCCCATTTTTAAGTGACCACGCCCATTTTTTGACGCGTGCGCCTTAGGCGCGCGCACATCGGGAGGGTGCTCCATTTTCAAATTTGCCCTGGGCTCCAAATACCCTAGTTACGCCACTGCAAGCATCCCTTGTGTCTGTAACTGTACCAAGCAACCCTTATGTCTGTAACTGTACCAAGCACCCCTTATGTCTGTAAAGCTTTACCAAGCACCCATTATGTCTATAAAGCTTTACCAAGCATCCCTTATGTCTATAACTGTACCAAGCACCCCTTATGTCTGTAACTGTACCAATCACCCCTTATGTCTGTAACTGTACCAATCACCCCTTATGTTTGTAAAGCTTTACCAAGCACCCCTTATGTCTGTAACTGTACCAAGTACCCCTTATGTCTGTAACTGTACCAACCATCCCTTGTGTCTGTAACTGTACCAAGCAACCCTTATGTCTGTAACTGTACCAAGCATCCCTTATGTCTGTAAAGCTTTACCAAGCACCCCTTATGTCTGTAACTGTAGCAAGCACCCCTTATGTCTGTAACTGTACCAAGCACCCCTTATGTCTGTAAAGCTTTACCAAGCACCCCTTATGTCTGTAACTGTACCAAGCATCCCATATGTCCGTAACTGTACCAAGCAACCCTTATGTCTGTAACTTTACCAATCACCCCATATGTCTGTAAAGCTTTACCAAGCACCCCTTATGTCTGTAAAGCTTTACCAAGCACCCATTATGTCTATAAAGCTTTACCAAGCACCCCTTATGTCTGTAACTGTACCAATCACCCCTTATGTTTGTAAAGCTTTACCAAGCACCCCTTATGTCTGTAACTGTACCAAGTACCCCTTATGTCTGTAACTGTACCAACCATCCCTTGTGTCTGTAACTGTACCAAGCATCCCTTATGTCTGTAACTGTACCAAGCATCCCTTATGTCTGTAAAACTTTACCAAGCACCCCTTATGTCTGTAACTGTAGCAAGCACCCGTTATGTCTGTAACTGTACCAAGCACCCCTTATGTCTGTAAAGCTTTACCAAGCACCCCTTATGTCTGTAACTGTACCAAGCATCCCTTATGTCTGTAACTGTACCAAGCTACCCTTATGTCTGTAACTGTACCAATCACCCTTTATGTCTGTAAAGCTTTAGCAAGCACCCCTTATGTTCGTAAAGCTTTACCAAGCACCCATTATGTCTATAAGGCTTTACCAAGCACCCCTTATGTCTATAACTGTACCAAGCACCCCTTATGTCTGTAACTTTACCAATCACCCCTTATGTTTGTAAAGCTTTACCAAGCACCCCTTATGTCTGTAACTGTACCAAGTACCCCTTATGTCTGTAACTGTACCAACCATCCCTTGTGTCTGTAACTGTACCAAGCAACCCTTATGTCTGTAACTGTACCAAGCATCCCTTATGTCTGTAAAGCTTTACCAAGCACCCCTTATGTCTGTAACTGTAGCAAGCACACCTTATGTCTGTAACTGTACCAAGCACCCCTTATGTCTGTAAAGCTTTACCAAGCACCCCTTATGCCTGTAACTGTATCAAGCATCCCTTATGTCTGTAACTGTACCAAGCAACCCTTATGTCTGTAACTGTACCAAGCACCCCTTATGTCTGTAAAGCTTTACCAAGCACCCCTTATGTCTGTAAAGCTTTACCAAGCACCCCTTATGTCTGTAAAGCTTTACCAAGCACCCCTTATGTCTATAACTGTACCAAGCACCCCTTATGTCTGTAACTGTACCAATCACCCCTTATGTTTGTAAAGCTTTACCAAGCACCCCTTATGTCTGTAACTGTACCAAGTACCCCTTATGTCTGTAACTGTACCAACCATCCCTTGTGTCTGTAACTGTACCAAGCAACCCTTATGCCTGTAACTGTACCAAGCATCCCTTATGTCTGTAAAGCTTTACCAAGTACCCCTTATGTCTGTAACTGTACCAACCATCCCTTGTGTCTGTAACTGTACCAAGCAACCCTTATGCCTGTAACTGTACCAAGCATCCCTTATGTCTGTAAAGCTTTACCAAGCACCCCTTATGTCTGTAACTGTACCAAGCACCCCTTATGTCTGTAACTGTACCAAGCACCCCTTAAGTCTGTAACTGTACCGAGCATCCCTTGTGTCTGTAACTGTACCGAGCATCCCTTGTGTCTGTAACTGTACCGAGCATCCCTTGTGTCTGTAACTGTACCGAACAACCCTTGTCTGTAACTGTTACTGTACCAAGCATCCCTTGTGTCTGTAACTGTACCAAGCATGCGTTGCGTCTGTAACTGTGCCAAGCAACCGTCTGTAACTGTTCCAAGCATCCCTTATGTCTGTAACTGTACCAAGCACCCCTTATGTCTGTAACTGTACCAAGCACCCCTTATGTCTGTAACTGTACCAAGCACCCCTTGTGTCTGTAACTGTACCAAGCACCCCTTATGTCTGTAACTGTACCAAGCATCCCTTATGTATGTAACTGTACCAAGCACCCCTTATGTCTGTAAAGCTTTACCAAGCACCCCTTATGTCTATAACTGTACCAAGCACCCCTTATGTCTGTAACTGTACCAATCACCCCTTATGTTTGTAAAGCTTTACCAAGCACCCCTTATGTCTGTAACTGTACCAAGTACCCCTTATGTCTGTAACTGTACCAACCATCCCTTGTGTCTGTAACTGTACCAAGCAACCCTTATGTCTGTAACTGTACCAAGCATCCCTTATGTCTGTAAAGCTTTACCAAGCACCCCTTATGTCTGTAACTGTAGCAAGCACCCCTTATGTCTGTAAAGCTTTACCAAGCACCCATTATGTCTGTAAAGCTTTATCAAGCACCCCTTATGTTTGTAACTGTACCAAGCACCCCTTATGTCTGTAACTGTACCAAGCACCCCTTATGTCTATAACTGTACCAAGCACCCCTTATGTCTGTAAAGCTTTACCAAGCACCCCTTATGTCTGTAACTGTACCAAGCACCCCTTATGTCTGTAACTGTACCAAGCACCCCTTATGTCTGTAACTGTACCAAGCATCCCTTATGTCTATAACTGTACCAAGCACCCCTTATGTCTGTAAAGCTTTACCAAGCACCCCTTATGTCTGTAACTGTACCAAGCACCCCTTGTCTGTAACTGTACCAAGCACCCCTTATGTCGGTAACTGTACCAAGCACCCCTTGTGTCTGTAACTGTACCAAGCAACCCTCGTCTGTAACTGTACCAAGCATCCCTTGTGTCTGTAACTGTACCAAGCATGCGTTGCGTCTGTAACTGTACCAAGCAACCCCTGTCTGTAACTGTACCAAGCATCCCTTATGTCTGTAACTGTACTAAGCACCCCTTATGTCTGTAACTGTACCAAACACCCCTTATGTCTGTAACTGTACCAAGCACCCCTTATGTTTGTAAAGCATTACCAAGCACTCCTTATGTCTATAACTGTACCAAGCACCCCTTATGTCTGTAACTGTACCAAGCATCCCTTGTGTCTGTAACTGTACCAAGCAACCCTTGTGTCTGTAACTGTACCAAGCACCCCTTATGTCTGTAAAGCTTTACCAAGCACCCCTTATGTCTATAAAGCTTTACCAAGCACCCCTTATGTCTATAACTGTACCAAGCACCCCTTATGTCTGTAACTGTACCAAGCACCCCTTATGTTTGTAAAGCTTTACCATGCACCCCTTATGTCTAAAACTGTACCAAGCACCCCTTATGTCTGTAACTGTACCAAGCACCCCTTATGTCTGTAACTGTACCAACCATCCCTTGTGTCTGTAACTGTTCAAAGCAACCCTTATGTCTGTAACTGTACCAAGCACCCCTTATGTCTGTAACTGTACCAACCATCCCTTGTGTCTGTAACTGTACCAAGCAACCCTTATGTCTATAACTGTACCAAGCACCCCTTATGTCTGTAAAGCTTTACCAAGCACCCCTTATGTCTGTAACTGTACCAAGCACCCCTTATGTCTGTAACTGTACCAAGCACCCCTTATGTCTGTAACTGTACCAAGCACCCCTTATGTTTGTAAAGCATTACCAAGCACCCCTTATGTCTGTAACTGTACCAAGCACCCCTTATGTCTGTAACTGTACCAAGCACCCCTTATGTCTGTAACTGTACCAAGCACCCCTTATGTCTGTAACTGTACCAAGCACCCCTTATGTCTATAACTGTACCAAGCACCCCTTATGTCTGTAACTGTACCAAGCATCCAGTGGCGTAACAAGGGCAGGGCGAGCGGGGTTAGTGCCCTGGGCGCCGCTGGACCGGCAGCGCGGGGGGCGCCGCCGGCCACGGTACCGGCCCGCCCGCCCTAGATAGCCAGTGTAGCGCTGACCGCAAGGAGTGCGGTCAGCGCTACACATTTGCACAGGACCGGCGCTAGGCTTCCAGCGCCCGTCCTGTGCTGCACGCCTTAGCCCGTTCCCTCCCCCTGAGCGCTTGCCCAATAGCACTAGGAGGCGGGCTCAGGCTGTGCATAACACACGCATCGCCGCCAGCGCTGGCGGCGATGCGTGTGTTAAACAGCAGCCAATGAGAGTCAGATAGACTCTCAATGACTGCTGCATCACCCACTGCAAGAGCCGGACTTCCGTCCGGCTCCTGCAGTGGGTAATGGGACTGACGTCATGACGTCATGACGTCACTCCCATAATGCTGAGCGCGCCAGCCCGGGCGGACTGGAGGGCGGGAGCGGCATCGGCATCGCAGACAGGAGCAGCGTGGAATCAGGTAAGTATATTTTTATATATATTTATTTATTTTTAAACCTTACCTATCTGCACAACGGGGGAGGGGTTGGCTACTACTGGGGGGGGACATCTACTGGGGGGGACATCTACTGGGGGTGCCATTTGGAGGACCTCTACTGGGGGGGGCTACTCTACTGGGGACTACTACTTGGGGGGGGACTACCACTGGGGGCATTCTAAAAGGGGCACTGCACTCGGGGGACCATTAATGGGGGCAATAATAGGAAGGGCCACTACAGGGACCACTGGATAGGGGGGGGGTCACTACTGGGATCCTGCATCAGGGGGACCACTACTGGGGGCACTGCATGGGAGGGGGGGGGGACACTACTGCTGGGGGCACTATATAAGGGGCTTACTGCGGGGGGCACTGCGGGGACCACTACAGGGGGCACTAGATAAGGGGGATCACTACAGGGTGCCTGCATAAGGGGACCACTACTGGGAAAACTGCATGGGGGGGACTACAGTTGGGGGCACTATATAAAAGGGCACTGCATAAGGGGATACCGCTACTGGGTGCACTGCATTGTGGGGACTGCTACTGGGGGCACTGCATAAGGGGGAACACTACGTGGGGCACTGCATTTGGGGGGGCCACTACTGGGGGTACTGAGTAAGGAGAACTAATTGGGGGCTGTATAAGAGGGACCACTACTGGGGATACTGTAAAAGGGGCACTACTATGGGCCTGCATGAGAGGGACCACAACTGCATACTGGGGGTACTACTGGGGTTAAGGTGCATATGGATAGGAATGTTCAGTTTGAAAATAAAGGGGTGTATCATGTTGACACGCCCCATTTTTAAGTGACCACGCCCATTTTTTGACGCGTGCGCCTTAGGCGCGCGCACATCGGGAGGGTGCTCCATTTTCAAATTTGCCCTGGGCTCCAAATACCCTAGTTACGCCACTGCAAGCATCCCTTGTGTCTGTAACTGTACCAAGCAACCCTTATGTCTGTAACTGTACCAAGCACCCCTTATGTCTGTAAAGCTTTACCAAGCACCCATTATGTCTATAAAGCTTTACCAAGCATCCCTTATGTCTATAACTGTACCAAGCACCCCTTATGTCTGTAACTGTACCAATCACCCCTTATGTCTGTAACTGTACCAATCACCCCTTATGTTTGTAAAGCTTTACCAAGCACCCCTTATGTCTGTAACTGTACCAAGCAACCCTTATGTCTGTAACTGTACCAAGCATCCCTTATGTCTGTAAAGCTTTACCAAGCACCCCTTATGTCTGTAACTGTAGCAAGCACCCCTTATGTCTGTAACTGTACCAAGCACCCCTTATGTCTGTAAAGCTTTACCAAGCACCCCTTATGTCTGTAACTGTACCAAGCATCCCATATGTCCGTAACTGTACCAAGCAACCCTTATGTCTGTAACTTTACCAATCACCCCATATGTCTGTAAAGCTTTACCAAGCACCCCTTATGTCTGTAAAGCTTTACCAAGCACCCATTATGTCTATAAAGCTTTACCAAGCACCCCTTATGTCTGTAACTGTACCAATCACCCCTTATGTTTGTAAAGCTTTACCAAGCACCCCTTATGTCTGTAACTGTACCAAGTACCCCTTATGTCTGTAACTGTACCAACCATCCCTTGTGTCTGTAACTGTACCAAGCATCCCTTATGTCTGTAACTGTACCAAGCATCCCTTATGTCTGTAAAACTTTACCAAGCACCCCTTATGTCTGTAACTGTAGCAAGCACCCGTTATGTCTGTAACTGTACCAAGCACCCCTTATGTCTGTAAAGCTTTACCAAGCACCCCTTATGTCTGTAACTGTACCAAGCATCCCTTATGTCTGTAACTGTACCAAGCTACCCTTATGTCTGTAACTGTACCAATCACCCTTTATGTCTGTAAAGCTTTAGCAAGCACCCCTTATGTTCGTAAAGCTTTACCAAGCACCCATTATGTCTATAAGGCTTTACCAAGCACCCCTTATGTCTATAACTGTACCAAGCACCCCTTATGTCTGTAACTTTACCAATCACCCCTTATGTTTGTAAAGCTTTACCAAGCACCCCTTATGTCTGTAACTGTACCAAGTACCCCTTATGTCTGTAACTGTACCAACCATCCCTTGTGTCTGTAACTGTACCAAGCAACCCTTATGTCTGTAACTGTACCAAGCATCCCTTATGTCTGTAAAGCTTTACCAAGCACCCCTTATGTCTGTAACTGTAGCAAGCACACCTTATGTCTGTAACTGTACCAAGCACCCCTTATGTCTGTAAAGCTTTACCAAGCACCCCTTATGCCTGTAACTGTATCAAGCATCCCTTATGTCTGTAACTGTACCAAGCAACCCTTATGTCTGTAACTGTACCAAGCACCCCTTATGTCTGTAAAGCTTTACCAAGCACCCCTTATGTCTGTAAAGCTTTACCAAGCACCCCTTATGTCTGTAAAGCTTTACCAAGCACCCCTTATGTCTATAACTGTACCAAGCACCCCTTATGTCTGTAACTGTACCAATCACCCCTTATGTTTGTAAAGCTTTACCAAGCACCCCTTATGTCTGTAACTGTACCAAGTACCCCTTATGTCTGTAACTGTACCAACCATCCCTTGTGTCTGTAACTGTACCAAGCAACCCTTATGCCTGTAACTGTACCAAGCATCCCTTATGTCTGTAAAGCTTTACCAAGTACCCCTTATGTCTGTAACTGTACCAACCATCCCTTGTGTCTGTAACTGTACCAAGCAACCCTTATGCCTGTAACTGTACCAAGCATCCCTTATGTCTGTAAAGCTTTACCAAGCACCCCTTATGTCTGTAACTGTACCAAGCACCCCTTATGTCTGTAACTGTACCAAGCACCCCTTAAGTCTGTAACTGTACCGAGCATCCCTTGTGTCTGTAACTGTACCGAGCATCCCTTGTGTCTGTAACTGTACCGAGCATCCCTTGTGTCTGTAACTGTACCGAACAACCCTTGTCTGTAACTGTTACTGTACCAAGCATCCCTTGTGTCTGTAACTGTACCAAGCATGCGTTGCGTCTGTAACTGTGCCAAGCAACCGTCTGTAACTGTTCCAAGCATCCCTTATGTCTGTAACTGTACCAAGCACCCCTTATGTCTGTAACTGTACCAAGCACCCCTTATGTCTGTAACTGTACCAAGCACCCCTTGTGTCTGTAACTGTACCAAGCACCCCTTATGTCTGTAACTGTACCAAGCATCCCTTATGTATGTAACTGTACCAAGCACCCCTTATGTCTGTAAAGCTTTACCAAGCACCCATTATGTCTATAAAGCTTTACCAAGCACCCCTTATATCTGTAACTGTACCAAGCACCCCTTATGTCTGTAAAGCTTTATCAAACACCCCTTATGTCTGTAACTGTACCAAGCACCCCTTATGTCTATAACTGTACCAAGCACCCCTTATGTCTGTAAAGCTTTACCAAGCACCCCTTATGTCTGTAACTGTACCAAACACCCCTTGTCTGTAACTGTACCAAGCAACCCTTGTCTGTAACTGTACCAAGCATCCATTATGTCTGTAACTGTACCAAGCATCCCTTGTGTCTGTAACTGTACCAAGCAACCCTTGTCTGTAACTGTACCAAGCATCCCTTGTGTCTGTAACTGTACCAAGCATGCGTTGCGACTGTAACTGTACCAAGCAACCCCTGTCTGTAACTGTACCAAGCATCCCTTATGTCTGTAACTGTACTAAGCACCCCTTATGTCTGTAACTGTACCAAGCACCCCTTATGTTTGTAAAGCATTACCAAGCACCCCTTATGTCTGTAACTGTACCAAGCATCCCTTATGTCTGTAACTGTACTAAGCACCCCTTATGTCTGTAACTGTACCAAGCACCCCTTATGTCTGTAACTGTACCAAGCACCCCTTATGTTTGTAAAGCATTACCAAGCACCCCTTATGTCTGTAACTGTACCAAGCACCCCTTATGTCTGTAAAGTGTTACCAAGCATCCCTTATGTCTGTAACTGTACCAAGCACCCTTTATGTCTGTAACTGTACCAAGCATCCCTTATGTCTGTAAAGCGTTACCAAGCACCCCTTGTGTCTGTAACTGTACCAAGCACCCCTTATGTCTGTAACTGTATCAAGCACCCCTTATGTCTGTAACTGTACCAAGCATCCCTTGTGTCTGTAACTGTACCAAGCACCCCTTGTGTCCGTAACTGTACCAAGCACCCCTTGTGTCTGTAACTGTACCAAGCATCCCTTGTGTCGGTAACTGTACCAAGCACCCCTTGTGTCGTTAACTGTACCAAGCACCCCTTGTGTCTGTAACTGTACCAAGCACCCCTTGTGTCTGTAACTGTATGTACCAAGCACCCCTTGTGTCTGTAGCTGTACCAAGCACCCCTTGTGTCTGTAACTGTACCAAGCATCCCTTGTGTCGGTAACTGTACCAAGCATCCCTTATGTCTGTAACTGTACCAAGCACCCCTTGTGTCTGTAACTGTACCAAGCATCCCTTGTGTCTGTAACTGTACTAAGCACCCCTTGTGTCTGTAACTGTACCAAGCATCCCTTGTGTCTGTAACTGTACCAAGCACCCCTTATGTCTGTAAAGCTTTACCAAGCACCCCTTATGTCTGTAACTGTACCAAGCATCCCATATGTCGGTAACTGTACCAAGCAACCCTTATGTCTGTAACTGTACCAATCACCCCATATGTCTATAAAGCTTTACCAAGCACCCCTTATGTCTGTAAAGCTTTACCAAGCACCCATTATGTCTATAAAGCTTTACAAGCACCCCTTATGTCTATAACTGTACCAAGCACCCCTTATGTCTGTAACTGTAGCAAGCACCCCTTATGTCTGTAACTGTACCAAGCACCCCTTATGTCTGTAAAGCTTTACCAAGCACCCCTTATGCCTGTAACTGTATCAAGCATCCCTTATGTCTGTAACTGTACCAAGCAACCCTTATGTCTGTAACTGTACCAATCACCCCTTATGTCTGTAAAGCTTTATCAAGCACCACTTATGTCTGTAACTGTACCAAGCACCCCTTATGTCTGTAAAGCTTTACCAAGCACCCCATATGTCTGTAAAGCTTTACCAAGCACCCCTTATGTCTGTAACTGTACCGAGCATCCCTTTTGTCTGTAACTGTACCGAGCACCCCTTAAGTCTGTAACTGTACCGAGCATCCCTTGTGTCTGTAACTGTACCGAGCATCCCTTGTGTCTGTAACTGTACCGAGCATCCCTTGTGTCTGTAACTGTACCGAGCACCCCTTAAGTCTGTAACTGTACCGAGCATCCCTTGTGTCTGTAACTGTACCGAGCAACCCTTGTCTGTAACTGTACCAAGCATCCCTTGTGTCTGTAACTGTACCAAGCATGCGTTGCGTCTGTAACTGTGCCAAGCAACCCGTCTGTAACTGTTCCAAGCATCCCTTATGTCTGTAACTGTACCAAGCACCCCTTATGTCTGTAACTGTACCAAGCACCCCTTATTTCTGTAACTGTACCAAGCACCCCTTGTGTCTGTAACTGTACCAAGCACCCCTTGTGTCTGTAACTGTACCAAGCACCCCTTATGTCTGTAACTGTACCAAGCATCCCTTATGTCTGTAACTGTACCAAGCACCCCTTGTGTCTGTAAAGCTTTACCAAGCACCCATTATCTCTATAAAGCTTTACCAAGCACCCCTTATATCTGTAACTGTACCAAGCACCCCTTATGTCTGTAAAGCTTTATCAAACACCCCTTATGTCTGTAACTGTACCAAGCACCCCTTATGTCTGTAACTGTACCAAGCACCCCTTATGTCTGTAAAGCTTTACCAAGCACCCCTTATGTCTGTAACTGTACCAAACACCCCTTGTCTGTAACTGTACCAAGCACCCCTTATGTCTGTAACTGTACCAAGCATCCCTTGTGTCTGTAACTGTACCAAGCAACCCTTGTCTGTAACTGTACCAAGCATCCCTTGTGTCTGTAACTGTACCAAGCATGCGTTGCGACTGTAACTGTACCAAGCAACCCCTGTCTGTAACTGTACCAAGCATCCCTTATGTCTGTAACTGTACTAAGCACCCCTTATGTCTGTAACTGTACCAAGCACCCCTTATGTCTGTAACTGTACCAAGCACCCCTTATGTTTGTAAAGCATTACCAAGCACCCCTTATGTCTGTAACTGTACCAAGCACCCCTTATGTCTGTAAAGTGTTACCAAGCATCCCTTATGTCTGTAACTGTACCAAGCACCCTTTATGTCTGTAACTGTACCAATCACCCCTTATGTCTGTAAAGTGTTACCAAGCACCCCTTGTGTCTGTAACTGTACCAAGCACCCCTTATGTCTGTAACTGTATCAAACACCCCTTATGTCTGTAACTGTACCAAGCATCCCTTGTGTCCGTAACTGTACCAAGCACCCCTTGTGTCCGTAACTGTACCAAGCACCCCTTGTGTCGGTAACTGTACCAAGCACCCCTTGTGTCGGTAACTGTACCAAGCACCCCTTGTGTCGGTAACTGTACCAAGCAACCCTTGTGTCTGTAACTGTACCAAGCATCCCTTGTGTCTGTAACTGTACCAAGCACCCCTTGTGTCTGTAACTGTACCAAGCACCCCTTGTGTCTGTAACTGTACCAAGCACCCCTTGTGTCTGTAACTGTACCAAGCACCCCTTGTGTCGGTAACTGTACCAAGCAGCCCTTGTGTCGGTAACTGTACCAAGCATCCCTTGTGTCTGTAACTGTACCAAGCACCCCTTGTGTCTGTAACTGTACCAAGCATCCCTTGTGTCTGTAACTGTACTAAGCACCCCTTGTGTCTGTAACTGTACCAAGCATCCATTGTGTCTGTAACTGTACCAAGCACCCCTTATGTCTGTAAAGCTTTACCAAGCACCCCTTATGTCTGTAACTGTACCAAGCATCCCATATGTCCGTAACTGTACCAAGCAACCCTTATGTCTGTAACTGTACCAATCACCCCATATGTCTATAAAGCTTTACCAAGCACCCCTTATGTCTGTAAAGCTTTACCAAGCACCCATTATGTCTATAAAGCTTTACCAAGCACCCCTTATGTCTATAACTGTACCAAGCACCCCTTATGTCTGTAACTGTACCAATCACCCCTTATGTTTGTAAAGCTTTACCAAGCACCCCTTATGTCTGTAACTGTACCAAGTACCCCTTATGTCTGTAACTGTACCTACCATCCCTTGTGTCTGTAACTGTACCAAGCAACCCTTATGCCTGTAACTGTACCAAGCATCCCTTATGTCTGTAAAGCTTTATCAAGCACCCCTTGTCTGTAACTGTAGCAAGCACCCCTTATGTCTGTAACTGTACCAAGCACCCCTTATGTCTGTAAAGCTTTACCAAGCACCCCTTATGTCTGTAACTATACCAACCATCCCTTATGTCTGTAACTGTAGCAAGCACCTCTTATGTCTGTAACTGTACCAAGCACACCTTATGTCTGTAAAGAATTACCAAACACCCCTTATGTCTGTAACTGTACCAAGCTCCCCTTATGTCTGTAACTATACCAAGCATCCCTTGTGTCTGTAACTGTACCGAGCATCCCTTGTGTCTGTAACTGTACCGACCATCCCTTGTGTCTGTAACTGTACCAAGCAACCCTTGTCTGTAACTGTATCAAGCATCCCTTATGTCTGTAACTGTACCAAGCAACCCTTATGTCTGTAACTGTACCAATCACCCCTTATGTCTGTAAAGCTTTATCAAGCACCCCTTATGTCTGTACCTGTACCAAGCACCCCTTATGTCTGTAAAGCTTTACCAAGCACCCCTTATGTCAGTAAAGCTTTACCAAGCACCCATTATGTCTATAAAGCTTTACCAAGCACCCATTATGTCTATAACTGTACCAAGCACCCCTTATGTCTGTAACTGTACCAATCACCCCTTATGTTTGTAAAGCTTTACCAAGCACCCGTTATGTCTGTAACTGTACCAAGTACCCATATGTCTGTAACTATACCAACCATCCCTTATGTCTGTAACTGTAGCAAGCACCTCTTATGTCTTTAACTGTACCAAGCACACCTTATGTCTGTAAAGATTTACCAAACAACCCTTATGTCTGTAACTGTACCAAGCTCCCCTTATGTCTGTAACTATACCAAGCATCCCTTGTGTCTGTAACTGCACCAAGCACCCCTTATGTCTGTAACTGTACCGAGCATCCCTTGTGTCTGTAACTGTACCGAGCATCCCTTGTGTCTGTAACTGTACCGAGCACCCCTTGTCTGTAACTGTACCGAGCACCCCTTATGTCTGTAACTGTACCGACCATCCCTTGTGTCTGTAACTGTACCAAGCAACCCTTGTCTGTAACTGTACCAAGCATCCCTTGTGTCTGTAACTGTACCAAGCATGCGTTGCGTCTGTAACTGTACCAAGCAACCCGTCTGTAACTGTTCCAAGCATCCCTTATGTCTGTAACTGTACCAAGCACCCCTTATGTCTGTAACTGTACCAAGCACCCCTTATGTCTGTAACTGTACCAAGCATCCCTTGTGTCTGTAACTGTACCTAGCATCCTTATGTCTGTAACTGTACCAAGCACCCCTTATGTCTGTAACTGTATCAAGCACCCCTTATGTCTGTAACTGTACCAAGCACCTCTTGTGTCTGTAACTGTACCAAGCACCCCTTATGTCTGTAACTGTACCAAGCATCCCTTATGTCTGTAACTGTACCAAGCACCCCTTATGTCTGTAAAGCTTTACCAAGCACCCCTTATGTCTGTAACTGTACCAAGCATCCCTTATGTCTGTAACTATACCAAGCTACCCTTATGTCTGTAACTGTACCAATCACCCTTTATGTCTGTAAAGCTTTAGCAAGCACCCCTTATGTTTGTAAAGCTTTACCAAGCACCCGTTATGTCTATAAGGCTTTACCAAGCACCCCTTATGTCTATAACTGTACCAAGCACCCCTTATGTCTGTAACTGTACCAATCACCCCTTATGTTTGTAAAGCTTTACCAAGCACCCCTTATGTCTGTAACTGTACCAAGTACCCCTTATGTCTGTAACTGTAACAACCATCCCTTGTGTCTGTAACTGTACCAAGCATCCCTTATGTCTGTAACTGTAGCAAGCACCCCTTATGTCTGTAACTGTACCAAGCACCCCTTATGTCTATAAAGCTTTACCAAGCACCCCTTATGTCTGTAACTGTACCAAGCATCCCTTATGTCTGTAACTGTACCAAGCAACCCTTGTGTCTGTAACTGTACCAAGCACCCCTTGTGTCTGTAACTGTACCAAGCATCCCTTGTGTCTGTAACTGTACCAAGCATCCCTTGTGTCTGTAACTGTACCAAGCACCCCTTCTGTTTGTAAAGCATTACCAAGCACCCCTTATGACTGTAACTGTACCAAGCACCCCTTATGTCTGTAACTGTACCAAGCATCCCTTATGTCTGTAACTGTACCAAACACCCCTTATGTCTGTAACTGTACCAAGCATCCCTTATGTCTGTAACTGTACCAAGCACCCCTTATGTTTGTAAAGCATTACCAAGCACCCCTTGTGTCTGTAACTGTAAAAAGCAACCCTTATGTCTGTAACTGTACCAAGCACCCCTTATGTCTGTAAAGCTTTACCAAGCACCCCTTATGTCTGTAAAGCTTTACCAAGCACCCCTTATGTCTATAACTGTACCAAGCACCCCTTATGTCTGTAACTGTACCAATCACCCCTTATGTTTGTAAAGCTTTACCAAGCACCCCTTATGTCTGTAACTGTACCAAGTACCCCTTATGTCTGTAACTGTACCAACCATCCCTTGTGTCTGTAACTGTACCAAGCAACCCTTATGTCTGTAACTGTACCAAGCATCCCTTATGTCTGTAAAGCTTTACCAAGCACCCCTTATGTCTGTAACTGTAGCAAGCACCCCTTATGTCTTTAACTGTACTAAGCACCCCTTATGTCTGTAAAGCTTTACCAAGCACCCCTTATGTCTGTGACTGTACCAAGCATCCCTTATGTCCGTAACTGTACCAAGCAACCCTTATGTCTGTAACTGTACCAATCACCCCATATGTCTGTAAAGCTTTACCAAGCACCCCTTATGTCTGTAAAGCTTTACCAAGCACCCATTATGTCTATAAAGCTTTACCAAGCACCCCTTATGTCTATAACTGTACCAAGCACCCCTTATGTCTGTAACTGTACCAATCACCCCTTATGTTTGAAAAGCTTTACCAAGCACCCCTTATGTCTGTAACTAGGGATGTGCAGGCTCGGATAGGTTCGAGTTTGCACGTGGAGTTCGGATTTTTCCCTCCCAAAAAACGGAACTCAGAACGAGGCAAAACGTCATCTTACATGGACGAACATCATCATTCCTGGACAAAAGTGATGATGATGTTCGTCCATGTAAGATGACGTTTTGCCTCGTTCTGAGTTCCGTTTTTTTGGAGGGAAAAATCCGAACTCCACGTGCAAACTCGAACCTATCCGAGCCTGCACATCCCTATCTGTAACTGTACCAAGTACCCCTTGTGTCTGTAACTGTAACAACCATCCCTTGTGTCTGTAACTGTAACAACCATCCCTTGTGTCTGTAACTGTACCAAGCACCCCTTGTGTCTGTAACTGTACCAAGCACCCCTTATGTCTGTAACTGTACCAAGTACCCCTTATGTCTGTAACTGTAGCAAGCACCCCTTATGTCTGTAACTGTACCAAGCACCCCTTATGTCTGTAAAGCTTTACCAAGCACCCCTTATGTCTGTAACTGTACCAAGCATCCCTTATGTCTGTAACTGTACCAAGCAAGCCTTGTGTCTGTAACTGTACCAAGCACCCCTTGTGTCTGTAACTGTACCAAGCATCCCTTGTGTCTGTAACTGTACCAAGCACCCCTTATGTTTGTAAAGCATTACCAAGCACCCCTTATGACTGTAACTGTACCAAGCACCCCTTATGTCTGTAACTGTACCAAGCATCCCTTATGTCTGTAACTGTACCAAGAACCCCTTATGTCTGTAACTGTACCAAGCATCCCTTATGTCTGTAAATGTACCAAGAACCCCTTATGTCTGTAACTGTACCAAGCACCCCTTATGTCTGTAAAGCGTTACCAAGCATCCCTTATGTCTGTAACTGTACCAAGAACCCCTTATGTCTGTAACTGTACCAAGCATCCCTTATGTCTGTAACTGTACCAAGCACCCCTTATGTCTGTAAAGCGTTACCAAGCACCCCTTATGTCTGTAACTGTACCAAGCATCCCTTGTGTCTGTAACTGCACCAAGCAACCCTTATGTCTGTAACTGTATGTACCAAGCACCCCTTGTGTCTGTAACTGTACCAAGCACCCCTTAGGTCTGTAACTGTACCAAGCATCCCTTATGTCTGTAACTGTACCAAGAACCCCTTATGTCTGTAACTGTACCAAGCACCCCTTATGTCTGTAAAGCGTTACCAAGCACCCCTTATGTCTGTAACTGTACCAAGCATCCCTTGTGTCTGTAACTGCACCAAGCACCCCTTATGTCTGTAACTGTACCGAGCACCCCTTATGTCTGTAACTGTACCGAGCATCCCTTGTGTCTGTAACTGTACCAAGCATCCCTTGTGTCTGTAACTGAACCAAGCAACCCTTGTCTGTAACTGTACCAAGCATCCCTTATGTCTGTAACTGTACTAAGCACCCCATATGTCTGTAACTGTACCAAGCACCCCTTATGTCTGTAACTGTACCAAGCACCCCTTACTTCTGTAACTGTACCAAGCATCCCTTGTGTCTGTAACTGTACCAAACATCCCTTATGTCTGTAACTGTACTAAGCACCCCTTATGTCTGTAAAGCTTTACCAAGCACCCATTATGTCTGTAAAGCTTTATCAAGCACCCCTTATGTCTGTAACTGTACCAAGCACCCCTTATGTTTGTAACTGTACCAAGCACCCCTTATGTCTATAACTGTACCAAGCACCCCTTATGTCTGTAAAGCTTTACCAAGCACCCCTTATGTCTGTAACTGTACCAAGCACCCCTTATGTCTGTAACTGTACCAAGCACCCCTTATGTCTGTAACTGTACCAAGCATCCCTTATGTCTATAACTGTACCAAGCACCCCTTATGTCTGTAAAGCTTTACCAAGCACCCCTTATGTCTGTAACTGTACCAAGCACCCCTTGTCTGTAACTGTACCAAGCACCCCTTATGTCGGTAACTGTACCAAGCACCCCTTGTGTCTGTAACTGTACCAAGCAACCCTCGTCTGTAACTGTACCAAGCATCCCTTGTGTCTGTAACTGTACCAAGCATGCGTTGCGTCTGTAACTGTACCAAGCAACCCCTGTCTGTAACTGTACCAAGCATCCCTTATGTCTGTAACTGTACTAAGCACCCCTTATGTCTGTAACTGTACCAAACACCCCTTATGTCTGTAACTGTACCAAGCACCCCTTATGTTTGTAAAGCATTACCAAGCACTCCTTATGTCTATAACTGTACCAAGCACCCCTTATGTCTGTAACTGTACCAAGCATCCCTTGTGTCTGTAACTGTACCAAGCAACCCTTGTGTCTGTAACTGTACCAAGCACCCCTTATGTCTGTAAAGCTTTACCAAGCACCCCTTATGTCTATAAAGCTTTACCAAGCACCCCTTATGTCTATAACTGTACCAAGCACCCCTTATGTCTGTAACTGTACCAAGCACCCCTTATGTTTGTAAAGCTTTACCATGCACCCCTTATGTCTAAAACTGTACCAAGCACCCCTTATGTCTGTAACTGTACCAAGCACCCCTTATGTCTGTAACTGTACCAACCATCCCTTGTGTCTGTAACTGTACCAAGCAACCCTTATGTCTATAACTGTACCAAGCACCCCTTATGTCTGTAAAGCTTTACCAAGCACCCCTTATGTCTGTAACTGTACCAAGCACCCCTTATGTCTGTAACTGTACCAAGCACCCCTTATGTCTGTAACTGTACCAAGCACCCCTTATGTTTGTAAAGCATTACCAAGCACCCCTTATGTCTGTAACTGTACCAAGCACCCCTTATGTCTGTAACTGTACCAAGCACCCCTTATGTCTGTAACTGTACCAAGCACCCCTTATGTCTGTAACTGTACCAAGCACCCCTTATGTCTATAACTGTACCAAGCACCCCTTATGTCTGTAACTGTACCAAGCATCCAGTGGCGTAACAAGGGCAGGGCGAGCGGGGTTAGTGCCCTGGGCGCCGCTGGACCGGCAGCGCGGGGGGGCGCCGCCGGCCACGGTACCGGCCCGCCCGCCCTAGATAGCCAATGTAGCGCTGACCGCAAGGAGTGCGGTCAGCGCTACACATTTGCACAGGACCGGCGCTAGGCTTCCAGCGCCCGTCCTGTGCTGCACGCCTGAGCCCGTTCCCTCCCCCTGAGCGCTTGCCCAATAGCACTAGGAGGCGGGCTCAGGCTGTGCATAACACACGCATCGCCGCCAGCGCTGGCGGCGATGCGTGTGTTAAACAGCAGCCAATGAGAGTCAGATAGACTCTCAATGACTGCTGCATCACCCACTGCAAGAGCCGGACTTCCGTCCGGCTCCTGCAGTGGGTAATGGGACTGACGTCATGACGTCATGACGTCACTCCCATAATGCTGAGCGCGCCAGCCCGGGCGGACTGGAGGGCGGGAGCGGCATCGGCATCGCAGACAGGAGCAGCGTGGAATCAGGTAAGTATATTTTTATATATATCTATTTATTTTTAAACCTTACCTATCTGCACAACGGGGGAGGGGTTGGCTACTACTGGGGGGGGACATCTACTGGGGGGGACATCTACTGGGGGTGCCATTTGGAGGACCTCTACTGGGGGGGGGCTACTCTACTGGGGACTACTACTTGGGGGGGACTACCACTGGGGGCATTCTAAAAGGGGCACTGCACTCGGGGGACCATTAATGGGGGCAATAATAGGAAGGGCCACTACAGGGACCACTGGATAGGGGGGGTCACTACTGGGATCCTGCATCAGGGGGACCACTACTGGGGGCACTGCATGGGAGGGGGGGGGACACTACTGCTGGGGGCACTATATAAGGGGCTTACTGCGGGGGGCACTGCGGGGACCACTACAGGGGGCACTAGATAAGGGGGATCACTACAGGGTGCCTGCATAAGGGGACCACTACTGGGAAAACTGCATGGGGGGGACTACAGTTGGGGGCACTATATAAAAGGGCACTGCATAAGGGGATACCGCTACTGGGTGCACTGCATTGTGGGGACTGCTACTGGGGGCACTGCATAAGGGGGAACACTACGTGGGGCACTGCATTTGGGGGGGCCACTACTGGGGGTACTGAGTAAGGAGAACTAATTGGGGGCTGTATAAGAGGGACCACTACTGGGGATACTGTAAAAGGGGCACTACTATGGGCCTGCATGAGAGGGACCACAACTGCATACTGGGGGTACTACTGGGGTTAAGGTGCATATGGATAGGAATGTTCAGTTTGAAAATAAAGGGGTGTATCATGTTGACACGCCCCATTTTTAAGTGACCACGCCCATTTTTTGACGCGTGCGCCTTAGGCGCGCGCACATCGGGAGGGTGCTCCATTTTCAAATTTGCCCTGGGCTCCAAATACCCTAGTTACGCCACTGCAAGCATCCCTTGTGTCTGTAACTGTACCAAGCAACCCTTATGTCTGTAACTGTACCAAGCACCCCTTATGTCTGTAAAGCTTTACCAAGCACCCCTTATGTCTGTAAAGCTTTACCAAGCACCCATTATGTCTATAAAGCTTTACCAAGCACCCCTTATGTCTATAACTGTACCAAGCACCCCTTATGTCTGTAACTGTACCAATCACCCCTTATGTCTGTAACTGTACCAATCACCCCTTATGTTTGTAAAGCTTTACCAAGCACCCCTTATGTCTGTAACTGTACCAAGTACCCCTTATGTCTGTAACTGTACCAACCATCCCTTGTGTCTGTAACTGTACCAAGCAACCCTTATGTCTGTAACTGTACCAAGCATCCCTTATGTCTGTAAAGCTTTACCAAGCACCCCTTATGTCTGTAACTGTAGCAAGCACCCCTTATGTCTGTAACTGTACCAAGCACCCCTTATGTCTGTAAAGCTTTACCAAGCACCCCTTATGTCTGTAACTGTACCAAGCATCCCATATGTCCGTAACTGTACCAAGCAACCCTTATGTCTGTAACTTTACCAATCACCCCATATGTCTGTAAAGCTTTACCAAGCACCCCTTATGTCTGTAAAGCTTTACCAAGCACCCATTATGTCTATAAAGCTTTACCAAGCACCCCTTATGTCTGTAACTGTACCAATCACCCCTTATGTTTGTAAAGCTTTACCAAGCACCCCTTATGTCTGTAACTGTACCAAGTACCCCTTATGTCTGTAACTGTACAAACCATCCCTTGTGTCTGTAACTGTACCAAGCATCCCTTATGTCTGTAACTGTACCAAGCATCCCTTATGTCTGTAAAACTTTACCAAGCACCCCTTATGTCTGTAACTGTAGCAAGCACCCCTTATGTCTGTAACTGTACCAAGCACCCCTTATGTCTGTAAAGCTTTACCAAGCACCCCTTATGTCTGTAACTGTACCAAGCATCCCTTATGTCTGTAACTGTACCAAGCTACCCTTATGTCTGTAACTGTACCAATCACCCTTTATGTCTGTAAAGCTTTAGCAAGCACCCCTTATGTTCGTAAAGCTTTACCAAGCACCCATTATGTCTATAAGGCTTTACCAAGCACCCCTTATGTCTATAACTGTACCAAGCACCCCTTATGTCTGTAACTTTACCAATCACCCCTTGTGTCTGTAACTGTACCAAGCAACCCTTATGTCTGTAACTGTACCAAGCATCCCTTATGTCTGTAAAGCTTTACCAAGCACCCCTTATGTCTGTAACTGTAGCAAGCACCCCTTATGTCTGTAACTGTACCAAGCACCCCTTATGTCTGTAAAGCTTTACCAAGCACCCCTTATGCCTGTAACTGTATCAAGCATCCCTTATGTCTGTAACTGTACCAAGCAACCCTTATGTCTGTAACTGTACCAAGCACCCCTTATGTCTGTAAAGCTTTACCAAGCACCCCTTATGTCTGTAAAGCTTTACCAAGCACCCCTTATGTCTGTAAAGCTTTACCAAGCACCCCTTATGTCTGTAAAGCTTTACCAAGCACCCCTTATGTCTATAACTGTACCAAGCACCCCTTATGTCTGTAACTGTACCAATCACCCCTTATGTTTGTAAAGCTTTACCAAGCACCCCTTATGTCTGTAACTGTACCAAGTACCCCTTATGTCTGTAACTGTACCAACCATCCCTTGTGTCTGTAACTGTACCAAGCAACCCTTATGCCTGTAACTGTACCAAGCATCCCTTATGTCTGTAAAGCTTTACCAAGTACCCCTTATGTCTGTAACTGTACCAACCATCCCTTGTGTCTGTAACTGTACCAAGCAACCCTTATGCCTGTAACTGTACCAAGCATCCCTTATGTCTGTAAAGCTTTACCAAGCACCCCTTATGTCTGTAACTGTACCAAGCACCCCTTATGTCTGTAACTGTACCAAGCACCCCTTAAGTCTGTAACTGTACCGAGCATCCCTTGTGTCTAACTGTACCGAGCATCCCTTGTGTCTGTAACTGTACCGAGCATCCCTTGTGTCTGTAACTGTACCGAGCAACCCTTGTCTGTAACTGTTACTGTACCAAGCATCCCTTGTGTCTGTAACTGTACCAAGCATGCGTTGCGTCTGTAACTGTGCCAAGCAACCCGTCTGTAACTGTTCCAAGCATCCCTTATGTCTGTAACTGTACCAAGCACCCCTTATGTCTGTAACTGTACCAAGCACCCCTTATGTCTGTAAAGCTTTACCAAGCACCCCTTATGTCTGTAACTGTACCAAGCATCCCTTATGTCTGTAACTGTACCAAGCTACCCTTATGTCTGTAACTGTACCAATCACCCCTTATGTTTGTAAAGCTTTACCAAGCACCCCTTATGTCTGTAACTGTACCAAGTACCCCTTATGTCTGTAACTGTACAAACCATCCCTTGTGTCTAACTGTACCGAGCATCCCTTGTGTCTGTAAAGCTTTACCAAGCACCCCTTATGTCTGTAACTGTACCAAGCATCCCTTATGTCTATAAAGCTTTACCAAGCACCCCTTATGTCTGTAACTGTACCAATCACCCCTTATGTTTGTAAAGCTTTACCAAGCACCCCTTATGTCTGTAACTGTACCAAGTACCCCTTATGTCTGTAACTGTACAAACCATCCCTTGTGTCTGTAACTGTACCAAGCATCCCTTATGTCTGTAACTGTACCAAGCATCCCTTATGTCTGTAAAACTTTACCAAGCACCCCTTATGTCTGTAACTGTAGCAAGCACCCCTTATGTCTGTAACTGTACCAAGCACCCCTTATGTCTGTAAAGCTTTACCAAGCACCCCTTATGTCTGTAACTGTACCAAGCATCCCTTATGTCTGTAACTGTACCAAGCTACCCTTATGTCTGTAACTGTACCAATCACCCTTTATGTCTGTAAAGCTTTAGCAAGCACCCCTTATGTTCGTAAAGCTTTACCAAGCACCCATTATGTCTATAAGGCTTTACCAAGCACCCCTTATGTCTATAACTGTACCAAGCACCCCTTATGTCTGTAACTTTACCAATCACCCCTTGTGTCTGTAACTGTACCAAGCAACCCTTATGTCTGTAACTGTACCAAGCATCCCTTATGTCTGTAAAGCTTTACCAAGCACCCCTTATGTCTGTAACTGTAGCAAGCACCCCTTATGTCTGTAACTGTACCAAGCACCCCTTATGTCTGTAAAGCTTTACCAAGCACCCCTTATGCCTGTAACTGTATCAAGCATCCCTTATGTCTGTAACTGTACCAAGCAACCCTTATGTCTGTAACTGTACCAAGCACCCCTTATGTCTGTAAAGCTTTACCAAGCACCCCTTATGTCTGTAAAGCTTTACCAAGCACCCCTTATGTCTGTAAAGCTTTACCAAGCACCCCTTATGTCTGTAAAGCTTTACCAAGCACCCCTTATGTCTATAACTGTACCAAGCACCCCTTATGTCTGTAACTGTACCAATCACCCCTTATGTTTGTAAAGCTTTACCAAGCACCCCTTATGTCTGTAACTGTACCAAGTACCCCTTATGTCTGTAACTGTACCAACCATCCCTTGTGTCTGTAACTGTACCAAGCAACCCTTATGCCTGTAACTGTACCAAGCATCCCTTATGTCTGTAAAGCTTTACCAAGTACCCCTTATGTCTGTAACTGTACCAACCATCCCTTGTGTCTGTAACTGTACCAAGCAACCCTTATGCCTGTAACTGTACCAAGCATCCCTTATGTCTGTAAAGCTTTACCAAGCACCCCTTATGTCTGTAACTGTACCAAGCACCCCTTATGTCTGTAACTGTACCAAGCACCCCTTAAGTCTGTAACTGTACCGAGCATCCCTTGTGTCTAACTGTACCGAGCATCCCTTGTGTCTGTAACTGTACCGAGCATCCCTTGTGTCTGTAACTGTACCGAGCAACCCTTGTCTGTAACTGTTACTGTACCAAGCATCCCTTGTGTCTGTAACTGTACCAAGCATGCGTTGCGTCTGTAACTGTGCCAAGCAACCCGTCTGTAACTGTTCCAAGCATCCCTTATGTCTGTAACTGTACCAAGCACCCCTTATGTCTGTAACTGTACCAAGCACCCCTTATGTCTGTAACTGTACCAAGCACCCCTTGTGTCTGTAACTGTACCAAGCACCCCTTATGTCTGTAACTGTACCAAGCATCCCTTATGTCTGTAACTGTACCAAGCACCCCTTATGTCTGTAAAGCTTTACCAAGCACCCATTATGTCTATAAAGCTTTACCAAGCACCCCTTATATCTGTAACTGTACCAAGCACCCCTTATGTCTGTAAAGCTTTATCAAACACCCCTTATGTCTGTAACTGTACCAAGCACCCCTTATGTCTATAACTGTACCAAGCACCCCTTATGTCTGTAAAGCTTTACCAAGCACCCCTTATGTCTGTAACTGTACCAAACACCCCTTGTCTGTAACTGTACCAAGCAACCCTTGTCTGTAACTGTACCAAGCATCCCTTATGTCTGTAACTGTACCAAGCATCCCTTGTGTCTGTAACTGTACCAAGCAACCCTTGTCTGTAACTGTACCAAGCATCCCTTGTGTCTGTAACTGTACCAAGCATGCGTTGCGACTGTAACTGTACCAAGCAACCCCTGTCTGTAACTGTACCAAGCATCCCTTATGTCTGTAACTGTACTAAGCACCCCTTATGTCTGTAACTGTACCAAGCACCCCTTATGTCTGTAACTGTACCAAGCACCCCTTATGTTTGTAAAGCATTACCAAGCACCCCTTATGTCTGTAACTGTACCAAGCACCCCTTATGTCTGTAAAGTGTTACCAAGCATCCCTTATGTCTGTAACTGTACCAAGCACCCTTTATGTCTGTAACTGTACCAAGCATCCCTTATGTCTGTAAAGCGTTACCAAGCACCCCTTGTGTCTGTAACTGTACCAAGCACCCCTTATGTCTGTAACTGTATCAAGCACCCCTTATGTCTGTAACTGTACCAAGCATCCCTTGTGTCTGTAACTGTACCAAGCACCCCTTGTGTCCGTAACTGTACCAAGCACCCCTTGTGTCTGTAACTGTACCAAGCATCCCTTGTGTCGGTAACTGTACCAAGCACCCCTTGTGTCGGTAACTGTACCAAGCACCCCTTGTGTCTGTAACTGTACCAAGCACCCCTTGTGTCTGTAACTGTATGTACCAAGCACCCCTTGTGTCTGTAGCTGTACCAAGCACCCCTTGTGTCTGTAACTGTACCAAGCATCCCTTGTGTCGGTAACTGTACCAAGCATCCCTTATGTCTGTAACTGTACCAAGCACCCCTTGTGTCTGTAACTGTACCAAGCATCCCTTGTGTCTGTAACTGTACTAAGCACCCCTTGTGTCTGTAACTGTACCAAGCATCCCTTGTGTCTGTAACTGTACCAAGCACCCCTTATGTCTGTAAAGCTTTACCAAGCACCCCTTATGTCTGTAACTGTACCAAGCATCCCATATGTCCGTAACTGTACCAAGCAACCCTTATGTCTGTAACTGTACCAATCACCCCATATGTCTATAAAGCTTTACCAAGCACCCCTTATGTCTGTAAAGCTTTACCAAGCACCCATTATGTCTATAAAGCTTTACAAGCACCCCTTATGTCTATAACTGTACCAAGCACCCCTTATGTCTGTAACTGTAGCAAGCACCCCTTATGTCTGTAACTGTACCAAGCACCCCTTATGTCTGTAAAGCTTTACCAAGCACCCCTTATGCCTGTAACTGTATCAAGCATCCCTTATGTCTGTAACTGTACCAAGCAACCCTTATGTCTGTAACTGTACCAATCACCCCTTATGTCTGTAAAGCTTTATCAAGCACCACTTATGTCTGTAACTGTACCAAGCACCCCTTATGTCTGTAAAGCTTTACCAAGCACCCAATATGTCTGTAAAGCTTTACCAAGCACCCCTTATGTCTGTAACTGTACCGAGCATCCCTTTTGTCTGTAACTGTACCGAGCACCCCTTAAGTCTGTAACTGTACCGAGCATCCCTTGTGTCTGTAACTGTACCGAGCATCCCTTGTGTCTGTAACTGTACCGAGCATCCCTTGTGTCTGTAACTGTACCGAGCACCCCTTAAGTCTGTAACTGTACCGAGCATCCCTTGTGTCTGTAACTGTACCGAGCAACCCTTGTCTGTAACTGTACCAAGCATCCCTTGTGTCTGTAACTGTACCAAGCATGCGTTGCGTCTGTAACTGTGCCAAGCAACCCGTCTGTAACTGTTCCAAGCATCCCTTATGTCTGTAACTGTACCAAGCACCCCTTATGTCTGTAACTGTACCAAGCACCCCTTATGTCTGTAACTGTACCAAGCACCCCTTGTGTCTGTAACTGTACCAAGCACCCCTTGTGTCTGTAACTGTACCAAGCACCCCTTATGTCTGTAACTGTACCAAGCATCCCTTATGTCTGTAACTGTACCAAGCACCCCTTGTGTCTGTAAAGCTTTACCAAGCACCCATTATCTCTATAAAGCTTTACCAAGCACCCCTTATATCTGTAACTGTACCAAGCACCCCTTATGTCTGTAAAGCTTTATCAAACACCCCTTATGTCTGTAACTGTACCAAGCACCCCTTATGTCTGTAAAGCTTTACCAAGCACCCCTTATGTCTGTAACTGTACCAAACACCCCTTGTCTGTAACTGTACCAAGCACCCCTTATGTCTGTAACTGTACCAAGCATCCCTTGTGTCTGTAACTGTACCAAGCAACCCTTGTCTGTAACTGTACCAAGCATCCCTTGTGTCTGTAACTGTACCAAGCATGCGTTGCGACTGTAACTGTACCAAGCAACCCCTGTCTGTAACTGTACCAAGCATCCCTTATGTCTGTAACTGTACTAAGCACCCCTTATGTCTGTAACTGTACCAAGCACCCCTTATGTCTGTAACTGTACCAAGCACCCCTAATGTTTGTAAAGCATTACCAAGCACCCCTTATGTCTGTAACTGTACCAAGCACCCCTTATGTCTGTAAAGTGTTACCAAGCATCCCTTATGTCTGTAACTGTACCAAGCACCCTTTATGTCTGTAACTGTACCAATCACCCCTTATGTCTGTAAAGTGTTACCAAGCACCCCTTGTGTCTGTAACTGTACCAAGCACCCCTTGTCTCTGTAACTGTACCAAGCACCCCTTATGTCTGTAACTGTACCAAGCATCCCTTGTGTCCGTAACTGTACCAAGCACCCCTTGTGTCCGTAACTGTACCAAGCACCCCCTGTGTCGGTAACTGTACCAAGCACCCCTTGTGTCGGTAACTGTACCAAGCAACCCTTGTGTCGGTAACTGTACCAAGCAACCCTTGTCTCTGTAACTGTACCAAGCATCCCTTGTGTCCGTAACTGTACCAAGCACCCCCTGTGTCGGTAACTGTACCAAGCACCCCTTGTGTCGGTAACTGTACCAAGCACCCCTTGTGTCGGTAACTGTACCAAGCAACCCTTGTGTCTGTAACTGTACCAAGCATCCCTTGTGTCTATAACTGTACCAAGCACCCCTTGTGTCTGTAACTGTACCAAGCATCCCTTGTGTCTATAACTGTACCAAGCACCCCTTGTGTCTGTAACTGTACCAAGCACCCCTTGTGTCTGTAACTGTACCAAGCACCCCTTGTGTCTGTAACTGTACCAAGCATCCCTTGTGTCGGTAACTGTACCAAGCATCCCTTGTGTCTGTAACTGTACCAAGCACCCCTTGTGTCTGTAACTGTACCAAGCATCCCTTGTGTCTGTAACTGTACCAAGCACCCCTTATGTCTGTAAAGCTTTACCAAGCACCCCTAATGTCTGTAACTGTACCAAGCATCCCATATGTCCGTAACTGTACCAAGCAACCCTTATGTCTGTAACTGTACCAATCACCCCATATGTCTATAAAGCTTTACCAAGCACCCCTTATGTCTGTAAAGCTTTACCAAGCACCCCTTATGTCTATAACTGTACCAAGCACCCCTTATGTCTGTAACTGCACCAATCACCCCTTATGTTTGTAAAGCTTTACCAAGCACCCCTTATGTCTGTAACTGTACCAAGTACCGCTTATGTCTGTAACTGTACCAACCATCCCTTGTGTCTGTAACTGTACCAAGCAACCCTTATGTCTGTAACTGTACCAAGCATCCCTTATGTCTGTAAAGCTTTATCAAGCACCCCTTGTCTGTAACTGTAGCAAGCACCCCTTATGTCTGTAACTGTACCAAGCATCCCTTGTGTCGGTAACTGTACCAAGCATCCCTTGTGTCTGTAACTGTACCAAGCACCCCTTGTGTCTGTAACTGTACCAAGCATCCCTTGTGTCTGTAACTGTACCAAGCACCCCTTATGTCTGTAAAGCTTTACCAAGCACCCCTAATGTCTGTAACTGTACCAAGCATCCCATATGTCCGTAACTGTACCAAGCAACCCTTATGTCTGTAACTGTACCAATCACCCCATATGTCTATAAAGCTTTACCAAGCACCCCTTATGTCTGTAAAGCTTTACCAAGCACCCCTTATGTCTATAACTGTACCAAGCACCCCTTATGTCTGTAACTGCACCAATCACCCCTTATGTTTGTAAAGCTTTACCAAGCACCCCTTATGTCTGTAACTGTACCAAGTACCGCTTATGTCTGTAACTGTACCAACCATCCCTTGTGTCTGTAACTGTACCAAGCAACCCTTATGTCTGTAACTGTACCAAGCATCCCTTATGTCTGTAAAGCTTTATCAAGCACCCCTTCTCTGTAACTGTAGCAAGCACCCCTTATGTCTGTAACTGTACCAAGCACCCCTTATGTCTGTAAAGCTTTACCAAGCACCCCTTATGTCTGTAACTATACCAACCATTCCTTATGTCTGTAACTGTAGCAAGCACCTCTTATGTCTGTAACTGTACCAAGCACACCTTATGTCTGTAAAGAATTACCAAACACCCCTTATGTCTGTAACTGTACCAAGCTCCCCTTATGTCTGTAACTATACCAAGCATCCCTTGTGTCTGTAACTGTACCGAGCATCCCTTGTGTCTGTAACTGTACCGACCATCCCTTGTGTCTGTAACTGTACCAAGCAACCCTTGTCTGTAACTGTATCAAGCATCCCTTATGTCTGTAACTGTACCAAGCAACCCTTATGTCTGTAACTGTACCAATCACCCCTTATGTCTGTAAAGCTTTATCAAGCACCCCTTATGTCTGTACCTGTACCAAGCACCCCTTATGTCTGTAAAGCTTTACCAAGCACCCCTTATGTCAGTAAAGCTTTACCAAGCACCCATTATGTCTATAAAGCTTTACCAAGCACCCATTATGTCTATAACTGTACCAAGCACCCCTTATGTCTGTAACTGTACCAATCACCCCTTATGTTTGTAAAGCTTTACCAAGCACCCCTTATGTCTGTAACTGTACCAAGTACCCCTTATGTCTGTAACTATGCCAACCATCCCTTATGTCTGTAACTGTAGCAAGCACCTCTTATGTCTGTAACTGTACCAAGCACACCTTATGTCTGTAAAGATTTACCAAACACCCCTTATGTCTGTAACTGTACCAAGCTCCCCTTATGTCTGTAACTATACCAAGCATCCCTTGTGTCTGTAACTGCACCAAGCACCCCTTATGTCTGTAACTGTACCGAGCATCCCTTGTGTCTGTAACTGTACCGAGCATCCCTTGTGTCTGTAACTGTACCGAGCACCCCTTGTCTGTAACTGTACCGAGCACCCCTTATGTCTGTAACTGTACCGACCATCCCTTGTGTCTGTAACTGTACCAAGCAACCCTTGTCTGTAACTGTACCAAGCATCCCTTGTGTCTGTAACTGTACCAAGCATGCGTTGCGTCTGTAACTGTACCAAGGAACCCGTCTGTAACTGTTCCAAGCATCCCTTATGTCTGTAACTGTACCAAGCACCCCTTATGTCTGTAACTGTACCAAGCACCCCTTATGTCTGTAACTGTACCAAGCATCCCTTGTGTCTGTAACTGTACCTAGCATCCTTATGTCTGTAACTGTACCAAGCACCCCTTATGTCTGTAACTGTACCAAGCACCCCTTATGTCTGTAACTGTACCAAGCACCTCTTGTGTCTGTAACTGTACCAAGCACCCCTTATGTCTGTAACTGTACCAAGCATCCCTTATGTCTGTAACTGTACCAAGCACCCCTTATGTCTGTAAAGCTTTACCAAGCACCCCTTATGTCTGTAACTGTACCAAGCATCCCTTATGTCTGTAACTATACCAAGCTACCCTTATGTCTGTAACTGTACCAATCACCCTTTATGTCTGTAAAGCTTTAGCAAGCACCCCTTATGTTTGTAAAGCTTTACCAAGCACCCGTTATGTCTATAAGGCTTTACCAAGCACCCCTTATGTCTATAACTGTACCAAGCACCCCTTATGTCTGTAACTGTACCAATCACCCCTTATGTTTGTAAAGCTTTACCAAGCACCCCTTATGTCTGTAACTGTACCAAGTACCCCTTATGTCTGTAACTGTACCAACCATCCCTTGTGTCTGTAACTGTACCAAGCAACCCTTATGTCTGTAACTGTACCAAGCATCCCTTATGTCTGTAAAGCTTTACCAAGCACCCCTTATGTCTGTAACTGTAGCAAGCACCCCTTATGTCTGTAACTGTACCAAGCACCCCTTATGTCTGTAAAGCTTTACCAAGCACCCCTTATGCCTGTAACTGTACCAAGCACCCCTTATGTCTGTAACTGTACCAAGCATCCCTTGTGTCTGTAACTGTACCTAGCATCCTTATGTCTGTAACTGTACCAAGCACCCCTTATGTCTGTAACTGTACCAAGCACCCCTTATGTCTGTAACTGTACCAAGCACCCCTTGTGTCTGTAACTGTACCAAGCACCCCTTATGTCTGTAACTGTACCAAGCATCCCTTATGTCTGTAACTGTACCAAGCACCCCTTATGTCTGTAAAGCTTTACCAAGCACCCCTTATGTCTGTAACTGTACCAAGCATCCCTTATGTCTGTAACTATACCAAGCTACCCTTATGTCTGTAACTGTACCAATCACCCTTTATGTCTGTAAAGCTTTAGCAAGCACCCCTTATGTTTGTAAAGCTTTACCAAGCACCCATTATGTCTATAAGGCTTTACCAAGCACCCCTTATGTCTATAACTGTACCAAGCACCCCTTATGTCTGTAACTGTACCAATCACCCCTTATGTTTGTAAAGCTTTACCAAGCACCCCTTATGTCTGTAACTGTACCAAGTACCCCTTATGTCTGTAACTGTACCAACCATCCCTTGTGTCTGTAACTGTACCAAGCAACCCTTATGTCTGTAACTGTACCAAGCATCCCTTATGTCTGTAAAGCTTTACCAAGCACCCCTTATGTCTGTAACTGTAGCAAGCACCCCTTATGTCTGTAACTGTACCAAGCACCCCTTATGTCTGTAAAGCTTTACCAAGCACCCCTTATGCCTGTAACTGTATCAAGCATCCCTTATGTCTGTAACTGTACCAAGCAACCCTTATGTCTGTAACTGTACCAATCACCCCTTATGTCTGTAAAGCTTTATCAAGCACCACTTATGTCTGTAACTGTACCAAGCACCCCTTATGTCTGTAAAGCTTTACCAAGCACCCCTTATGTCTGTAAAGCTTTAACAAGCACCCCTTATGTCTGTAAAGCTTTACCAAGCACCCCTTATGTCTATAACTGTACCAAGCACCCCTTATGTCTGTAACTGTACCAATCACCCCTTATGTTTGTAAAGCTTTACCAAGCACACCTTATGTCTGTAACTGTACCAAGTACCCCTTATGTCTGTAACTGTACCAACCATCCCTTGTGTCTTTTACTGTACCAAGCAACCCTTATGCCTGTAACTGTACCAAGCATCCCATATGTCTGTAAAGCTTTACCAAGTACCCCTTATGTCTGTAACTGTACCAACCATCCCTTATGTCTGTAACTGTACCAAGCATCCCTTGTGTCTGTAACTGCACCAAGCACCCCTTGTGTCTGTAACTGTACCAAGCACACCTTATGTCTGTAAAGCTTTACCAAGCACCCCTTATGTCTGTAACTGTACCAAGCACCCCTTATGTCTGTAACTGTACCAAGCATCCCTTGTGTCTGTAACTGCACCAAGCACCCCTTATGACTGTAACTGTACCGAGCATCCCTTATGTCTGTAACTGTACCGAGCATCCCTTGTGTCTGTAACTGTACCGAGCACCCCTTAAGTCTGTAACTGTACCGAGCATCCCTTGTGTCTATAACTGTACCGAGCATCCCTTGTGTCTGTAACTGTACCGAGCATCCCTTGTGTCTGTAACTGTACCGAGCAACCCTTATGTCTGTAAAGCTTTACCAAGCACCCATTATGCCTATAAAGCTTTACCAAGCACCCCTTATATCTGTAACTGTACCAAGCACCCCTTATGTCTGTAAAGCTTTATCAAGCACCCCTTATGTCTGTAACTGTACCAAGCAACCCTTATGTCAGTAACTGTACCAAGCACCCCTTATGTCTGTAACTGTACCAAGCATCCCTTATGTCTGTAACTGTACCAAGCACCCCTTATGTCTGTAACTGTACCAAGCACCCCTTATGTTTGTAAAGCATTACCAAGCATCCCTTATGTCTGTAACTGTACCAAGCACCCCTTATGTCTTAAACTGTACCAAGCACCCCTTGTGTCTGTAACTGTACCAAGCACCCCTTATGTCTGTAACTGTACCAAGCACCCCTTATGTTTGTAAAGCATTACCAAGCATCCCTTATGTCTGTAACTGTACCAAGCACCCTTTATGTCTGTAACTGTACCATGCATCCCTTATGTCTGTAAAGCGTTACCAAGCACCCCTTGTGTCTGTAACTGTACCAAGCACCCCTTATGTCTGTAACTGTACCAAGCATCCCTTGTGTCTATAACTGTACCAAGCACCCCTTATGTCTGTAAAGCTTTACCAAGCACCCCTTATGTCTGTAACTGTACCAAGCACCCCTTGTCTGTAACTGTACCAAGCACCCCTTATGTCTGTAACTGTACCAAGCACCCTTTATGTCTGTAACTGTACCATGCATCCCTTATGTCTGTAAAGCGTTACCAAGCACCCCTTGTGTCTGTAACTGTACCAAGCACCCCTTATGTCTGTAACTGTACCAAGCATCCCTTGTGTCTGTAACTGTACCAAGCACCCCTTGTGTCTGTAACTGTACCAAGCACCCCTTGTGTCTGTAACTGTACCAAGCATCCCTTGTATCGGTAACTGTACCAAGCACCCCTTGTATCGGTAACTGTACCAAGCACCCCTTGTGTCGTTAACTGTACCAAGCACCCCTTGTGTCTGTAACTGTACCAAGCATTCCTTATGTCTGTAACTGTACCAAGCACCCCTTGTGTCTGTAACTGTATGCACCAAGCACCCCTTGTGTCTGTAACTGTACCAAGCACCCCTTGTGTCTGTAACTGTACCAAGCATCCCTTGTGTCGGTAACTGTACCAAGCATCCCTTTTGTCTGTAACTGTACCAAGCACCCCTTGTTTCTGTAACTGTACCAAGCATGCGTTGCATCTGTAACTGTACCAAGCAACCCGTCTGTAACTGTTCCAAGCACCCCTTATGTCTGTAACTGTACCAAGCACCCCTTATGTCTGTAACTGTACCAAGCACCCCTTATGTCTGTAACTGTACCAAGCATCCCTTGTGTCTGTAACTGTACCAAGCACCCCTTATGTCTGTAACTGTACCAAGCACCCCTTGTGTCTGTAACTGTACCAAGCACCCCTTATGTCTATAACTGTACCAAGCACCCCTTATGTCTGTAACTGTACCAAGCACCCCTTATGTTTGTAAAGCATTACCAAGCACCCCTTATGTCTGTAACTGTACCAAGCACTCCTTATGTCTGTAAAGTGTTACCAAGCATCCCTTATGTCTGTAACTGTACCAAGCACCCTTTATGTCTGTAACTGTACCATGCATCCCTTATGTCTGTAAAGCGTTACCAAGCACCCCTTGTGTCTGTAACTGTACCAAGCACCCCTTATGTCTGTAACTGTACCAAGCATCCCTTGTGTCTGTAACTGTACCAAGCACCCCTTGTGTCTGTAACTGTACCAAGCACCCCTTGTGTCTGTAACTGTACCAAGCATCCCTTGTATCGGTAACTGTACCAAGCACCCCTTGTATCGGTAACTGTACCAAGCACCCCTTGTGTCGTTAACTGTACCAAGCACCCCTTGTGTCTGTAACTGTACCTAGCATCCTTATGTCTGTAACTGTACCAAGCATCCCTTGTGTCTGTAACTGTACCAAGCACCCCTTATGTCTGTAACTGTACCAAGCACCCCTTGTGTCTGTAACTGTACCAAGCACCCCTTATGTCTATAACTGTACCAAGCACCCCTTATGTCTGTAACTGTACCAAGCACCCCTTATGTTTGTAAAGCATTACCAAGCACCCCTTATGTCTGTAACTGTACCAAGCACTCCTTATGTCTGTAAAGTGTTACCAAGCATCCCTTATGTCTGTAACTGTACCAAGCACCCTTTATGTCTGTAACTGTACCATGCATCCCTTATGTCTGTAAAGCGTTACCAAGCACCCCTTGTGTCTGTAACTGTACCAAGCACCCCTTATGTCTGTAACTGTACCAAGCATCCCTTGTGTCTGTAACTGTACCAAGCACCCCTTGTGTCTGTAACTGTACCAAGCACCCCTTGTGTCTGTAACTGTACCAAGCATCCCTTGTATCGGTAACTGTACCAAGCACCCCTTGTATCGGTAACTGTACCAAGCACCCCTTGTGTCGTTAACTGTACCAAGCACCCCTTGTGTCTGTAACTGTACCAAGCATCCCTTATGTCTGTAACTGTACCAAGCACCCCTTGTGTCTGTAACTGTATGCACCAAGCACCCCTTGTGTCTGTAACTGTACCAAGCACCCCTTGTGTCTGTAACTGTACCAAGCATCCCTTGTTTCGGTAACTGTACCAAGCATCCCTTTTGTCTGTAACTGTACCAAGCACCCCTTGTTTCTGTAACTGTACCAAGCATGCGTTGCATCTGTAACTGTACCAAGCAACCCGTCTGTAACTGTTCCAAGCACCCCTTATGTCTGTAACTGTACCAAGCACCCCTTATGTCTGTAACTGTACCAAGCACCCCTTATGTCTGTAACTGTACCAAGCATCCCTTGTGTCTGTAACTGTACCAAGCACCCCTTATGTCTGTAACTGTACCAAGCACCCCTTGTGTCTGTAACTGTACCAAGCACCCCTTATGTCTGTAACTGTACCAAGCACCCATTATGCCTATAAAGCTTTACCAAGCACCCCTTATATCTGTAACTGTACCAAGCACCCCTTATGTCTGTAAAGCTTTATCAAACACCCCTTATGTCTGTAACTGTACCAAGCACCCCTTATGTCTGTAACTGTACCAAGCACCCCTTATGTCTGTAAAGCTTTACCAAGCACCCCTTATGTCTGTAACTGTACCAAACACCCCTTGTCTGTAACTGTACCAAGCACCCCTTATGTCTGTAACTGTACCAAGCATCCCTTGTGTCTGTAACTGTACCAAGCAACCCTTGTCTGTAACTGTACCAAGCATCCCTTGTGTCTGTAACTGTACCAAGCATGCGTTGCGACTGTAACTGTACCAAGCAACCCCTGTCTGTAACTGTACCAAGCATCCCTTATGTCTGTAACTGTACTAAGCACCCCTTATGTCTGTAACTGTACCAAGCACCCCTTATGTCTGTAACTGTACCAAGCACCCCTAATGTTTGTAAAGCATTACCAAGCACCCCTTATGTCTGTAACTGTACCAAGCACCCCTTATGTCTGTAAAGTGTTACCAAGCATCCCTTATGTCTGTAACTGTACCAAGCACCCTTTATGTCTGTAACTGTACCAATCACCCCTTATGTCTGTAAAGTGTTACCAAGCACCCCTTGTGTCTGTAACTGTACCAAGCACCCCTTATGTCTGTAACTGTATCAAGCACCCCTTATGTCTGTAACTGTACCAAGCATCCCTTGTGTCCGTAACTGTACCAAGCACCCCTTGTGTCCGTAACTGTACCAAGCACCCCCTGTGTCGGTAACTGTACCAAGCACCCCCTGTGTCGGTAACTGTACCAAGCACCCCTTGTGTCGGTAACTGTACCAAGCACCGCTTGTGTCGGTAACTGTACCAAGCAACCCTTGTGTCTGTAACTGTACCAAGCATCCCTTGTGTCTATAACTGTACCAAGCACCCCTTGTGTCTGTAACTGTACCAAGCATCCCTTGTGTCTGTAACTGTACCAAGCACCCCTTGTGTCTGTAACTGTACCAAGCACCCCTTGTGTCTGTAACTGTACCAAGCATCCCTTGTGTCGGTAACTGTACCAAGCATCCCTTGTGTCTGTAACTGTACTAAGCACCCCTTGTGTCTGTAACTGTACCAAGCATCCCTTGTGTCTGTAACTGTACCAAGCACCCCTTATGTCTGTAAAGCTTTACCAAGCACCCCTTATGTCTGTAACTGTACCAAGCATCCCATATGTCCGTAACTGTACCAAGCAACCCTTATGTCTGTAACTGTACCAATCACCCCATATGTCTATAAAGCTTTACCAAGCACCCCTTATGTCTGTAAAGCTTTACCAAGCACCCCTTATGTCTATAACTGTACCAAGCACCCCTTATGTCTGTAACTGTACCAATCACCCCTTATGTTTGTAAAGCTTTACCAAGCACCCCTTATGTCTGTAACTGTACCAAGTACCCCTTATGTCTGTAACTGTACCAACCATCCCTTGTGTCTGTAACTGTACCAAGCAACCCTTATGTCTGTAACTGTACCAAGCATCCCTTATGTCTGTAAAGCTTTATCAAGCACCCCTTGTCTGTAACTGTAGCAAGCACCCCTTATGTCTGTAACTGTACCAAGCACCCCTTATGTCTGTAAAGCTTTACCAAGCACCCCTTATGTCTGTAACTATACCAACCATCCCTTATGTCTGTAACTGTAGCAAGCACCTCTTATGTCTGTAACTGTACCAAGCACACCTTATGTCTGTAAAGAATTACCAAACACCCCTTATGTCTGTAACTGTACCAAGCTCCCCTTATGTCTGTAACTATACCAAGCATCCCTTGTGTCTGTAACTGTACCGACCATCCCTTGTGTCTGTAACTGTACCAAGCAACCCTTGTCTGTAACTGTATCAAGCATCCCTTATGTCTGTAACTGTACCAAGCAACCCTTATGTCTGTAACTGTACCAATCACCCCTTATGTCTGTAAAGCTTTATCAAGCACCCCTTATGTCTGTACCTGTACCAAGCACCCCTTATGTCTGTAAAGCTTTACCAAGCACCCCTTATGTCAGTAAAGCTTTACCAAGCACCCATTATGTCTATAAAGCTTTACCAAGCACCCATTATGTCTATAACTGTACCAAGCACCCCTTATGTCTGTAACTGTACCAATCACCCCTTATGTTTGTAAAGCTTTACCAAGCACCCCTTATGTCTGTAACTGTACCAAGTACCCCTTATGTCTGTAACTATACCAACCATCCCTTATGTCTGTAACTGTAGCAAGCACCTCTTATGTCTGTAACTGTACCAAGCACACCTTATGTCTGTAAAGATTTACCAAACACCCCTTATGTCTGTAACTGTACCAAGCTCCCCTTATGTCTGTAACTATACCAAGCATCCCTTGTGTCTGTAACTGCACCAAGCACCCCTTATGTCTGTAACTGTACCGAGCATCCCTTGTGTCTGTAACTGTACCGAGCATCCCTTGTGTCTGTAACTGTACCGAGCACCCCTTGTCTGTAACTGTACCGAGCACCCCTTATGTCTGTAACTGTACCGACCATCCCTTGTGTCTGTAACTGTACCAAGCAACCCTTGTCTGTAACTGTACCAAGCATCCCTTGTGTCTGTAACTGTACCAAGCATGCGTTGCGTCTGTAACTGTACCAAGGAACCCGTCTGTAACTGTTCCAAGCATCCCTTATGTCTGTAACTGTACCAAGCACCCCTTATGTCTGTAACTGTACCAAGCACCCCTTATGTCTGTAACTGTACCAAGCATCCCTTGTGTCTGTAACTGTACCTAGCATCCTTATGTCTGTAACTGTACCAAGCACCCCTTATGTCTGTAACTGTACCAAGTACCCCTTATGTCTGTAACTGTACCAAGCACCTCTTGTGTCTGTAACTGTACCAAGCACCCCTTATGTCTGTAACTGTACCAAGCATCCCTTATGTCTGTAACTGTACCAAGCACCCCTTATGTCTGTAAAGCTTTACCAAGCACCCCTTATGTCTGTAACTGTACCAAGCATCCCTTATGTCTGTAACTATACCAAGCTACCCTTATGTCTGTAACTGTACCAATCACCCTTTATGTCTGTAAAGCTTTAGCAAGCACCCCTTATGTTTGTAAAGCTTTACCAAGCACCCGTTATGTCTATAAGGCTTTACCAAGCACCCCTTATGTCTATAACTGTACCAAGCACCCCTTATGTCTGTAACTGTACCAATCACCCCTTATGTTTGTAAAGCTTTACCAAGCACCCCTTATGTCTGTAACTGTACCAAATACCCCTTATGTCTGTAACTGTACCAACCATCCCTTGTGTCTGTAACTGTACCAAGCAACCATTATGTCTGTAACTGTACCAAGCATCCCTTATGTCTGTAAAGCTTTACCAAGCACCCCTTATGTCTGTAACTGTAGCAAGCACCCCTTATGTCTGTAACTGTACCAAGCACCCCTTATGTCTGTAAAGCTTTACCAAGCACCCCTTATGCCTGTAACTGTACCAAGCACCCCTTATGTCTGTAACTGTACCAAGCATCCCTTGTGTCTGTAACTGTACCTAGCATCCTTATGTCTGTAACTGTACCAAGCACCCCTTATGTCTGTAACTGTACCAAGCACCCCTTATGTCTGTAACTGTACCAAGCACCCCTTGTGTCTGTAACTGTACCAAGCACCCCTTATGTCTGTAACTGTACCAAGCATCCCTTATGTCTGTAACTGTACCAAGCACCCCTTATGTCTGTAAAGCTTTACCAAGCACCCCTTATGTCTGTAACTGTACCAAGCATCCCTTATGTCTCTAACTATACCAAGCTACCCTTATGTCTGTAACTGTACCAATCACCCTTTATGTCTGTAAAGCTTTAGCAAGCACCCCTTATGTTTGTAAAGCTTTACCAAGCACCCATTATGTCTATAAGGCTTTACCAAGCACCCCTTATGTCTATAACTGTACCAAGCACCCCTTATGTCTGTAACTGTACCAATCACCCCTTATGTTTGTAAAGCTTTACCAAGCACCCCTTATGTCTGTAACTGTACCAAGTACCCCTTATGTCTGTAACTGTACCAACCATCCCTTGTGTCTGTAACTGTACCAAGCAACCCTTATGTCTGTAACTGTACCAAGCATCCCTTATGTCTGTAAAGCTTTACCAAGCACCCCTTATGTCTGTAACTGTAGCAAGCACCCCTTATGTCTGTAACTGTACCAAGCACCCCTTATGTCTGTAAAGCTTTACCAAGCACCCCTTATGCCTGTAACTGTATCAAGCATCCCTTATGTCTGTAACTGTACCAAGCAACCCTTATGTCTGTAACTGTACCAATCACCCCTTATGTCTGTAAAGCTTTATCAAGCACCACTTATGTCTGTAACTGTACCAAGCACCCCTTATGTCTGTAAAGCTTTACCAAGCACCCCTTATGTCTGTAAAGCTTTACCAAGCACCCCTTATGTCTGTAAAGCTTTACCAAGCACCCCTTATGTCTATAACTGTACCAAGCACCCCTTATGTCTGTAACTGTACCAATCACCCCTTATGTTTGTAAAGCTTTACCAAGCACCCCTTATGTCTGTAACTGTACCAAGTACCCCTTATGTCTGTAACTGTACCAACCATCCCTTGTGTCTGTAACTGTACCAAGCAACCCTTATGCCTGTAACTGTACCAAGCATCCCATATGTCTGTAAAGCTTTACCAAGTACCCCTTATGTCTGTAACTGTACCAAGCACCCCTTATGTCTGTAACTGTACCAAGCATCCCTTGTGTCTATAACTGTACCAAGCACCCCTTATGTCTGTAAAGCTTTACCAAGCACCCCTTATGTCTGTAACTGTACCAAGCACCCCTTGTCTGTAACTGTACCAAGCACCCCTTATGTCTGTAACTGTACCAAGCATCCCTTGTGTCTGTAACTGTACCAAGCAACCCTTGTCTGTAACTGTACCAAGCATCCCTTGTGTCTGTAACTGTACCAAGCATGCGTTGCGACTGTAACTGTACCAAGCAACCCCTGTCTGTAACTGTACCAAGCATCCCTTATGTCTGTAACTGTACTAAGCACCCCTTATGTCTGTAACTGTACCAAGCACCCCTTATGTCTGTAACTGTACCAAGCACCCCTTATGTTTGTAAAGCATTACCAAGCACCCCTTATGTCTGTAACTGTACCAAGCACTCCTTATGTCTGTAAAGTGTTACCAAGCATCCCTTATGTCTGTAACTGTACCAAGCACCCTTTATGTCTGTAACTGTACCATGCATCCCTTATGTCTGTAAAGCGTTACCAAGCACCCCTTGTGTCTGTAACTGTACCAAGCACCCCTTATGTCTGTAACTGTACCAAGCATCCCTTGTGTCTGTAACTGTACCAAGCACCCCTTGTGTCTGTAACTGTACCAAGCACCCCTTGTGTCTGTAACTGTACCAAGCACCCCTTGTGTCTGTAACTGTACCAAGCATCCCTTGTATCGGTAACTGTACCAAGCACCCCTTGTATCGGTAACTGTACCAAGCACCCCTTGTGTCGTTAACTGTACCAAGCACCCCTTGTGTCTGTAACTGTACCAAGCATCCCTTATGTCTGTAACTGTACCAAGCACCCCTTGTGTCTGTAACTGTATGCACCAAGCACCCCTTGTGTCTGTAACTGTACCAAGCACCCCTTGTGTCTGTAACTGTACCAAGCATCCCTTGTGTCGGTAACTGTACCAAGCATCCCTTTTGTCGGTAACTGTACCAAGCACCCCTTGTTTCTGTAACTGTACCAAGCATGCGTTGCATCTGTAACTGTACCAAGCAACCCGTCTGTAACTGTTCCAAGCACCCCTTATGTCTGTAACTGTACCAAGCACCCCTTATGTCTGTAACTGTACCAAGCACCCCTTATGTCTGTAACTGTACCAAGCACCCCTTATGTCTGTAACTGTACCAAGCATCCCTTGTGTCTGTAACTGTACCAAGCACCCCTTATGTCTGTAACTGTACCAAGCACCCCTTGTGTCTGTAACTGTACCAAGCACCCCTTATGTCTATAACTGTACCAAGCACCCCTTATGTCTGTAACTGTACCAAGCACCCCTTATGTTTGTAAAGCATTACCAAGCACCCCTTATGTCTGTAACTGTACCAAGCACTCCTTATGTCTGTAAAGTGTTACCAAGCATCCCTTATGTCTGTAACTGTACCAAGCACCCTTTATGTCTGTAACTGTACCATGCATCCCTTATGTCTGTAAAGCGTTACCAAGCACCCCTTGTGTCTGTAACTGTACCAAGCACCCCTTATGTCTGTAACTGTACCAAGCATCCCTTGTGTCTGTAACTGTACCAAGCACCCCTTGTGTCTGTAACTGTACCAAGCACCCCTTGTGTCTGTAACTGTACCAAGCATCCCTTGTATCGGTAACTGTACCAAGCACCCCTTGTATCGGTAACTGTACCAAGCACCCCTTGTGTCGTTAACTGTACCAAGCACCCCTTGTGTCTGTAACTGTACCAAGCATCCCTTATGTCTGTAACTGTACCAAGCACCCCTTGTGTCTGTAACTGTATGCACCAAGCACCCCTTGTGTCTGTAACTGTACCAAGCACCCCTTGTGTCTGTAACTGTACCAAGCATCCCTTGTGTCGGTAACTGTACCAAGCATCCCTTTTGTCTGTAACTGTACCAAGCACCCCTTGTTTCTGTAACTGTACCAAGCATGCGTTGCATCTGTAACTGTACCAAGCAACCCGTCTGTAACTGTTCCAAGCACCCCTTATGTCTGTAACTGTACCAAGCACCCCTTATGTCTATAACTGTACCAAGCACCCCTTATGTCTGTAACTGTACCAAGCATCCCTTGTGTCTGTAACTGTACCAAGCATCCCTTGTGTCTGTAACTGTACCAAGCATGCGTTGCGACTGTAACTGTACCAAGCAACCCCTGTCTGTAACTGTACTAAGCACCCCTTATGTCTGTAACTGTACCAAGCACCCCTTATGTCTGTAACTGTACCAAGCACCCCTTATGTTATGTAAAGCTTTACAAAGCACCCATTATGCCTATAAAGCTTTACCAAGCACCTCTTATATCTGTAACTATACCAAGCACCCCTTATGTCTGTAAAGCTTTATCAAGCACCCCTTATGTCTGTAACTGTACCAAGCACCCCTTGTCTGTAACTGTACCAAGCACCCCTTATGTCTGTAACTGTACCAAGCATCCCTTGTGTCTGTAACTGTACCAAGCAACCCTTGTCTGTAACTGTACCAAGCATCCCTTGTGTCTGTAACTGTACCAAGCATGCGTTGCGACTGTAACTGTACCAAGCAACCCCTGTCTGTAACTGTACCAAGCATCCCTTATGTCTGTAACTGTACTAAGCACCCCTTATGTCTGTAACTGTACCAAGCACCCCTTATGTCTGTAACTGTACCAAGCACCCCTTATGTCTGTAAAGTGTTACCAAGCATCCCTTCTGTCTGTAACTGTACCAAGCACCCCTTATGTCTGTAACTGTACCAAGCATCCCTTATGTCTGTAAAGCGTTACCAAGCACCCCTTGTGTCTGTAACTGTACCAAGCACCCCTTATGTCTGTAACTGTACCAAGCACCCCTTGTGTCTGTAACTGTACCAAGCACCCCTTGTGTCTGTAACTGTACCAAGCACCCCTTGTGTCTGTAACTGTACCAAGCATCCCTTGTATCGGTAACTGTACCAAGCACCCCTTGTGTCTGTAACTGTACCAAGCACCCCTTGTGTCTGTAACTGTACCAAGCATCCCTTCTGTCTGTAACTGTACCAAGCACCCCTTGTGTCTGTAACTGTATGTACCAAGCACCCCTTGTGTCTGTAACTGTACCAAGCACCCCTTGTGTCTGTAACTGTACCAAGCACCCCTTGTGTCTGTAACTGTACCAAGCACCCCTTGTGTCTGTAACTGTACCAAGCACCCCTTGTGTCTGTAACTGTACCAAGCACCCCTTGTGTCTGCAACTGTATGTACCAAGCATCCCTTATGTCTGTAACTGTACCAAGCATCCCTTGTGTCTGTAACTGTACCAAGCACCCCTTATGTCTGTAACTGTACCAAGCACCCCTTATGTTTGTAAAGCATTACCAAGCATCCCTTATGTCTGTAACTGTACCAAGCACCCCTTATGTCTTAAACTGTACCAAGCACCCCTTGTGTCTGTAACTGTACCAAGCACCCCTTGTGTCTGTAACTGTACCAAGCACCCCTTATGTTTGTAAAGCATTACCAAGCATCCCTTATGTCTGTAACTGTGCCAAGCACCCCTTATGACTGTAACTGTACCAAGCACCCCTTATGTCTGTAACTGTACCAAGCATCCCTTATGTCTGTAACTGTACCAAGAACCCCTTATGTCTGTAACTGTACCAAGCACCCCTTATGTCTGTAAAGCGTTACCAAGCATCCCTTATGTCTGTAACTGTACCAAGCAACCCTTGTCTGTAACTGTACCAAGCATCCCTTGTGTCTGTAACTGTACCAAGCATGCGTTGCGTCTGTAACTGTACCAAGCAACCCGTCTGTAACTGTTCCAAGCATCCCTTATGTCTGTAACTGTACCAAGCACCCCTTATGTCTGTAACTGTACCAAGCTCCCCTTATGTCTGTAACTGTACCAAGCATCCCTTGTATCTGTAACTGTACCAAGCACCCCTTATGTCTGTAACTGTACCAAGCACCCCTTATGTCTGTAACTGTACCAAGCACCCCTTGTGTCTGTAACTGTACCAAGCACCCCTTATGTCTGTAACTGTACCAAGCACCCCTTATGTCTGTAACTGTACCAAGCACCACTTATGTCTGTAAAGCTTTACCAAGCACCCATTATGTCTATAAAGCTTTACCAAGCACTCCTTATATCTGTAACTGTACCAAGCACCCCTTATGTCTGTAAAGCTTTATCAAGCACCCCTTATGTCTGTAAATGTACCAAGCACCCCTTATGTCTTTAACTGTACCAAGCACCCCTTATGTCTATAACTGTACCAAGCACCCCTTATGTCTGTAAAGTTTTACCAAGCACCCCTTATGTCTGTAACTGTACCAAGCACCCCTTGTCTGTAACTGTACCAAGCACCTCTTATGTCTGTAACTGTACCAAGCATCCCTTGTGTCTGTAACTGTACCAAGCAACCCTTGTCTGTAACTGTACCAAGCATCCCTTGTGTCTGTAACTATACCAAGCATGCGTTGCGACTGTAACTGTACCAAGCAACCCCTGTCTGTAACTGTACCAAGCATCCCTTATGTCTGTAACTGTACCAAGCATCCCTTGTGTCTGTAACTGTACCAAGCAACCCTTGTCTGTAACTGTACCAAGCATCCCTTGTGTCTGTAACTGTACCAAGCATGCGTTGCGACTGTAACTGTACCAAGCAACCCCTGTCTGTAACTGTACCAAGCACCCCTTATGTCTGTAACTGTACTAAGCACCCCTTATGTCTGTAACTGTACCAAGCACCCCTTATGTCTGTAACTGTACCAAGCACCCCTTATGTTTGTAAAGCATTACCAAGCACCCCTTATGTCTGTAACTGTACCAAGCACCCCTTATGTCTGTAAAGCGTTACCAAGCAGCCCTTGTGTCTGTAACTGTACCAAGCACCCCTTATGTCTGTAACTGTACCAAGCACCTCTTATGTCTGTAACTGTACCAAGCATCCCTTGTGTCTGTAACTGTACCAAGCATCCCTTGTGTCTGTAACTGTACCAAGCACCCCTTGTGTCTGTAACTGTACCAAGCACCCCTTGTGTCTGTAACTGTACCAAGCACCCCTTGTGTCTGTAACTGTACCAAGCACCCCTTGTGTCTGTAACTGTACCAAGCACCCCTTGTGTCTGTAACTGTACCAAGCACCCCTTGTGTCTGTAACTGTACCAAGCACCCCTTGTGTCGGTAACTGTACCAAGCATCCCTTGTGTCGGTAACTGTACCAAGCACCCCTTGTGTCTGTAACTGTATGTACCGAGCACCCCTTGTGTCTGTAACTGTATCATGCACCCCTTGTGTCTGTAACTGTACCAAGCATCCCTTGTGTCGGTAACTGTACCAAGCACCCCTTATGTCGGTAACTGTACCAAGCACCCCTTGTGTCTGTAACTGTACCAAGCATCCCTTGTGTCTGTAACTGTACCAAGCACCCCTTGTGTCTGTAACTGTACCAAGCATCCCTTGTGTCTGTAACTGTACCAAGCACCCCTTGTGTCTGCAACTGTATGTACCAAGCATCCCTTATGTCTGTAACTGTTCCAAGCACCCCTTATGTCTGTAACTGTTTCAAGCACCCCTTGTGTCTGTAACTGTACCAAGCACCCCTTGTGTCTGTAACTGTACCAAGCACCCCTTATGTTTGTAAAGCATTACCAAGCACCCCTTATGTCTGTCACTGTACCAAGCATCCCTTATATCTGTAACTGTACCAAGCACCCCTTATGACTGTAACTGTACCAAGCACCCCTTATGTCTGTAACTGTACCAAGCATCCCTTATGTCTGTAACTGTACCAAGAACCCCTTATGTCTGTAACTGTACCAAGCACCCCTTATGTCTGTAAAGCGTTACCAAGCATCCCTTATGTCTGTAACTGTACCAAGAATCCCTTGTGTCTGTAACTGCACCAAGCAACCCTTATGTCTGTAACTGTACCGAGCACCCCTTATGTCTGTAACTGTACCAAGCACCCCTTGTGTCTGTAACTGTATGTACCAAGCACCCCTTGTGTCTGTAACTGTACCAAGCATCCCTTGTGTTTGTAAAGCATTACCAAGCACCCCTTATGTCTGTAACTGTACCAAGCACCCCTTATGTCTGTAACTGTACCAAGCATCCCTTATGTCTGTAACTGTACCAAGAACCCCTTATGTCTGTAACTGTACCTAGCATCCCTTATGTCTGTAACTGTACCAAGCATCCCTTATGTCTGTAAAGCTTTACCAAGCACCCCTTATGTCTGTAACTGTAGCAAGCACCCCTTATGTCTGTAACTGTACCAAGCATCCCTTATGTCTGTAAAGCTTTACCAAGCACCCCTTATGTCTGTAACTGTAGCAAGCACCCCTTATGTCTGTAACTGTACCAAGCACCCCTTATGTCTGTAAAGCTTTACCAAGCACCCCTTATGTCTGTAACTGTACCAAGCACCCCTTATGTCTGTAACTGTACCAAGCACCCCTTATGTCTGTAACTGTACCAAGCATCCCTTGTGTCTGTAACTGTACCAAGCAACCCTTCTCTGTAACTGTACCAAGCATCCCTTGTGTCTGTAACTGTACCAAGCATGCGTTGCGTCTGTAACTGTACCAAGCAACCCCTGTCTGTAACTGTACCAAGCTTCCCTTATGTCTGTAACTGTACTAAGCACCCCTTATGTCTGTAACTGTACCAAGCACCCCTTATGTCTGTAACTGTACCAAGCACCCCTTATGTCTGTAAAGTGTTACCAAGCATCCCTTCTGTCTGTAACTGTACCAAGCACCCCTTATGTCTGTAACTGTACCAAGCATCCCTTATGTCTGTAAAGCGTTACCAAGCACCACTTGTGTCTGTAACTGTACCAAGCACCCCTTATGTCTGTAACTGTACCAAGCACCCCTTGTGTCTGTAACTGTACCAAGCACCCCTTGTGTCTGTAACTGTACCAAGCACCCCTTGTGTCTGTAACTGTACCAAGCATCCCTTGTATCGGTAACTGTACCAAGCACCCCTTGTGTCTGTAACTGTACCAAGCACCCCTTGTGTCTGTAACTGTACCAAGCATCCCTTCTGTCTGTAACTGTACCAAGCACCCCTTGTGTCTGTAACTGTATGTACCAAGCACCCCTTGTGTCTGTAACTGTACCAAGCACCCCTTGTGTCTGTAACTGTACCAAGCACCCTTTGTGTCTGTAACTGTACCAAGCACCCCTTGTGTCTGTAACTGTACCAAGCACCCCTTGTGTCTGCAACTGTATGTACCAAGCATCCCTTATGTCTGTAACTGTACCAAGCATCCCTTGTGTCTGTAACTGTACCAAGCACCCCTTATGTCTGTAACTGTACCAAGCACCCCTTGTGTCTGTAACTGTACCAAGCACCCCTTGTGTCTGTAACTGTACCAAGCACCCCTTATGTTTGTAAAGCATTACCAAGCATCCCTTATGTCTGTAACTGTGCCAAGCACCCCTTATGACTGTAACTGTACCAAGCACCCCTTATGTCTGTAACTGTACCAAGCATCCCTTATGTCTGTAACTGTACCAAGAACCCCTTATGTCTGTAACTGTACCAAGCACCCCTTATGTCTGTAAAGCGTTACCAAGCACCACTTGTGTCTGTAACTGTACCAAGCACCCCTTATGTCTGTAACTGTACCAAGCACCCCTTGTGTCTGTAACTGTACCAAGCACCCCTTGTGTCTGTAACTGTACCAAGCACCCCTTGTGTCTGTAACTGTACCAAGCATCCCTTGTATCGGTAACTGTACCAAGCACCCCTTGTGTCTGTAACTGTACCAAGCACCCCTTGTGTCTGTAACTGTACCAAGCATCCCTTCTGTCTGTAACTGTACCAAGCACCCCTTGTGTCTGTAACTGTATGTACCAAGCACCCCTTGTGTCTGTAACTGTACCAAGCACCCCTTGTGTCTGTAACTGTACCAAGCACCCTTTGTGTCTGTAACTGTACCAAGCACCCCTTGTGTCTGTAACTGTACCAAGCACCCCTTGTGTCTGCAACTGTATGTACCAAGCATCCCTTATGTCTGTAACTGTACCAAGCATCCCTTGTGTCTGTAACTGTACCAAGCACCCCTTATGTCTGTAACTGTACCAAGCACCCCTTGTGTCTGTAACTGTACCAAGCACCCCTTGTGTCTGTAACTGTACCAAGCACCCCTTATGTTTGTAAAGCATTACCAAGCATCCCTTATGTCTGTAACTGTGCCAAGCACCCCTTATGACTGTAACTGTACCAAGCACCCCTTATGTCTGTAACTGTACCAAGCATCCCTTATGTCTGTAACTGTACCAAGAACCCCTTATGTCTGTAACTGTACCAAGCACCCCTTATGTCTGTAAAGCGTTACCAAGCATCCCTTATGTCTGTAACTGTACCAAGCAACCCTTGTCTGTAACTGTACCAGCATCCCTTGTGTCTGTAACTGTACCAAGCATGCGTTGCGTCTGTAACTGTACCAAGCAACCCGTCTGTAACTGTTCCAAGCATCCCTTATGTCTGTAACTGTACCAAGCACCCCTTATGTCTGTAACTGTACCAAGCTCCCCTTATGTCTGTAACTGTACCAAGCATCCCTTGTGTCTGTAACTGTACCAAGCACCCCTTATGTCTGTAACTGTACCAAGCACCCCTTATGTCTGTAACTGTACCAAGCACCCCTTGTGTCTGTAACTGTACCAAGCACCCCTTATGTCTGTAACTGTACCAAGCACCCCTTATGTCTGTAACTGTACCAAGCACCCCTTATGTCTGTAACTGTACCAAGCACCACTTATGTCTGTAAAGCTTTACCAAGCACCCATTATGTCTATAAAGCTTTACCAAGCACTCCTTATATCTGTAACTGTACCAAGCACCCCTTATGTCTGTAAAGCTTTATCAAGCACCCCTTATGTCTGTAACTGTACCAAGCACCCCTTATGTCTGTAACTGTACCAAGCACCCCTTATGTCTATAACTGTACCAAGCACCCCTTATGTCTGTAAAGTTTTACCAAGCACCCCTTATGTCTGTAACTGTACCAAGCACCCCTTGTCTGTAACTGTACCAAGCACCTCTTATGTCTGTAACTGTACCAAGCATCCCTTGTGTCTGTAACTGTACCAAGCAACCCTTGTCTGTAACTGTACCAAGCATCCCTTGTGTCTGTAACTGTACCAAGCATGCGTTGCGACTGTAACTGTACCAAGTAACCCCTGTCTGTAACTGTACCAAGCATCCCTTATGTCTGTAACTGTACCAAGCATCCCTTATGTCTGTAACTGTACTAAGCACCCCTTATGTCTGTAACTGTACCAAGCACCCCTTATGTCTGTAACTGTACCAAGCACCCCTTATGTTTGTAAAGCATTACCAAGCACCCCTTATGTCTGTAACTGTACCAAGCACCCCTTATGTCTGTAAAGCGTTACCAAGCAGCCCTTGTGTCTGTAACTGTACGAAGCACCCCTTATGTCTGTAACTGTACCAAGCACCCCTTATGTCTGTAACTGTACCAAGCATCCCTTGTGTCTGTAACTGTACCAAGCACCCCTTGTGTCTGTAACTGTACCAAGCACCCCTTGTGTCTGTAACTGTACCAAGCACCCCTTGTGTCTGTAACTGTACCAAGCACCCCTTGTGTCTGTAACTGTACCAAGCACCCCTTGTGTCGGTAACTGTACCAAGCATCCCTTGTGTCGGTAACTGTACCAAGCACCCCTTGTGTCTGTAACTGTATGTACCGAGCACCCCTTGTGTCTGTAACTGTACCAAGCACCCCTTGTGTCTGTAACTGTACCAAGCATCCCTTGTGTCGGTAACTGTACCAAGCACCCCTTATGTCTGTAACTGTACCAAGCACCCCTTGTGTCTAACTGTACCAAGCATCCCTTGTGTCTGTAACTGTACCAAGAACCCCTTGTGTCTGTAACTGTACCAAGCATCCCTTGTGTCTGTAACTGTACCAAGCACCCCTTGTGTCTGCAACTGTATGTACCAAGCATCCCTTATGTCTGTAACTGTACCAAGCATCCCTTGTGTCTGTAACTGTACCAAGCACCCCTTATCTCTGTAACTGTACCAAGCACCCCTTATGTTTGTAAAGCATTACCAAGCATCCCTTATGTCTGTAACTGTTCCAAGCACCCCTTATGTCTGTAACTGTTTCAAGCACCCCTTGTGTCTGTAACTGTACCAAGCACCCCTTGTGTCTGTAACTGTACCAAGCACCCCTTATGTTTGTAAAGCATTACCAAGCATCCCTTATATCTGTAACTGTACCAAGCACCCCTTATGACTGTAACTGTACCAAGCACCCCTTATGTCTGTAACTGTACCAAGCATCCCTTATGTCTGTAACTGTACCAAGAACCCCTTATGTCTGTAACTGTACCAAGCACCCCTTATGTCTGTAAAGCGTTACCAAGCATCCCTTATGTCTGTAACTGTACCAAGAATCCCTTGTGTCTGTAACTGCACCAAGCAACCCTTATGTCTGTAACTGTACCGAGCACCCCTTATGTCTGTAACTGTACCAAGCACCCCTTGTGTCTGTAACTGTATGTACCAAGCACCCCTTGTGTCTGTAACTGTATCAAGCATCCCTTGTGTTTGTAAAGCATTACCAAGCATCCCTTATGTCTGTAACTGTACCAAGCACCCCTTATGTCTGTAACTGTACCAAGCACCCCTTATGTCTGTAACTGTACCAAGCATCCCTTATGTCTGTAACTGTACCAAGAACCCCTTATGTCTGTAACTGTACCAAGCATCCCTTATGTCTGTAACTGTACCAAGCATCCCTTATGTCTGTAACTGTACCAAGCATCCCTTATGTCTGTAAAGCTTTACCAAGCACCCCTTATGTCTGTAACTGTAGCAAGCACCCCTTATGTCTGTAACTGTACCAAGCACCCCTTATGTCTGTAAAGCTTTACCAAGCACCCCTTATGTCTGTAACTGTACCAAGCACCCCTTATGTCTGTAACTGTACCAAGCATCCCTTGTGTCTGTAACTGTACCAAGCAACCCTTCTCTGTAACTGTACCAAGCATCCCTTGTGTCTGTAACTGTACCAAGCATGCGTTGCGTCTGTAACTGTACCAAGCAACCCCTGTCTGTAACTGTACCAAGCATCCCTTATGTCTGTAACTGTACTAAGCACCCCTTATGTCTGTAACTGTACCAAGCACCCCTTATGTCTGTAAAGCTTTACCAAGCACCCCTTATGTCTGTAAAGCTTTACCAAGCACCCATTATCTCTATAAAGCTTTACCAAGCACCCCTTATATCTGTAACTGTACCAAGCACCCCTTATGTCTGTAAAGCTTTATCAAACACCCCTTATGTCTGTAACTGTACCAAGCACACCTTATGTCTGTAACTGTACCAAGCACCCCTTATGTCTATAACTGTACCAAGCACCCCTTATGTCTGTAAAGCTTTACCAAGCACCCCTTATGTCTGTAACTGTACCAAACACCCCTTGTCTGTAACTGTACCAAGCACCCCTTATGTCTGTAACTGTACCAAGCATCCCTTGTGTCTGTAACTGTACCAAGCAACCCTTGTCTGTAACTGTACCAAGCAACCCTTGTGTCTGTAACTGTACCAAGCATGCGTTGCGACTGTAACTGTACCAAGCAACCCCTGTCTGTAACTGTACCAAGCATCCCTTATGTCTGTAACTGTACTAAGCACCCCTTATGTCTGTAACTGTACCAAGCACCCCTTATGTTTGTAAAGCATTACCAAGCACCCCTTATGTCTGTAACTGTACCAAGCACCCCTTATGTCTGTAAAGTGTTACCAAGCATCCCTTATGTCTGTAACTGTACCAAGCACCCTTTATGTCTGTAACTGTACCAATCACCCCTTATGTCTGTAAAGTGTTACCAAGCATCCCTTGTGTCTGTAACTGTACCAAGCACCCCTTATGTCTGTAACTGTATCAAGCACCCCTTATGTCTGTAACTGTACCAAGCACCCCTTGTGTCTGTAACTGTACCAAGCACCCCTTGTGTCCGTAACTGTACCAAGCACCCCTTGTGTCGGTAACTGTACCAAGCACCCCTTGTGTCGGTAACTGTACCAAGCACCCCTTGTGTCGGTAACTGTACCAAGCAACCCTTGTGTCTGTAACTGTACCAAGCACCCCTTGTGTCTGTAACTGTACCAAGCACCCCTTGTGTCTGTAACTGTACCAAGCACCCCTTGTGTCTGTAACTGTACCAAGCACCCCTTGTGTCGGTAACTGTACCAAGCACCCCTTGTGTCGGTAACTGTACCAAGCACCCCTTGTGTCGGTAACTGTACCAAGCACCCCTTGTGTCGGTAACTGTACCAAGCATCCCTTGTGTCGGTAACTGTACCAAGCACCCCTTGTGTCTGTAACTGTACCAAGCACCCCTTGTGTCTGTAACTGTACCAAGCATCCCTTGTGTCTGTAACTGTACTAAGCACCCCTTGTGTCTGTAACTGTACCAAGCACCCCTTATGTCTGTAAAGCTTTACCAAGCACCCATTATGTCTATAAAGCTTTACCAAGCACCCCTTATATCTGTAACTGTACCAAGCACCCCTTATGTCTGTAAAGCTTTATCAAACACCCCTTATGTCTGTAACTGTACCAAGCACCCCTTATGTCTGTAACTGTACCAAGCACCCCTTATGTCTATAACTGTACCAAGCACCCCTTATGTCTGTAAAGCTTTACCAAGCACCCCTTATGTCTGTAACTGTACCAAACACCCCTTGTCTGTAACTGTACCAAGCACCCCTTATGTCTGTAACTGTACCAAGCATCCCTTGTGTCTGTAACTGTACCAAGCAACCCTTGTCTGTAACTGTACCAAGCATCCCTTGTGTCTGTAACTGTACCAAGCAACCCCTGTCTGTAACTGTACCAAGCATCCCTTATGTCTGTAACTGTACTAAGCACCCCTTATGTCTGTAACTGTACCAAGCACCCCTTATGTCTGTAACTGTACCAAGCACCCCTTATGTTTGTAAAGCATTACCAAGCACCCCTTATGTCTGTAACTGTACCAAGCACCCCTTTTGTCTGTAAAGTGTTACCAAGCATCCCTTATGTCTGTAACTGTACCAAGCACCCTTTATGTCTGTAACTGTACCAAGCATCCCTTATGTCTGTAAAGCGTTACCAAGCACCCCTTGTGTCTGTAACTGTACCAAGCACCCCTTATGTCTGTAACTGTATCAAGCACCCCTTATGTCTGTAACTGTACCAAGCATCCCTTGTGTCCGTAACTGTACCAAGCACCCCTTGTGTCCGTAACTGTACCAAGCACCCCTTGTGTCCGTAACTGTACCAAGCACCCCTTGTGTCCGTAACTGTACCAAGCACCCCTTGTGTCTGTAACTGTACCAAGCATCCCTTGTGTCGGTAACTGTACCAAGCACCCCTTGTGTCGGTAACTGTACCAAGCACCCCTTGTGTCGGTAACTGTACCAAGCACCCCTTGTGTCGGTAACTGTACCAAGCACCCCTTGTGTCGGTAACTGTACCAAGCATCCCTTGTGTCGGTAACTGTACCAAGCACCCCTTGTGTCGGTAACTGTACCTAGCATCCTTATGTCTGTAACTGTACCAAGCACCCCTTATGTCTGTAACTGTACCAAGCACCCCTTGTGTCTGTAACTGTACCAAGCACCCCTTGTGTCTGTAACTGTACGAAGCATCCCTTATGTCTGTAACTGTACCAAGCACCCCTTATGTCTGTAAAGTTTTACCAAGCACCCATTATGCCTATAAAGCTTTACCAAGCACCCCTTATATCTGTAACTGTACCAAGCACCCCTTATGTCTGTAAAGCTTTATCAAGCACCCCTTATGTCTGTAACTGTACCAAGCACCCCTTATGTCTGTAACTGTACCAAGCACCCCTTATGTCTATAACTGTACCAAGCACCCCTTATGTCTGTAAAGCTTTACCAAGCACCCCTTATGTCTGTAACTGTACCAAGCACCCCTTGTCTGTAACTGTACCAAGCACCCCTTATGTCTGTAACTGTACCAAGCATCCCTTGTGTCTGTAACTGTACCAAGCAACCCTTGTCTGTAACTGTACCAAGCATCCCTTGTGTCTGTAACTGTACCAAGCATGCGTTGCGACTGTAACTGTACCAAGCAACCCCTGTCTGTAACTGTACCAAGCAACCCCTGTCTGTAACTGTACCAAGCATCCCTTATGTCTGTAACTGTACCAAGCACCCCTTATGTCTGTAACTGTACCAAGCACCCCTTATGTCTGTAACTGTACCAAGCACTCCTTATGTCTGTAAAGTGTTACCAAGCATCCCTTATGTCTGTAACTGTACCAAGCACCCTTTATGTCTGTAACTGTACCATGCATCCCTTATTTCTGTAAAGAGTTACCAAGCACCCCTTGTGTCTGTAACTGTACCAAGCACCCCTTATGTCTGTAACTGTACCAAGCATCCCTTGTGTCTGTAACTGTACCAAGCACCCCTTGTGTCTGTAACTGTACCAAGCACCCCTTGTGTCTGTAACTGTACCAAGCATCCCTTGTATCGGTAACTGTACCAAGCACCCCTTGTGTCGTTAACTGTACCAAGCACCCCTTGTGTCTGTAACTGTACCAAGCATCCCTTATGTCTGTAACTGTACCAAGCACCCCTTGTGTCTGTAACTGTATGCACCAAGCACCCCTTCTGTCTGTAACTGTACCAAGCACCCCTTGTGTCTGTAACTGTACCAAGCATCCCTTGTGTCGGTAACTGTACCAAGCATCCCTTTTGTCGGTAACTGTACCAAGCACCCCTTGTGTCTGTAACTGTACCAAGCATGCGTTGCATCTATAACTGTACCAAGCAACCCGTCTGTAACTGTTCCAAGCACCCCTTATGTCTGTAACTGTACCAAGCACCCCTTATGTCTGTAACTGTACCAAGCACCCCTTATGTCTGTAACTGTACCAAGCATCCCTTGTGTCTGTAACTGTACCAAGCACCCCTTATGTCTGTAACTGTACCAAGCACCCCTTATGTCTGTAACTGTACCAAGCACCCCTTGTGTCTGTAACTGTACCAAGCACCCCTTGTGTCTGTAACTGTACCAAGCATCCCTTATGTCTGTAACTGTACCAAGCACCCCTTATGTCTGTAAAGCTTTACCAAGCACCCATTATGCCTATAAAGCTTTACCAAGCACCCCTTATATCTGTAACTGTACCAAGCACCCCTTATGTCTGTAAAGCTTTATCAAGCACCCCTTATGTCTGTAACTGTACCAAGCACCCCTTGTCTGTAACTGTACCAAGCACCCCTTATGTCTGTAACTGTACCAAGCATCCCTTGTGTCTGTAACTGTACCAAGCAACCCTTGTCTGTAACAGTACCAAGCATCCCTTGTGTCTGTAACTGTACCAAGCATGCGTTGCGACTGTAACTGTACCAAGCAACCCCTGTCTGTAACTGTACCAAGCATCCCTTATGTCTGTAACTGTACTAAGCACCCCTTATGTCTGTAACTGTACCAAGCACCCCTTATGTCTGTAACTGTACCAAGCACCCCTTATGTTTGTAAAGCATTACCAAGCACCCCTTATGTCTGTAACTGTACCAAGCACTCCTTATGTCTGTAAAGTGTTACCAAGCATCCCTTCTGTCTGTAACTGTACCAAGCACCCTTTATGTCTGTAACTGTACCAAGCATCCCTTATGTCTGTAAAGCGTTACCAAGCACCCCTTGTGTCTGTAACTGTACCAAGCACCCCTTATGTCTGTAACTGTACCAAGCACCCCTTGTGTCTGTAACTGTACCAAGCACCCCTTGTGTCTGTAACTGTACCAAGCACCCCTTGTTTCTGTAACTGTACCAAGCACCCCTTGTGTCTGTAACTGTACCAAGCATCCCTTGTATCGGTAACTGTACCAAGCACCCCTTGTGTCTGTAACTGTACCAAGCATCCCTTATGTCTATAACTGTACCAAGCACCCCTTATGTCTGTAAAGTTTTACCAAGCACCCCTTATGTCTGTAACTGTACCAAGCACCCCTTATGTCTGTAACTGTACCAAGCACCCCTTATGTCTGTAACTGTACCAAGCACCACTTATGTCTGTAAAGCTTTATCAAGCACCCCTTATGTCTGTAACTGTACCAAGCACCCCTTATGTCTGTAACTGTACCTAGCACCCCTTATGTCTATAACTGTACCAAGCACCCCTTATGTCTGTAAAGTTTTACCAAGCACCCCTTATGTCTGTAACTGTACCAAGCACCCCTTGTCTGTAACTGTACCAAGCACCTCTTATGTCTGTAACTGTACCAAGCATCCCTTGTGTCTGTAACTGTACCAAGCACCCCTTATGTCTGTAACTGTACCAAGCACCCCTTATGTCTGTAACTGTACCAAGCACCCCTTGTGTCTGTAACTGTACCAAGCACCCCTTGTGTCTGTAACTGTACCAAGCATCCCTTATGTCTGTAACTGTACCAAGCACCCCTTATGTCTGTAAAGCTTTACCAAGCACCCATTATGCCTATAAAGCTTTAACAAGCACCCCTTATATCTGTAACTGTACCAAGCACCCCTTATGTCTGTAAAGCTTTATCAAGCACCCCTTATGTCTGTAACTGTACCAAGCACCCCTTGTCTGTAACTGTACCAAGCACCCCTTATGTCTGTAACTGTACCAAGCATCCCTTGTGTCTGTAACTGTACCAAGCAACCCTTGTCTGTAACAGTACCAAGCATCCCTTGTGTCTGTAACTGTACCAAGCATGCGTTGCGACTGTAACTGTACCAAGCAACCCCTGTCTGTAACTGTACCAAGCATCCCTTATGTCTGTAACTGTACTAAGCACCCCTTATGTCTGTAACTGTACCAAGCACCCCTTATGTCTGTAACTGTACCAAGCACCCCTTATGTTTGTAAAGCATTACCAAGCACCCCTTATGTCTGTAACTGTACCAAGCACTCCTTATGTCTGTAAAGTGTTACCAAGCATCCCTTCTGTCTGTAACTGTACCAAGCACCCTTTATGTCTGTAACTGTACCAAGCATCCCTTATGTCTGTAAAGCGTTACCAAGCACCCCTTGTGTCTGTAACTGTACCAAGCACCCCTTATGTCTGTAACTGTACCAAGCACCCCTTGTGTCTGTAACTGTACCAAGCACCCCTTGTGTCTGTAACTGTACCAAGCACCCCTTGTTTCTGTAACTGTACCAAGCACCCCTTGTGTCTGTAACTGTACCAAGCATCCCTTGTATCGGTAACTGTACCAAGCACCCCTTGTGTCTGTAACTGTACCAAGCATCCCTTATGTCTATAACTGTACCAAGCACCCCTTATGTCTGTAAAGTTTTACCAAGCACCCCTTATGTCTGTAACTGTACCAAGCACCCCTTATGTCTGTAACTGTACCAAGCACCCCTTATGTCTGTAACTGTACCAAGCACCACTTATGTCTGTAAAGCTTTATCAAGCACCCCTTATGTCTGTAACTGTACCAAGCACCCCTTATGTCTGTAACTGTACCTAGCACCCCTTATGTCTATAACTGTACCAAGCACCCCTTATGTCTGTAAAGTTTTACCAAGCACCCCTTATGTCTGTAACTGTACCAAGCACCCCTTGTCTGTAACTGTACCAAGCACCTCTTATGTCTGTAACTGTACCAAGCATCCCTTGTGTCTGTAACTGTACCAAGCAACCCTTGTCTGTAACTGTACCAAGCATCCCTTGTGTCTGTAACTGTACCAAGCATGCGTTGCGACTGTAACTGTACCAAGCAACCCCTGTCTGTAACTGTACCAAGCATCCCTTATGTCTGTAACTGTACCAAGCACCCCTTATGTCTGTAACTGTACCAAGCACCCCTTATGTTTGTAAAGCATTACCAAGCACCCCTTATGTCTGTAACTGTACCAAGCACCCCTTATGTCTGTAAAGTGTTACCAAGCATCCCTTATGTCTGTAACTGTACCAAGCATCCCTTATGTCTGTAACTGTACCAAGCATCCCTTATGTCTGTAAAGCGTTACCAAGCAGCCCTTGTGTCTGTAACTGTACCAAGCACCCCTTATGTCTGTAACTGTACCAAGCACCCCTTATGTCTGTAACTGTACCAAGCATCCCTTGTGTCTGTAACTGTACCAAGCACCCCTTGTGTCTGTAACTGTACCAAGCACCCCTTGTGTCTGTAACTGTACCAAGCACCCCTTGTGTCTGTAACTGTACCAAGCATCCCTTGTGTCGGTAACTGTACCAAGCATCCCTTGTGTCGGTAACTGTACCAAGCACCCCTTGTGTCTGTAACTGTATGTACCGAGCACCCCTTGTGTCTGTAACTGTACCAAGCACCCCTTGTGTCTGTAACTGTACCAAGCATCCCTTGTGTCGGTAACTGTACCAAGCACCCCTTATCTCTGTAACTGTACCAAGTACCCCTTATTTTTGTAAAGCATTACCAAGCATCCCTTATATCTGTAACTGTACCAAGCACCCCTTATGACTGTAACTGTACCAAGCACCCCTTATGTCTGTAACTGTACCAAGCATCCCTTATGTCTGTAACTGTACCAAGCACCCCTTATGTCTGTAACTGTTTCAAGCACCCCTTGTGTCTGTAACTATACCAAGCACCCCTTGTGTCTGTAACTGTACCAAGCACCCCTTATGTTTGTAAAGCATTACCAAGCATCCCTTATATCTGTAACTGTACCAAGCACCCCTTATGACTGTAACTGTACCAAGCACCCCTTATGTCTGTAACTGTACCAAGCATCCCTTATGTCTGTAACTGTACCAAGAACCCCTTATGTCTGTAACTGTACCAAGCACCCCTTATGTCTGTAAAGCGTTACCAAGCACCCCTTATGTCTGTAACTGTACCAAGCATCCCTTATGTCTGTAACTGTACCAAGAATCCCTTGTGTCTGTAACTGCACCAAGCAACCCTTATGTCTGTAACTGTACCGAGCACCCCTTATGTCTGTAACTGTACCAAGCACCCCTTGTGTCTGTAACTGTATGTACCAAGCACCCCTTGTGTCTGTAACTGTACCAAGCATCCCTTGTGTTTGTAAAGCATTACCAAGCACCCCTTATGTCTGTAACTGTACCAAGCACCCCTTATGTCTGTAACTGTACCAAGCATCCCTTATGTCTGTAAAGCTTTACCAAGCACCCCTTGTGTCTGTAACTGTACCAAGCACCCCTTGTGTCTGTAACTGTACCAAGCACCCCTTATGTTTGTAAAGCATTACCAAGCATCCCTTATATCTGTAACTGTACCAAGCACCCCTTATGACTGTAACTGTACCAAGCACCCCTTATGTCTGTAACTGTACCAAGCATCCCTTATGTCTGTAACTGTACCAAGAACCCCTTATGTCTGTAACTGTACCAAGCACCCCTTATGTCTGTAAAGCGTTACCAAGCATCCCTTATGTCTGTAACTGTACCAAGAATCCCTTGTGTCTGTAACTGCACCAAGCAACCCTTATGTCTGTAACTGTACCGAGCACCCCTTATGTCTGTAACTGTACCAAGCACCCCTTGTGTCTGTAACTGTATGTACCAAGCACCCCTTGTGTCTGTAACTGTACCAAGCATCCCTTGTGTTTGTAAAGCATTACCAAGCACCCCTTATGTCTGTAACTGTACCAAGCACCCCTTATGTCTGTAACTGTACCAAGCATCCCTTATGTCTGTAACTGTACCAAGAACCCTTTATGTCTGTAACTGTACCAAGCATCCCTTATGTCTGTAACTGTACCAAGCATCCCTTATGTCTGTAAAGCTTTACCAAGCACCCCTTATGTCTGGAACTGTAGCAAGCACCCCTTATGTCTGTAACTGTACCAAGCATCCCTTATGTCTGTAAAGCTTTACCAAGCACCCCTTATGTCTGTAACTGTAGCAAGCACCCCTTATGTCTGTAACTGTACCAAGCACCCCTTATGTCTGTAAAGCTTTACCAAGCACCCCTTATGTCTGTAACTGTACCAAGCACCCCTTATGTCTGTAACTGTACCAAGCATCCCTTATGTCTGTAACTGTACCAAGCATCCCTTGTGTCTGTAACTGTACCAAGCAACCCTTCTCTGTAACTGTACCAAGCATCCCTTGTGTCTGTAACTGTACCAAGCATGCGTTGCGTCTGTAACTGTACCAAGCAACCCCTGTCTGTAACTGTACCAAGCATCCCTTATGTCTGTAACTGTACTAAGCACCCCTTATGTCTGTAACTGTACCAAGCACCCCTTATGTTTGTAAAGCATTACCAAGCACCCCTTATGTCTGTAACTGTACCAAGCACCCCTTATGTCTGTAACTGTACCAATCACCCCTTATGTTTGTAAAGCATTACCAAGCACCCATTATGTCTGTAACTGTACCAAGCACCCCTTATGTCTGTAAAGTGTTACCAAGCATCCCTTATGTCTGTAACTGTACCAAGCACCCTTTATGTCTGTAACTGTACCAAGCATCCCTTATGTCTGTAAACCGTTACCAAGCACCCCTTGTGTCTGTAACTGTACCAAGCACCCCTTATGTCTGTAACTGTACCAAGCACCCCTTATGTCTGTAACTGTACCAAGCATCCCTTGTGTCTGTAACTGTACCAAGCACCCCTTGTGTCTGTAACTGTACCAAGCACCCCTTGTGTCTGTAACTGTACCAAGCACACCTTGTGTCTGTAACTGTACCAAGCATCCCTTGTGTCGGTAACTGTACCAAGCATCCCTTGTGTCGGTAACTGTACCAAGGACCCCTTGTGTCTGTAACTGTACCAAGCACCCCTTGTGTCTGTAACTGTACCAAGCACCACTTGTGTCTGTAACTGTATGTACCAAGCATCCCTTGTGTCTGTAACTGTACCAAGCACCCCTTATGTTTGTAAAGCATTACCAAGCACCCCTTATGACTGTAACTGTACCAAGCACCCCTTATGTCTGTAACTGTACCAAGCATCCCTTATGTCTGTAACTGTACCAAGAACCCCTTATGTCTGTAACTGTACCAAGCATCCCTTATGTCTGTAACTGTACCAAGAACCCCTTATGTCTGTAACTGTACCAAGCACCCCTTATGTCTGTAAAGCGTTACCAAGCACCCCTTATGTCTGTAACTGTACCAAGCATCCCTTGTGTCTGTAACTGCACCAAGAACCCCTTATGTCTGTAACTGTACCAAGCATCCCTTATGTCTGTAACTGTACCAAGCACCCCTTATGTCTGTAACTGTATGTACCAAGCACCCCTTGTGTCTGTAACTGTACCAAGCACCCCTTATGTCTGTAACTGTACCAAGCATCCCTTATGTCTGTAACTGTACCAAGCACCCCTTATGTCTGTAACTGTACCAAGCACCCCTTATGTCTGTAAAGCGTTACCAAGCACCCCTTATGTCTGTAACTGTACCAAGCATCCCTTGTGTCTGTAACTGCACCAAGCACCCCTTATGTCTGTAACTGTACCAAGCACCCCTTATGTCTGTAAAGCGTTACCAAGCATCCCTTATGTCTGTAACTGTACCAAGAATCCCTTGTGTCTGTAACTGCACCAAGCAACCCTTATGTCTGTAACTGTACCGAGCACCCCTTATGTCTGTAACTGTACCAAGCACCCCTTGTGTCTGTAACTGTATGTACCAAGCACCCCTTGTGTCTGTAACTGTACCAAGCATCCCTTGTGTTTGTAAAGCATTACCAAGCACCCCTTATGTCTGTAACTGTACCAAGCACCCCTTATGTCTGTAACTGTACCAAGCATCCCTTATGTCTGTAACTGTACCAAGAACCCCTTATGTCTGTAACTGTACCAAGCATCCCTTATGTCTGTAACTGTACCAAGCATCCCTTATGTCTGTAAAGCTTTACCAAGCACCCCTTATGTCTGTAACTGTAGCAAGCACCCCTTATGTCTGTAACTGTACCAAGCATCCCTTATGTCTGTAAAGCTTTACCAAGCACCCCTTATGTCTGTAACTGTAGCAAGCACCCCTTATGTCTGTAACTGTACCAAGCACCCCTTATGTCTGTAACTGTACCAAGCATCCCTTATGTCTGTAACTGTACCAAGCATCCCTTGTGTCTGTAACTGTACCAAGCAACCCTTCTCTGTAACTGTACCAAGCATCCCTTGTGTCTGTAACTGTACCAAGCATGCGTTGCGTCTGTAACTGTACCAAGCAACCCCTGTCTGTAACTGTACCAAGCATCCCTTATGTCTGTAACTGTACTAAGCACCCCTTATGTCTGTAACTGTACCAATCACCCCTTATGTTTGTAAAGCATTACCAAGCACCCCTTATGTCTGTAACTGTACCAAGCACCCCTTATGTCTGTAACTGTACCAATCACCCCTTATGTTTGTAAAGCATTACCAAGCACCCATTATGTCTGTAACTGTACCAAGCACCCCTTGTGTCTGTAACTGTACCAAGCACCCCTTGTGTCTGTAACTGTACCAAGCATCCCTTGTATCGGTAACTGTACCAAGCACCCCTTGTGTCGTTAACTGTACCAAGCACCCCTTGTGTCTGTAACTGTACCAAGCATCCCTTATGTCTGTAACTGTACCAAGCACCCCTTGTGTCTGTAACTGTATGCACCAAGCACCCCTTGTGTCTGTAACTGTACCAAGCACCCCTTGTGTCTGTAACTGTACCAAGCATCCCTTGTGTCGGTAACTGTACCAAGCATCCCTTTTGTCGGTAACTGTACCAAGCACCCCTTGTGTCTGTAACTGTACCAAGCATGCGTTGCATCTATAACTGTACCAAGCAACCCGTCTGTAACTGTTCCAAGCACCCCTTATGTCTGTAACTGTACCAAGCACCCCTTATGTCTGTAACTGTACCAAGCACCCCTTATGTCTGTAACTGTACCAAGCACCCCTTATGTCTGTAACTGTACCAAGCATCCCTTGTGTCTGTAACTGTACCAAGCATCCCTTGTGTCTGTAACTGTACCAAGCACCCCTTATGTCTGTAACTGTACCAAGCACCCCTTGTGTCTGTAACTGTACCAAGCACCCCTTATGTCTGTAACTGTACCAAGCATCCCTTATGTCTGTAACTGTACCAAGCACCCCTTATGTCTGTAAAGCTTTACCAAGCACCCATTATGCCTATAAAGCTTTACCAAGCACCCCTTATATCTGTAACTGTACCAAGCACCCCTTATGTCTGTAAAGCTTTATCAAGCACCCCTTATGTCTGTAACTGTACCAAGCAACCCTTGTCTGTAACTGTACCAAGCACCCCTTATGTCTGTAACTGTACCAAGCATCCCTTGTGTCTGTAACTGTACCAAGCAACCCTTGTCTGTAACAGTACCAAGCATCCCTTGTGTCTGTAACTGTACCAAGCATGCGTTGCGACTGTAACTGTACCAAGCAACCCCTGTCTGTAACTGTACCAAGCATCCCTTATGTCTGTAACTGTACCAAGCACTCCTTATGTCTGTAAAGTGTTACCAAGCACCCCTTATGTCTGTAACTGTACCAAGCACCCTTTATGTCTGTAACTGTACCAAGCATCCCTTATGTCTGTAAAGCGTTACCAAGCACCCCTTGTGTCTGTAACTGTACCAAGCACCCCTTATGTCTGTAACTGTACCAAGCACCCCTTGTGTCTGTAACTGTACCAAGCACCCCTTGTGTCTGTAACTGTACCAAGCACCCCTTGTGTCTGTAACTGTACCAAGCACCCCTTGTGTCTGTAACTGTACCAAGCACCCCTTGTGTCTGTAACTGTACCAAGCACCCCTTGTGTCTGTAACTGTACCAAGCACCCCTTGTGTCTGTAACTGTACCAAGCATCCCTTGTATCGGTAACTGTACCAAGCACCCCTTGTGTCTGTAACTGTACCAAGCACCCCTTGTGTCTGTAACTGTACCAAGCACCCCTTGTGTCTGTAACTGTATGTACCAAGCACCCCTTGTGTCTGTAACTGTACCAAGCACCCCTTGTGTCTGTAACTGTACCAAGCATCCCTTGTGTCTGTAACTGTACCAAGCACCCCTTGTGTCTGTAACTGTACCAAGCACCCCTTGTGTCTGTAACTGTACCAAGCACCCCTTGTGTCTGTAACTGTACCAAGCACCCCTTGTGTCTGCAACTGTATGTACCAAGCATCCCTTATGTCTGTAACTGTACCAAGCATCCCTTGTGTCTGTAACTGTACCAAGCACCCCTTATGTCTGTAACTGTACCAAGCACCCCTTATGTCTGTAACTGTACCAAGCACCCCTTATGTCTTAAACTGTACCAAGCACCCCTTGTGTCTGTAACTGTACCAAGCACCCCTTGTGTCTGTAACTGTACCAAGCACCCCTTGTGTCTGTAACTGTACCAAGCACCCCTTATGTTTGTAAAGCATACCAAGCATCCCTTATGTCTGTAACTGTGCCAAGCACCCCTTATGACTGTAACTGTACCAAGCACCCCTTATGTCTGTAACTGTACCAAGCATCCCTTATGTCTGTAACTGTACCAAGCACCCCTTATGTCTGTAACTGTACCAAGCACCCCTTATGTCTGTAAAGCGTTACCAAGCATCCCTTATGTCTGTAACTGTACCAAGCAACCCTTGTCTATAACTGTACCAAGCATCCCTTGTGTCTGTAACTGTACCAAGCATGCGTTGCGTCTGTAACTGTACCAAGCAACCCGTCTGTAACTGTTCCAAGCATCCCTTATGTCTGTAACTGTACCAAGCACCCCTTATGTCTGTAACTGTACCAAGCTCCCCTTATGTCTGTAACTGTACCAAGCATCCCTTGTGTCTGTAACTGTACCAAGCACCCCTTATGTCTGTAACTGTACCAAGCACCCCTTATGTCTGTAACTGTACCAAGCACCCCTTGTGTCTGTAACTGTACCAAGCACCCCTTATGTCTGTAACTGTACCAAGCACCCCTTATGTCTGTAACTGTACCAAGCACCACTTATGTCTGTAACTGTACCAAGCACCACTTATGTCTGTAAAGCTTTATCAAGCATCCCTTATGTCTGTAACTGTACCAAGCACCCCTTATGTCTGTAACTGTACCTAGCACCCCTTATGTCTATAACTGTACCAAGCACCCCTTATGTCTGTAAAGTTTTACCAAGCACCCCTTATGTCTGTAACTGTACCAAGCACCCCTTGTCTGTAACTGTACCAAGCACCTCTTATGTCTGTAACTGTACCAAGCATCCCTTGTGTCTGTAACTGTACCAAGCAACCCTTGTCTGTAACTGTACCAAGCATCCCTTGTGTCTGTAACTGTACCAAGCATGCGTTGCGACTGTAACTGTACCAAGCAACCCCTGTCTGTAACTGTACCAAGCATCCCTTATGTCTGTAACTGTACCAAGCACCCCTTATGTCTGTAACTGTACCAAGCACCCCTTATGTTTGTAAAGCATTACCAAGCACCCCTTATGTCTGTAACTGTACCAAGCATCCCTTATGTCTGTAAAGTGTTACCAAGCATCCCTTATGTCTGTAACTGTACCAAGCATCCCTTATGTCTGTAACTGTACCAAGCATCCCTTATGTCTGTAAAGCGTTACCAAGCAGCCCTTGTGTCTGTAACTGTACCAAGCACCCCTTATGTCTGTAACTGTACCAAGCACCCCTTATGTCTGTAACTGTACCAAGCATCCCTTGTGTCTGTAACTGTACCAAGCACCCCTTGTGTCTGTAACTGTACCAAGCACCCCTTGTGTCTGTAACTGTACCAAGCATCCCTTGTGTCGGTAACTGTACCAAGCATCCCTTGTGTCGGTAACTGTACCAAGCACCCCTTGTGTCTGTAACTGTATGTACCGAGCACCCCTTGTGTCTGTAACTGTACCAAGCACCCCTTGTGTCTGTAACTGTACCAAGCATCCCTTGTGTCGGTAACTGTACCAAGCACCCCTTATGTCTGTAACTGTACCAAGCACCCCTTGTGTCTGTAACTGTACCAAGCACCCCTTGTGTCTGTAACTGTACCAAGCACCCCTTGTGTCTGTAACTGTACCAAGCATCCCTTGTGTCTGTAACTGTACCAAGCACCCCTTGTGTCTGCAACTGTATGTACCAAGCATCCCTTATGTCTGTAACTGTACCAAGCATCCCTTGTGTCTGTAACTGTACCAAGCACCCCTTATCTCTGTAACTGTACCAAGCACCCCTTATGTTTGTAAAGCATTACCAAGCATCCCTTATATCTGTAACTGTACCAAGCACCCCTTATGACTGTAACTGTACCAAGCACCCCTTATGTCTGTAACTGTACCAAGCATCCCTTATGTCTGTAACTGGACCAAGCACCCCTTATGTCTGTAACTGTTTCAAGCACCCCTTGTGTCTGTAACTGTACCAAGCACCCCTTGTGTCTGTAACTGTACCAAGCACCCCTTATGTTTGTAAAGCATTACCAAGCATCCCTTATATCTGTAACTGTACCAAGCACCCCTTATGACTGTAACTGTACCAAGCACCCCTTATGTCTGCAACTGTACCAAGCATCCCTTATGTCTGTAACTGTACCAAGAACCCCTTATGTCTGTAACTGTACCAAGCACCCCTTATGTCTGTAAAGCGTTACCAAGCATCCCTTATGTCTGTAACTGTACCAAGAATCCCTTGTGTCTGTAACTGCACCAAGCAACCCTTATGTCTGTAACTGTACCGAGCACCCCTTATGTCTGTAACTGTACCAAGCACCCCTTGTGTCTGTAACTGTATGTACCAAGCACCCCTTGTGTCTGTAACTGTACCAAGCATCCCTTGTGTTTGTAAAGCATTACCAAGCACCCCTTATGTCTGTAACTGTACCAAGCACCCCTTATGTCTGTAACTGTACCAAGCATCCCTTATGTCTGTAACTGTACCAAGAACCCCTTATGTCTGTAACTGTACCAAGCATCCCTTATGTCTGTAACTGTACCAAGCATCCCTTATGTCTGTAAAGCTTTACCAAGCACCCCTTATGTCTGTAACTGTAGCAAGCACCCCTTATGTCTGTAACTGTACCAAGCATCCCTTATGTCTGTAAAGCTTTACCAAGCACCCCTTGTGTCTGTAACTGTACCAAGCACCCCTTGTGTCTGTAACTGTACCAAGCACCCCTTATGTTTGTAAAGCATTACCAAGCATCCCTTATATCTGTAACTGTACCAAGCACCCCTTATGACTGTAACTGTACCAAGCACCCCTTATGTCTGTAACTGTACCAAGCATCCCTTATGTCTGTAACTGTACCAAGAACCCCTTATGTCTGTAACTGTACCAAGCACCCCTTATGTCTGTAAAGCGTTACCAAGCATCCCTTATGTCTGTAACTGTACCAAGAATCCCTTGTGTCTGTAACTGCACCAAGCAACCCTTATGTCTGTAACTGTACCGAGCACCCCTTATGTCTGTAACTGTACCAAGCACCCCTTGTGTCTGTAACTGTATGTACCAAGCACCCCTTGTGTCTGTAACTGTACCAAGCATCCCTTGTGTTTGTAAAGCATTACCAAGCACCCCTTATGTCTGTAACTGTACCAAGCACCCCTTATGTCTGTAACTGTACCAAGCATCCCTTATGTCTGTAACTGTACCAAGAACCCTTTATGTCTGTAACTGTACCAAGCATCCCTTATGTCTGTAACTGTACCAAGCATCCCTTATGTCTGTAAAGCTTTACCAAGCACCCCTTATGTCTGTAACTGTAGCAAGCACCCCTTATGTCTGTAACTGTACCAAGCATCCCTTATGTCTGTAAAGCGTTACCAAGCACCCCTTATGTCTGTAACTGTAGCAAGCACCCCTTATGTCTGTAACTGTACCAAGCACCCCTTATGTCTGTAAAGCTTTACCAAGCACCCCTTATGTCTGTAACTGTACCAAGCACCCCTTATGTCTGTAACTGTACCAAGCATCCCTTATGTCTGTAACTGTACCAAGCATCCCTTGTGTCTGTAACTGTACCAAGCAACCCTTCTCTGTAACTGTACCAAGCATCCCTTGTGTCTGTAACTGTACCAAGCATGCGTTGCGTCTGTAACTGTACCAAGCAACCCCTGTCTGTAACTGTACCAAGCATCCCTTATGTCTGTAACTGTACTAAGCACCCCTTATGTCTGTAACTGTACCAAGCACCCCTTATGTTTGTAAAGCATTACCAAGCACCCCTTATGTCTGTAACTGTACCAAGCACCCCTTATGTCTGTAACTGTACCAATCACCCCTTATGTTTGTAAAGCATTACCAAGCACCCATTATGTCTGTAACTGTACCAAGCACCCCTTATGTCTGTAAAGTGTTACCAAGCATCCCTTATGTCTGTAACTGTACCAAGCACCCTTTATGTCTGTAACTGTACCAAGCATCCCTTATGTCTGTAAAGCGTTACCAAGCACCCCTTGTGTCTGTAACTGTACCAAGCACCCCTTATGTCTGTAACTGTACCAAGCACCCCTTATGTCTGTAACTGTACCAAGCATCCCTTGTGTCTGTAACTGTACCAAGCACCCCTTGTGTCTGTAACTGTACCAAGCACCCCTTGTGTCTGTAACTGTACCAAGCACACCTTGTGTCTGTAACTGTACCAAGCATCCCTTGTGTCGGTAACTGTACCAAGCATCCCTTGTGTCGGTAACTGTACCAAAGACCCCTTCTGTCTGTAACTGTACCAAGCACCCCTTGTGTCTGTAACTGTACCAAGCACCACTTGTGTCTGTAACTGTATGTACCAAGCATCCCTTGTGTCTGTAACTGTACCAAGCACCCCTTATGTTTGTAAAGCATTACCAAGCACCCCTTATGACTGTAACTGTACCAAGCACCCCTTATGTCTGTAACTGTACCAAGCATCCCTTATGTCTGTAACTGTACCAAGAACCCCTTATGTCTGTAACTGTACCAAGCATCCCTTATGTCTGTAACTGTACCAAGAACCCCTTATGTTTGTAACTGTACCAAGCACCCCTTATGTCTGTAAAGCGTTACCAAGCACCCCTTATGTCTGTAACTGTACCAAGCATCCCTTGTGTCTGTAACTGCACCAAGAACCCCTTATGTCTGTAACTGTACCAAGCATCCCTTATGTCTGTAACTGTACCAAGCACCCCTTATGTCTGTAACTGTATGTACCAAGCACCCCATGTGTCTGTAACTGTACCAAGCACCCCTTATGTCTGTAACTGTACCAAGCATCCCTTATGTCTGTAACTGTACCAAGCACCCCTTATGTCTGTAACTGTACCAAGCACCCCTTATGTCTGTAAAGCGTTACCAAGCACCCCTTATGTCTGTAACTGTACCAAGCATCCCTTGTGTCTGTAACTGCACCAAGCACCCCTTATGTCTGTAACTGTACCAAGCACCCCTTATGTCTGTAAAGCGTTACCAAGCATCCCTTATGTCTGTAACTGTACCAAGAATCCCTTGTGTCTGTAACTGCACCAAGCAACCCTTATGTCTGTAACTGTACCGAGCACCCCTTATGTCTGTAACTGTACCAAGCACCCCTTGTGTCTGTAACTGTATGTACCAAGCACCCCTTGTGTCTGTAACTGTACCAAGCATCCCTTGTGTTTGTAAAGCATTACCAAGCACCCCTTATGTCTGTAACTGTACCAAGCACCCCTTATGTCTGTAACTGTACCAAGCATCCCTTATGTCTGTAACTGTACCAAGAACCCCTTATGTCTGTAACTGTACCAAGCATCCCTTATGTCTGGAACTGTACTAAGCATCCCTTATGTCTGTAAAGCTTTACCAAGCACCCCTTATGTCTGTAACTGTAGCAAGCACCCCTTATGTCTGTAACTGTACCAAGCATCCCTTATGTCTGTAAAGCTTTACCAAGCACCCCTTATGTCTGTAACTGTAGCAAGCACCCCTTATGTCTGTAACTGTACCAAGCACCCCTTATGTCTGTAAAGCTTTACCAAGCACCCCTTATGTCTGTAACTGTACCAAGCACCCCTTATGTCTGTAACTGTACCAAGCATCCCTTATGTCTGTAACTGTACCAAGCATCCCTTGTGTCTGTAACTGTACCAAGCAACCCTTCTCTGTAACTGTACCAAGCATCCCTTGTGTCTGTAACTGTACCAAGCATGCGTTGCGTCTGTAACTGTACCAAGCAACCCCTGTCTGTAACTGTACCAAGCATCCCTTATGTCTGTAACTGTACTAAGCACCCCTTATGTCTGTAACTGTACCAAGCACCCCTTATGTCTGTAACTGTACCAAGCACCCCTTATGTTTGTAAAGCATTACCAAGCACCCCTTATGTCTGTAACTGTACCAAGCACCCCTTATGTCTGTAACTGTACCAATCACCCCTTATGTTTGTAAAGCATTACCAAGCACCCATGTCTGTAACTGTACCAAGCACCCCTTATGTCTGTAAAGTGTTACCAAGCATCCCTTATGTCTGTAACTGTACCAAGCACCCTTTATGTCTGTAACTGTACCAAGCATCCCTTATGTCTGTAAAGCGTTACCAAGCACCCCTTGTGTCTGTAACTGTACCAAGCACCCCTTATGTCTGTAACTGTACCAAGCACCCCTTATGTCTGTAACTGTACCAAGCATCCCTTGTGTCTGTAACTGTACCAAGCACCCCTTGTGTCTGTAACTGTACCAAGCACCCCTTGTGTCTGTAACTGTACCAAGCACCCCTTGTGTCTGTAACTGTACCAAGCATCCCTTGTGTCGGTAACTGTACCAAGCATCCCTTGTGTCGGTAACTGTACCAAGGACCCCTTGTGTCTGTAACTGTACCAAGCACCCCTTGTGTCTGTAACTGTACCAAGCACCACTTGTGTCTGTAACTGTATGTACCAAGCATCCCTTGTGTCTGTAACTGTACCAAGCACCCCTTATGTTTGTAAAGCATTACCAAGCACCCCTTATGACTGTAACTGTAACAAGCACCCCTTATGTCTGTAACTGTACCAAGCATCCCTTATGTCTGTAACTGTACCAAGAACCCCTTATGTCTGTAACTGTACCAAGCATCCCTTATGTCTGTAACTGTACCAAGAACCCCTTATGTCTGTAACTGTACCAAGCACCCCTTATGTCTGTAAAGCGTTACCAAGCACCCCTTATGTCTGTAACTGTACCAAGCATCCCTTGTGTCTGTAACTGCACCAAGAACCCCTTATGTCTGTAACTGTACCAAGCATCCCTTATGTCTGTAACTGTACCAAGCACCCCTTATGTCTGTAACTGTATGTACCAAGCACCCCTTGTGTCTGTAACTGTACCAAGCACCCCTTATGTCTGTAACTGTACCAAGCATCCCTTATGTCTGTAACTGTACCAAGAACCCCTTATGTCTGTAACTGTACCAAGCACCCCTTATGTCTGTAAAGCGTTACCAAGCACCCCTTATGTCTGTAACTGTACCAAGCATCCCTTGTGTCTGTATCTGCACCAAGCACCCCTTATGTCTGTAACTGTACCGAGCACCCCTTATGTCTGTAACTGTACCGAGCATCCCTTGTGTCTGTAACTGTACCGAGCATCCCTTCTGTCTGTAACTGTACCGAGCATCCCTTGTGTCTGTAACTGTACCGAGCAACCCTTATGTCTGTAACTGTACCAAGCACCCCTTATGTCTGTAAAGCTTTACCAAGCACCCCTTACTTCTGTAACTGTACCAAGCATCCCTTGTGTCTGTAACTGTACCAAGCATCCCTTGTCTGTAACTGTACCAAACTTCCCTTATGTCTGTAACTGTACTAAGCACCCCTTATGTCTGTAAAGCTTTACCAAGCACCCATTATGTTTTTAAAGCTTTACCAAGCACCCCTTATATCTGTAACTGAACCAAGCACCCTTTATGTCTGTAAAGCTTTATCAAGCACCCCTTATGTCTGTAACTATACCAACCATCCCTTATGTCTGTAACTGTAGCAAGCACCTCTTATGTCTGTAACTGTACCAAGCACACCTTATGTCTGTAAAGATTTACCAAACACCCCTTATGTCTGTAACTGTACCAAGCTCCCCTTATGTCTGTAACTATACCAAGCATCCCTTGTGTCTGTAACTGCACCAAGCATCCCTTGTGTCTGTAACTGTACCGAGCATGCCTTGTGTCTGTAACTGTACCGAGCACCCCTTATGTCTGTAACTGTACCGACCATCCCTTGTGTCTGTAACTGTACCAAGCAACCCTTGTCTGTAACTGTATCAAGCATCCCTTATGTCTGTAACTGTACCAAGCAACCCTTATGTCTGTAACTGTACCAATCACCCCTTATGTCTGTAAAGCTTTATCAAGCACCCCTTATGTCTGTACCTGTACCAAGCACCCCTTATGTCTGTAAAGCTTTACCAAGCACCCCTTATGTCTGTAAAGCTTTACCAAGCACCCATTATGTCTATAAAGCTTTACCAAGCACCCATTATGTCTATAACTGTACCAAGCACCCCTTATGTCTGTAACTGTACCAATCACCCCTTATGTTTGTAAAGCTTTACCAAGCACCCCTTATGTCTGTAACTGTACCAAGTACCCCTTATGTTTGTAACTGTACCAACCATCCCTTGTGTCTGTAACTGTACCAAGCAACCCTTATGCCTGTAACTGTACCAAGCATCCCTTATGCCTGTAAAGCTTTACCAAGTACCCCTTATGTCTGTAACTATACCAACCATCCCTTATGTCTGTAACTGTAGCAAGCACCTCTTATGTCTGTAACTGTACCAAGCACACCTTATGTCTGTAAAGATTTACCAAACACCCCTTATGTTTGTAACTGTACCAAGCTCCCCTTATGTCTGTAACTATACCAAGCATCCCTTGTGTCTGTAACTGCACCAAGCACCCCTTATGTCTTTAACTGTACCGAGCATCCCTTGTGTCTGTAACTGTACCGAGCATCCCTTGTGTCTGTAACTGTACCGAGCACCCCTTGTGTCTGTAACTGTACCGAGCACCCCTTGTCTGTAACTGTACAGAGCACCCCTTATGTCTGTAACTGTACCGACCATCCCTTGTGTCTGTAACTGTACCAAGCAACCCTTGTCTGTAACTGTACCAAGCATCCCTTGTGTCTGTAACTGTACCAAGCAACCCTTGTCTGTAACTGTACCAAGCATCCCTTGTGTCTGTAACTGTACCAAGCATGCGTTGCGTCTGTAACTGTACCAAGCAACCCGTCTGTAACTGTTCCAAGCATCCCTTATGTCTGTAACTGTACCAAGCACCCCTTATGTCTGTAACTGTACCAAGCACCCCTTATGTCTGTAACTGTACCAAGCATCCCTTGTGTCTGTAACTGTACCTAGCATCCTTATGTCTGTAACTGTACCAAGCACCCCTTATGTCTGTAACTGTACCAAGCACCCCTTGTGTCTGTAACTGTACCAAGCACCCCTTGTGTCTGTAACTGTACCAAGCACCCCTTGTGTCTGTAACTGTACCAAGCATCCCTTGTGTCTGTAACTGTACCAAGCACCCCTTATGTCTGTAAAGCTTTACCAAGCACCCATTATGCCTATAAAGCTTTACCAAGCACCCCTTATATCTGTAACTGTACCAAGCACCCCTTATGTCTGTAAAGCTTTATCAAGCACCCCTTATGTCTGTAACTGTACCAAGCACCCCTTATGTCTGTAACTGTACCAAGCACCCCTTATGTCTATAACTGTACCAAGCACCCCTTATGTCTGTAAAGCTTTACCAAGCACCCCTTATGTCTGTAACTGTACCAAGCACCCCTTGTCTGTAACTGTACCAAGCACCCCTTATGTCTGTAACTGTACCAAGCATCCCTTGTGTCTGTAACTGTACCAAGCAACCCTTGTCTGTAACTGTACCAAGCATCCCTTGTGTCTGTAACTGTACCAAGCATGCGTTGCGACTGTAACTGTACCAAGCAACCCCTGTCTGTAACTGTACCAAGCATCCCTTATGTCTGTAACTGTACTAAGCACCCCTTATGTCTGTAACTGTACCAAGCACCCCTTATGTCTGTAACTGTACCAAGCACCCCTTATGTTTGTAAAGCATTACCAAGCACCCCTTATGTCTGTAACTGTACCAAGCACTCCTTATGTCTGTAAAGTGTTACCAAGCATCCCTTATGTCTGTAACTGTACCAAGCACCCTTTATGTCTGTAACTGTACCATGCATCCCTTATTTCTGTAAAGCGTTACCAAGCACCCCTTGTGTCTGTAACTGTACCAAGCACCCCTTATGTCTGTAACTGTACCAATCACCCCTTATGTCTGTAAAGCTTTATCAAGCACCCCTTATGTCTGTACCTGTACCAAGCACCCCTTATGTCTGTAAAGCTTTACCAAGCACCCATTATGTCTATAAAGTTTTACCAAGCACCCATTATGTCTATAACTGTACCAAGCACCCCTTATGTCTGTAACTGTACCAATCACCCCTTATGTTTGTAAAGCTTTACCAAGCACCCCTCATGTCTGTAACTGTACCAAGTACCCCTTATGTTTGTAACTGTACCAACCATCCCTTGTGTCTGTAACTGTACCAAGCAACCCTTATGCCTGTAACTGTACCAAGCATCCCTTATGCCTGTAAAGCTTTACCAAGTACGCCTTATGTCTGTAACTATACCAACCATCCCTTATGTCTGTAACTGTAGCAAGCACCTCTTATGTCTGTAACTGTACCAAGCACACCTTATGTCAGTAAAGATTTACCAAACACCCCTTATGTCTGTAACTGTACCAAGCTCCCCTTATGTCTGTAACTATACCAAGCATCCCTTGTGTCTGTAACTGCACCAAGCACCCCTTATGTCTTTAACTGTACCGAGCATCCCTTGTGTCTGTAACTGTACCGAGCATCCCTTGTGTCTGTAACTGTACCGAGCACCCCTTGTGTCTGTAACTGTACCGAGCACCCCTTGTCTGTAACTGTACAGAGCACCCCTTATGTCTGTAACTGTACCGACCATCCCTTGTGTCTGTAACTGTACCAAGCAACCCTTGTCTGTAACTGTACCAAGCATCCCTTGTGTCTGTAACTGTACCAAGCAACCCTTGTCTGTAACTGTACCAAGCATCCCTTGTGTCTGTAACTGTACCAAGCATGCGTTGCGTCTGTAACTGTACCAAGCAACCGGTCTGTAACTGTTCCAAGCATCCCTTATGTCTGTAACTGTACCAAGCACCCCTTATGTCTGTAACTGTACCAAGCACCCCTTATGTCTGTAACTGTACCAAGCATCCCTTGTGTCTGTAACTGTACCTAGCATCCTTATGTCTGTAACTGTACCAAGCACCCCTTATGTCTGTAACTGTACCAAGCACCCCTTATGTCTGTAACTGTACCAAGCACCCCTTGTGTCTGTAACTGTACCAAGCACCCCTTGTGTCTGTAACTGTACCAAGCATCCCTTGTGTCTGTAACTGTACCAAGCACCCCTTATGTCTGTAAAGCTTTACCAAGCACCCATTATGCCTATAAAGCTTTACCAAGCACCCCTTATATCTGTAACTGTACCAAGCACCCCTTATGTCTGTAAAGCTTTATCAAGCACCCCTTATGTCTGTAACTGTACCAAGCACCCCTTATGTCTGTAACTGTACCAAGCACCCCTTATGTCTATAACTGTACCAAGCACCCCTTATGTCTGTAAAGCTTTACCAAGCACCCCTTATGTCTGTAACTGTACCAAGCACCCCTTGTCTGTAACTGTACCAAGCACCCCTTATGTCTGTAACTGTACCAAGCATCCCTTGTGTCTGTAACTGTACCAAGCAACCCTTGTCTGTAACTGTACCAAGCATCCCTTGTGTCTGTAACTGTACCAAGCATGCGTTGCGACTGTAACTGTACCAAGCAACCCCTGTCTGTAACTGTACCAAGCATCCCTTATGTCTGTAACTGTACTAAGCACCCCTTATGTCTGTAACTGTACCAAGCACCCCTTATGTCTGTAACTGTACCAAGCACCCCTTATGTTTGTAAAGCATTACCAAGCACCCCTTATGTCTGTAACTGTACCAAGCACTCCTTATGTCTGTAAAGTGTTACCAAGCATCCCTTATGTCTGTAACTGTACCAAGCACCCTTTATGTCTGTAACTGTACCATGCATCCCTTATTTCTGTAAAGCGTTACCAAGCACCCCTTGTGTCTGTAACTGTACCAAGCACCCCTTATGTCTGTAACTGTACCAAGCATCCCTTGTGTCTGTAACTGTACCAAGCACCCCTTGTGTCTGTAACTGTACCAAGCACCCCTTGTGTCTGTAACTGTACCAAGCATCCCTTGTATCGGTAACTGTACCAAGCACCCCTTGTGTCGTTAACTGTACCAAGCACCCCTTGTGTCTGTAACTGTACCAAGCATCCCTTATGTCTGTAACTGTACCAACCACCCCTTGTGTCTGTAACTGTATGCACCAAGCACCCCTTGTGTCTGTAACTGTACCAAGCACCCCTTGTGTCTGTAACTGTACCAAGCATCCCGTGTGTCGGTAACTGTACCAAGCATCCCTTTTGTCTGTAACTGTACCAAGCACCCCTTGTGTCTGTAACTGTACCAAGCATGCGTTGCATCTGTAACTGTACCAAGCAACCCGTCTGTAACTGTTCCAAGCATCCCTTATGTCTGTAACTGTACCAAGCACCCCTTATGTCTGTAACTGTACCAAGCACCCCTTATGTCTGTAACTGTACCAAGCATCCCTTGTGTCTGTAACTGTACCAAGCAACCCTTGTCTGTAACTGTACCAAGCATCCCTTGTGTCTGTAACTGTACCAAGCATGCGTTGCGTCTGTAACTGTACCAAGCAACCCGTCTGTAACTGTTCCAAGCATCCCTTATGTCTGTAACTGTACCAAGTACCCCTTATGTCTGTAACTGTACCAAGCACCCCTTATGTCTGTAACTGTACCAAGCATCCCTTGTGTCTGTAACTGTACCTAGCATCCTTATGTCTGTAACTGTACCAAGCACCCCTTATGTCTGTAACTGTACCAAGCACCCCTTATGTCTGTAACTGTACCAAGCACCCCTTGTGTCTGTAACTGTACCAAGCACCCCTTGTGTCTGTAACTGTACCAAGCATCCCTTGTGTCTGTAACTGTACCAAGCACCCCTTATGTCTGTAAAGCTTTACCAAGCACCCATTATGCCTATAAAGCTTTACCAAGCACCCCTTATATCTGTAACTGTACCAAGCACCCCTTATGTCTGTAAAGCTTTATCAAGCACCCCTTATGTCTGTAACTGTACCAAGCACCCCTTATGTCTGTAACTGTACCAAGCACCCCTTATGTCTATAACTGTACCAAGCACCCCTTATGTCTGTAAAGCTTTACCAAGCACCCCTTATGTCTGTAACTGTACCAAGCACCCCTTGTCTGTAACTGTACCAAGCACCCCTTATGTCTGTAACTGTACCAAGCATCCCTTGTGTCTGTAACTGTACCAAGCAACCCTTGTCTGTAACTGTACCAAGCATCCCTTGTGTCTGTAACTGTACCAAGCATGCGTTGCGACTGTAACTGTACCAAGCAACCCCTGTCTGTAACTGTACCAAGCATCCCTTATGTCTGTAACTGTACTAAGCACCCCTTATGTCTGTAACTGTACCAAGCACCCCTTATGTCTGTAACTGTACCAAGCACCCCTTATGTTTGTAAAGCATTACCAAGCACCCCTTATGTCTGTAACTGTACCAAGCACTCCTTATGTCTGTAAAGTGTTACCAAGCATCCCTTATGTCTGTAACTGTACCAAGCACCCTTTATGTCTGTAACTGTACCATGCATCCCTTATTTCTGTAAAGCGTTACCAAGCACCCCTTGTGTCTGTAACTGTACCAAGCACCCCTTATGTCTGTAACTGTACCAAGCATCCCTTGTGTCTGTAACTGTACCAAGCACCCCTTGTGTCTGTAACTGTACCAAGCACCCCTTGTGTCTGTAACTGTACCAAGCACCCCTTGTGTCGTTAACTGTACCAAGCACCCCTTGTGTCGTTAACTGTACCAAGCACCCCTTGTGTCTGTAACTGTACCAAGCATCCCTTATGTCTGTAACTGTACCAAGCACCCCTTGTGTCTGTAACTGTATGCACCAAGCACCCCTTGTGTCTGTAACTGTACCAAGCACCCCTTGTGTCGGTAACTGTACCAAGCATCCCTTGTGTCGGTATCTGTACCAAGCATCCCTTTTGTCTGTAACTGTACCAAGCACCCCTTGTGTCTGTAACTGTACCAAGCATGCGTTGCATCTGTAACTGTACCAAGCAACCCGTCTGTAACTGTTCCAAGCACCCCTTATGTCTGTAACTGTACCAAGCACCCCTTATGTCTGTAACTGTACCAAGCACCCCTTATGTCTGTAACTGTACCAAGCATCCCTTGTGTCTGTAACTGTACCAAGCACCCCTTATGTCTGTAACTGTACCAAGCACCCCTTATGTCTGTAACTGTACCAAGCACCCCTTGTGTCTGTAACTGTACCAAGCACCCCTTATGTCTGTAACTGTACCAAGCATCCCTTATGTCTGTAACTGTACCAAGCACCCCTTATGTCTGTAAAGCTTTACCAAGCACCCATTATGTCTATAAAGCTTTACCAAGCACCCTTTATATCTGTAACTGTACCAAGCACCCCTTATGTCTGTAAAGCTTTATCAAGCACCCCTTATGTCTGTAACTGTACCAAGCACCCCTTGTCTGTAACTGTACCAAGCACCCCTTATGTCTGTAACTGTACCAAGCATCCCTTGTGTCTGTAACTGTACCAAGCAACCCTTGTCTGTAACAGAACCAAGCATCCCTTGTGTCTGTAACTGTACAAAGCATGCGTTGCGACTGTAACTGTACCAAGCAACCCCTGTCTGTAACTTTACCAAGCATCCCTTATGTCTGTAACTGTACTAAGCACCCCTTATGTCTGTAACTGTACCAAGCACCCCTTATGTCTGTAACTGTACCAAGCACCCCTTATGTTTGTAAAGCATTACCAAGCACCCCTTATGTCTGTAACTGTACCAAGCACTCCTTATGTCTGTAAAGTGTTACCAAGCATCCCTTCTGTCTGTAACTGTACCAAGCACCCTTTATGTCTGTAACTGTACCAAGCATCCCTTATGTCTGTAAAGCGTTACCAAGCACCCCTTGTGTCTGTAACTGTACCAAGCACCCCTTATGTCTGTAACTGTACCAAGCACCCCTTGTGTCTGTAACTGTACCAAGCACCCCTTGTGTCTGTAACTGTACCAAGCACCCCTTGTGTCTGTAACTGTACCAAGCACCCCTTGTGTCTGTAACTGTACCAAGCACCCCTTGTGTCTGTAACTGTACCAAGCACCCCTTGTGTCTGTAACTGTACCAAGCACCCCTTGTGTCTGTAACTGTACCAAGCACCCCTTGTGTCTGTAACTGTACCAAGCACCCCTTGTGTCTGTAACTGTACCAAGCATCCCTTGTGTCTGTAACTGTACCAAGCATCCCTTCTGTCTGTAACTGTACCAAGCACCCCTTGTGTCTGTAACTGTATGTACCAAGCACCCCTTGTGTCTGTAACTGTACCAAGCACCCCTTGTGTCTGTAACTGTACCAAGCATCCCTTGTGTCTGTAACTGTACCAAGCACCCCTTGTGTCTGTAACTGTACCAAGCACCCCTTGTGTCTGTAACTGTACCAAGCACCCCTTGTGTCTGTAACTGTACCAAGCACCCCTTGTGTCTGCAACTGTATGTACCAAGCATCCCTTATGTCTGTAACTGTACCAAGCATCCCTTGTGTCTGTAACTGTACCAAGCACCCCTTATGTCTGTAACTGTACCAAGCACCCCTTATGTTTGTAAAGCATTACCAAGCATCCCTTATGTCTGTAACTGTACCAAGCACCCCTTATGTCTTAAACTGTACCAAGCACCCCTTGTGTCTGTAACTGTACCAAGCACCCCTTGTGTCTGTAACTGTACCAAGCACCCCTTGTGTCTGTAAATGTACCAAGCACCCCTTATGTTTGTAAAGCATTACCAAGCATCCCTTATGTCTGTAACTGTGCCAAGCACCCCTTATGACTGTAACTGTACCAAGCACCCCTTATGTCTGTAACTGTACCAAGCATCCCTTATGTCTGTAACTGTACCAAGAACCCCTTATGTCTGTAACTGTACCAAGCACCCCTTATGTCTGTAAAGCGTTACCAAGCATCCCTTTTGTCTGTAACTGTACCAAGCAACCCTTGTCTGTAACTGTACCAAGCATCCCTTGTGTCTGTAACTGTACCAAGCATGCGTTGCGTCTGTAACTGTACCAAGCAACCCGTCTGTAACTGTTCCAAGCATCCCTTATGTCTGTAACTGTACCAAGCACCCCTTATGTCTGTAACTGTACCAAGCTCCCCTTATGTCTGTAACTGTACCAAGCATCCCTTGTGTCTGTAACTGTACCAAGCACCCCTTATGTCTGTAACTGTACCAAGCACCCCTTATGTCTGTAACTGTACCAAGCACCCCTTGTGTCTGTAACTGTACCAAGCACCCCTTATGTCTGTAACTGTACCAAGCACCCCTTATGTCTGTAACTGTACCAAGCACCACTTATGTCTGTAAAGCTTTACCAAGCACCCATTATGTCTATAAAGCTTTACCAAGCACTCCTTATATCTGTAACTGTACCAAGCACCCCTTATGTCTGTAAAGCTTTATCAAGCACCCCTTATGTCTGTAACTGTACCAAGCACCCCTTATGTCTGTAACTGTACCAAGCACCCCTTATGTCTATAACTGTACCAAGCACCCCTTATGTCTGTAAAGTTTTACCAAGCACCCCTTATATCTGTAACTGTACCAAGCACCCCTTGTCTGTAACTGTACCAAGCACCTCTTATGTCTGTAACTGTACCAAGCATCCCTTGTGTCTGTAACTGTACCAAGCAACCCTTGTCTGTAACTGTACCAAGCATCCCTTGTGTCTGTAACTGTACCAAGCATGCGTTGCGACTGTAACTGTACCAAGCAACCCCTGTCTGTAACTGTACCAAGCATCCCTTATGTCTGTAACTGTACTAAGCACCCCTTATGTCTGTAACTGTACCAAGCACCCCTTATGTCTGTATGTGTACCAAGCACCCCTTATGTTTGTAAAGCATTACCAAGCACCCCTTATGTCTGTAACTGTACCAAGCACCCCTTATGTCTGTAAAGTGTTACCAAGCATCCCTTATGTCTGTAACTGTACCAAGCATCCCTTATGTCTGTAACTGTACCAAGCATCCCTTATGTCTGTAAAGCGTTACCAAGCAGCCCTTGTGTCTGTAACTGTACCAAGCACCCCTTATGTCTGTAACTGTACCAAGCACCCCTTATGTCTGTAACTGTACCAAGCATCCCTTGTGTCTGTAACTGTACCAAGCACCCCTTGTGTCTGTAACTGTACCAAGCACCCCTTGTGTCTGTAACTGTACCAAGCATCCCTTGTGTCGGTAACTGTACCAAGCATCCCTTGTGTCGGTAACTGTACCTAGCACCCCTTGTGTCTGTAACTGTACCAAGCACCCCTTGTGTCTGTAACTGTATGTACCGAGCACCCCTTGTGTCTGTAACTGTACCAAGCATCCCTTGTGTCGGTAACTGTACCAAGCACCCCTTATGTCTGTAACTGTACCAAGCACCCCTTGTGTCTGTAACTGTACCAAGCACCCCTTGTGTCTGTAACTGTACCAAGCACCCCTTATGTCTATAACTGTACCAAGCATCCCTTATGTCTGTAAAGTTTTACCAAGCACCCCTTATATCTGTAACTGTACCAAGCATCCCTTGTCTGTAACTGTACCAAGCACCTCTTATGTCTGTAACTGTACCAAGCATCCCTTGTGTCTGTAACTGTACCAAGCAACCCTTGTCTGTAACTGTACCAAGCATCCCTTGTGTCTAACTGTACCAAGCATGCGTTGCGACTGTAACTATACCAAGCAACCCCTGTCTGTAACTGTACCAAGCATCCCTTATGTCTGTAACTGTACTAAGCACCCCTTATGTCTGTAACTGTACCAAGCACCCCTTATGTCTGTAACTGTACCAAGCACCCCTTATGTTTGTAAAGCATTACCAAGCACCCCTTATGTCTGTAACTGTACCAAGCACCCCTTATGTCTGTAAAGTGTTACCAAGCATCCCTTATGTCTGTAACTGTACCAAGCATCCCTTATGTCTGTAACTGTACCAAGCATCCCTTATGTCTGTAAAGCGTTACCAAGCAGCCCTTGTGTCTGTAACTGTACCAAGCACCCCTTATGTCTGTAACTGTACCAAGCACCCCTTATGTCTGTAACTGTACCAAGCATCCCTTGTGTCTGTAACTGTACCAAGCACCCCTTGTGTCTGTAACTGTACCAAGCACCCCTTGTGTCTGTAACTGTACCAAGCACCCCTTGTGTCTGTAACTGTACCAAGCATCCCTTGTGTCGGTAACTGTACCAAGCATCCCTTGTGTCGGTAACTGTACCAAGCACCCCTTGTGTCTGTAACTGTATGTACCGAGCACCCCTTGTGTCTGTAACTGTACCAAGCACCCCTTGTGTCTGTAACTGTACCAAGCATCCCTTGTGTCGGTAACTGTACCAAGCACCCCTTATGTCTGTAACTGTACCAAGCACCCCTTGTGTCTGTAACTGTACCAAGCATCCCTTGTGTCTGTAACTGTACCAAGCACCCCTTGTGTCTGTAACTGTACCAAGCATCCCTTGTGTCTGTAACTGTACCAAGCACCCCTTGTGTCTGCAACTGTATGTACCAAGCATCCCTTATGTCTGTAACTGTACCAAGCATCCCTTGTGTCTGTAACTGTACCAAGCACCCCTTATCTCTGTAACTGTACCAAGCACCCATTATGTTTGTAAAGCATTACCAAGCATCCCTTATGTCTGTAACTGTACCAAGCACCCCTTATGTCTGTAACTGTTTCAAGCACCCCTTGTGTCTGTAACTGTACCAAGCACCCCTTGTGTCTGTAACTGTACCAAGCACCCCTTGTGTCTGTAACTGTACCAAGCACCCCTTGTGTCTGTAACTGTACCAAGCACCCCTTATGTTTGTAAAGCATTACCAAGCATCCCTTATATCTGTAACTGTACCAAGCACCCCTTATGACTGTAACTGTACCAAGCACCCCTTATGTCTGTAACTGTACCAAGCATCCCTTATGTCTGTAACTGTACCAAGAACCCCTTATGTCTGTAACTGTACCAAGCACCCCTTATGTCTGTAAAGCGTTACCAAGCATCTCTTATGTCTGTAACTGTACCAAGAATCCCTTGTGTCTGTAACTGCACCAAGCAACCCTTATGTCTGTAACTGTACCGAGCACCCCTTATGTCTGTAACTGTACCAAGCACCCCTTGTGTCTGTAACTGTATGTACCAAGCACCCCTTGTGTCTGTAACTGTACCAAGCATCCCTTGTGTTTGTAAAGCATTACCAAGCACCCCTTATGTCTGTAACTGTACCAAGCACCCCTTATGTCTGTAACTGTACCAAGCATCCCTTATGTCTGTAACTGTACCAAGAACCCCTTATGTCTGTAACTGTACCAAGCATCCCTTATGTCTGTAACTGTACCAAGCATCCCTTATGTCTGTAAAGCTTTACCAAGCACCCCTTATGTCTGTAACTGTAGCAAGCACCCCTTATGTCTGTAACTGTACCAAGCATCCCTTATGTCTGTAAAGCTTTACCAAGCACCCCTTATGTCTGTAACTGTAGCAAGCACCCCTTATGTCTGTAACTGTACCAAGCACCCCTTATGTCTGTAAAGCTTTACCAAGCACCCCTTATGTCTGTAACTGTACCAAGCACCCCTTATGTCTGTAACTGTACCAAGCATCCCTTATGTCTGTAACTGTACCAAGCATCCCTTGTGTCTGTAACTGTACCAAGCAACCCTTCTCTGTAACTGTACCAAGCATCCCTTGTGTCTGTAACTGTACCAAGCATGCGTTGCGTCTGTAACTGTACCAAACAACCCCTGTCTGTAACTGTACCAAGCATCCCTTATGTCTGTAACTGTACTAAGCACCCCTTATGTCTGTAACTGTACCAAGCACCCCTTATGTTTGTAAAGCATTACCAAGCACCCCTTATGTCTGTAACTGTACCAAGCACCCCTTATGTCTGTAACTGTACCAATCACCCCTTATGTTTGTTAAGCATTACCAAGCACCCTTTATGTCTGTAACTGTACCAAGCATCCCTTATGTCTGTAAAGAGTTACCAAGCACCCCTTGTGTCTGTAACTGTACCAAGCACCCCTTATGTCTGTAACTGTACCAAGCACCCCTTATGTCTGTAACTGTACCAAGCATCCCTTGTGTCTGTAACTGTACCAAGCACCCCTTGTGTCTGTAACTGTACCAAGCACCCCTTGTGTCTGTAACTGTACCAAGCACCCCTTGTGTCTGTAACTGTACCAAGCACACCTTGTGTCTGTAACTGTACCAAGCATCCCTTGTGTCGGTAACTGTACCAAGCATCCCTTGTGTCGGTAACTGTACCAAGCACCCCTTGTGTCTGTAACTGTACCAAGCACCCCTTGTGTCTGTAACTGTACCAAGCACCACTTGTGTCTGTAACTGTATGTACCAAGCATCCCTTGTGTCTGTAACTGTACCAAGCACCCCTTATGTTTGTAAAGCATTACCAAGCACCCCTTATGACTGTAACTGTACCAAGCACCCCTTATGTCTGTAACTGTACCAAGCATCCCTTATGTCTGTAACTGTACCTAGAACCCCTTATGTCTGTAACTGTACCAAGCACCCCTTATGTCTGTAAAGCGTTACCAAGCACCCCTTATGTCTGTAACTGTACCAAGCATCCCTTGTGTCTGTATCTGCACCAAGCACCCCTTATGTCTGTAACTGTACCGAGCACCCCTTATGTCTGTAACTGTACCGAGCATCCCTTCTGTCTGTAACTGTACCGAGCATCCCTTGTGTCTGTAACTGTACCGAGCATCCCTTGTGTCTGTAACTGTACCGAGCAACCCTTATGTCTGTAACTGTACCAAGCACCCCTTATGTCTGTAAAGCTTTACCAAGCACCCCTTACTTCTGTAACTGTACCAAGCATCCCTTGTGTCTGTAACTGTACCAAGCATCCCTTGTCTGTAACTGTACCAAACATCCCTTATATCTGTAACTGTACTAAGCACCCCTTATGTCTGTAAAGCTTTACCAAGCACCCATTATGTTTTTAAAGCTGTACCAAGCACCCCTTATGTCTGTAAAGCTTTATCAAGCACCCCTTATGTCTGTAACTGTACCAAGCATCCCTTATGTCTGTAACTGTACCAAGCAACCCTTATGTCTGTAACTGTACCAAGCATCCCTTATGTCTGTAAAGCTTTACCAAGCACCCCTTATGTCTGTAACTGTAGCAAGCACCCCTTATGTCTGTAACTGTACCAAGCACCCCTTATGTTTGTAAAGCATTACCAAGCACCCCTTATGTCTGTAACTGTACCAAGCACCCCTTATGTTTGTAAAGCATTACCAAGCACCCCTTATGTCTGTAACTGTACCAAGCACTCCTTATGTCTGTAAAGTGTTACCAAGCATCCCTTATGTCTGTAACTGTACCAAGCACCCTTTATGTCTGTAACTGTACCAAGCACCCCTTATGTCTGTAACTGTACCAAGCATCCCTTGTGTCTGTAACTGTACCAAGCACCCCTTGTGTCTGTAACTGTACCAAGCACCCCTTGTGTCTGTAACTGTACCAAGCATCCCTTGTATCGGTAACTGTACCAAGCACCCCTTGTGTCGTTAACTGTACCAAGCACCCCTTGTGTCTGTAACTGTACCAAGCATCCCTTATGTCTGTAACTGTACCAAGCACCCCTTGTGTCTGTAACTGTATGCACCAAGCACCCCTTGTGTCTGTAACTGTACCAAGCACCCCTTGTGTCGGTAACTGTACCAAGCATCCCTTGTGTCGGTAACTGTACCAAGCATCCCTTTTGTCTGTAACTGTACCAAGCACCCCTTGTGTCTGTAACTGTACCAAGCATGCGTTGCATCTGTAACTGTTCCAAGCACCCCTTATGTCTGTAACTGTACCAAGCACCCCTTATGTCTGTAACTGTACCAAGCACCCCTTATGTCTGTAACTGTACCAAGCATCCCTTGTGTCTGTAACTGTACCAAGCACCCCTTATGTCTGTAACTGTACCAAGCACCCCTTATGTCTGTAACTGTACCAAGCACCCCTTGTGTCTGTAACTGTACCAAGCATCCCTTATGTCTGTAACTGTACTAAGCACCCCTTATGTCTGTAACTGTACCAAGCACCCCTTATGTCTGTAACTGTACCAAGCACCCCTTATGTTTGTAAAGCATTACCAAGCACCCCTTATGTCTGTAACTGTACCAAGCACTCCTTATGTCTGTAAAGTGTTACCAAGCATCCCTTCTGTCTGTAACTGTACCAAGCACCCTTTATGTCTGTAACTGTACCAAGCATCCCTTATGTCTGTAAAGCGTTACCAAGCACCCCTTGTGTCTGTAACTGTACCAAGCACCCCTTATGTCTGTAACTGTACCAAGCACCCCTTGTGTCTGTAACTGTACCAAGCACCCCTTGTGTCTGTAACTGTACCAAGCACCCCTTGTGTCTGTAACTGTACCAAGCACCCCTTGTGTCTGTAACTGTACCAAGCACCCCTTGTGTCTGTAACTGTACCAAGCACCCCTTGTGTCTGTAACTGTACCAAGCACCCCTTGTGTCTGTAACTGTACCAAGCACCCCTTGTGTCTGTAACTGTACCAAGCATCCCTTGTGTCTGTAACTGTACCAAGCATCCCTTCTGTCTGTAACTGTACCAAGCACCCCTTGTGTCTGTAACTGTATGTACCAAGCACCCCTTGTGTCTGTAACTGTACCAAGCACCCCTTGTGTCTGTAACTGTACCAAGCATCCCTTGTGTCTGTAACTGTACCAAGCACCCCTTGTGTCTGTAACTGTACCAAGCACCCCTTGTGTCTGTAACTGTACCAAGCACCCCTTGTGTCTGTAACTGTACCAAGCACCCCTTGTGTCTGCAACTGTATGTACCAAGCATCCCTTATGTCTGTAACTGTACCAAGCATCCCTTGTGTCTGTAACTGTACCAAGCACCCCTTATGTCTGTAACTGTACCAAGCACCCCTTGTGTCTGTAACTGTACCAAGCACCCCTTGTGTCTGTAACTGTACCAAGCACCCCTTGTGTCTGTAACTGTACCAAGCACCCCTTGTGTCTGTAACTGTACCAAGCACCCCTTGTGTCTGTAACTGTACCAAGCACCCCTTGTGTCTGTAACTGTACCAAGCACCCCTTGTGTCTGTAACTGTACCAAGCACCCCTTGTGTCTGTAACTGTACCAAGCACCCCTTGTGTCTGTAACTGTACCAAGCATCCCTTGTGTCTGTAACTGTACCAAGCATCCCTTCTGTCTGTAACTGTACCAAGCACCCCTTGTGTCTGTAACTGTATGTACCAAGCACCCCTTGTGTCTGTAACTGTACCAAGCACCCCTTGTGTCTGTAACTGTACCAAGCATCCCTTGTGTCTGTAACTGTACCAAGCACCCCTTGTGTCTGTAACTGTACCAAGCACCCCTTGTGTCTGTAACTGTACCAAGCACCCCTTGTGTCTGTAACTGTACCAAGCACCCCTTGTGTCTGCAACTGTATGTACCAAGCATCCCTTATGTCTGTAACTGTACCAAGCATCCCTTGTGTCTGTAACTGTACCAAGCACCCCTTATGTCTGTAACTGTACCAAGCACCCCTTATGTTTGTAAAGCATTACCAAGCATCCCTTATGTCTGTAACTGTACCAAGCACCCCTTATGTCTTAAACTGTACCAAGCACCCCTTGTGTCTGTAACTGTACCAAGCACCCCTTGTGTCTGTAACTGTACCAAGCACCCCTTGTGTCTGTAAATGTACCAAGCACCCCTTATGTTTGTAAAGCATTACCAAGCATCCCTTATGTCTGTAACTGTGCCAAGCACCCCTTATGACTGTAACTGTACCAAGCACCCCTTATGTCTGTAACTGTACCAAGCATCCCTTATGTGTGTAACTGTACCAAGAACCCCTTATGTCTGTAACTGTACCAAGCACCCCTTATGTCTGTAAAGCGTTACCAAGCATCCCTTATGTCTGTAACTGTACCAAGCAACCCTTGTCTGTAACTGTACCAAGCATCCCTTGTGTCTGTAACTGTACCAAGCATGCGTTGCGTCTGTAACTGTACCAAGCAACCCGTCTGTAACTGTTCCAAGCATCCCTTATGTCTGTAACTGTACCAAGCACCCCTTATGTCTGTAACTGTACCAAGCTCCCCTTATGTCTGTAACTATACCAAGCATCCCTTGTGTCTGTAACTGTACCAAGCACCCCTTATGTCTGTAACTGTACCAAGCACCCCTTATGTCTGTAACTGTACCAAGCACCCCTTGTGTCTGTAACTGTACCAAGCACCCCTTATGTCTGTAACTGTACCAAGCACCCCTTATGTCTGTAACTGTACCAAGCACCACTTATGTCTGTAAAGCTTTACCAAGCACCCATTATGTCTATAAAGCTTTACCAAGCACTCCTTATATCTGTAACTGTACCAAGCACCCCTTATGTCTGTAAAGCTTTATCAAGCACCCCTTATGTCTGTAACTGTACCAAGCACCCCTTATGTCTGTAACTGTACCAAGCACCCCTTATGTCTATAACTGTACCAAGCACCCCTTATGTCTGTAAAGTTTTACCAAGCACCCCTTATATCTGTAACTGTACCAAGCACCCCTTGTCTGTAACTGTACCAAGCACCTCTTATGTCTGTAACTGTACCAAGCATCCCTTGTGTCTGTAACTGTACCAAGCAACCCTTGTCTGTAACTGTACCAAGCATCCCTTGTGTCTGTAACTGTACCAAGCATGCGTTGCGACTGTAACTGTACCAAGCAACCCCTGTCTGTAACTGTACCAAGCATCCCTTATGTCTGTAACTGTACTAAGCACCCCTTATGTCTGTAACTGTACCAAGCACCCCTTATGTCTGTAACTGTACCAAGCACCCCTTATGTTTGTAAAGCATTACCAAGCACCCCTTATGTCTGTAACTGTACCAAGCACCCCTTATGTCTGTAAAGTGTTACCAAGCATCCCTTATGTCTGTAACTGTACCAAGCATCCCTTATGTCTGTAACTGTACCAAGCATCCCTTATGTCTGTAAAGCGTTACCAAGCAGCCCTTGTGTCTGTAACTGTACCAAGCACCCCTTATGTCTGTAACTGTACCAAGCACCCCTTATGTCTGTAACTGTACCAAGCATCCCTTGTGTCTGTAACTGTACCAAGCACCCCTTGTGTCTGTAACTGTACCAAGCACCCCTTGTGTCTGTAACTGTACCAAGCATCCCTTGTGTCGGTAACTGTACCAAGCATCCCTTGTGTCGGTAACTGTACCTAGCACCCCTTGTGTCTGTAACTGTACCAAGCACCCCTTGTGTCTGTAACTGTATGTACCGAGCACCCCTTGTGTCTGTAACTGTACCAAGCATCCCTTGTGTCGGTAACTGTACCAAGCACCCCTTATGTCTGTAACTGTACCAAGCACCCCTTGTGTCTGTAACTGTACCAAGCACCCCTTGTGTCTGTAACTGTACCAAGCACCCCTTATGTCTATAACTGTACCAAGCACCCCTTATGTCTGTAAAGTTTTACCAAGCACCCCTTATATCTGTAACTGTACCAAGCACCCCTTGTCTGTAACTGTACCAAGCACCTCTTATGTCTGTAACTGTACCAAGCATCCCTTGTGTCTGTAACTGTACCAAGCAACCCTTGTCTGTAACTGTACCAAGCATCCCTTGTGTCTGTAACTGTACCAAGCATGCGTTGCGACTGTAACTATACCAAGCAACCCCTGTCTGTAACTGTACCAAGCATCCCTTATGTCTGTAACTGTACTAAGCACCCCTTATGTCTGTAACTGTACCAAGCACCCCTTATGTCTGTAACTGTACCAAGCACCCCTTATGTTTGTAAAGCATTACCAAGCACCCCTTATGTCTGTAACTGTACCAAGCACCCCTTATGTCTGTAAAGTGTTACCAAGCATCCCTTATGTCTGTAACTGTACCAAGCATCCCTTATGTCTGTAACTGTACCAAGCATCCCTTATGTCTGTAAAGCATTACCAAGCAGCCCTTGTGTCTGTAACTGTACCAAGCACCCCTTATGTCTGTAACTGTACCAAGCACCCCTTGTGTCTGTAACTGTACCAAGCACCCCTTGTGTCTGTAACTGTACCAAGCACCCCTTGTGTCTGTAACTGTACCAAGCACCCCTTGTGTCTGTAACTGTACCAAGCATCCCTTGTGTCGGTAACTGTACCAAACATCCCTTGTGTCGGTAACTGTACCAAGCACCCCTTGTGTCTGTAACTGTATGTACCGAGCACCCCTTGTGTCTGTAACTGTACCAAGCACCCCTTGTGTCTGTAACTGTACCAAGCATCCCTTGTGTCGGTAACTGTACCAAGCACCCCTTATGTCTGTAACTGTACCAAGCACCCCTTGTGTCTGTAACTGTACCAAGCATCCCTTGTGTCTGTAACTGTACCAAGCACCCCTTGTGTCTGTAACTGTACCAAGCATCCCTTGTGTCTGTAACTGTACCAAGCACCCCTTGTGTCTGCAACTGTATGTACCAAGCATCCCTTATGTCTGTAACTGTACCAAGCATCCCTTGTGTCTGTAACTGTACCAAGCACCCCTTATCTCTGTAACTGTACCATGCACCCCTTATGTTTGTAAAGCATTACCAAGCATCCCTTATGTCTGTAACTGTACCAAGCACCCCTTATGTCTGTAACTGTTTCAAGCACCCCTTGTGTCTGTAACTGTACCAAGCACCCCTTGTGTCTGTAACTGTACCAAGCACCCCTTATGTTTGTAAAGCATTACCAAGCATCCCTTATATCTGTAACTGTACCAAGCACCCCTTATGACTGTAACTGTACCAAGCACCCCTTATGTCTGTAACTGTACCAAGCATCCCTTATGTCTGTAACTGTACCAAGAACCCCTTATGTCTGTAACTGTACCAAGCACCCCTTATGTCTGTAAAGCGTTACCAAGCATCTCTTATGTCTGTAACTGTACCAAGAATCCCTTGTGTCTGTAACTGCACCAAGCAACCCTTATGTCTGTAACTGTACCGAGCACCCCTTATGTCTGTAACTGTACCAAGCACCCCTTGTGTCTGTAACTGTATGTACCAAGCACCCCTTGTGTCTGTAACTGTACCAAGCATCCCTTGTGTTTGTAAAGCATTACCAAGCACCCCTTATGTCTGTAACTGTACCAAGCACCCTTTATGTCTGTAACTGTACCAAGCATCCCTTATGTCTGTAACTGTACCAAGAACCCCTTATGTCTGTAACTGTACCAAGCATCCCTTATGTCTGTAACTGTACCAAGCATCCCTTATGTCTGTAAAGCTTTACCAAGCACCCCTTATGTCTGTAACTGTAGCAAGCACCCCTTATGTCTGTAACTGTACCAAGCATCCCTTATGTCTGTAAAGCTTTACCAAGCACCCCTTATGTCTGTAACTGTAGCAAGCACCCCTTATGTCTGTAACTGTACCAAGCACCCCTTATGTCTGTAAAGCTTTACCAAGCACCCCTTATGTCTGTAACTGTACCAAGCACCCCTTATGTCTGTAACTGTACCAAGCATCCCTTATGTCTGTAACTGTACCAAGCATCCCTTGTGTCTGTAACTGTACCAAGCAACCCTTCTCTGTAACTGTACCAAGCATCCCTTGTGTCTGTAACTGTACCAAGCATGCGTTGCGTCTGTAACTGTACCAAACAACCCCTGTCTGTAACTGTACCAAGCATCCCTTATGTCTGTAACTGTACTAAGCACCCCTTATGTCTGTAACTGTACCAAGCACCCCTTATGTTTGTAAAGCATTACCAAGCACCCCTTATGTCTGTAACTGTACCAAGCACCCCTTATGTCTGTAACTGTACCAATCACCCCTTATGTTTGTAAAGCATTACCAAGCACCCATTATGTCTGTAACTGTACCAAGCACCCCTTATGTCTGTAAAGTGTTACCAAGCATCCCTTATGTCTGTAACTGTACCAAGCACCCTTTATGTCTGTAACTGTACCAAGCATCCCTTATGTCTGTAAAGCGTTACCAAGCACCCCTTGTGTCTGTAACTGTACCAAGCACCCCTTATGTCTGTAACTGTACCAAGCACCCCTTATGTCTGTAACTGTACCAAGCATCCCTTGTGTCTGTAACTGTACCAAGCACCCCTTGTGTCTGTAACTGTACCAAGCACCCCTTGTGTCTGTAACTGTACCAAGCACACCTTGTGTCTGTAACTGTACCAAGCATACCTTGTGTCGGTAACTGTACCAAGCATCCCTTGTGTCGGTAACTGTACCAAGCACCCCTTGTGTCTGTAACTGTACCAAGCACCCCTTGTGTCTGTAACTGTACCAAGCACCACTTGTGTCTGTAACTGTATGTACCAAGCATCCCTTGTGTCTGTAACTGTACCAAGCACCCCTTATGTTTGTAAAGCATTACCAAGCACCCCTTATGACTGTAACTGTACCAAGCACCCCTTATGTCTGTAACTGTACCAAGCATCCCTTATGTCTGTAACTGTACCAAGAACCCCTTATGTCTGTAACTGTACCAAGCACCCCTTATGTCTGTAAAGCGTTACCAAGCACCCCTTATGTCTGTAAATGTACCAAGCATCCCTTGTGTCTGTATCTGCACCAAGCACCCCTTATGTCTGTAACTGTACCGAGCACCCCTTATGTCTGTAACTGTACCGAGCATCCCTTGTGTCTGTAACTGTACCGAGCATCCCTTCTGTCTGTAACTGTACCGAGCATCCCTTGTGTCTGTAACTGTACCGAGCATCCCTTGTGTCTGTAACTGTACCGAGCAACCCTTATGTCTGTAACTGTACCAAGCACCCCTTATGTCTGTAAAGCTTTACCAAGCACCCCTTACTTCTGTAACTGTACCAAGCATCCCTTGTGTCTGTAACTGTACCAAGCATCCCTTGTCTGTAACTGTACCAAACATCCCTTATATCTGTAACTGTACTAAGCACCCCTTATGTCTGTAAAGCTTTACCAAGCACCCATTATGTTTTTAAAGCTTTACCAAGCACCCCTTATATCTGTAACTGTACCAAGCACCCCTTATGTCTGTAAAGCTTTATCAAGCACCCCTTATGTCTGTAACTGTACCAAGCATCCCTTATGTCTGTAACTGTACCAAGCAACCCTTATGTCTGTAACTGTACCAAGCATCCCTTATGTCTGTAACTGTACCAAGCACCCCTTATGTCTGTAACTGTACCAAGCACCCCTTGTGTCTGTAACTGTACCAAGCACCCCTTATGTCTGTAACTGTACCAAGCATCCCTTATGTCTGTAACTGTACCAAGCACCCCTTATGTCTGTAAAGCTTTACCAAGCACCCATTATGTCTATAAAGCTTTACCAAGCACCCTTTATATCTGTAACTGTACCAAGCACCCCTTATGTCTGTAAAGCTTTATCAACCACCCCTTATGTCTGCAACTGTACCAAGCACCCCTTGTCTGTAACTGTACCAAGCACCCCTTATGTCTGTAACTGTACCAAGCATCCCTTGTCTGTAACAGAACCAAGCATCCCTTGTGTCTGTAACTGTACAAAGCATGCGTTGCGACTGTAACTGTACCAAGCAACCCCTGTCTGTAACTGTACCAAGCATCCCTTATGTCTGTAACTGTACTAAGCACCCCTTATGTCTGTAACTGTACCAAGCACCCCTTATGTCTGTAACTGTACCAAGCACCCCTTATGTTTGTAAAGCATTACCAAGCACCCCTTATGTCTGTAACTGTACCAAGCACTCCTTATGTCTGTAAAGTGTTACCAAGCATCCCTTCTGTCTGTAACTGTACCAAGCACCCTTTATGTCTGTAACTGTACCAAGCATCCCTTATGTCTGTAAAGCGTTACCAAGCACCCCTTGTGTCTGTAACTGTACCAAGCACCCCTTATGTCTGTAACTGTACCAAGCACCCCTTGTGTCTGTAACTGTACCAAGCATCCCTTGTGTCTGTAACTGTACCAAGCATCCCTTGTGTCTGTAACTGTACGAAGCACCCCTTGTGTCTGTAACTGTACCAAGCACCCCTTGTGTCTGTAACTGTACCAAGCACCCCTTGTGTCTGTAACTGTACCAAGCACCCCTTGTGTCTGTAACTGTACCAAGCATCCCTTATGTCTGTAACTGTACCAAGCATCCCTTGTGTCTGTAACTGTACCAAGCACCCCTTATGTCTGTAACTGTACCAAGCACCCCTTATGTTTGTAAAGCATTACCAAGCATCCCTTATGTCTGTAACTGTACCAAGCACCCCTTATGTCTTAAACTGTACCAAGCACCCCTTGTGTCTGTAACTGTACCAAGCACCCCTTGTGTCTGTAACTGTACCAAGCACCCCTTGTGTCTGTAAATGTACCAAGCACCCCTTATGTTTGTAAAGCATTACCAAGCATCCCTTATGTCTGTAACTGTGCCAAGCACCCCTTATGACTGTAACTGTACCAAGCACCCCTTATGTCTGTAACTGTACCAAGCATCCCTTATGTCTGTAACTGTACCAAGAACCCCTTATGTCTGTAACTGTACCAAGCACCCCTTATGTCTGTAAAGCGTTACCAAGCATCCCTTTTGTCTGTAACTGTACCAAGCAACCCTTGTCTGTAACTGTACCAAGCATCCCTTGTGTCTGTAACTGTACCAAGCATGCGTTGCGTCTGTAACTGTACCAAGCAACCCGTCTGTAACTGTTCCAAGCATCCCTTATGTCTGTAACTGTACCAAGCACCCCTTATGTCTGTAACTGTACCAAGCTCCCCTTATGTCTGTAACTGTACCAAGCATCCCTTGTGTCTGTAACTGTACCAAGCACCCCTTATGTCTGTAACTGTACCAAGCACCCCTTATGTCTGTAACTGTACCAAGCACCCCTTGTGTCTGTAACTGTACCAAGCACCCCTTATGTCTGTAACTGTACCAAGCACCCCTTATGTCTGTAACTGTACCAAGCACCACTTATGTCTGTAAAGCTTTACCAAGCACCCATTATGTCTATAAAGCTTTACCAAGCACTCCTTATATCTGTAACTGTACCAAGCACCCCTTATGTCTGTAAAGCTTTATCAAGCACCCCTTATGTCTGTAACTGTACCAAGCACCCCTTATGTCTGTAACTGTACCAAGCACCCCTTATGTCTATAACTGTACCAAGCACCCCTTATGTCTGTAAAGTTTTACCAAGCACCCCTTATATCTGTAACTGTACCAAGCACCCCTTGTCTGTAACTGTACCAAGCACCTCTTATGTCTGTAACTGTACCAAGCATCCCTTGTGTCTGTAACTGTACCAAGCAACCCTTGTCTGTAACTGTACCAAGCATCCCTTGTGTCTGTAACTGTACCAAGCATGCGTTGCGACTGTAACTGTACCAAGCAACCCCTGTCTGTAACTGTACCAAGCATCCCTTATGTCTGTAACTATCCTAAGCACCCCTTATGTCTGTAACTGTACCAAGCACCCCTTATGTCTGTAACTGTACCAAGCACCCCTTATGTTTGTAAAGCATTACCAAGCACCCCTTATGTCTGTAACTGTACCAAGCACCCCTTATGTCTGTAAAGTGTTACCAAGCATCCCTTATGTCTGTAACTGTACCAAGCATCCCTTATGTCTGTAACTGTACCAAGCATCCCTTATGTCTGTAAAGCGTTACCAAGCAGCCCTTGTGTCTGTAACTGTACCAAGCACCCCTTATGTCTGTAACTGTACCAAGCACCCCTTATGTCTGTAACTGTACCAAGCATCCCTTGTGTCTGTAACTGTACCAAGCACCCCTTGTGTCTGTAACTGTACCAAGCACCCCTTGTGTCTGTAACTGTACCAAGCATCCCTTGTGTCGGTAACTGTACCAAGCATCCCTTGTGTCGGTAACTGTACCTAGCACCCCTTGTGTCTGTAACTGTACCAAGCACCCCTTGTGTCTGTACCTGTATGTACCGAGCACCCCTTGTGTCTGTAACTGTACCAAGCATCCCTTGTGTCGGTAACTGTACCAAGCACCCCTTATGTCTGTAACTGTACCAAGCACCCCTTGTGTCTGTAACTGTACCAAGCACCCCTTGTGTCTGTAACTGTACCAAGCACCCCTTATGTCTATAACTGTACCAAGCACCCCTTATGTCTGTAAAGTTTTACCAAGCACCCCTTATATCTGTAACTGTACCAAGCACCCCTTGTCTGTAACTGTACCAAGCACCTCTTATGTCTGTAACTGTACCAAGCATCCCTTGTGTCTGTAACTGTACCAAGCAACCCTTGTCTGTAACTGTACCAAGCATCCCTTGTGTCTAACTGTACCAAGCATGCGTTGCGACTGTAACTATACCAAGCAACCCCTGTCTGTAACTGTACCAAGCATCCCTTATGTCTGTAACTGTACTAAGCACCCCTTATGTCTGTAACTGTACCAAGCACCCCTTATGTCTGTAACTGTACCAAGCACCCCTTATGTTTGTAAAGCATTACCAAGCACCCCTTATGTCTGTAACTGTACCAAGCACCCCTTATGTCTGTAAAGTGTTACCAAGCATCCCTTATGTCTGTAACTGTACCAAGCATCCCTTATGTCTGTAACTGTACCAAGCATCCCTTATGTCTGTAAAGCGTTACCAAGCAGCCCTTGTGTCTGTAACTGTACCAAGCACCCCTTATGTCTGTAACTGTACCAAGCACCCCTTATGTCTGTAACTGTACCAAGCATCCCTTGTGTCTGTAACTGTACCAAGCACCCCTTGTGTCTGTAACTGTACCAAGCACCCCTTGTGTCTGTAACTGTACCAAGCATCCCTTGTGTCGGTAACTGTACCAAACATCCCTTGTGTCGGTAACTGTACCAAGCACCCCTTGTGTCGGTAACTGTACCAAGCACCCCTTGTGTCTGTAACTGTATGTACCGAGCACCCCTTGTGTCTGTAACTGTACCAAGCACCCCTTGTGTCTGTAACTGTACCAAGCACCCCTTATGTCTGTAACTGTACCAAGCACCCCTTATGTCTGTAACTGTACCAAGCACCACTTATGTCTGTAAAGCTTTACCAAGCACCCATTATGTCTATAAAGCTTTACCAAGCACTCCTTATATCTGTAACTGTACCAAGCACCCCTTATGTCTGTAAAGCTTTATCAAGCACCCCTTATGTCTGTAACTGTACCAAGCACCCCTTATGTCTGTAACTGTACCAAGCACCCCTTATGTCTATAACTGTACCAAGCACCCCTTATGTCTGTAAAGTTTTACCAAGCACCCCTTATATCTGTAACTGTACCAAGCACCCCTTGTCTGTAACTGTACCAAGCACCTCTTATGTCTGTAACTGTACCAAGCATCCCTTGTGTCTGTAACTGTACCAAGCAACCCTTGTCTGTAACTGTACCAAGCATCCCTTGTGTCTGTAACTGTACCAAGCATGCGTTGCGACTGTAACTGTACCAAGCAACCCCTGTCTGTAACTGTACCAAGCATCCCTTATGTCTGTAACTGTACTAAGCACCCCTTATGTCTGTAACTGTACCAAGCACCCCTTATGTCTGTAACTGTACCAAGCACCCCTTATGTTTGTAAAGCATTACCAAGCACCCCTTATGTCTGTAACTGTACCAAGCACCCCTTATGTCTGTAAAGTGTTACCAAGCATCCCTTATGTCTGTAACTGTACCAAGCATCCCTTATGTCTGTAACTGTACCAAGCATCCCTTATGTCTGTAAAGCGTTACCAAGCAGCCCTTGTGTCTGTAACTGTACCAAGCACCCCTTATGTCTGTAACTGTACCAAGCACCCCTTATGTCTGTAACTGTACCAAGCATCCCTTGTGTCTGTAACTGTACCAAGCACCCCTTGTGTCTGTAACTGTACCAAGCACCCCTTGTGTCTGTAACTGTACCAAGCATCCCTTGTGTCGGTAACTGTACCAAGCATCCCTTGTGTCGGTAACTGTACCTAGCACCCCTTGTGTCTGTAACTGTACCAAGCACCCCTTGTGTCTGTAACTGTATGTACCGAGCACCCCTTGTGTCTGTAACTGTACCAAGCATCCCTTGTGTCGGTAACTGTACCAAGCACCCCTTATGTCTGTAACTGTACCAAGCACCCCTTGTGTCTGTAACTGTACCAAGCACCCCTTGTGTCTGTAACTGTACCAAGCACCCCTTATGTCTATAACTGTACCAAGCACCCCTTATGTCTGTAAAGTTTTACCAAGCACCCCTTATATCTGTAACTGTACCAAGCACCCCTTGTCTGTAACTGTACCAAGCACCTCTTATGTCTGTAACTGTACCAAGCATCCCTTGTGTCTGTAACTGTACCAAGCAACCCTTGTCTGTAACTGTACCAAGCATCCCTTGTGTCTGTAACTGTACCAAGCATGCGTTGCGACTGTAACTATACCAAGCAACCCCTGTCTGTAACTGTACCAAGCATCCCTTATGTCTGTAACTGTACTAAGCACCCCTTATGTCTGTAACTGTACCAAGCACCCCTTATGTCTGTAACTGTACCAAGCACCCCTTATGTTTGTAAAGCATTACCAAGCACCCCTTATGTCTGTAACTGTACCAAGCACCCCTTATGTCTGTAAAGTGTTACCAAGCATCCCTTATGTCTGTAACTGTACCAAGCATCCCTTATGTCTGTAACTGTACCAAGCATCCCTTATGTCTGTAAAGCATTACCAAGCAGCCCTTGTGTCTGTAACTGTACCAAGCACCCCTTATGTCTGTAACTGTACCAAGCACCCCTTGTGTCTGTAACTGTACCAAGCACCCCTTGTGTCTGTAACTGTACCAAGCACCCCTTGTGTCTGTAACTGTACCAAGCACCCCTTGTGTCTGTAACTGTACCAAGCATCCCTTGTGTCGGTAACTGTACCAAACATCCCTTGTGTCGGTAACTGTACCAAGCACCCCTTGTGTCTGTAACTGTATGTACCGAGCACCCCTTGTGTCTGTAACTGTACCAAGCACCCCTTGTGTCTGTAACTGTACCAAGCATCCCTTGTGTCGGTAACTGTACCAAGCACCCCTTATGTCTGTAACTGTACCAAGCACCCCTTGTGTCTGTAACTGTACCAAGCATCCCTTGTGTCTGTAACTGTACCAAGCACCCCTTGTGTCTGTAACTGTACCAAGCATCCCTTGTGTCTGTAACTGTACCAAGCACCCCTTGTGTCTGCAACTGTATGTACCAAGCATCCCTTATGTCTGTAACTGTACCAAGCATCCCTTGTGTCTGTAACTGTACCAAGCACCCCTTATCTCTGTAACTGTACCATGCACCCCTTATGTTTGTAAAGCATTACCAAGCATCCCTTATGTCTGTAACTGTACCAAGCACCCCTTATGTCTGTAACTGTTTCAAGCACCCCTTGTGTCTGTAACTGTACCAAGCACCCCTTGTGTCTGTAACTGTACCAAGCACCCCTTATGTTTGTAAAGCATTACCAAGCATCCCTTATATCTGTAACTGTACCAAGCACCCCTTATGACTGTAACTGTACCAAGCACCCCTTATGTCTGTAACTGTACCAAGCATCCCTTATGTCTGTAACTGTACCAAGAACCCCTTATGTCTGTAACTGTACCAAGCACCCCTTATGTCTGTAAAGCGTTACCAAGCATCTCTTATGTCTGTAACTGTACCAAGAATCCCTTGTGTCTGTAACTGCACCAAGCAACCCTTATGTCTGTAACTGTACCGAGCACCCCTTATGTCTGTAACTGTACCAAGCACCCCTTGTGTCTGTAACTGTATGTACCAAGCACCCCTTGTGTCTGTAACTGTACCAAGCATCCCTTGTGTTTGTAAAGCATTACCAAGCACCCCTTATGTCTGTAACTGTACCAAGCACCCTTTATGTCTGTAACTGTACCAAGCATCCCTTATGTCTGTAACTGTACCAAGAACCCCTTATGTCTGTAACTGTACCAAGCATCCCTTATGTCTGTAACTGTACCAAGCATCCCTTATGTCTGTAAAGCTTTACCAAGCACCCCTTATGTCTGTAACTGTAGCAAGCACCCCTTATGTCTGTAACTGTACCAAGCATCCCTTATGTCTGTAAAGCTTTACCAAGCACCCCTTATGTCTGTAACTGTAGCAAGCACCCCTTATGTCTGTAACTGTACCAAGCACCCCTTATGTCTGTAAAGCTTTACCAAGCACCCCTTATGTCTGTAACTGTACCAAGCACCCCTTATGTCTGTAACTGTACCAAGCATCCCTTATGTCTGTAACTGTACCAAGCATCCCTTGTGTCTGTAACTGTACCAAGCAACCCTTCTCTGTAACTGTACCAAGCATCCCTTGTGTCTGTAACTGTACCAAGCATGCGTTGCGTCTGTAACTGTACCAAACAACCCCTGTCTGTAACTGTACCAAGCATCCCTTATGTCTGTAACTGTACTAAGCACCCCTTATGTCTGTAACTGTACCAAGCACCCCTTATGTTTGTAAAGCATTACCAAGCACCCCTTATGTCTGTAACTGTACCAAGCACCCCTTATGTCTGTAACTGTACCAATCACCCCTTATGTTTGTAAAGCATTACCAAGCACCCATTATGTCTGTAACTGTACCAAGCACCCCTTATGTCTGTAAAGTGTTACCAAGCATCCCTTATGTCTGTAACTGTACCAAGCACCCTTTATGTCTGTAACTGTACCAAGCATCCCTTATGTCTGTAAAGCGTTACCAAGCACCCCTTGTGTCTGTAACTGTACCAAGCACCCCTTATGTCTGTAACTGTACCAAGCACCCCTTATGTCTGTAACTGTACCAAGCATCCCTTGTGTCTGTAACTGTACCAAGCACCCCTTGTGTCTGTAACTGTACCAAGCACCCCTTGTGTCTGTAACTGTACCAAGCACACCTTGTGTCTGTAACTGTACCAAGCATACCTTGTGTCGGTAACTGTACCAAGCATCCCTTGTGTCGGTAACTGTACCAAGCACCCCTTGTGTCTGTAACTGTACCAAGCACCCCTTGTGTCTGTAACTGTACCAAGCACCACTTGTGTCTGTAACTGTATGTACCAAGCATCCCTTGTGTCTGTAACTGTACCAAGCACCCCTTATGTTTGTAAAGCATTACCAAGCACCCCTTATGACTGTAACTGTACCAAGCACCCCTTATGTCTGTAACTGTACCAAGCATCCCTTATGTCTGTAACTGTACCAAGAACCCCTTATGTCTGTAACTGTACCAAGCACCCCTTATGTCTGTAAAGCGTTACCAAGCACCCCTTATGTCTGTAAATGTACCAAGCATCCCTTGTGTCTGTATCTGCACCAAGCACCCCTTATGTCTGTAACTGTACCGAGCACCCCTTATGTCTGTAACTGTACCGAGCATCCCTTGTGTCTGTAACTGTACCGAGCATCCCTTCTGTCTGTAACTGTACCGAGCATCCCTTGTGTCTGTAACTGTACCGAGCATCCCTTGTGTCTGTAACTGTACCGAGCAACCCTTATGTCTGTAACTGTACCAAGCACCCCTTATGTCTGTAAAGCTTTACCAAGCACCCCTTACTTCTGTAACTGTACCAAGCATCCCTTGTGTCTGTAACTGTACCAAGCATCCCTTGTCTGTAACTGTACCAAACATCCCTTATATCTGTAACTGTACTAAGCACCCCTTATGTCTGTAAAGCTTTACCAAGCACCCATTATGTTTTTAAAGCTTTACCAAGCACCCCTTATATCTGTAACTGTACCAAGCACCCCTTATGTCTGTAAAGCTTTATCAAGCACCCCTTATGTCTGTAACTGTACCAAGCATCCCTTATGTCTGTAACTGTACCAAGCAACCCTTATGTCTGTAACTGTACCAAGCATCCCTTATGTCTGTAACTGTACCAAGCACCCCTTATGTCTGTAACTGTACCAAGCACCCCTTGTGTCTGTAACTGTACCAAGCACCCCTTATGTCTGTAACTGTACCAAGCATCCCTTATGTCTGTAACTGTACCAAGCACCCCTTATGTCTGTAAAGCTTTACCAAGCACCCATTATGTCTATAAAGCTTTACCAAGCACCCTTTATATCTGTAACTGTACCAAGCACCCCTTATGTCTGTAAAGCTTTATCAACCACCCCTTATGTCTGCAACTGTACCAAGCACCCCTTGTCTGTAACTGTACCAAGCACCCCTTATGTCTGTAACTGTACCAAGCATCCCTTGTCTGTAACAGAACCAAGCATCCCTTGTGTCTGTAACTGTACAAAGCATGCGTTGCGACTGTAACTGTACCAAGCAACCCCTGTCTGTAACTGTACCAAGCATCCCTTATGTCTGTAACTGTACTAAGCACCCCTTATGTCTGTAACTGTACCAAGCACCCCTTATGTCTGTAACTGTACCAAGCACCCCTTATGTTTGTAAAGCATTACCAAGCACCCCTTATGTCTGTAACTGTACCAAGCACTCCTTATGTCTGTAAAGTGTTACCAAGCATCCCTTCTGTCTGTAACTGTACCAAGCACCCTTTATGTCTGTAACTGTACCAAGCATCCCTTATGTCTGTAAAGCGTTACCAAGCACCCCTTGTGTCTGTAACTGTACCAAGCACCCCTTATGTCTGTAACTGTACCAAGCACCCCTTGTGTCTGTAACTGTACCAAGCATCCCTTGTGTCTGTAACTGTACCAAGCATCCCTTGTGTCTGTAACTGTACGAAGCACCCCTTGTGTCTGTAACTGTACCAAGCACCCCTTGTGTCTGTAACTGTACCAAGCACCCCTTGTGTCTGTAACTGTACCAAGCACCCCTTGTGTCTGTAACTGTACCAAGCATCCCTTATGTCTGTAACTGTACCAAGCATCCCTTGTGTCTGTAACTGTACCAAGCACCCCTTATGTCTGTAACTGTACCAAGCACCCCTTATGTTTGTAAAGCATTACCAAGCATCCCTTATGTCTGTAACTGTACCAAGCACCCCTTATGTCTTAAACTGTACCAAGCACCCCTTGTGTCTGTAACTGTACCAAGCACCCCTTGTGTCTGTAACTGTACCAAGCACCCCTTGTGTCTGTAAATGTACCAAGCACCCCTTATGTTTGTAAAGCATTACCAAGCATCCCTTATGTCTGTAACTGTGCCAAGCACCCCTTATGACTGTAACTGTACCAAGCACCCCTTATGTCTGTAACTGTACCAAGCATCCCTTATGTCTGTAACTGTACCAAGAACCCCTTATGTCTGTAACTGTACCAAGCACCCCTTATGTCTGTAAAGCGTTACCAAGCATCCCTTTTGTCTGTAACTGTACCAAGCAACCCTTGTCTGTAACTGTACCAAGCATCCCTTGTGTCTGTAACTGTACCAAGCATGCGTTGCGTCTGTAACTGTACCAAGCAACCCGTCTGTAACTGTTCCAAGCATCCCTTATGTCTGTAACTGTACCAAGCACCCCTTATGTCTGTAACTGTACCAAGCTCCCCTTATGTCTGTAACTGTACCAAGCATCCCTTGTGTCTGTAACTGTACCAAGCACCCCTTATGTCTGTAACTGTACCAAGCACCCCTTATGTCTGTAACTGTACCAAGCACCCCTTGTGTCTGTAACTGTACCAAGCACCCCTTATGTCTGTAACTGTACCAAGCACCCCTTATGTCTGTAACTGTACCAAGCACCACTTATGTCTGTAAAGCTTTACCAAGCACCCATTATGTCTATAAAGCTTTACCAAGCACTCCTTATATCTGTAACTGTACCAAGCACCCCTTATGTCTGTAAAGCTTTATCAAGCACCCCTTATGTCTGTAACTGTACCAAGCACCCCTTATGTCTGTAACTGTACCAAGCACCCCTTATGTCTATAACTGTACCAAGCACCCCTTATGTCTGTAAAGTTTTACCAAGCACCCCTTATATCTGTAACTGTACCAAGCACCCCTTGTCTGTAACTGTACCAAGCACCTCTTATGTCTGTAACTGTACCAAGCATCCCTTGTGTCTGTAACTGTACCAAGCAACCCTTGTCTGTAACTGTACCAAGCATCCCTTGTGTCTGTAACTGTACCAAGCATGCGTTGCGACTGTAACTGTACCAAGCAACCCCTGTCTGTAACTGTACCAAGCATCCCTTATGTCTGTAACTATCCTAAGCACCCCTTATGTCTGTAACTGTACCAAGCACCCCTTATGTCTGTAACTGTACCAAGCACCCCTTATGTTTGTAAAGCATTACCAAGCACCCCTTATGTCTGTAACTGTACCAAGCACCCCTTATGTCTGTAAAGTGTTACCAAGCATCCCTTATGTCTGTAACTGTACCAAGCATCCCTTATGTCTGTAACTGTACCAAGCATCCCTTATGTCTGTAAAGCGTTACCAAGCAGCCCTTGTGTCTGTAACTGTACCAAGCACCCCTTATGTCTGTAACTGTACCAAGCACCCCTTATGTCTGTAACTGTACCAAGCATCCCTTGTGTCTGTAACTGTACCAAGCACCCCTTGTGTCTGTAACTGTACCAAGCACCCCTTGTGTCTGTAACTGTACCAAGCATCCCTTGTGTCGGTAACTGTACCAAGCATCCCTTGTGTCGGTAACTGTACCTAGCACCCCTTGTGTCTGTAACTGTACCAAGCACCCCTTGTGTCTGTACCTGTATGTACCGAGCACCCCTTGTGTCTGTAACTGTACCAAGCATCCCTTGTGTCGGTAACTGTACCAAGCACCCCTTATGTCTGTAACTGTACCAAGCACCCCTTGTGTCTGTAACTGTACCAAGCACCCCTTGTGTCTGTAACTGTACCAAGCACCCCTTATGTCTATAACTGTACCAAGCACCCCTTATGTCTGTAAAGTTTTACCAAGCACCCCTTATATCTGTAACTGTACCAAGCACCCCTTGTCTGTAACTGTACCAAGCACCTCTTATGTCTGTAACTGTACCAAGCATCCCTTGTGTCTGTAACTGTACCAAGCAACCCTTGTCTGTAACTGTACCAAGCATCCCTTGTGTCTAACTGTACCAAGCATGCGTTGCGACTGTAACTATACCAAGCAACCCCTGTCTGTAACTGTACCAAGCATCCCTTATGTCTGTAACTGTACTAAGCACCCCTTATGTCTGTAACTGTACCAAGCACCCCTTATGTCTGTAACTGTACCAAGCACCCCTTATGTTTGTAAAGCATTACCAAGCACCCCTTATGTCTGTAACTGTACCAAGCACCCCTTATGTCTGTAAAGTGTTACCAAGCATCCCTTATGTCTGTAACTGTACCAAGCATCCCTTATGTCTGTAACTGTACCAAGCATCCCTTATGTCTGTAAAGCGTTACCAAGCAGCCCTTGTGTCTGTAACTGTACCAAGCACCCCTTATGTCTGTAACTGTACCAAGCACCCCTTATGTCTGTAACTGTACCAAGCATCCCTTGTGTCTGTAACTGTACCAAGCACCCCTTGTGTCTGTAACTGTACCAAGCACCCCTTGTGTCTGTAACTGTACCAAGCATCCCTTGTGTCGGTAACTGTACCAAACATCCCTTGTGTCGGTAACTGTACCAAGCACCCCTTGTGTCGGTAACTGTACCAAGCACCCCTTGTGTCTGTAACTGTATGTACCGAGCACCCCTTGTGTCTGTAACTGTACCAAGCACCCCTTGTGTCTGTAACTGTACCAAGCATCCCTTGTGTCGGTAACTGTACCAAGCACCCCTTATGTCTGTAACTGTACCAAGCACCCCTTGTGTCTGTAACTGTACCAAGCATCCCTTGTGTCTGTAACTGTACCAAGCACCCCTTGTGTCTGTAACTGTACCAAGCATCCCTTGTGTCTGTAACTGTACCAAGCACCCCTTGTGTCTGCAACTGTATGTACCAAGCATCCCTTATGTCTGTAACTGTACCAAGCATCCCTTGTGTCTGTAACTGTACCAAGCACCCCTTATCTCTGTAACTGTACCAAGCACCCCTTATGTTTGTAAAGCATTACCAAGCATCCCTTATGTCTGTAACTGTACCAAGCACCCCTTATGTCTGTAACTGTTTCAAGCACCCCTTGTGTCTGTAACTGTACCAAGCACCCCTTGTGTCTGTAACTGTACCAAGCACCCCTTGTGTCTGTAACTGTACCAAGCACCCCTTGTGTCTGTAACTGTACCAAGTACCCCTTATGTTTGTAAAGCATTACCAAGCATCCCTTATATCTGTAACTGTACCAAGCACCCCTTATGACTGTAACTGTACCAAGCACCCCTTATGTCTGTAACTGTACCAAGCATCCCTTATGTCTGTAACTGTACCAAGAACCCCTTATGTCTGTAACTGTACCAAGCACCCCTTATGTCTGTAAAGCGTTACCAAGCATCTCTTATGTCTGTAACTGTACCAAGAATCCCTTGTGTCTGTAACTGCACCAAGCAACCCTTATGTCTGTAACTGTACCGAGCACCCCTTATGTCTGTAACTGTACCAAGCACCCCTTGTGTCTGTAACTGTATGTACCAAGCACCCCTTGTGTCTGTAACTGTACCAAGCATCCCTTGTGTTTGTAAAGCATTACCAAGCACCCCTTATGTCTGTAACTGTACCAAGCACCCCTTATGTCTGTAACTGTACCAAGCATCCCTTATGTCTGTAACTGTACCAAGCATCCCTTATGTCTGTAAAGCTTTACCAAGCACACCTTATGTCTGTAACTGTAGCAAGCACCCCTTATGTCTGTAACTGTACCAAGCATCCCTTATGTCTGTAAAGCTTTACCAAGCACCCCTTATGTCTGTAACTGTAGCAAGCACCCCTTATGTCTGTAACTGTACCAAGCACCCCTTATGTCTGTAACTGTACCAAGCACCCCTTATGTCTGTAACTGTACCAAGCATCCCTTATGTCTGTAACTGTACCAAGCATCCCTTGTGTCTGTAACTGTACCAAGCAACCCTTCTCTGTAACTGTACCAAGCATCCCTTGTGTCTGTAACTGTACCAAGCATGCGTTGCGTCTGTAACTGTACCAAACAACCCCTGTCTGTAACTGTACCAAGCATCCCTTATGTCTGTAACTGTACTAAGCACCCCTTATGTCTGTAACTGTACCAAGCACCCCTTATGTTTGTAAAGCATTACCAAGCACCCCTTATGTCTGTAACTGTACCAAGCACCCCTTATGTCTGTAACTGTACCAATCACCCCTTATGTTTGTAAAGCATTACCAAGCACCCATTATGTCTGTAACTGTACCAAGCACCCCTTATGTCTGTAAAGTGTTACCAAGCATCCCTTATGTCTGTAACTGTACCAAGCACCCTTTATGTCTGTAACTGTACCAAGCATCCCTTATGTCTGTAAAGAGTTACCAAGCACCCCTTGTGTCTGTAACTGTACCAAGCACCCCTTATGTCTGTAACTGTACCAAGCACCCCTTATGTCTGTAACTGTACCAAGCATCCCTTGTGTCTGTAACTGTACCAAGCACCCCTTGTGTCTGTAACTGTACCAAGCACACCTTGTGTCTGTAACTGTACCAAGCATCCCTTGTGTCGGTAACTGTACCAAGCATCCCTTGTGTCGGTAACTGTACCAAGCACCCCTTGTGTCTGTAACTGTACCAAGCACCCCTTGTGTCTGTAACTGTACCAAGCACCACTTGTGTCTGTAACTGTATGTACCAAGCATCCCTTGTGTCTGTAACTGTACCAAGCACCCCTTATGTTTGTAAAGCATTACCAAGCACCCCTTATGACTGTAACTGTACCAAGCACCCCTTATGTCTGTAACTGTACCAAGCATCCCTTATGTCTGTAACTGTACCAAGAACCCCTTATGTCTGTAACTGTACCAAGCACCCCTTATGTCTGTAAAGCGTTACCAAGCACCCCTTATGTCTGTAACTGTACCAAGCATCCCTTGTGTCTGTATCTGCACCAAGCACCCCTTATGTCTGTAACTGTACCGAGCACCCCTTATGTCTGTAACTGTACCGAGCATCCCTTGTGTCTGTAACTGTACCGAGCATCCCTTCTGTCTGTAACTGTACCGAGCATCCCTTGTGTCTGTAACTGTACCGAGCATCCCTTGTGTCTGTAACTGTACCGAGCAACCCTTATGTCTGTAACTGTACCAAGCACCCCTTATGTCTGTAAAGCTTTACCAAGCACCCCTTACTTCTGTAACTGTACCAAGCATCCCTTGTGTCTGTAACTGTACCAAGCATCCCTTGTCTGTAACTGTACCAAACATCCCTTATATCTGTAACTGTACTAAGCACCCCTTATGTCTGTAAAGCTTTACCAAGCACCCATTATGTTTTTAAAGCTTTACCAAGCACCCCTTATATCTGTAACTGTACCAAGCACCCCTTATGTCTGTAAAGCTTTATCAAGCACCCCTTATGTCTGTAACTGTACCAAGCATCCCTTATGTCTGTAACTGTACCAAGCAACCCTTATGTCTGTAACTGTACCAAGCATCCCTTATGTCTGTAAAGCTTTACCAAGCACCCCTTATGTCTGTAACTGTAGCAAGCACCCCTTATGTCTGTAACTGTACCAAGCACCCCTTATGTTTGTAAAGCATTACCAAGCACCCCTTATGTCTGTAACTGTACCAAGCACCCCTTATGTTTGTAAAGCATTACCAAGCACCCCTTATGTCTGTAACTGTACCAAGCACTCCTTATGTCTGTAAAGTGTTACCAAGCATCCCTTATGTCTGTAACTGTACCAAGCACCCTTTATGTCTGTAACTGTACCATGCATCCCTTATTTCTGTAAAGCATTACCAAGCACCCCTTGTGTCTGTAACTGTACCAAGCACCCCTTATGTCTGTAACTGTACCAAGCATCCCTTGTGTCTGTAACTGTACCAAGCACCCCTTGTGTCTGTAACTGTACCAAGCACCCCTTGTGTCTGTAACTGTACCAAGCATCCCTTGTATCGGTAACTGTACCAAGCACCCCTTGTGTCGTTAACTGTACCAAGCACCCCTTGTGTCTGTAACTGTACCAAGCATCCCTTATGTCTGTAACTGTACCAAGCACCCCTTGTGTCTGTAACTGTATGCACCAAGCACCCCTTGTGTCTGTAACTGTACCAAGCACCCCTTGTGTCGGTAACTGTACCAAGCATCCCTTGTGTCGGTAACTGTACCAAGCATCCCTTTTGTCTGTAACTGTACCAAGCACCCCTTGTGTCTGTAACTGTACCAAGCATGCGTTGCATCTGTAACTGTACCAAGCAACCCGTCTGTAACTGTTCCAAGCACCCCTTATGTCTGTAACTGTACCAAGCACCCCTTATGTCTGTAACTGTACCAAGCACCCCTTATGTCTGTAACTGTACCAAGCATCCCTTGTGTCTGTAACTGTACCAAGCACCCCTTATGTCTGTAACTGTACCAAGCACCCCTTATGTCTGTAACTGTACCAAGCACCCCTTGTGTCTGTAACTGTACCAAGCACCCCTTATGTCTGTAACTGTACCAAGCATCCCTTATGTCTGTAACTGTACCAAGCACCCCTTATGTCTGTAAAGCTTTACCAAGCACCCATTATGTCTATAAAGCTTTACCAAGCACCCTTTATATCTGTAACTGTACCAAGCACCCCTTATGTCTGTAAAGCTTTATCAAGCACCCCTTATGTCTGTAACTGTACCAAGCACCCCTTGTCTGTAACTGTACCAAGCACCCCTTATGTCTGTAACTGTACCAAGCATCCCTTGTGTCTGTAACTGTACCAAGCAACCCTTGTCTGTAACAGAACCAAGCATCCCTTGTGTCTGTAACTGTACCAAGCATGCGTTGCGACTGTAACTGTACCAAGCAACCCCTGTCTGTAACTGTACCAAGCATCCCTTATGTCTGTAACTGTACTAAGCACCCCTTATGTCTGTAACTGTACCAAGCACCCCTTATGTCTGTAACTGTACCAAGCACCCCTTATGTCTGTAAAGCATTACCAAGCACCCCTTATGTCTGTAACTGTACCAAGCACTCCTTATGTCTGTAACTGTACCAAGCACCCCTTGTGTCTGTAACTGTACCAAGCACCCCTTATGTCTGTAACTGTACCAAGCATCCCTTCTGTCTGTAACTGTACCAAGCACCCTTTATGTCTGTAACTGTACCAAGCATCCCTTATGTCTGTAACTGTACCAAGCACCCCTTATGTCTGTAAAGCATTACCAAGCACCCCTTATGTCTGTAACTGTACCAAGCACTCCTTATGTCTGTAACTGTAAAAAGCATCCCTTGTGTCTGTAACTGTACCAAGCAACCCTTGTCTGTAACAGAACCAAGCATCCCTTGTGTCTGTAACTGTACCAAGCATGCGTTGCGACTGTAACTGTACCAAGCAACCCCTGTCTGTAACTGTACCAAGCATCCCTTATGTCTGTAACTGTACTAAGCACCCCTTATGTCTGTAACTGTACCAAGCACCCCTTATGTCTGTAACTGTACCAAGCACCCCTTATGTCTGTAAAGCATTACCAAGCACCCCTTATGTCTGTAACTGTACCAAGCACTCCTTATGTCTGTAACTGTACCAAGCACCCCTTGTGTCTGTAACTGTACCAAGCACCCCTTATGTCTGTAACTGTACCAAGCATCCCTTCTGTCTGTAACTGTACCAAGCACCCTTTATGTCTGTAACTGTACCAAGCATCCCTTATGTCTGTAAAGCGTTACCAAGCACCCCTTGTGTCTGTAACTGTACCAAGCACCCCTTATGTCTGTAACTGTACCAAGCACCCCTTGTGTCTGTAACTGTACCAAGCACCCCTTGTGTCTGTAACTGTACCAAGCACCCCTTGTGTCTGTAACTGTACCAAGCACCCCTTGTGTCTGTAACTGTACCAAGCACCCCTTGTGTCTGTAACTGTACCAAGCACCCCTTGTGTCTGTAACTGTACCAAGCACCCCTTGTGTCTGTAACTGTACCAAGCACCCCTTGTGTCTGTAACTGTACCAAGCACCCCTTGTGTCTGTAACTGTACCAAGCACCCGTTGTGTCTGTAACTGTACCAAGCATCCCTTGTGTCTGTAACTGTACCAAGCATCCCTCCTGTCTGTAACTGTACCAAGCACCCCTTGTGTCTGTAACTGTATGTACCAAGCACCCCTTGTGTCTGTAACTGTACTAAGCACCCCTTGTGTCTGTAACTGTACCAAGCATCCCTTGTGTCTGTAACTGTACCAAGCACCCCTTGTGTCTGTAACTGTACCAAGCACCCCTTGTGTCTGTAACTGTACCAAGCACCCCTTGTGTCTGTAACTGTACCAAGCACCCCTTGTGTCTGTAACTGTACCAAGCACCCCTTGTGTCTGCAACTGTATGTACCAAGCATCCCTTATGTCTGTAACTGTACCAAGCATCCCTTGTGTCTGTAACTGTACCAAGCACCCCTTATGTCTGTAACTGTACCAAGCACCCCTTATGTTTGTAAAGCATTACCAAGCATCCCTTATGTCTGTAACTGTACCAAGCACCCCTTATGTCTTAAACTGTACCAAGCACCCCTTGTGTCTGTAACTGTACCAAGCACCCCTTGTGTCTGTAACTGTACCAAGCACCCCTTGTGTCTGTAAATGTACCAAGCACCCCTTATGTTTGTAAAGCATTACCAAGCATCCCTTATGTCTGTAACTGTGCCAAGCACCCCTTATGACTGTAACTGTACCAAGCACCCCTTATGTCTGTAACTGTACCAAGCATCCCTTATGTCTGTAACTGTACCAAGAACCCCTTATGTCTGTAACTGTACCAAGCACCCCTTATGTCTGTAAAGCGTTACCAAGCATCCCTTATGTCTGTAACTGTACCAAGCAACCCTTGTCTGTAACTGTACCAAGCATCCCTTGTGTCTGTAACTGTACCAAGCATGCGTTGCGTCTGTAACTGTACCAAGCAACCCGTCTGTAACTGTTCCAAGCATCCCTTATGTCTGTAACTGTACCAAGCACCCCTTATGTCTGTAACTGTACCAAGCTCCCCTTATGTCTGTAACTATACCAAGCATCCCTTGTGTCTGTAACTGTACCAAGCACCCCTTATGTCTGTAACTGTACCAAGCACCCCTTATGTCTGTAACTGTACCAAGCACCCCTTGTGTCTGTAACTGTACCAAGCACCCCTTATGTCTGTAACTGTACCAAGCACCCCTTATGTCTGTAACTGTACCAAGCACCACTTATGTCTGTAAAGCTTTACCAAGCACCCATTATGTCTATAAAGCTTTACCAAGCACTCCTTATATCTGTAACTGTACCAAGCACCCCTTATGTCTGTAAAGCTTTATCAAGCACCCCTTATGTCTGTAACTGTACCAAGCACCCCTTATGTCTGTAACTGTACCAAGCACCCCTTATGTCTATAACTGTACCAAGCACCCCTTATGTCTGTAAAGTTTTACCAAGCACCCCTTATATCTGTAACTGTACCAAGCACCCCTTGTCTGTAACTGTACCAAGCACCTCTTATGTCTGTAACTGTACCAAGCATCCCTTGTGTCTGTAACTGTACCAAGCAACCCTTGTCTGTAACTGTACCAAGCATCCCTTGTGTCTGTAACTGTACCAAGCATGCGTTGCGACTGTAACTGTACCAAGCAACCCCTGTCTGTAACTGTACCAAGCATCCCTTATGTCTGTAACTGTACTAAGCACCCCTTATGTCTGTAACTGTACCAAGCACCCCTTATGTCTGTAACTGTACCAAGCACCCCTTATGTTTGTAAAGCATTACCAAGCACCCCTTATGTCTGTAACTGTACCAAGCACCCCTTGTGTCTGCAACTGTATGTACCAAGCATCCCTTATGTCTGTAACTGTACCAAGCATCCCTTGTGTCTGTAACTGTACCAAGCACCCCTTATCTCTGTAACTGTACCAAGCATCCCTTATGTCTGTAAAGCGTTACCAAGCAGCCCTTGTGTCTGTAACTGTACCAAGCACCCCTTATGTCTGTAACTGTACCAAGCACCCCTTATGTCTGTAACTGTACCAAGCATCCCTTGTGTCTGTAACTGTACCAAGCACCCCTTGTGTCTGTAACTGTACCAAGCACCCCTTGTGTCTGTAACTGTACCAAGCATCCCTTGTGTCGGTAACTGTACCAAACATCCCTTGTGTCGGTAACTGTACCAAGCACCCCTTGTGTCTGTAACTGTATGTACCGAGCACCCCTTGTGTCTGTAACTGTACCAAGCACCCCTTGTGTCTGTAACTGTACCAAGCATCCCTTGTGTCGGTAACTGTACCAAGCACCCCTTATGTCTGTAACTGTACCAAGCACCCCTTGTGTCTGTAACTGTACCAAGCATCCCTTGTGTCTGTAACTGTACCAAGCACCCCTTGTGTCTGTAACTGTACCAAGCATCCCTTGTGTCTGTAACTGTACCAAGCACCCCTTGTGTCTGCAACTGTATGTACCAAGCATCCCTTATGTCTGTAACTGTACCAAGCATCCCTTGTGTCTGTAACTGTACCAAGCACCCCTTATCTCTGTAACTGTACCATGCACCCCTTATGTTTGTAAAGCATTACCAAGCATCCCTTATGTCTGTAACTGTACCAAGCACCCCTTATGTCTGTAACTGTACCAAGCACCCCTTGTGTCTGTAACTGTACCAAGCACCCCTTGTGTCTGTAACTGTACCAAGCACCCCTTATGTTTGTAAAGCATTACCAAGCATCCCTTATATCTGTAACTGTACCAAGCACCCCTTATGACTGTAACTGTACCAAGCACCCCTTATGTCTGTAACTGTACCAAGCATCTCTTATGTCTGTAACTGTACCAAGAATCCCTTGTGTCTGTAACTGCACCAAGCAACCCTTATGTCTGTAACTGTACCGAGCACCCCTTATGTCTGTAACTGTACCAAGCACCCCTTGTGTCTGTAACTGTATGTACCAAGCACCCCTTGTGTCTGTAACTGTACCAAGCATCCCTTGTGTTTGTAAAGCATTACCAAGCACCCCTTATGTCTGTAACTGTACCAAGCACCCCTTATGTCTGTAACTGTACCAAGCATCCCTTATGTCTGTAACTGTACCAAGAACCCCTTATGTCTGTAACTGTACCAAGCATCCCTTATGTCTGTAACTGTACCAAGCATCCCTTATGTCTGTAAAGCTTTACCAAGCACCCCTTATGTCTGTAACTGTAGCAAGCACCCCTTATGTCTGTAACTGTACCAAGCATCCCTTATGTCTGTAAAGCTTTACCAAGCACCCCTTATGTCTGTAACTGTAGCAAGCACCCCTTATGTCTGTAACTGTACCAAGCACCCCTTATGTCTGTAAAGCTTTACCAAGCACCCCTTATGTCTGTAACTGTACCAAGCACCCCTTATGTCTGTAACTGTACCAAGCATCCCTTATGTCTGTAACTGTACCAAGCATCCCTTGTGTCTATAACTGTACCAAGCAACCCTTGTGTCTGTAACTGTACCAAGCATGCGTTGCGTCTGTAACTGTACCAAACAACCCCTGTCTGTAACTGTACCAAGCATCCCTTATGTCTGTAACTGCACTAAGCACCACTTATGTCTGTAACTGTACCAAGCACCCCTTATGTTTGTAAAGCATTACCAAGCACCCCTTATGTCTGTAACTGTACCAAGCACCCCTTATGTCTGTAACTGTACCAATCACCCCTTATGTTTGTAAAGCATTACCAAGCACCCATTATGTCTGTAACTGTACCAAGCACCCCTTATGTCTGTAAAGTGTTACCAAGCATCCCTTATGTCTGTAACTGTACCAAGCACCCTTTATGTCTGTAACTGTACCAAGCATCCCTTATGTCTGTAAAGCGTTACCAAGCACCCCTTGTGTCTGTAACTGTACCAAGCACCCCTTATGTCTGTAACTGTACCAAGCACCCCTTATGTCTGTAACTGTACCAAGCATCCCTTGTGTCTGTAACTGTACCAAGCACCCCTTGTGTCTGTAACTGTACCAAGCACCCCTTGTGTCTGTAACTGTACCAAGCACACCTTGTGTCTGTAACTGTACCAAGCATCCCTTGTGTCGGTAACTGTACCAAGCATCCCTTGTGTCGGTAACTGTACCAAGCACCCCTTGTGTCTGTAACTGTACCAAGCACCCCTTGTGTCTGTAACTGTACCAAGCACCCCTTATGTTTGTAAAGCATTACCAAGCACCCCTTATGACTGTAACTGTACCAAGCACCCCTTATGTCTGTAACTGTACCAAGCATCCCTTATGTCTGTAACTGTACCAAGCACCCCTTATGTCTGTAACTGTACCAAGCACCCCTTATGTCTGTAAAGCGTTACCAAGCACCCCTTATGTCTGTAAATGTACCAAGCATCCCTTGTGTCTGTATCTGCACCAAGCACCCCTTATGTCTGTAACTGTACCGAGCACCCCTTATGTCTGTAACTGTACCGAGCATCCCTTCTGTCTGTAACTGTACCGAGCATCCCTTGTGTCTGTAACTGTACCGAGCATCCCTTGTGTCTGTAACTGTACCGAGCAACCCTTATGTCTGTAACTGTACCAAGCACCCCTTATGTCTGTAAAGCTTTACCAAGCACCCCTTACTTCTGTAACTGTACCAAGCATCCCTTGTGTCTGTAACTGTACCAAGCATCCCTTGTCTGTAACTGTACCAAACATCCCTTATATCTGTAACTGTACTAAGCACCCCTTATGTCTGTAAAGCTTTACCAAGCACCCATTATGTTTTTAAAGCTTTACCAAGCACCCCTTATATCTGTAACTGTACCAAGCACCCCTTATGTCTGTAAAGCTTTATCAAGCACCCCTTATGTCTGTAACTGTACCAAGCATCCCTTATGTCTGTAACTGTACCAAGCAACCCTTATGTCTGTAACTGTACCAAGCATCCCTTATGTCTGTAACTGTACCAAGCACCCCTTATGTCTGTAACTGTACCAAGCACCCCTTGTGTCTGTAACTGTACCAAGCACCCCTTATGTCTGTAACTGTACCAAGCATCCCTTATGTCTGTAACTGTACCAAGCACCCCTTATGTCTGTAAAGCTTTACCAAGCACCCATTATGTCTATAAAGCTTTACCAAGCACCCTTTATATCTGTAACTGTACCAAGCACCCCTTATGTCTGTAAAGCTTTATCAAGCACCCCTTATGTCTGTAACTGTACCAAGCACCCCTTGTCTGTAACTGTACCAAGCACCCCTTATGTCTGTAACTGTACCAAGCATCCCTTGTGTCTGTAACTGTACCAAGCAACCCTTGTCTGTAACAGAACCAAGCATCCCTTGTGTCTGTAACTGTACAAAGCATGCGTTGCGACTGTAACTGTACCAAGCAACCCCTGTCTGTAACTGTACCAAGCATCCCTTATGTCTGTAACTGTACTAAGCACCCCTTATGTCTGTAACTGTACCAAGCACCCCTTATGTCTGTAACTGTACCAAGCACCCCTTATGTTTGTAAAGCATTACCAAGCACCCCTTATGTCTGTAACTGTACCAAGCACTCCTTATGTCTGTAAAGTGTTACCAAGCATCCCTTCTGTCTGTAACTGTACCAAGCACCCTTTATGTCTGTAACTGTACCAAGCATCCCTTATGTCTGTAAAGCGTTACCAAGCACCCCTTGTGTCTGTAACTGTACCAAGCACCCCTTATGTCTGTAACTGTACCAAGCACCCCTTGTGTCTGTAACTGTACCAAGCACCCCTTGTGTCTGTAACTGTACCAAGCACCCCTTGTGTCTGTAACTGTACCAAGCACCCCTTGTGTCTGTAAATGTACCAAGCACCCCTTATGTTTGTAAAGCATTACCAAGCATCCCTTATGTCTGTAACTGTGCCAAGCACCCCTTATGACTGTAACTGTACCAAGCACCCCTTATGTCTGTAACTGTACCAAGCATCCCTTATGTCTGTAACTGTACCAAGAACCCCTTATGTCTGTAACTGTACCAAGCACCCCTTATGTCTGTAAAGCGTTACCAAGCATCCCTTTTGTCTGTAACTGTACCAAGCAACCCTTGTCTGTAACTGTACCAAGCATCCCTTGTGTCTGTAACTGTACCAAGCATGCGTTGCGTCTGTAACTGTACCAAGCAACCCGTCTGTAACTGTTCCAAGCATCCCTTATGTCTGTAACTGTACCAAGCACCCCTTATGTCTGTAACTGTACCAAGCTCCCCTTATGTCTGTAACTGTACCAAGCATCCCTTGTGTCTGTAACTGTACCAAGCACCCCTTATGTCTGTAACTGTACCAAGCACCCCTTATGTCTGTAACTGTACCAAGCACCCCTTGTGTCTGTAACTGTACCAAGCACCCCTTATGTCTGTAACTGTACCTAGCACCCCTTATGTCTGTAACTGTACCAAGCACCACTTATGTCTGTAAAGCTTTACCAAGCACCCATTATGTCTATAAAGCTTTACCAAGCACTCCTTATATCTGTAACTGTACCAAGCACCCCTTATGTCTGTAAAGCTTTATCAAGCACCCCTTATGTCTGTAACTGTACCAAGCACCCCTTATGTCTGTAACTGTACCAAGCACCCCTTATGTCTATAACTGTACCAAGCACCCCTTATGTCTGTAAAGTTTTACCAAGCACCCCTTATATCTGTAACTGTACCAAGCACCCCTTGTCTGTAACTGTACCAAGCACCTCTTATGTCTGTAACTGTACCAAGCATCCCTTGTGTCTGTAACTGTACCAAGCAACCCTTGTCTGTAACTGTACCAAGCATCCCTTGTGTCTGTAACTGTACCAAGCATGCGTTGCGACTGTAACTGTACCAAGCAACCCCTGTCTGTAACTGTACCAAGCATCCCTTATGTCTGTAACTGTACTAAGCACCCCTTATGTCTGTAACTGTACCAAGCACCCCTTATGTCTGTAACTGTACCAAGCACCCCTTATGTTTGTAAAGCATTACCAAGCACCCCTTATGTCTGTAACTGTACCAAGCACCCCTTATGTCTGTAAAGTGTTACCAAGCATCCCTTATGTCTGTAACTGTACCAAGCATCCCTTATGTCTGTAACTGTACCAAGCATCCCTTATGTCTGTAAAGCGTTACCAAGCAGCCCTTGTGTCTGTAACTGTACCAAGCACCCCTTATGTCTGTAACTGTACCAAGCACCCCTTATGTCTGTAACTGTACCAAGCATCCCTTGTGTCTGTAACTGTACCAAGCACCCCTTGTGTCTGTAACTGTACCAAGCACCCCTTGTGTCTGTAACTGTACCAAGCATCCCTTGTGTCGGTAACTGTACCAAGCATCCCTTGTGTCGGTAACTGTACCTAGCACCCCTTGTGTCTGTAACTGTACCAAGCACCCCTTGTGTCTGTACCTGTATGTACCGAGCACCCCTTGTGTCTGTAACTGTACCAAGCATCCCTTGTGTCGGTAACTGTACCAAGCACCCCTTATGTCTGTAACTGTACCAAGCACCCCTTGTGTCTGTAACTGTACCAAGCACCCCTTGTGTCTGTAACTGTACCAAGCACCCCTTATGTCTATAACTGTACCAAGCACCCCTTATGTCTGTAAAGTTTTACCAAGCACCCCTTATATCTGTAACTGTACCAAGCACCCCTTGTCTGTAACTGTACCAAGCACCTCTTATGTCTGTAACTGTACCAAGCATCCCTTGTGTCTGTAACTGTACCAAGCAACCCTTGTCTGTAACTGTACCAAGCATCCCTTGTGTCTAACTGTACCAAGCATGCGTTGCGACTGTAACTATACCAAGCAACCCCTGTCTGTAACTGTACCAAGCATCCCTTATGTCTGTAACTGTACCAAGCACCCCTTATGTCTGTAACTGTACCAAGCACCCCTTATGTCTGTAACTGTACCAAGCACCCCTTATGTTTGTAAAGCATTACCAAGCACCCCTTATGTCTGTAACTGTACCAAGCACCCCTTATGTCTGTAAAGTGTTACCAAGCATCCCTTATGTCTGTAACTGTACCAAGCATCCCTTATGTCTGTAACTGTACCAAGCATCCCTTATGTCTGTAAAGCGTTACCAAGCAGCCCTTGTGTCTGTAACTGTACCAAGCACCCCTTATGTCTGTAACTGTACCAAGCACCCCTTATGTCTGTAACTGTACCAAGCATCCCTTGTGTCTGTAACTGTACCAAGCACCCCTTGTGTCTGTAACTGTACCAAGCACCCCTTGTGTCTGTAACTGTACCAAGCATCCCTTGTGTCGGTAACTGTACCAAACATCCCTTGTGTCGGTAACTGTACCAAGCACCCCTTGTGTCGGTAACTGTACCAAGCACCCCTTGTGTCTGTAACTGTATGTACCGAGCACCCCTTGTGTCTGTAACTGTACCAAGCACCCCTTGTGTCTGTAACTGTACCAAGCATCCCTTGTGTCGGTAACTGTACCAAGCACCCCTTATGTCTGTAACTGTACCAAGCACCCCTTGTGTCTGTAACTGTACCAAGCATCCCTTGTGTCTGTAACTGTACCAAGCACCCCTTGTGTCTGTAACTGTACCAAGCATCCCTTGTGTCTGTAACTGTACCAAGCACCCCTTGTGTCTGCAACTGTATGTACCAAGCATCCCTTATGTCTGTAACTGTACCAAGCATCCCTTGTGTCTGTAACTGTACCAAGCACCCCTTATCTCTGTAACTGTACCAAGCACCCCTTATGTTTGTAAAGCATTACCAAGCATCCCTTATGTCTGTAACTGTACCAAGCACCCCTTATGTCTGTAACTGTTTCAAGCACCCCTTGTGTCTGTAACTGTACCAAGCACCCCTTGTGTCTGTAACTGTACCAAGCACCCCTTGTGTCTGTAACTGTACCAAGCACCCCTTGTGTCTGTAACTGTACCAAGCACCCCTTGTGTCTGTAACTGTACCAAGCACCCCTTATGTTTGTAAAGCATTACCAAGCATCCCTTATATCTGTAACTGTACCAAGCACCCCTTATGACTGTAACTGTACCAAGCACCCCTTATGACTGTAACTGTACCAAGCACCCCTTATGTCTGTAAAGCTTTACCAAGCACCCCTTATGTCTGTAACTGTAGCAAGCACCCCTTATGTCTGTAACTGTACCAAGCACCCCTTATGTCTGTAAAGCTTTACCAAGCACCCCTTATGTCTGTAACTGTACCAAGCACCCCTTATGTCTGTAACTGTACCAAGCATCCCTTATGTCTGTAACTGTACCAAGCATCCCTTGTGTCTGTAACTGTACCAAGCAACCCTTCTCTGTAACTGTACCAAGCATCCCTTGTGTCTGTAACTGTACCAAGCATGCGTTGCGTCTGTAACTGTACCAAACAACCCCTGTCTGTAACTGTACCAAGCATCCCTTATGTCTGTAACTGTACTAAGCACCCCTTATGTCTGTAACTGTACCAAGCACCCCTTATGTTTGTAAAGCATTACCAAGCACCCCTTATGTCTGTAACTGTACCAAGCACCCCTTATGTCTGTAACTGTACCAATCACCCCTTATGTTTGTAAAGCATTACCAAGCACCCATTATGTCTGTAACTGTACCAAGCACCCCTTATGTCTGTAAAGTGTTACCAAGCATCCCTTATGTCTGTAACTGTACCAAGCACCCTTTATGTCTGTAACTGTACCAAGCATCCCTTATGTCTGTAAAGAGTTACCAAGCACCCCTTGTGTCTGTAACTGTACCAAGCACCCCTTATGTCTGTAACTGTACCAAGCATCCCTTGTGTCTGTAACTGTACCAAGCACCCCTTATGTCTGTAACTGTACCAAGCATCCCTTGTGTCGGTAACTGTACCAAGCATCCCTTGTGTCGGTAACTGTACCAAGCACCCCTTGTGTCTGTAACTGTACCAAGCACCCCTTGTGTCTGTAACTGTACCAAGCACCACTTGTGTCTGTAACTGTATGTACCAAGCATCCCTTGTGTCTGTAACTGTACCAAGCACCCCTTATGTTTGTAAAGCATTACCAAGCACCCCTTATGACTGTAACTGTACCAAGCACCCCTTATGTCTGTAACTGTACCAAGCATCCCTTATGTCTGTAACTGTACCAAGAACCCCTTATGTCTGTAACTGTACCAAGCACCCCTTATGTCTGTAAAGCGTTACCAAGCACCCCTTATGTCTGTAACTGTACCAAGCATCCCTTGTGTCTGTATCTGCACCAAGCACCCCTTATGTCTGTAACTGTACCGAGCACCCCTTATGTCTGTAACTGTACCGAGCATCCCTTGTGTCTGTAACTGTACCGAGCATCCCTTCTGTCTGTAACTGTACCGAGCATCCCTTGTGTCTGTAACTGTACCGAGCATCCCTTGTGTCTGTAACTGTACCGAGCAACCCTTATGTCTGTAACTGTACCAAGCACCCCTTATGTCTGTAACTGTACCAAGCATCCCTTGTGTCTGTAACTGTACCAAGCATCCCTTGTCTGTAACTGTACCAAACATCCCTTATATCTGTAACTGTACTAAGCACCCCTTATGTCTGTAAAGCTTTACCAAGCACCCATTATGTTTTTAAAGCTTTACCAAGCACCCCTTATATCTGTAACTGTACCAAGCACCCCTTATGTCTGTAAAGCTTTATCAAGCACCCCTTATGTCTGTAACTGTACCAAGCATCCCTTATGTCTGTAACTGTACCAAGCAACCCTTATGTCTGTAACTGTACCAAGCATCCCTTATGTCTGTAAAGCTTTACCAAGCACCCCTTATGTCTGTAACTGTAGCAAGCACCCCTTATGTCTGTAACTGTACCAAGCACCCCTTATGTTTGTAAAGCATTACCAAGCACCCCTTATGTCTGTAACTGTACCAAGCACCCCTTATGTTTGTAAAGCATTACCAAGCACCCCTTATGTCTGTAACTGTACCAAGCACTCCTTATGTCTGTAAAGTGTTACCAAGCATCCCTTATGTCTGTAACTGTACCAAGCACCCTTTATGTCTGTAACTGTACCATGCATCCCTTATTTCTGTAAAGCATTACCAAGCACCCCTTGTGTCTGTAACTGTACCAAGCACCCCTTATGTCTGTAACTGTACCAAGCATCCCTTGTGTCTGTAACTGTACCAAGCACCCCTTGTGTCTGTAACTGTACCAAGCACCCCTTGTGTCTGTAACTGTACCAAGCATCCCTTGTATCGGTAACTGTACCAAGCACCCCTTGTGTCGTTAACTGTACCAAGCACCCCTTGTGTCTGTAACTGTACCAAGCATCCCTTATGTCTGTAACTGTACCAAGCACCCCTTGTGTCTGTAACTGTATGCACCAAGCACCCCTTGTGTCTGTAACTGTACCAAGCACCCCTTGTGTCGGTAACTGTACCAAGCATCCCTTGTGTCGGTAACTGTACCAAGCATCCCTTTTGTCTGTAACTGTACCAAGCACCCCTTGTGTCTGTAACTGTACCAAGCATGCGTTGCATCTGTAACTGTACCAAGCAACCCGTCTGTAACTGTTCCAAGCACCCCTTATGTCTGTAACTGTACCAAGCACCCCTTATGTCTGTAACTGTACCAAGCACCCCTTATGTCTGTAACTGTACCAAGCATCCCTTGTGTCTGTAACTGTACCAAGCACCCCTTATGTCTGTAACTGTACCAAGCACCCCTTATGTCTGTAACTGTACCAAGCACCCCTTGTGTCTGTAACTGTACCAAGCACCCCTTATGTCTGTAACTGTACCAAGCATCCCTTATGTCTGTAACTGTACCAAGCACCCCTTATGTCTGTAAAGCTTTACCAAGCACCCATTATGTCTATAAAGCTTTACCAAGCACCCTTTATATCTGTAACTGTACCAACCACCCCTTATGTCTGTAAAGCTTTATCAAGCACCCCTTATGTCTGTAACTGTACCAAGCACCCCTTGTCTGTAACTGTACCAAGCACCCCTTATGTCTGTAACTGTACCAAGCATCCCTTGTGTCTGTAACTGTACCAAGCAACCCTTGTCTGTAACAGAACCAAGCATCCCTTGTGTCTGTAACTGTACCAAGCATGCGTTGCGACTGTAACTGTACCAAGCAACCCCTGTCTGTAACTGTACCAAGCATCCCTTATGTCTGTAACTGTACTAAGCACCCCTTATGTCTGTAACTGTACCAAGCACCCCTTATGTCTGTAACTGTACCAAGCACCCCTTATGTTTGTAAAGCATTACCAAGCACCCCTTATGTCTGTAACTGTACCAAGCACTCCTTATGTCTGTAAAGTGTTACCAAGCATCCCTTCTGTCTGTAACTGTACCAAGCACCCTTTATGTCTGTAACTGTACCAAGCATCCCTTATGTCTGTAAAGCGTTACCAAGCACCCCTTGTGTCTGTAACTGTACCAAGCACCCCTTATGTCTGTAACTGTACCAAGCACCCCTTGTGTCTGTAACTGTACCAAGCACCCCTTGTGTCTGTAACTGTACCAAGCACCCCTTGTGTCTGTAACTGTACCAAGCACCCCTTGTGTCTGTAACTGTACCAAGCACCCCTTGTGTCTGTAACTGTACCAAGCACCCCTTGTGTCTGTAACTGTACCAAGCACCCCTTGTGTCTGTAACTGTACAAAGCACCCCTTGTGTCTGTAACTGTACCAAGCACCCCTTGTGTCTGTAACTGTACCAAGCATCCCTTGTGTCTGTAACTGTACCAAGCATCCCTTCTGTCTGTAACTGTACCAAGCACCCCTTGTGTCTGTAACTGTATGTACCAAGCACCCCTTGTGTCTGTAACTGTACCAAGCACCCCTTGTGTCTGTAACTGTACCAAGCATCCCTTGTGTCTGTAACTGTACCAAGCACCCCTTGTGTCTGTAACTGTACCAAGCACCCCTTGTGTCTGTAACTGTACCAAGCACCCCTTGTGTCTGTAACTGTACCAAGCACCCCTTGTGTCTGCAACTGCATGTACCAAGCATCCCTTATGTCTGTAACTGTACCAAGCATCCCTTGTGTCTGTAACTGTACCAAGCACCCCTTATGTCTGTAACTGTACCAAGCACCCCTTATGTTTGTAAAGCATTACCAAGCATCCCTTATGTCTGTAACTGTACCAAGCACCCCTTATGTCTTAAACTGTACCAAGCACCCCTTGTGTCTGTAACTGTACCAAGCACCCCTTGTGTCTGTAACTGTACCAAGCACCCCTTGTGTCTGTAAATGTACCAAGCACCCCTTATGTTTGTAAAGCATTACCAAGCATCCCTTATGTCTGTAACTGTGCCAAGCACCCCTTATGACTGTAACTGTACCAAGCACCCCTTATGTCTGTAACTGTACCAAGCATCCCTTATGTCTGTAACTGTACCAAGAACCCCTTATGTCTGTAACTGTACCAAGCACCCCTTATGTCTGTAAAGCGTTACCAAGCATCCCTTATGTCTGTAACTGTACCAAGCAACCCTTGTCTGTAACTGTACCAAGCATCCCTTGTGTCTGTAACTGTACCAAGCATGCGTTGCGTCTGTAACTGTACCAAGCAACCCGTCTGTAACTGTTCCAAGCATCCCTTATGTCTGTAACTGTACCAAGCACCCCTTATGTCTGTAACTGTACCAAGCTCCCCTTATGTCTGTAACTATACCAAGCATCCCTTGTGTCTGTAACTGTACCAAGCACCCCTTATGTCTGTAACTGTACCAAGCACCCCTTATGTCTGTAACTGTACCAAGCACCCCTTGTGTCTGTAACTGTACCAAGCACCCCTTATGTCTGTAACTGTACCAAGCACCCCTTATGTCTGTAACTGTACCAAGCACCACTTATGTCTGTAAAGCTTTACCAAGCACCCATTATGTCTATAAAGCTTTACCAAGCACTCCTTATATCTGTAACTGTACCAAGCACCCCTTATGTCTGTAAAGCTTTATCAAGCACCCCTTATGTCTGTAACTGTACCAAGCACCCCTTATGTCTGTAACTGTACCAAGCACCCCTTATGTCTATAACTGTACCAAGCACCCCTTATGTCTGTAAAGTTTTACCAAGCACCCCTTATATCTGTAACTGTACCAAGCACCCCTTGTCTGTAACTGTACCAAGCACCTCTTATGTCTGTAACTGTACCAAGCATCCCTTGTGTCTGTAACTGTACCAAGCAACCCTTGTCTGTAACTGTACCAAGCATCCCTTGTGTCTGTAACTGTACCAAGCATGCGTTGCGACTGTAACTGTACCAAGCAACCCCTGTCTGTAACTGTACCAAGCATCCCTTATGTCTGTAACTGTACTAAGCACCCCTTATGTCTGTAACTGTACCAAGCACCCCTTATGTCTGTAACTGTACCAAGCACCCCTTATGTTTGTAAAGCATTACCAAGCACCCCTTATGTCTGTAACTGTACCAAGCACCCCTTATGTCTGTAAAGTGTTACCAAGCATCCCTTATGTCTGTAACTGTACCAAGCATCCCTTATGTCTGTAACTGTACCAAGCATCCCTTATGTCTGTAAAGCGTTACCAAGCAGCCCTTGTGTCTGTAACTGTACCAAGCACCCCTTATGTCTGTAACTGTACCAAGCACCCCTTATGTCTGTAACTGTACCAAGCATCCCTTGTGTCTGTAACTGTAGCAAGCACCCCTTGTGTCTGTAACTGTACCAAGCACCCCTTGTGTCTGTAACTGTACCAAGCATCCCTTGTGTCGGTAACTGTACCAAGCATCCCTTGTGTCGGTAACTGTACCTAGCACCCCTTGTGTCTGTAACTGTACCAAGCACCCCTTGTGTCTGTAACTGTATGTACCGAGCACCCCTTGTGTCTGTAACTGTACCAAGCATCCCTTGTGTCGGTAACTGTACCAAGCACCCCTTATGTCTGTAACTGTACCAAGCACCCCTTGTGTCTGTAACTGTACCAAGCACCCCTTGTGTCTGTAACTGTACCAAGCATCCCTTGTGTCGGTAACTGTACCAAGCATCCCTTGTGTCGGTAACTGTACCTAGCACCCCTTGTGTCTGTAACTGTACCAAGCACCCCTTATGTCTATAACTGTACCAAGCACCCCTTATGTCTGTAAAGTTTTACCAAGCACCCCTTATATCTGTAACTGTACCAAGCACCCCTTGTCTGTAACTGTACCAAGCACCTCTTATGTCTGTAACTGTACCAAGCATCCCTTGTGTCTGTAACTGTACCAAGCAACCCTTGTCTGTAACTGTACCAAGCATCCCTTGTGTCTGTAACTGTACCAAGCATGCGTTGCGACTGTAACTATACCAAGCAACCCCTGTCTGTAACTGTACCAAGCATCCCTTATGTCTGTAACTGTACTAAGCACCCCTTATGTCTGTAACTGTACCAAGCACCCCTTATGTCTGTAACTGTACCAAGCACCCCTTATGTTTGTAAAGCATTACCAAGCACCCCTTATGTCTGTAACTGTACCAAGCACCCCTTATGTCTGTAAAGTGTTACCAAGCATCCCTTATGTCTGTAACTGTACCAAGCATCCCTTATGTCTGTAACTGTACCAAGCATCCCTTATGTCTGTAAAGCGTTACCAAGCAGCCCTTGTGTCTGTAACTGTACCAAGCACCCCTTATGTCTGTAACTGTACCAAGCACCCCTTATGTCTGTAACTGTACCAAGCATCCCTTGTGTCTGTAACTGTACCAAGCACCCCTTGTGTCTGTAACTGTACCAAGCACCCCTTGTGTCTGTAACTGTACCAAGCATCCCTTGTGTCGGTAACTGTACCAAACATCCCTTGTGTCGGTAACTGTACCAAGCACCCCTTGTGTCTGTAACTGTATGTACCGAGCACCCCTTGTGTCTGTAACTGTACCAAGCACCCCTTGTGTCTGTAACTGTACCAAGCATCCCTTGTGTCGGTAACTGTACCAAGCACCCCTTATGTCTGTAACTGTACCAAGCACCCCTTGTGTCTGTAACTGTACCAAGCATCCCTTGTGTCTGTAACTGTACCAAGCACCCCTTGTGTCTGTAACTGTACCAAGCATCCCTTGTGTCTGTAACTGTACCAAGCACCCCTTGTGTCTGCAACTGTATGTACCAAGCATCCCTTATGTCTGTAACTGTACCAAGCATCCCTTGTGTCTGTAACTGTACCAAGCACCCCTTATCTCTGTAACTGTACCATGCACCCCTTATGTTTGTAAAGCATTACCAAGCATCCCTTATGTCTGTAACTGTACCAAGCACCCCTTATGTCTGTAACTGTTTCAAGCACCCCTTGTGTCTGTAACTGTACCAAGCACCCCTTGTGTCTGTAACTGTACCAAGCACCCCTTATGTTTGTAAAGCATTACCAAGCATCCCTTATATCTGTAACTGTACCAAGCACCCCTTATGACTGTAACTGTACCAAGCACCCCTTATGTCTGTAACTGTACCAAGCATCCCTTATGTCTGTAACTGTACCAAGAACCCCTTATGTCTGTAACTGTACCAAGCACCCCTTATGTCTGTAAAGCGTTACCAAGCATCTCTTATGTCTGTAACTGTACCAAGAATCCCTTGTGTCTGTAACTGCACCAAGCAACCCTTATGTCTGTAACTGTACCGAGCACCCCTTATGTCTGTAACTGTACCAAGCACCCCTTGTGTCTGTAACTGTATGAACCAAGCACCCCTTGTGTCTGTAACTGTACCAAGCATCCCTTGTGTTTGTAAAGCATTACCAAGCACCCCTTATGTCTGTAACTGTACCAAGCACCCCTTATGTCTGTAGCTGTACCAAGCATCCCTTATGTCTGTAACTGTACCAAGAACCCCTTATGTCTGTAACTGTACCAAGCATCCCTTATGTCTGTAACTGTACCAAGCATCCCTTATGTCTGTAAAGCTTTACCAAGCACCCCTTATGTCTGTAACTGTAGCAAGCACCCCTTATGTCTGTAACTGTACCAAGCATCCCTTATATCTGTAAAGCTTTACCAAGCACCCCTTATGTCTGTAACTGTAGCAAGCACCCCTTATGTCTGTAACTGTACCAAGCACCCCTTATGTCTGTAAAGCTTTACCAAGCACCCCTTATGTCTGTAACTGTACCAAGCACCCCTTATGTCTGTAACTGTACCAAGCATCCCTTATGTCTGTAACTGTACCAAGCATCCCTTGTGTCTGTAACTGTACCAAGCAACCCTTCTCTGTAACTGTACCAAGCATCCCTTGTGTCTGTAACTGTACCAAGCATGCGTTGCGTCTGTAACTGTACCAAACAACCCCTGTCTGTAACTGTACCAAGCATCCCTTATGTCTGTAACTGTACTAAGCACCCCTTATGTCTGTAACTGTACCAAGCACCCCTTATGTTTGTAAAGCATTACCAAGCACCCCTTATGTCTGTAACTGTACCAAGCACCCCTTATGTCTGTAACTGTACCAATCACCCCTTATGTTTGTAAAGCATTACCAAGCACCCATTATGTCTGTAACTGTAACAAGCACCCCTTATGTCCGTAAAGTGTTGCCAAGCATCCCTTATGTCTGTAACTGTACCAAGCACCCTTTATGTCTGTAACTGTACCAAGCATCCCTTATGTCTGTAAAGCGTTACCAAGCACCCCTTGTGTCTGTAACTGTACCAAGCACCCCTTATGTCTGTAACTGTACCAAGCACCCCTTATGTCTGTAACTGTACCAAGCATCCCTTGTGTCTGTAACTGTACCAAGCACCCCTTGTGTCTGTAACTGTACCAAGCACCCCTTGTGTCTGTAACTGTACCAAGCACACCTTGTGTCTGTAACTGTACCAAGCATCCCTTGTGTCGGTAACTGTACCAAGCATCCCTTGTGTCGGTAACTGTACCAAGCACCCCTTGTGTCTGTAACTGTACCAAGCACCCCTTGTGTCTGTAACTGTACCAAGCACCACTTGTGTCTGTAACTGTATGTACCAAGCATCCCTTGTGTCTGTAACTGTACCAAGCACCCCTTATGTTTGTAAAGCATTACCAAGCACCCCTTATGACTGTAACTGTACCAAGCACCCCTTATGTCTGTAACTGTACCAAGCATCCCTTATGTCTGTAACTGTACCAAGAACCCCTTATGTCTGTAACTGTACCAAGCACCCCTTATGTCTGTAAAGCGTTACCAAGCACCCCTTATGTCTGTAAATGTACCAAGCATCCCTTGTGTCTGTATCTGCACCAAGCACCCCTTATGTCTGTAACTGTACCGAGCACCCCTTATGTCTGTAACTGTACCGAGCATCCCTTGTGTCTGTAACTGTACCGAGCATCCCTTCTGTCTGTAACTGTACCGAGCATCCCTTATGTCTGTAAAGCTTTACCAAGCACCCCTTACTTCTGTAACTGTACCAAGCATCCCTTGTGTCTGTAACTGTACCAAGCATCCCTTGTCTGTAACTGTACCAAACATCCCTTATATCTGTAACTGTACTAAGCACCCCTTATGTCTGTAAAGCTTTACCAAGCACCCATTATGTTTTTAAAGCTTTACCAAGCACCCCTTATATCTGTAACTGTACCAAGCACCCCTTATGTCTGTAAAGCTTTATCAAGCACCCCTTATGTCTGTAACTGCACCAAGCATCCCTTATGTCTGTAACTGTACCAAGCAACCCTTATGTCTGTAACTGTACCAAGCATCCCTTATGTGTGTAAAGCTTTACCAAGCACCCCTTATGTCTGTAACTGTAGCAAGCACCCCTTATGTCTGTAACTGTACCAAGCACCCCTTATGTCTGTAAAGCTTTATCAAGCACCCCTTATGTCTGTAACTGTACCAAGCACCCCTTATGTCTGTAACTGTACCAAGCATCCCTTATGTCTGTAACTGTACCAAGCATCCCTTGTGTCTGTAACTGTACCAAGCAACCCTTCTCTGTAACTGTACCAAGCATCCCTTGTGTCTGTAACTGTACCAAGCATGCGTTGCGTCTGTAACTGTACCAAACAACCCCTGTCTGTAACTGTACCAAGCATCCCTTATGTCTGTAACTGTACTAAGCACCCCTTATGTCTGTAACTGTACCAAGCACCCCTTATGTTTGTAAAGCATTACCAAGCACCCCTTATGTCTGTAACTGTACCAAGCACCCCTTATGTCTGTAACTGTACCAATCACCCCTTATGTTTGTAAAGCATTACCAAGCACCCATTATGTCTGTAACTGTACCAAGCACCCCTTATGTCTGTAAAGTGTTACCAAGCATCCCTTATGTCTGTAACTGTACCAAGCACCCTTTATGTCTGTAACTGTACCAAGCATCCCTTATGTCTGTAAAGCGTTACCAAGCACCCCTTGTGTCTGTAACTGTACCAAGCACCCCTTATGTCTGTAACTGTACCAAGCACCCCTTATGTCTGTAACTGTACCAAGCATCCCTTGTGTCTGTAACTGTACCAAGCACCCCTTGTGTCTGTAACTGTACCAAGCACCCCTTGTGTCTGTAACTGTACCAAGCACACCTTGTGTCTGTAACTGTACCAAGCATCCCTTGTGTCGGTAACTGTACCAAGCATCCCTTGTGTCGGTAACTGTACCAAGCACCCCTTGTGTCTGTAACTGTACCAAGCACCCCTTGTGTCTGTAACTGTACCAAGCACCACTTGTGTCTGTAACTGTATGTACCAAGCATCCCTTGTGTCTGTAACTGTACCAAGCACCCCTTATGTCTGTAACTGTACCAAGAACCCTTTATGTCTGTAACTGTACCAAGCACCCCTTATGTCTGTAAAGTGTTACCAAGCACCCCTTATGTCTGTAACTGTACCAAGCATCCCTTGTGTCTGTAACTGCACCAAGCAACCCTTATGTCTGTAACTGTATGTACCAAGCACCCCTTGTGTCTGTAACTGTACCAAGCACCCCTTATGTCTGTAACTGTACCAAGCATCCCTTATGTCTGTAACTGTACCAAGAACCCCTTATGTCTGTAACTGTACCAAGCACCCCTTATGTCTGTAAAGCGTTACCAAGCACCCCTTATGTCTGTAACTGTACCAAGCATCCCTTGTGTCTGTATCTGCACCAAGCACCCCTTATGTCTGTAACTGTACCGAGCACCCCTTATGTCTGTAACTGTACCGAGCATCCCTTGTGTCTGTAACTGTACCGAGCATCCCTTCTGTCTGTAACTGTACCGAGCATCCCTTGTGTCTGTAACTGTACCGAGCATCCCTTGTGTCTGTAACTGTACCGAGCAACCCTTATGTCTGTAACTGTACCAAGCACCCCTTATGTCTGTAAAGCTTTATCAAGCACCCCTTATGTCTGTAACTATACCAACCATCCCTTATGTCTGTAACTGTAGCAAGCACCTCTTATGTCTGTAACTGTACCAAGCACACCTTATGTCTGTAAAGATTTACCAAACACCCCTTATGTCTGTAACTGTACCAAGCTCCCCTTATGTCTGTAACTATACCAAGCATCCCTCGGGTCTGTAACTGCACCAAGCATCCCTTGTGTCTGTAACTGCACCAAGCATCCCTTGTGTCTGTAACTGCACCAAGCATCCCTTGTGTCTGTAACTGTACCGAGCATCCCTTGTCTGTAACTGTACCGAGCACCCCTTATGTCTGTAACTGTACCAAGCAACCCTTGTCTGTAACTGTATCAAGCATCCCTTATGTCTGTAACTGTACCAAGCACCCCTTATGTTTGTAAAGCATTACCAAGCATCCCTTATATCTGTAACTGTACCAAGCACCCCTTATGACTGTAACTGTACCAAGCACCCCTTATGTCTGTAACTGTACCAAGCATCCCTTATGTCTGTAACTGTACCAAGAACCCCTTATGTCTGTAACTGTACCAAGCACCCCTTATGTCTGTAAAGCGTTACCAAGCATCTCTTATGTCTGTAACTGTACCAAGAATCCCTTGTGTCTGTAACTGCACCAAGCAACCCTTATGTCTGTAACTGTACCGAGCACCCCTTATGTCTGTAACTGTACCAAGCACCCCTTGTGTCTGTAACTGTATGTACCAAGCACCCCTTGTGTCTGTAACTGTACCAAGCATCCCTTGTGTTTGTAAAGCATTACCAAGCACCCCTTATGTCTGTAACTGTACCAAGCACCCCTTATGTCTGTAACTGTACCAAGCATCCCTTATGTCTGTAACTGTACCAAGAATCCCTTATGTCTGTAACTGTACCAAGCATCCCTTATGTCTGTAACTGTACCAAGCATCCCTTATGTCTGTAAAGCTTTACCAAGCACCCCTTATGTCTGTAACTGTACCAAGCACCCCTTATGTCTGTAACTGTACCAAGCATCCCTTATGTCTGTAAAGCTTTACCAAGCACCCCTTATGTCTGTAACTGTAGCAAGCACCCCTTATGTCTGTAACTGTACCAAGCACCCCTTATGTCTGTAAAGCTTTACCAAGCACCCCTTATGTCTGTAACTGTACCAAGCACCCCTTATGTCTGTAACTGTACCAAGCATCCCTTATGTCTGTAACTGTACCAAGCATCCCTTGTGTCTGTAACTGTACCAAGCAACCCTTCTCTGTAACTGTACCAAGCATCCCTTGTGTCTGTAACTGTACCAAGCATGCGTTGCGTCTGTAACTGTACCAAACAACCCCTGTCTGTAACTGTACCAAGCATCCCTTATGTCTGTAACTGTACTAAGCACCCCTTATGTCTGTAACTGTACCAAGCACCCCTTATGTTTGTAAAGCATTACCAAGCACCCCTTATGTCTGTAACTGTACCAAGCACCCCTTATGTCTGTAACTGTACCAATCACCCCTTATGTTTGTAAAGCATTACCAAGCACCCATTATGTCTGTAACTGTACCAAGCACCCCTTATGTCTGTAAAGTGTTGCCAAGCATCCCTTATGTCTGTAACTGTACCAAGCACCCTTTATGTCTGTAACTGTACCAAGCATCCCTTATGTCTGTAAAGCGTTACCAAGCACCCCTTGTGTCTGTAACTGTACCAAGCACCCCTTATGTCTGTAACTGTACCAAGCACCCCTTATGTCTGTAACTGTACCAAGCATCCCTTGTGTCTGTAACTGTACCAAGCACCCCTTGTGTCTGTAACTGTACCAAGCACCCCTTGTGTCTGTAACTGTACCAAGCACACCTTGTGTCTGTAACTGTACCAAGCATCCCTTGTGTCGGTAACTGTACCAAGCATCCCTTGTGTCGGTAACTGTACCAAGCACCCCTTGTGTCTGTAACTGTACCAAGCACCCCTTGTGTCTGTAACTGTACCAAGCACCACTTGTGTCTGTAACTGTATGTACCAAGCATCCCTTGTGTCTGTAACTGTACCAAGCACCCCTTATGTTTGTAAAGCATTACCAAGCACCCCTTATGACTGTAACTGTACCAAGCACCCCTTATGTCTGTAACTGTACCAAGCATCCCTTATGTCTGTAACTGTACCAAGAACCCCTTATGTCTGTAACTGTACCAAGCACCCCTTATGTCTGTAAAGCATTACCAAGCACCCCTTATGTCTGTAAATGTACCAAGCATCCCTTGTGTCTGTATCTGCACCAAGCACCCCTTATGTCTGTAACTGTACCGAGCACCCCTTATGTCTGTAACTGTACCGAGCATCCCTTGTGTCTGTAACTGTACCGAGCATCCCTTCTGTCTGTAACTGTACCGAGCATCCCTTGTGTCTGTAACTGTACCGAGCATCCCTTGTGTCTGTAACTGTACCGAGCAACCCTTATGTCTGTAACTGTACCAAGCACCCCTTATGTCTGTAAAGCTTTACCAAGCACCCCTTACTTCTGTAACTGTACCAAGCATCCCTTGTGTCTGTAACTGTACCAAGCATCCCTTGTCTGTAACTGTACCAAACATCCCTTATATCTGTAACTGTACTAAGCACCCCTTATGTCTGTAAAGCTTTACCAAGCACCCATTATGTTTTTAAAGCTTTACCAAGCACCCCTTATATCTGTAACTGTACCAAGCACCCCTAATGTCTGTAAAGCTTTATCAAGCACCCCTTATGTCTGTAACTGTACCAAGCATCCCTTATGTCTGTAACTGTACCAAGCAACCCTTATGTCTGTAACTGTACCAAGCATCCCTTATGTCTGTAAAGCTTTAGCAAGCACCCCTTATGTCTGTAACTGTAGCAAGCACCCCTTATGTCTGTAACTGTACCAAGCACCCCTTATGTCTGTAAAGCTTTATCAAGCACCCCTTATGTCTGTAACTGTACCAAGCACCCCTTATGTCTGTAACTGTACCAAGCATCCCTTATGTCTGTAACTGTACCAAGCATCCCTTGTGTCTGTAACTGTACCAAGCAACCCTTCTCTGTAACTGTACCAAGCATCCCTTGTGTCTGTAACTGTACCAAGCATGCGTTGCGTCTGTAACTGTACCAAACAACCCCTGTCTGTAACTGTACCAAGCATCCCTTATGTCTGTAACTGTACTAAGCACCCCTTATGTCTGTAACTGTACCAAGCACCCCTTATGTTTGTAAAGCATTACCAAGCACCCCTTATGTCTGTAACTGTACCAAGCACCCCTTATGTCTGTAACTGTACCAATCACCCCTTATGTTTGTAAAGCATTACCAAGCACCCATTATGTCTGTAACTGTACCAAGCACCCCTTATGTCTGTAAAGTGTTACCAAGCATCCCTTATGTCTGTAACTGTACCAAGCACCCTTTATGTCTGTAACTGTACCAAGCATCCCTTATGTCTGTAAAGCGTTACCAAGCACCCCTTGTGTCTGTAACTGTACCAAGCACCCCTTATGTCTGTAACTGTACCAAGCACCCCTTATGTCTGTAACTGTACCAAGCATCCCTTGTGTCTGTAACTGTACCAAGCACCCCTTGTGTCTGTAACTGTACCAAGCACCCCTTGTGTCTGTAACTGTACCAAGCACACCTTGTGTCTGTAACTGTACCAAGCATCCCTTGTGTCGGTAACTGTACCAAGCATCCCTTGTGTCGGTAACTGTACCAAGCACCCCTTGTGTCTGTAACTGTACCAAGCACCCCTTGTGTCTGTAACTGTACCAAGCACCACTTGTGTCTGTAACTGTATGTACCAAGCATCCCTTGTGTCTGTAACTGTACCAAGCACCCCTTATGTCTGTAACTGTACCAAGAACCCTTTATGTCTGTAACTGTACCAAGCACCCCTTATGTCTGTAAAGTGTTACCAAGCACCCCTTATGTCTGTAACTGTACCAAGCATCCCTTGTGTCTGTAACTGCACCAAGCAACCCTTATGTCTGTAACTGTATGTACCAAGCACCCCTTGTGTCTGTAACTGTACCAAGCACCCCTTATGTCTGTAACTGTACCAAGCATCCCTTATGTCTGTAACTGTACCAAGAACCCCTTATGTCTGTAACTGTACCAAGCACCCCTTATGTCTGTAAAGCGTTACCAAGCACCCCTTATGTCTGTAACTGTACCAAGCATCCCTTGTGTCTGTATCTGCACCAAGCACCCCTTATGTCTGTAACTGTACCGAGCACCCCTTATGTCTGTAACTGTACCGAGCATCCCTTGTGTCTGTAACTGTACCGAGCATCCCTTCTGTCTGTAACTGTACCGAGCATCCCTTGTGTCTGTAACTGTACCGAGCATCCCTTGAGTCTGTAACTGTACCGAGCAACCCTTATGTCTGTAACTGTACCAAGCACCCCTTATGTCTGTAAAGCTTTATCAAGCACCCCTTATGTCTGTAACTATACCAACCATCCCTTATGTCTGTAACTGTAGCAAGCACCTCTTATGTCTGTAACTGTACCAAGCACACCTTATGTCTGTAAAGATTTACCAAACACCCCTTATGTCTGTAACTGTACCAAGCTCCCCTTATGTCTGTAACTATACCAAGCATCCCTTGGGTCTGTAACTGCACCAAGCATCCCTTGTGTCTGTAACTGCACCAAGCATCCCTTGTGTCTGTAACTGCACCAAGCATCCCTTGTGTCTAACTGTACCGAGCATCCCTTGTGTCTGTAACTGTACCGAGCATCCCTTGTCTGTAACTGTACCGAGCACCCCTTATGTCTGTAACTGTACCAAGCAACCCTTGTCTGTAACTGTATCAAGCATCCCTTATGTCTGTAACTGTACCAAGCAACCCTTATGACTGTAACTGTACCAATCACCCCTTATGTCTGTAAAGCTTTATCAAGCACCCCTTATGTCTGTACCTGTACCAAGCACCCCTTATGTCTGTAAAGCTTTACCAAGCACCCCTTATGTCTGTAAAGCTTTACCAAGCACCCATTATGTCTATAAAGCTTTACCAAGCACCCATTATGTCTATAACTGTACCAAGCACCCCTTATGTCTGTAACTGTACCAATCACCCCTTATGTTTGTAAAGCTTTACCAAGCACCCCTTATGTCTGTAACTGTACCAAGTACCCCTTATGTCTGTAACTATACCAACCATCCCTTATGTCTGTAACTGTAGCAAGCACCTCTTATGTCTGTAACTGTACCAAGCACACCTTATGTCTGTAAAGATTTACCAAACACCCCTTATGTCTGTACCTGTACCAAGCTCCCCTTATGTCTGTAACTATACCAAGCATCCCTTGTGTCTGTAACTGCACCAAGCACCCCTTATGTCTTTAACTGTACCGAGCATCCCTTGTGTCTGTAACTGTACCGAGCATCCCTTGTGTCTGTAACTGTACCGAGCACCCCTTGTGTCTGTAACTGTACCGAGCACCCCTTGTCTGTAACTGTACAGAGCACCCCTTATGTCTGTAACTGTACCGACCATCCCTTGTGTCTGTAACTCTACCAAGCAACCCTTGTCTGTAACTGTACCAAGCATCCCTTGTGTCTGTAACTGTACCAAGCATGCGTTGCGTCTGTAACTGTACCAAGCAACCCGTCTGTAACTGTTCCAAGCATCCCTTATGTCTGTAACTGTACCAAGCACCCCTTATGTCTGTAACTGTACCAAGCACCCCTTATGTCTGTAACTGTACCAAGCATCCCTTGTGTCTGTAACTGTACCTAGCATCCTTATGTCTGTAACTGTACCAAGCACCCCTTATGTCTGTAACTGTACCAAGCACCCCTTGTGTCTGTAACTGTACCAAGCACCCCTTGTGTCTGTAACTGTACCAAGCATCCCTTGTGTCTGTAACTGTACCAAGCACCCCTTATGTCTGTAAAGCTTTACCAAGCACCCATTATGCCTACAAAGCTTTACCAAGCACCCCTTATATCTGTAACTGTACCAAGCACCCCTTATGTCTGTAAAGCTTTATCAAGCACCCCTTATGTCTGTAACTGTACCAAGCACCCCTTATGTCTGTAACTGTACCAAGCACCCCTTATGTCTATAACTGTACCAAGCACCCCTTATGTCTGTAAAGCTTTACCAAGCACCCCTTATGTCTGTAACTGTACCAAGCACCCCTTGTCTGTAACTGTACCAAGCACCCCTTATGTCTGTAACTGTACCAAGCATCCCTTGTGTCTGTAACTGTACCAAGCATGCGTTGCGACTGTAACTGTACCAAGCAACCCCTGTCTGTAACTGTACCAAGCATCCCTTATGTCTGTAACTGTACTAAGCACCCCTTATGTCTGTAACTGTACCAAGCACCCCTTATGTCTGTAACTGTACCAAGCACCCCTTATGTTTGTAAAGCATTACCAAGCACCCCTTATGTCTGTAACTGTACCAAGCACTCCTTATGTCTGTAAAGTGTTACCAAGCATCCCTTATGTCTGTAACTGTACCAAGCACCCTTTATGTCTGTAACTGTACCATGCATCCCTTATTTCTGTAAAGCGTTACCAAGCACCCCTTGTGTCTGTAACTGTACCAAGCACCCCTTATGTCTGTAACTGTACCAAGCATCCCTTGTGTCTGTAACTGTACCAAGCACCCCTTGTGTCTGTAACTGTACCAAGCACCCCTTGTGTCTGTAACTGTACCAAGCACCCCTTGTGTCTGTAACTGTACCAAGCATCCCTTGTATCGGTAACTGTACCAAGCACCCCTTGTGTCGTTAACTGTACCAAGCACCCCTTGTGTCTGTAACTGTACCAAGCATCCCTTATGTCTGTAACTGTACCAAGCACCCCTTGTGTCTGTAACTGTATGCACCAAGCACCCCTTGTGTCTGTAACTGTACCAAGCACCCCTTGTGTCTGTAACTGTACCAAGCATCCCTTGTGTCGGTAACTGTACCAAGCATCCCTTTTGTCTGTAACTGTACCAAGCACCCCTTGTGTCTGTAACTGTACCAAGCATGCGTTGCATCTGTCACTGTACCAAGCAACCCATCTGTAACTGTTCCAAGCACCCCTTATGTCTGTAACTGTACCAAGCACCCCTTATGTCTGTAACTGTACCAAGCACCCCTTATGTCTGTAACTGTACCAAGCATCCCTTGTGTCTGTAACTGTACCAAGCACCCCTTATGTCTGTAACTGTACCAAGCACCACTTATGTCTGTAACTGTACCAAGCACCCCTTGTGTCTGTAACTGTACCAAGCACCCCTTATGTCTGTAACTGTACCAAGCATCCCTTATGTCTGTAACTGTACAAAGCACCCCTTATGTCTGTGAAGCTTTACCAAGCACCCATTATGCCTATAAAGCTTTACCAAGCACCCCTTATATCTGTAACTGTACCAAGCACCCCTTATGTCTGTAAAGCTTTATCAAGCACCCCTTATGTCTGTAACTGTACCAAGCACCCCTTGTCTGTAACTGTACCAAGCACCCCTTATGTCTGTAACTGTACCAAGCATCCCTTGTGTCTGTAACTGTACCAAGCAACCCTTGTCTGTAACAGTACCAAGCATCCCTTGTGTCTGTAACTGTACCAAGCATGCGTTGCGACTGTAACTGTACCAAGCAACCCCTGTCTGTAACTGTACCAAGCATCCCTTATGTCTGTAACTGTACTAAGCACCCCTTATGTCTGTAACTGTACCAAGCACCCCTTATGTCTGTAACTGTACCAAGCACCCCTTATGTTTGTAAAGCATTACCAAGCACCCCTTATGTCTGTAACTGTACCAAGCACTCCTTATGTCTGTAAAGTGTTACCAAGCATCCCTTCTGTCTGTAACTGTACCAAGCACCCTTTATGTCTGTAACTGTACCAAGCATGCGTTGCATCTGTAACTGTACCAAGCAACCCGTCTGTAACTGTTCCAAGCACCCCTTATGTCTGTAACTGTACCAAGCACCCCTTATGTCTGTAACTGTACCAAGCACCCCTTATGTCTGTAACTGTACCAAGCATCCCTTGTGTCTGTAACTGTACCAAGCACCCCTTATGTCTGTAACTGTACCAAGCACCCCTTGTGTCTGTAACTGTACCAAGCACCCCTTGTTTCTGTAACTGTACCAAGCATCCCTTATGTCTGTAACTGTACCAAGCATCCCTTATGTCTGTAACTGTACCAAGCACCCCTTATGTCTGTAAAGCTTTACCAAGCACCCATTATGTCTATAAAGCTTTACCAAGCACCCCTTATATCTGTAACTGTACCAAGCACCCCTTATGTCTGTAAAGCTTTATCAAGCACCCCTTATGTCTGTAACTGTACCAAGCACCCCTTGTCTGTAACTGTACCAAGCACCCCTTATGTCTGTAACTGTACCAAGCATCCCTTGTGTCTGTAACTGTACCAAGCAACCCTTGTCTGTAACAGAACCAAGCATCCCTTGTGTCTGTAACTGTACCAAGCATGCGTTGCGACTGTAACTGTACCAAGCAACCCCTGTCTGTAACTGTACCAAGCATCCCTTATTTCTGTAACTGTACTAAGCACCCCTTATGTCTGTAACTGTACCAAGCACCCCTTATGTCTGTAACTGTACCAAGCACCCCTTATGTTTGTAAAGCATTACCAAGCACCCCTTATGTCTGTAACTGTACCAAGCACTCCTTATGTCTGTAAAGTGTTACCAAGCATCCCTTCTGTCTGTAACTGTACCAAGCACCCTTTATGTCTGTAACTGTACCAAGCATCCCTTATGTCTGTAAAGCGTTACCAAGCACCCCTTGTGTCTGTAACTGTACCAAGCACCCCTTATGTCTGTAACTGTACCAAGCACCCCTTGTGTCTGTAACTGTACCAAGCACCCCTTGTGTCTGTAACTGTACCAAGCACCCCTTGTGTCTGTAACTGTACCAAGCTCCCCTTGTGTCTGTAACTGTACCAAGCACCCCTTGTGTCTGTAACTGTACCAAGCACCCCTTGTGTCTGTAACTGTACCAAGCACCCCTTGTGTCTGTAACTGTACCAAGCACCCCTTGTGTCTGTAACTGTACCAAGCACCCCTTGTGTCTGTAACTGTACCAAGCATCCCTTCTGTCTTTAACTGTACCAAGCACCCCTTGTGTCTGTAACTGTATGTACCAAGCACCCCTTGTGTCTGTAACTGTTCCAAGCACCCCTTGTGTCTGTAACTGTACCAAGCATCCCTTGTGTCTGTAACTGTACCAAGCACCCCTTGTGTCTGTAACTGTACCAAGCACCCCTTGTGTCTGTAACTGTACCAAGCACCCCTTGTGTCTGTAACTGTACCAAGCACCCCTTGTGTCTGCAACTGTATGTACCAAGCATCCCTTATGTCTGTAACTGTACCAAGCATCCCTTGTGTCTGTAACTGTACCAAGCACCCCTTATGTCTGTAACTGTACCAAGCACCCCTTATGTTTGTAAAGCATTACCAAGCATCCCTTATGTCTGTAACTGTACCAAGCACCCCTTATGTCTTAAACTGTACCAAGCACCCCTTGTGTCTGTAACTGTACCAAGCACCCCTTGTGTCTGTAACTGTACCAAGCACCCCTTATGTTTGTAAAGCATTACCAAGCATCCCTTATGTCTGTAACTGTGCCAAGCACCCCTTATGACTGTAACTGTACCAAGCACCCCTTATGTCTGTAACTGTACCAAGCATCCCTTATGTCTGTAACTGTACAAAGAACCCCTTATGTCTGTAACTGTACCAAGCACCCCTTATGTCTGTAAAGCGTTACCAAGCATCCCTTATGTCTGTAACTGTACCAAGCAAACCTTGTCTGTAACTGTACCAAGCATCCCGTGTGTCTGTAACTGTACCAAGCATGCGTTGCATCTGTAACTGTACCAAGCAACCCGTCTGTAACTGTTCCAAGCATCCCTTATGTCTGTAACTGTACCAAGCACCCCTTATGTCTGTAACTGTACCAAGCTCCCCTTATGTCTGTAACTGTACCAAGCATCCCTTGTGTCTGTAACTGTACCAAGCACCCCTTATGTCTGTAACTGTACCAAGCACCCCTTATGTCTGTAACTGTACCAAGCACCCCTTGTGTCTGTAACTGTACCAAGCACCCCTTATGTCTGTAACTGTACCAAGCACCCCTTATGTCTGTAACTGTACCAAGCACCACTTATGTCTGTAAAGCTTTACCAAGCACCCATTATGTCTATAAAGCTTTACCAAGCACTCCTTATATCTGTAACTGTACCAAGCACCCCTTATGTCTGTAAAGCTTTATCAAGCACCCCTTATGTCTGTAACTGTACCAAGCACCCCTTATGTCTGTAACTGTACCAAGCACCCCTTATGTCTGTAACTGTACCAAGCACCCCTTATGTCTATAACTGTACCAAGCACCCCTTATGTCTGTAAAGTTTTACCAAGCACCCCTTATATCTGTAACTGTACCAAGCACCCCTTGTCTGTAACTGTACCAAGCACCTCTTATGTCTGTAACTGTACCAAGCATCCCTTGTGTCTGTAACTGTACCAAGCAACCCTTGTCTGTAACTGTACCAAGCATCCCTTGTGTCTGTAACTGTACCAAGCATGCGTTGCGACTGTAACTGTACCAAGCAACCCCTGTCTGTAACTGTACCAAGCATCCCTTATGTCTGTAACTGTACTAAGCACCCCTTATGTCTGTAACTGTACCAAGCACCCCTTATGTCTGTAACTGTACCAAGCACCCCTTATGTTTGTAAAGCATTACCAAGCACCCCTTATGTCTGTAACTGTACCAAGCACCCCTTATGTCTGTAACTGTACCAAGCACCCCTTGTGTCTGCAACTGTATGTACCAAGCATCCCTTATGTCTGTAACTGTACCAAGCATCCCTTATGTCTGTAACTGTACCAAGCATCCCTTATGTCTGTAAAGCGTTACCAAGCAGCCCCTGTGTCTGTAACTGTAACAAGCACCCCTTATGTCTGTAACTGTACCAAGCACCCCTTATGTCTGTAACTGTACCAAGCATCCCTTGTGTCTGTAACTGTACCAAGCACCCCTTGTGTCTGTAACTGTACCAAGCACCCCTTGTGTCTGTAACTGTACCAAGCATCCCTTGTGTCGGTAACTGTACCAAGCATCCCTTGTGTCGGTAACTGTACCAAGCACCCCTTGTGTCTGTAACTGTATGTACCGAGCACCCCTTGTGTCTGTAACTGTACCAAGCACCCCTTGTGTCTGTAACTGTACCAAGCATCCCTTGTGTCGGTAACTGTACCAAGCACCCCTTGTGTCTGTAACTGTACCAAGCACCCCTTGTGTCTGTAACTGTACCAAGCATCCCTTGTGTCTGTAACTGTACCAAGCACCCCTTGTGTCTGTAACTGTACCAAGCATCCCTTGTGTCTGTAACTGTACCAAGCACCCCTTGTGTCTGCAACTGTATGTACCAAGCATCCCTTATGTCTGTAACTGTACCAAGCATCCCTTGTGTCTGTAACTGTACCAAGCACCCCTTATCTCTGTAACTGTACCAAGCACCCCTTATGTTTGTAAAGCATTACCAAGCATCCCTTATGTCTGTAACTGAACCAAGCTCCCCTTATGTCTGTAACTGTTTCAAGCACCCCTTGTGTCTGTAACTGTACCAAGCACCCCTTGTGTCTGTAACTGTACCAAGCACCCCTTATGTTTGTAAAGCATTACCAAGCATCCCTTATATCTGTAACTGTACCAAGCACCCCTTATGACTGTAACTGTACCAAGCACCCCTTATGTCTGTAACTGTACCAAGCATCCCTTATGTCTGTAACTGTACCAAGCACCCCTTATGTCTGTAACTGTACCAAGCACCCGTTATGTCTGTAAAGCGTTACCAAGCATCCCTTATGTCTGTAACTGTACCAAGAATCCCTTGTGTCTGTAACTGCACCAAGCAACCCTTATGTCTGTAACTGTACCGAGCACCCCTTATGTCTGTAACTGTACCAAGCACCCCTTGTGTCTGTAACTGTATGTACCAAGCACCCCTTGTGTCTGTAACTGTACCAAGCATCCCTTGTGTTTGTAAAGCATTACCAAGCACCCCTTATGTCTGTAACTGTACCAAGCACCCCTTATGTCTGTAACTGTACCAAGCATCCCTTATGTCTGTAACTGTACCAAGAACCCCTTATGTCTGTAACTGTACCAAGCATCCCTTATGTCTGTAACTGTACCAAGCATCCCTTATGTCTGTAAAGCTTTACCAAGCACCCCTTATGTCTGTAACTGTAGCAAGCACCCCTTATGTCTGTAACTGTACCAAGCATCCCTTATGTCTGTAAAGCTTTACCAAGCACCCCTTATGTCTGTAACTGTAGCAAGCACCCCTTATGTCTGTAACTGTACCAAGCATCCCTTGTGTCTGTAACTGTACCAAGCAACCCTTCTCTGTAACTGTACCAAGCATCCCTTGTGTCTGTAACTGTACCAAGCATGCGTTGCGTCTGTAACTGTACCAAGCAACCCCTGTCTGTAACTGTACCAAGCATCCCTTATGTCTGTAACTGTACTAAGCACCCCTTATGTCTGTAACTGTACCAAGCACCCCTTATGTTTGTAAAGCATTACCAAGCACCCCTTATGTCTGTAACTGTACCAAGCACCCCTTATGTCTGTAACTGTACCAATCACCCCTTATGTTTGTAAAGCATTACCATGCACCCATTATGTCTGTAACTGTACCAAGCACCCCTTATGTCTGTAAAGTGTTACCAAGCATCCCTTATGTCTGTAACTGTACCAAGCACCCTTTATGTCTGTAACTGTACCAAGCATCCCTTATGTCTGTAAAGCGTTACCAAGCACCCCTTGTGTCTGTAACTGTACCAAGCACCCCTTATGTCTGTAAAGCTTTATCAAGCACCCCTTATGTCTGTAACTGTACCAAGCACCCCTTATGTCTATAACTGTACCAAGCACCCTTTATGTCTGTAAAGCTTTACCAAGCACCCCTTATGTCTGTAACTGTACCAAGCACCCCTTGTCTGTAACTGTACCAAGCATCCCTTGTGTCTGTAACTGTACCAAGCAACCCTTGTCTGTAACTGTACCAAGCATCCCTTGTGTCTGTAACTGTACCAAGCATGCGTTGCGACTGTAACTGTACCAAGCAACCCCTGTCTGTAACTGTACCAAGCATCCCTTATGTCTGTAACTGTACTAAGCACCCCTTATGTCTGTAACTGTACCAAGCACCCCTTATGTCTGTAACTGTACCAAGCACCCCTTATGTTTGTAAAGCATTACCAAGCACCCCTTATGTCTGTAACTGTACCAAGCACTCCTTATGTCTGTAAAGTGTTACCAAGCATCCCTTATGTCTGTAACTGTACCAAGCACCCTTTATGTCTGTAACTGTACCATGCATCCCTTATTTCTGTAAAGCGTTACCAAGCACCCCTTGTGTCTGTAACTGTACCAAGCACCCCTTATGTCTGTAACTGTACCAAGCATCCCTTGTGTCTGTAACTGTACCAAGCACCCCTTGTGTCTGTAACTGTACCAAGCACCCCTTGTGTCTGTAACTGTACCAAGCACCCCTTGTGTCTGTAACTGTACCAAGCATCCCTTGTATCGGTAACTGTACCAAGCACCCCTTGTGTCGTTAACTGTACCAAGCACCCCTTGTGTCTGTAACTGTACCAAGCATCCCTTATGTCTGTAACTGTACCAAGCACCCCTTGTGTCTGTAACTGTATGCACCAAGCACCCCTTGTGTCTGTAACTGTACCAAGCACCCCTTGTGTCTGTAACTGTACCAAGCATCCCTTGTGTCGGTAACTGTACCAAGCATCCCTTTTGTCTGTAACTGTACCAAGCACCCCTTGTGTCTGTAACTGTACCAAGCATGCGTTGCATCTGTAACTGTACCAAGCAACCCGTCTGTAACTGTTCCAAGCACCCCTTATGTCTGTAACTGTACCAAGCACCCCTTATGTCTGTAACTGTACCAAGCACCCCTTATGTCTGTAACTGTACCAAGCATCCCTTGTGTCTGTAACTGTACCAAGCACCCCTTATGTCTGTAACTGTACCAAGCACCCCTTATGTCTGTAACTGTACCAAGCACCCCTTGTGTCTGTAACTGTACCAAGCACCCCTTATGACTGTAACTGTACCAAGCATCCCTTATGTCTGTAACTGTACCAAGCACCCCTTATGTCTGTAAAGCTTTACCAAGCACCCATTATGCCTATAAAGCTTTACCAAGCACCCCTTATATCTGTAACTGTACCAAGCACCCCTTATGTCTGTAAAGCTTTATCAAGCACCCCTTATGTCTGTAACTGTACCAAGCACCCCTTGTCTGTAACTGTACCAAGCACCCCTTATGTCTGTAACTGTACCAAGCATCCCTTGTGTCTGTAACTGTACCAAGCAACCCTTGTCTGTAACAGTACCAAGCATCCCTTGTGTCTGTAACTGTACCAAGCATGCGTTGCGACTGTAACTGTACCAAGCAACCCCTGTCTGTAACTGTACCAAGCATCCCTTATGTCTGTAACTGTACTAAGCACCCCTTATGTCTGTAACTGTACCAAGCACCCCTTATGTCTGTAACTGTACCAAGCACCCCTTATGTTTGTAAAGCATTACCAAGCACCCCTTATGTCTGTAACTGTACCAAGCACTCCTTATGTCTGTAAAGTGTTACCAAGCATCCCTTCTGTCTGTAACTGTACCAAGCACCCTTTATGTCTGTAACTGTACCAAGCATGCGTTGCATCTGTAACTGTACCAAGCAACCCGTCTGTAACTGTTCCAAGCACCCCTTATGTCTGTAACTGTACCAAGCACCCCTTATGTCTGTAACTGTACCAAGCACCCCTTATGTCTGTAACTGTACCAAGCATCCCTTGTGTCTGTAACTGTACCAAGCACCCCTTATGTCTGTAACTGTACCAAGCACCCCTTGTGTCTGTAACTGTACCAAGCACCCCTTGTGTCTGTAACTGTACCAAGCACCCCTTGTGTCTGTAACTGTACCAAGCATCCCTTATGTCTGTAACTGTACCAAGCATCCCTTATGTCTGTAACTGTACCAAGCACCCCTTATGTCTGTAAAGCTTTACCAAGCACCCATTATGTCTATAAAGCTTTACCAAGCACCCCTTATATCTGTAACTGTACCAAGCACCCCTTATGTCTGTAAAGCTTTATCAAGCACCCCTTATGTCTGTAACTGTACCAAGCACCCCTTGTCTGTAACTGTACCAAGCACCCCTTATGTCTGTAACTGTACCAAGCATCCCTTGTGTCTGTAACTGTACCAAGCAACCCTTGTCTGTAACAGAACCAAGCATCCCTTGTGTCTGTAACTGTACCAAGCATGCGTTGCGACTGTAACTGTACCAAGCAACCCCTGTCTGTAACTGTACCAAGCATCCCTTATTTCTGTAACTGTACTAAGCACCCCTTATGTCTGTAACTGTACCAAGCACCCCTTATGTCTGTAACTGTACCAAGCACCCCTTATGTTTGTAAAGCATTACCAAGCACCCCTTATGTCTGTAACTGTACCAAGCACTCCTTATGTCTGTAAAGTGTTACCAAGCATCCCTTCTGTCTGTAACTGTACCAAGCACCCTTTATGTTTGTAACTGTACCAAGCATCCCTTATGTCTGTAAAGCGTTACCAAGCACCCCTTGTGTCTGTAACTGTACCAAGCACCCCTTATGTCTGTAACTGTACCAAGCACCCCTTGTGTCTGTAACTGTACCAAGCACCCCTTGTGTCTGTAACTGTACCAAGCACCCCTTGTGTCTGTAACTGTACCAAGCACCCCTTGTGTCTGTAACTGTACCAAGCACCCCTTGTGTCTGTAACTGTACCAAGCACCCCTTGTGTCTGTAACTGTACCAAGCACCCCTTGTGTCTGTAACTGTACCAAGCATCCCTTCTGTCTTTAACTGTACCAAGCACCCCTTGTGTCTGTAACTGTATGTACCAAGCACCCCTTGTGTCTGTAACTGTTCCAAGCACCCCTTGTGTCTGTAACTGTACCAAGCATCCCTTGTGTCTGTAACTGTACCAAGCACCCCTTGTGTCTGTAACTGTACCAAGCACCCCTTGTGTCTGTAACTGTACCAAGCACCCCTTGTGTCTGTAACTGTACCAAGCACCCCTTGTGTCTGTAACTGTACCAAGCACCCCTTGTGTCTGCAACTGTATGTACCAAGCATCCCTTATGTCTGTAACTGTACCAAGCATCCCTTGTGTCTGTAACTGTACCAAGCACCCCTTATGTCTGTAACTGTACCAAGCACCCCTTATGTTTGTAAAGCATTACCAAGCATCCCTTATGTCTGTAACTGTACCAAGCACCCCTTATGTCTTAAACTGTACCAAGCACCCCTTGTGTCTGTAACTGTACCAAGCACCCCTTGTGTCTGTAACTGTACCAAGCACCCCTTGTGTCTGTAACTGTACCAAGCACCCCTTATGTTTGTAAAGCATTACCAAGCATCCCTTATGTCTGTAACTGTGCCAAGCACCCCTTATGACTGTAACTGTACCAAGCACCCCTTATGTCTGTAACTGTACCAAGCATCCCTTATTTCTGTAAAGCGTTACCAAGCACCCCTTGTGTCTGTAACTGTACCAAGCACCCCTTATGTCTGTAACTGTACCAAGCATCCCTTGTGTCTGTAACTGTACCAAGCACCCCTTGTGTCTGTAACTGTACCAAGCACCCCTTGTGTCTGTAACTGTACCAAGCACCCCTTATGTTTGTAAAGCATTACCAAGCATCCCTTATGTCTGTAACTGTGCCAAGCACCCCTTATGACTGTAACTGTACCAAGAACCCTTTATGTCTGTAACTGTACCATGCATCCCTTATTTCTGTAAAGCGTTACCAAGCACCCCTTGTGTCTGTAACTGTACCAAGCACCCCTTATGTCTGTAACTGTACCAAGCATCCCTTGTGTCTGTAACTGTACCAAGCACCCCTTGTGTCTGTAACTGTACCAAGCACCCCTTGTGTCTGTAACTGTACCAAGCACCCCTTGTGTCTGTAACTGTACCAAGCATCCCTTGTATCGGTAACTGTACCAAGCACCCCTTGTGTCGTTAACTGTACCAAGCACCCCTTGTGTCTGTAACTGTACCAAGCATCCCTTATGTCTGTAACTGTACCAAGCACCCCTTGTGTCTGTAACTGTATGCACCAAGCACCCCTTGTGTCTGTAACTGTACCAAGCACCCCTTGTGTCTGTAACTGTACCAAGCATCCCTTGTGTCGGTAACTGTACCAAGCATCCCTTTTGTCTGTAACTGTACCAAGCACCCCTTGTGTCTGTAACTGTACCAAGCATGCGTTGCATCTGTAACTGTACCAAGCAACCCGTCTGTAACTGTTCCAAGCACCCCTTATGTCTGTAACTGTACCAAGCACCCCTTATGTCTGTAACTGTACCAAGCACCCCTTATGTCTGTAACTGTACCAAGCATCCCTTGTGTCTGTAACTGTACCAAGCACCCCTTATGTCTGTAACTGTACCAAGCACCCCTTATGTCTGTAACTGTACCAAGCACCCCTTGTGTCTGTAACTGTACCAAGCACCCCTTATGTCTGTAACTGTACCAAGCATCCCTTATGTCTGTAACTGTACCAAGCACCCCTTATGTCTGTAAAGCTTTACCAAGCACCCATTATGCCTATAAAGCTTTACCAAGCACCCCTTATATCTGTAACTGTACCAAGCACCCCTTATGTCTGTAAAGCTTTATCAAGCACCCCTTATGTCTGTAACTGTACCAAGCACCCCTTGTCTGTAACTGTACCAAGCACCCCTTATGTCTGTAACTGTACCAAGCATCCCTTGTGTCTGTAACTGTACCAAGCAACCCTTGTCTGTAACAGTACCAAGCATCCCTTGTGTCTGTAACTGTACCAAGCATGCGTTGCGACTGTAACTGTACCAAGCAACCCCTGTCTGTAACTGTACCAAGCATCCCTTATGTCTGTAACTGTACTAAGCACCCCTTATGTCTGTAACTGTACCAAGCACCCCTTATGTCTGTAACTGTACCAAGCACCCCTTATGTTTGTAAAGCATTACCAAGCACCCCTTATGTCTGTAACTGTACCAAGCACTCCTTATGTCTGTAAAGTGTTACCAAGCATCCCTTCTGTCTGTAACTGTACCAAGCACCCTTTATGTCTGTAACTGTACCAAGCATGCGTTGCATCTGTAACTGTACCAAGCAACCCGTCTGTAACTGTTCCAAGCACCCCTTATGTCTGTAACTGTACCAAGCACCCCTTATGTCTGTAACTGTACCAAGCACCCCTTATGTCTGTAACTGTACCAAGCATCCCTTGTGTCTGTAACTGTACCAAGCACCCCTTATGTCTGTAACTGTACCAAGCACCCCTTGTGTCTGTAACTGTACCAAGCACCCCTTGTGTCTGTAACTGTACCAAGCACCCCTTGTGTCTGTAACTGTACCAAGCATCCCTTATGTCTGTAACTGTACCAAGCATCCCTTATGTCTGTAACTGTACCAAGCACCCCTTATGTCTGTAAAGCTTTACCAAGCACCCATTATGTCTATAAAGCTTTACCAAGCACCCCTTATATCTGTAACTGTACCAAGCACCCCTTATGTCTGTAAAGCTTTATCAAGCACCCCTTATGTCTGTAACTGTACCAAGCACCCCTTATGTCTGTAACTGTACCAAGCACCCCTTGTGTCTGTAACTGTACCAAGCACCCCTTGTGTCTGTAACTGTACCAAGCACCCCTTGTGTCTGTAACTGTACCAAGCACCCCTTGTGTCTGTAACTGTACCAAGCACCCCTTGTGTCTGTAACTGTACCAAGCACCCCTTGTGTCTGTAACTGTACCAAGCACCCCTTGTGTCTGTAACTGTACCAAGCATCCCTTCTGTCTTTAACTGTACCAAGCACCCCTTGTGTCTGTAACTGTATGTACCAAGCACCCCTTGTGTCTGTAACTGTTCCAAGCACCCCTTGTGTCTGTAACTGTACCAAGCATCCCTTGTGTCTGTAACTGTACCAAGCACCCCTTGTGTCTGTAACTGTACCAAGCACCCCTTGTGTCTGTAACTGTACCAAGCACCCCTTGTGTCTGTAACTGTACCAAGCACCCCTTGTGTCTGTAACTGTACCAAGCACCCCTTGTGTCTGCAACTGTATGTACCAAGCATCCCTTATGTCTGTAACTGTACCAAGCATCCCTTGTGTCTGTAACTGTACCAAGCACCCCTTATGTCTGTAACTGTACCAAGCACCCCTTATGTTTGTAAAGCATTACCAAGCATCCCTTATGTCTGTAACTGTACCAAGCACCCCTTATGTCTTAAACTGTACCAAGCACCCCTTGTGTCTGTAACTGTACCAAGCACCCCTTGTGTCTGTAACTGTACCAAGCACCCCTTGTGTCTGTAACTGTACCAAGCACCCCTTATGTTTGTAAAGCATTACCAAGCATCCCTTATGTCTGTAACTGTGCCAAGCACCCCTTATGACTGTAACTGTACCAAGCACCCCTTATGTCTGTAACTGTACCAAGCATCCCTTATGTCTGTAACTGTACCAAGAACCCCTTATGTCTGTAACTGTACCAAGCACCCCTTATGTCTGTAAAGCGTTACCAAGCATCCCTTATGTCTGTAACTGTACCAAGCAACCCTTGTCTGTAACTGTACCAAGCATCCCGTGTGTCTGTAACTGTACCAAGCATGAGTTGCATCTGTAACTGTACCAAGCAACCCGTCTGTAACTGTTCCAAGCATCCCTTATGTCTGTAACTGTACCAAGCACCCCTTATGTCTGTAACTGTACCAAGCTCCCCTTATGTCTGTAACTGTACCAAGCATCCCTTGTGTCTGTAACTGTACCAAGCACCCCTTATGTCTGTAACTGTACCAAGCACCCCTTATGTCTGTAACTGTACCAAGCACCCCTTGTGTCTGTAACTGTACCAAGCACCCCTTATGTCTGTAACTGTACCAAGCACCCCTTATGTCTGTAACTGTACCAAGCACCACTTATGTCTGTAAAGCTTTACCAAGCACCCATTATGTCTATAAAGCTTTACCAAGCACTCCTTATATCTGTAACTGTACCAAGCACCCCTTATGTCTGTAAAGCTTTATCAAGCACCCCTTATGTCTGTAACTGTACCAAGCACCCCTTATGTCTGTAACTGTACCAAGCACCCCTTATGTCTATAACTGTACCAAGCACCCCTTATGTCTGTAAAGTTTTACCAAACACCCCTTATATCTGTAACTGTACCAAGCACCCCTTGTCTGTAACTGTACCAAGCACCTCTTATGTCTGTAACTGTACCAAGCATCCCTTGTGTCTGTAACTGTACCAAGCAACCCTTGTCTGTAACTGTACCAAGCATCCCTTGTGTCTGTAACTGTACCAAGCATGCGTTGCGACTGTAACTGTACCAAGCAACCCCTGTCTGTAACTGTACCAAGCATCCCTTATGTCTGTAACTGTACTAAGCACCCCTTATGTCTGTAACTATACCAAGCACCCCTTATATCTGTAACTGTACCAAGCACCCCTTATGTTTGTAAAGCATTACCAAGCACCCCTTATGTCTGTAACTGTACCAAGCACCCCTTATGTCTGTAAAGTGTTACCAAGCATCCCTTATGTCTGTAACTGTACCAAGCATCCCTTATGTCTGTAACTGTACCAAGCATCCCTTATGTCTGTAAAGCGTTACCAAGCAGCCCTTGTGTCTGTAACTGTACCAAGCACCCCTTATGTCTGTAACTGTACCAAGCACCCGTTATGTCTGTAACTGTACCAAGCATCCCTTGTGTCTGTAACTGTACCAAGCATCCCTTGTGTCTGTAACTGTACCAAGCATCCCTTGTGTCTGTAACTGTACCAAGCACCCCTTGTGTCTGTAACTGTACCAAGCACCCCTTGTGTCGGTAACTGTACCAAGCATCCCTTGTGTCGGTAACTGTACCAAGCACCCCTTGTGTCTGTAACTGTATGTACCGAGCACCCCTTGTGTCTGTAACTGTACCAAGCACCCCTTATGTCTGTAACTGTACCAAGCATCCCTTGTGTCTGTAACTGTACCAAGCATCCCTTGTGTCTGTAACTGTACCAAGCACCCCTTGTGTCTGTAACTGTACCAAGCATCCCTTGTGTCTGTAACTGTACCAAGCACCCCTTGTGTCTGCAACTGTATGTACCAAGCATCCCTTATGTCTGTAACTGTACCAAGCATCCCTTGTGTCTGTAACTGTACCAAGCACCCCTTATCTCTGTAACTGTACCAAGCACCCCTTATGTTTGTAAAGCATTACCAAGCATCCCTTATGTCTGTAACTGTACCAAGCACCCCTTGTGTCGGTAACTGTACCAAGCATCCCTTGTGTCGGTAACTGTACCAAGCACCCCTTGTGTCTGTAACTGTATGTACCGAGCACCCCTTGTGTCTGTAACTGTACCAAGCACCCCTTGTGTCTGTAACTGTACCAAGCACCCCTTGTGTCTGTAACTGTACCAAGCACCCCTTATGTTTGTAAAGCATTACCAAGCATCCCTTATATCTGTAACTGTACCAAGCACCCCTTATGACTGTAACTGTACCAAGCACCCCTTATGTCTGTAACTGTACCAAGCATCCCTTATGTCTGTAACTGTACCAAGCATCCCTTATGTCTGTAACTGTACCAAGCACCCTTTATGTCTGTAAAGCGTTACCAAGCATCCCTTATGTCTGTAACTGTACCAAGAATCCCTTGTGTCTGTAACTGCACCAAGCAACCCTTATGTCTGTAACTGTACCGAGCACCCCTTATGTCTGTAACTGTACCAAGCACCCCTTGTGTCTGTAACTGTATGTACCAAGCACCCCTTGTGTCTGTAACTGTACCAAGCATCCCTTGTGTTTGTAAAGCATTACCAAGCAACCCTTATGTCTGTAACTGTACCAAGCACCCCTTATGTCTGTAACTGTACCAAGCATCCCTTATGTCTGTAACTGTACCAAGAACCCCTTATGTCTGTAACTGTAGCAAGCACCCCTTATGTCTGTAACTGTACCAAGCATCCCTTATGTCTGTAAAGCTTTACCAAGCACCCCTTATGTCTGTAACTGTAGCAAGCACCCCTTATGTCTGTAACTGTACCAAGCACCCCTTATGTCTGTAAAGCTTTACCAAGCACCCCTTATGTCTGTAACTGTACCAAGCACCCCTTATGTCTGTAACTGTACCAAGCATCCCTTGTGTCTGTAACTGTACCAAGCAACCCTTCTCTGTAACTGTACCAAGCATCCCTTGTGTCTGTAACTGTACCAAGCATGCGTTGCGTCTGTAACTGTACCAAGCAACCCCTGTCTGTAACTGTACCAAGCATCCCTTATGTCTGTAACTGTAATAAGCACCCCTTATGTCTGTAACTGTACCAAGCACCCCTTATGTTTGTAAAGCATTACCAAGCACCCCTTATGTCTGTAACTGTACCAAGCACCCCTTATGTCTGTAACTGTACCAATCACCCCTTATGTTTGTAAAGCATTACCAAGCACCCATTATGTCTGTAACTGTACCAAGCACCCCTTATGTCTGTAAAGTGTTACCAAGCATCCCTTATGTCTGTAACTGTACCAAGCACCCTTTATGTCTGTAACTGTACCAAGCATCCCTTATGTCTGTAAAGCGTTACCAAGCACCCCTTGTGTCTGTAACTGTACCAAGCACCCCTTATGTCTGTAAAGCTTTATCAAGCACCCCTTATGTCTGTAACTGTACCAAGCACCCCTTATGTCTATAACTGTACCAAGCACCCTTTATGTCTGTAAAGCTTTACCAAGCACCCCCTATGTCTGTAACTGTACCAAGCACCCCTTGTCTGTAACTGTACCAAGCACCCCTTATGTCTGTAACTGTACCAAGCATCCCTTGTGTCTGTAACTGTACCAAGCAACCCTTGTCTGTAACTGTACCAAGCATCCCTTGTGTCTGTAACTGTACCAAGCATGCGTTGCGACTGTAACTGTACCAAGCAACCCCTGTCTGTAACTGTACCAAGCATCCCTTATGTCTGTAACTGTACTAAGCACCCCTTATGTCTGTAACTGTACCAAGCACCCCTTATGTCTGTAACTGTACCAAGCACCCCTTATGTTTGTAAAGCATTACCAAGCACCCCTTATGTCTGTAACTGTACCAAGCACTCCTTATGTCTGTAAAGTGTTACCAAGCATCCCTTATGTCTGTAACTGTACCAAGCACCCTTTATGTCTGTAACTGTACCATGCATCCCTTATTTCTGTAAAGCGTTACCAAGCACCCCTTGTGTCTGTAACTGTACCAAGCACCCCTTATGTCTGTAACTGTACCAAGCATCCCTTGTGTCTGTAACTGTACCAAGCACCCCTTCTGTCTGTAACTGTACCAAGCACCCCTTGTGTCTGTAACTGTACCAAGCATCCCTTGTATCGGTAACTGTACCAAGCACCCCTTGTGTCGTTAACTGTACCAAGCACCCCTTGTGTCTGTAACTGTACCAAGCATCCCTTATGTCTGTAACTGTACCAAGCACCCCTTGTGTCTGTAACTGTATGCACCAAGCACCCCTTGTGTCTGTAACTGTACCAAGCACCCCTTGTGTCTGTAACTGTACCAAGCATCCCTTGAGTCGGTAACTGTACCAAGCATCCCTTTTGTCTGTAACTGTACCAAGCACCCCTTGTGTCTGTAACTGTACCATGCATGCGTTGCATCTGTAACTGTACCAAGCAACCCGTCTGTAACTGTTCCAAGCACCCCTTATGTCTGTAACTGTACCAAGCACCCCTTATGTCTGTAACTGTACCAAGCACCCCTTATGTCTGTAACTGTACCAAGCACCCCTTATGTCTGTAACTGTACCAAGCACCCCTTATGTCTGTAACTGTACCAAGCATCCCTTGTGTCTGTAACTGTACCAAGCACCCCTTATGTCTGTAACTGTACCAAGCACCCCTTATGTCTGTAACTGTACCAAGCTCCCCTTGTGTCTGTAACTGTACCAAGCACCCCTTATGTCTGTAACTGTACCAAGCATCCCTTATGTCTGTAACTGTACCAAGCACCCCTTATGTCTGTAAAGCTTTACCAAGCACCCATTATGCCTATAAAGCTTTACCAAGCACCCCTTATATCTGTAACTGTACCAAGCACCCCTTATGTCTGTAAAGCTTTATCAAGCACCCCTTGTGTCTGTAACTGTACCAAGCACCCCTTGTGTCTGTAACTGTACCAAGCACCCCTTGTGTCTGTAACTGTACCAAGCATCCCTTGTATCGGTAACTGTACCAAGCACCCCTTGTGTCGTTAACTGTACCAAGCACCCCTTGTGTCTGTAACTGTACCAAGCATCCCTTATGTCTGTAACTGTACCAAGCACCCCTTGTGTCTGTAACTGTATGCACCAAGCACCCCTTGTGTCTGTAACTGTACCAAGCACCCCTTGTGTCTGTAACTGTACCAAGCACCCCTTGTGTCTGTAACTGTACCAAGCATCCCTTGTGTCGGTAACTGTACCAAGCATCCCTTTTGTCTGTAACTGTACCAAGCACCCCTTGTGTCTGTAACTGTACCATGCATGCGTTGCATCTGTAACTGTACCAAGCAACCCGTCTGTAACTGTTCCAAGCACCCCTTATGTCTGTAACTGTACCAAGCACCCCTTATGTCTGTAACTGTACCAAGCACCCCTTATGTCTGTAACTGTACCAAGCATCCCTTGTGTCTGTAACTGTACCAAGCACCCCTTATGTCTGTAACTGTACCAAGCACCCCTTATGTCTGTAACTGTACCAAGCTCCCCTTGTGTCTGTAACTGTACCAAGCACCCCTTATGTCTGTAACTGTACCAAGCATCCCTTATGTCTGTAACTGTACCAAGCACCCCTTATGTCTGTAAAGCTTTACCAAGCACCCATTATGCCTATAAAGCTTTACCAAGCACCCCTTATATCTGTAACTGTACCAAGCACCCCTTATGTCTGTAAAGCTTTATCAAGCACCCCTTATGTCTGTAACTGTACCAAGCACCCCTTGTCTGTAACTGTACCAAGCACCCCTTATGTCTGTAACTGTACCAAGCATCCCTTGTGTCTGTAACTGTACCAAGTAACCCTTGTCTGTAACAGTACCAAGCATCCCTTGTGTCTGTAACTGTACCAAGCATGCGTTGCGACTGTAACTGTACCAAGCAACCCCTGTCTGTAACTGTACCAAGCATCCCTTATGTCTGTAACTGTACTAAGCACCCCTTATGTCTGTAACTGTACCAAGCACCCCTTATGTCTGTAACTGTACCACGCACCCCTTATGTTTGTAAAGCATTACCAAGCACCCCTTATGTCTGTAACTGTACCAAGCACTCCTTATGTCTGTAAAGTGTTACCAAGCATCCCTTCTGTCTGTAACTGTACCAAGCACCCTTTATGTCTGTAACTGTACCAAGCATCCCTTATGTCTGTAACTGTACCAAGCACCCCTTATGTCTGTAACTGTACCAAGCATCCCTTGTGTCTGTAACTGTACCAAGCACCCCTTATGTCTGTAACTGTACCAAGCACCCCTTATGTCTGTAACTGTACCAAGCATCCCTTATGTCTGTAACTGTACCAAGCACCCCTTATGTCTGTAAAGCTTTACAAAGCACCCATTATGCCTATAAAGCTTTACCAAGCACCCCTTATATCTGTAACTGTACCAAGCACCCCTTATGTCTGTAAAGCTTTATCAAGCACCCCTTATGTCTGTAACTGTACCAAGCACCCCTTGTCTGTAACTGTACCAAGCACCCCTTATGTCTGTAACTGTACCAAGCATCCCTTGTGTCTGTAACTGTACCAAGCAACCCTTGTCTGTAACAGTACCAAGCATCCCTTATGTCTGTAACTGTACCAAGCATGCGTTGCGACTGTAACTGTACCAAGCAACCCCTGTCTGTAACTGTACCAAGCATCCCTTATGTCTGTAACTGTACTAAGCACCCCTTATGTCTGTAACTGTACCAAGCACCCCTTATGTCTGTAACTGTACCAAGCACCCCTTATGTTTGTAAAGCATTACCAAGCACCCCTTATGTCTGTAACTGTACCAAGCACTCCTTATGTCTGTAAAGTGTTACCAAGCATCCCTTCTGTCTGTAACTGTACCAAGCACCCTTTATGTCTGTAACTGTACCAAGCATCCCTTATGTCTGTAAAGCGTTACCAAGCACCCCTTGTGTCTGTAACTGTACCAAGCACCCCTTATGTCTGTAACTGTACCAAGCACCCCTTGTGTCTGTAACTGTACCAAGCACCCCTTGTGTCTGTAACTGTACCAAGCACCCCTTGTGTCTGTAACTGTACCAAGCACCCCTTGTGTCTTTAACTGTACCAAGCACCCCTTGTGTCTGTAACTGTACCAAGCATCCCTTGTATCGGTAACTGTACCAAGCACCCCTTGTGTCTGTAACTGTACCAAGCACCCCTTGTGTCTGTAACTGTACCAAGCATCCCTTCTGTCTGTAACTGTACCAAGCACCCCTTGTGTCTGTAGCTGTATGTACCAAGCACCCCTTGTGTCTGTAACTGTACCAAGCACCCCTTGTGTCTGTAACTGTACCAAGCATCCCTTGAGTCTGTAACTGTACCAAGCACCCCTTGTGTCTGTAACTGTACCAAGCACCCCTTGTGTCTGTAACTGTACCAAGCACCCCTTGTGTCTGCAACTGTATGTACCAAGCATCCCTTGTGTCTGTAACTGTACCAAGCATCCCTTGTGTCTTAAACTGTACCAAGCACCCCTTGTGTCTGTAACTGTAAAAAGCACCCCTTATGTTTGTAAAGCATTACCAAGCATCCCTTATGTCTGTAACTGTGCCAAGCACCCCTTATGACTGTAACTGTACCAAGCACCCCTTATGTCTGTAACTGTACCAAGCATCCCTTATGTCTGTAACTGTACCAAGAACCCCTTATGTCTGTAACTGTACCAAGCACCCCTTATGTCTGTAAAGCGTTACCAAGCACCCCTTATGTCTGTAACTGTACCAAGCAACCCTTGTCTGTAACTGTACCAAGCATCCCTTGTGTCTGTAACTGTACCAAGCATGCGTTGCGTCTGTAACTGTACCAAGCAACCCGTCTGTAACTGTTCCAAGCATCCCTTATGTCTGTAACTGTACCAAGCATCCCTTATGTCTGTAACTGTACCAAGCATCCCTTATGTCTGTAACTGTACCAAGCATCCCTTATGTCTGTAACTGTACCAAGCATCCCTTATGTCTGTAAAGCGTTACCAAGCAGCCCTTGTGTCTGTAACTGTACCAAGCACCCCTTATGTCTGTAACTGTACAGTTACAGACACCCCTTATGTCTGTAACTGTACCAAGCATCTTTTGTGTCTGTAACTGTACCAAGCACCCCTTGTGTCTGTAACTGTACCAAGCACCCCTTGTGTCTGTAACTGTACCAAGCATCCCTTGTGTCGGTAACTGTACCAAGCATCCCTTGTGTCGGTAACTGTACCAAGCATCCCTTGTGTCGGTAACTGTACCAAGCACCCCTTGTGTCTGTAACTGTATGTCCCGAGCACCCCTTGTGTCTGTAACTGTACCAAGCACCCCTTGTGTCTGTAACTGTACCAAGCATCCCTTGTGTCGGTAACTGTACCAAGCACCCCTTATGTCTGTAACTGTACCAAGCACCCCTTGTGTCTGTAACTGTACCAAGCACCCCTTGTGTCTGCAACTGTATGTACCAAGAATCCCTTATGTCTGTAACTGTACCAAGCATCCCTTGTGTCTGTAACTGTACCAAGCACCCCTTATCTCTGTAACTGTACCAAGCACCCCTTATGTTTGTAAAGCATTACCAAGCATCCCTTATGTCTGTAACTGTACCAAGCACCCCTTATGTCTGTAACTGTTTCAAGCACCCCTTGTGTCTGTAACTGTACCAAGCACCCCTTGTGTCTGTAACTGTACCAAGCACCCCTTATGTTTGTAAAGCATTACCAAGCATCCCTTATATCTGTAACTGTACCAAGCACCCCTTATGTCTGTAACTGTACCAAGCATCCCTTATGTCTGTAACTGTACCAAGAACCCCTTATGTCTGTAACTGTACCAAGCACCCATTATGTTTGTAAAGCATTACCAAGCATCCCTTATGACTGTAACTGTACCAAGCACCCCTTATGTCTGTAACTGTACCAAGCATCCCTTATGTCTGTAACTGTACCAAGAACCCCTTATGTCTGTAACTGTGCCAAGCACCCATTATGTCTGTAAAGCGTTACCAAGCATCCCTTATGTCTGTAACTGTACCAAGAATCCCTTGTGTCTGTAACTGCACCAAGCAACCCTTATGTCTGTAACTGTACCGAGCACCCCTTATGTCTGTAACTGTACCAAGCACCCCTTGTGTCTGTAACTGTATGTACCAAGCACCCCTTGTGTCTGTAACTGTACCAAGCATCCCTTGTGTTTGTAAAGCATTACCAAGCACCCCTTATGTCTGTAACTGTACCAAGCACCCCTTATGTCTGTAACTGTACCAAGCATCCCTTATGTCTGTAACTGTACCAAGAACCCCTTATGTCTGTAACTGTACCAAGCATCCCTTATGTCTGTAACTGTACCAAGCATCCCTTATGTCTGTAAAGCTTTACCAAGCACCCCTTATGTCTGTAACTGTAGCAAGCACCCCTTATGTCTGTAACTGTACCAAGCACCCCTTATGTCTGTAAAGCTTTACCAAGCACCCCTTATGTCTGTAACTGTAGCAAGCACCCCTTATGTCTGTAACTGTACCAAGCACCCCTTATGTCTGTAAAGCTTTACCAAGCACCCCTTATGTCTGTAACTGTACCAAGCACCCCTTGTGTCTGTAACTGTACCAAGCAACCCTTCTCTGTAACTGTACCAAGCACCCCTTATGTCTGTAACTGTACCAATCACCCCTTATGTTTGTAAAGCATTACCAAGCACCCATTATGTCTGTAACTGTACCAAGCACCCCTTATGTCTGTAAAGTGTTACCAAGCATCCCTTATGTCTGTAACTGTACCAAGCACCCTTTATGTCTGTAACTGTACCAAGCATCCCTTATGTCTGTAAAGCGTTACCAAGCACCCCTTGTGTCTGTAACTGTACCAAGCACCCCTTATGTCTATAACTGTACCAAGCACCCCTTATGTCTGTAACTGTACCAATCACCCCTTATGTTTGTAAAGCTTTACCAAGCACCCCTTATGTCTGTAACTGTACCAAGCACCCCTTATGTTTGTAAAGCATTACCAAGCACTCCTTATGTCTATAACTGTACCAAGCACCCCTTATGTCTGTAACTGTACCAAGCACCCCTTATGTCTGTAACTGTACCAAGCATCCCTTGTGTCTGTAACTGTACCAAGCATGCGTTGCGACTGTAACTGTACCAAGCAACCCCTGTCTGTAACTGTACAAAGCATCCCTTATGTCTGTAACTGTACTAAGCACCCCTTATGTCTGTAACTGTACCAAGCACCCATTATGTCTGTAACTGTACCAAGCATCCCTTGTGTCTGTAAAGTGTTACCAAGCACCCCTTATGTCTGTAACTGTACCAAGCACCCCTTATGTCTGTAAAGTGTTACCAAGCATCCCTTATGTCTGTAACTGTACCAAGCACCCTTTTTGTCTGTAACTGTACCAAGCATCCCTTATGTCTGTAAAGCGTTACCAAGCACCCCTTGTGTCTGTAACTGTACCAAGCACCCCTTATGTCTGTAACTGTACCAAGCATCCCTTATGTCTGTAACTGTACCCAGCATCCCTTGTGTCTGTAACTGTACCCAGCACCCCTTGTGTCTGTAACTGTACCAAGCATCCCTTGTGTCGGTAACTGTACCAAGCACCCCTTGTGTCTGTAACTGTACCAAGCACCCCTTGTGTCTGTAACTGTACCAAGCATCCCTTGTGTCTGTAACTGTACCAAGCACCCCTTGTGTCTGTAACTGTATGTACCAAGCACCCCTTGTGTCTGTAACTGTACCAAGCACCCCTTGTGTCTGTAACTGTACCAAGCATCCCTTGTGTCGGTAACTGTACCAAGCATCCCTTATGTCTGTAACTGTACCAAGCACCCCTTGTGTCTGTAACTGTACCAAGCACCCCTTGTGTCTGTAACTGTACCAAGCATCCCTTGTGTCTGTAACTGTACCAAGCACCCCTTATGTCTGTAAAGCTTTACCAAGCACCCCTTATGTCTGTAACTGTACCAAGCATCCCATATGTCAGTAACTGTACCAAGCAACCCTTATGTCTGTAACTGTACCAATCACCCCATATGTCTATAAAGCTTTACCAAGCACCCCTTATGTCTGTAAAGCTTTACCAAGCACCCATTATGTCTGTAAAGCTTTACCAAGCACCCCTTATGTCTATAACTGTACCAAGCACCCCTTATGTCTGTACCTGTACCAATCACCCCTTATGTTTGTAAAGCTTTACCAAGCACCCCTTATGTCTGTAACTGTACCAAGTACCCCTTATGTCTGTAACTGTACCAACCATCCCTTGTGTCTGTAACTGTACAAAGCAACCCTTATGTCTGTAACTATACCAAGCATCCCTTATGTCTGTAACTGTACCAAGCAACCCTTATGTCTGTAACTATACCAAGCATCCCTTATGTCTGTAAAGCTTTACCAAGCACCCCTTATGTCTGTAACTGTAGCAAGCACCCCTTATGTCTGTAACTGTACCAAGCACCCCTTATGTCTGTAACTGTACCAAGCATCCCTTATGTCTGTAAAGCTTTACCAAGCACCCCTTATGTCTGTAACTGTACCAAGCACCCCTTATGTCTGTAACTGTACCAATCACCCCTTATGTCTGTAAAGCTTTACCAAGCACCCCTTATGTCTGTAACTGTATCAAGCACCCCTTATGTCTGTAACTGTACCAAGCACCCCTTATGTCTGTAAAGCTTTACCAAGCACCCCTTATGTCTGTAAAACTATACCAAGCACCCATTATGTCTATAAAGCTTTACCAAGCACCCCTTATGTCTATAACTGTACCAAGCACCCCTTATGTCTGTAACTGTACCAATCACCCCTTATGTTTGTAAAGCTTTACCAAGCACCCCTTATGTCTGTAACTGTACCAAGTACCCCTTATGTCTGTAACTGTACCAACCATCCCTTGTGTCTGTAACTGTACCAAGCAACCCTTATGCCTGTAACTGTACCAAGCATCCCTTATGCCTGTCAAGCTTTACCAAGTACCCCTTATGTCTGTAACTATACCAACCATCCCTTATGTCTGTAACTGTAGCAAGCATCCCATGTGTCTGTAACTGTACCGAGCATCCCTTGTGTCTGTAACTGTACCGTGCATCCCTTGTGTCTGTAACTGTACCGAGCACCCCTTGTCTGTAACTGTACCGAGCACCCCTTATGTCTGTAACTGTACCGACCATCCCTTGTGTCTGTAACTGTACCAAGCAACCCTTGTCTGTAACTGTACCAAGCATCCCTTGTGTCTGTAACTGTACCAAGCATGCGTTGCGTCTGTAACTGTACCAAGCAACCCGTCTGTAACTGTTCCAAGCATCCCTTATGTCTGTAACTGTACCAAGCACCCCTTATGTCTGTAACTGTACCAAGCAGCCCTTATGTCTGTAACTGTAACAAGCATCCCTTGTGTCTGTAACTGTACCAAGCATCCCTTGTGTCTGTAACTGTACCAAGCACCCCTTATGTCTGTAACTGTACCAAGCATCCCTTGTGTCTGTAACTGTACCAAGCACCCCTTATGTCTGTAACTGTACCAAGCACCCCTTATGTCTGTAACTGTACCAAGCATCCCTTGTGTCTGTAACTGTACCAAGCCTGCGTTGCGACGGTAACTGTACCAAGCAACCCCTGTCTGTAACTGTACCAAGCATCCCTTATGTCTGTAACTGTACTAAGCACCCCTTATGTCTGTAACTGTACCAAGCACCCCTTATGTCTGTAACTGTACCAAGCACCCCTTATGTTTGTAAAGCATTACCAAGCACCCCTTATGTCTGTAACTGTACCAAGCACTCCTTATGTCTGTAAAGTGTTACCAAGCATCCCTTATGTCTGTAACTGTACCAAGCACCCTTTATGTCTGTAACTGTACCAAGCATCCCTTATGTCTGTAAAGCGTTACCAAGCACCCCTTGTGTCTGTAACTGTACCAAGCACCCCTTATGGCTGTAACTGTACCAAGCACCCCTTGTGTCTGTAACTGTACCAAGCACCCCTTGTGTCTGTAACTGTACCAAGCACCCCTTGTGTCTGTAACTGTACCAAGCACCCCTTGTGTCTGTAACTGTACCAAGCACCCCTTGTGTCTGTAACTGTACCAAGCACCCCTTGTGTCTGTAACTGTACCAAGCACCCTTTGTGTCTGTAAAGCGTTACCAAGCATCCCTTGTGTCTGTAACTGTACCAAGCACCCCTTGTGTCTGTAACTGTACCAAGCACCCCTTGTGTCTGTAACTGTACCAAGCACCCCTTGTGTCTGTAACTGTACCAAGCACCCCTTGTATCGGTAACTGTACCAAGCACCCCTTGTATCGGTAACTGTACCAAGCACCCCTTGTGTCTGTAACTGTACCAAGCACCCCTTATGTCTGTAAAGCTTTACCAAGCACCCCTTATGTCTGTAAAGCTTTACCAAGCACCCATTATGTCTATAAAGCTTTACCAAGCACCCCTTATGTCTGTAACTGTACCAAGTACCCCTTATGTCTGTAACTGTACCAACCATCCCTTGTGTCTGTAACTGTACCAAGCAACCCTTATGCCTGTAACTGTACCAAGCATCCCTTATGCCTGTAAAGCTTTACCAAGTACCCCTTATGTCTGTAACTATACCAACCATCCCTTATGTCTGTAACTGTAGCAAGCACCTCTTATGTCTGTAACTGTACCAAGCATCCCTTGTGTCTGTAACTGTACCGAGCATCCCTTGTGTCTGTAACTGTACCGAGCACCCCTTGTCTGTAACTGTACCGAGCACCCCTTATGTCTGTAACTGTACCGACCATCCCTTGTGTCTGTAACTGTACCAAGCAACCCTTGTCTGTAACTGTACCAAGCATCCCTTGTGTCTGTAACTGTACCAAGCATGCGTTGCGTCTGTAACTGTACCAAGCAACCCATCTGTAACTGTTCCAAGCATCCCTTGTGTCTGTAACTGTACCAAGCAACCCTTGTCTGTAACTGTACCAAGCATCCCTTGTGTCTGTAACTGTACCAAGCATGCGTTGCGTCTGTAACTGTACCAAGCAACCCGTCTGTAACTGTTCCAAGCATCCCTTATGTCTGTAACTGTACCAAGCACCCCTTATGTCTGTAACTGTACCAAGCACCCCTTATGTCTGTAACTGTACCAAGCATCCCTTGTGTCTGTAACTGTACCAAGCATCCCTTGTGTCTGTAACTGTACCAAGCATCCCTTGTGTCTGTAACTGTACCAAGCACCCCTTATGTCTGTAACTGTACCAAGCACCCCTTATGTCTGTAACTGTACCAAGCACCCCTTGTGTCTGTAACTGTACCAAGCACCCCTTGTGTCTGTAACTGTACCAAGCACCCCTTATGTCTGTAACTGTACCAAGCATCCCTTATGTCTGTAACTGTACCAAGCACCCCTTATGTCTGTAACTGTACCAAGCATCCCTTGTGTCTGTAACTGTACCAAGCATGCGTTGCGACTGTAACTGTACCAAGCAACCCCTGTCTGTAACTGTACCAAGCATCCCTTGTGTCTGTAACTGTACCAAGCATGCGTTGCGACTGTAACTGTACCAAGCAACCCCTGTCTGTAACTGTACCAAGCATCCCTTATGTCTGTAACTGTACCAAGCACCCCTTATGTCTGTAACTGTACCAAGCACCCCTTATGTCTGTAACTGTACCAAGCACCCCTTATGTTTGTAAAGCATTACCAAGCACCCCTTATGTCTGTAACTGTACCAAGCACTCCTTATGTCTGTAAAGTGTTACCAAGCATCCCTTATGTCTGTAACTGTACCAAGCACCCTTTATGTCTGTAACTGTACCAAGCATCCCTTATGTCTATAACTGTACCAAGCACCCCTTATGTCTATAACTGTACCAAGCACCCCTTATGTCTATAACTGTACCAACCATCCCTTGTGTCTGTAACTGTACCAAGCACCCCTTATGTCTGTAACTGTACCAACCATCCCTTGTGTCTGTAACTGTACCAAGCAACCCTTATGTCTGTAACTGTACCAAGCACCCCTTATGTCTGTAAAGCTTTACCAAGCACCCCTTATGTCTGTAACTGTACCAAGCACCCGTTATGTCTGTAACTGTACCAAGGATCCAGTGGCGTAACAAGGGCAGGGCGAGCGGGGTTCGTGCCCTGGGCGCCGCTGGACCGGCAGCACGGGGGGGGCGCCGCCGGCCACGGTACCGGCCCGCCCGCCCTAGATAGCCAGTATAGCGCCGACCGCAAGGAGTGCGGTCAGCGCTACACATTTGCACAGGACCGGCGCTAGGCTTCCAGCGCCCGTCCTGTGCTGCACACCTGAGCCCGTTCCCTCCCCCTGAGCGCTTGCCCAATAGCGCTAGGAGGCGGGCTCAGGCTGTGCATAACACACGCATCGCCGCCAGCGCTGGCGGCGATACGTGTGTTAAACAGCAGCCAATGAGAGTCAGATAGACTCTCATTGACTGCTGCAGCACCCACTGCAAGAGCCGGACTTCCGTCATGACGTCAGTCCCATAATGCTGAGCGCGCCAGCCCGGGCGGACTGGAGGGCGGGAGCGGCATCGGCATCGCAGACAGGAGCAGCGTGGAATCAGGTAAGTATATTTTTATATATATTTATTTATTTTTAAACCTTACCTATCTGCACAACGGGGGAGGGGTTGGCTACTACTGGGGGGGGACATCTACTGGGGGGGACATCTACTGGGGGTGCCATTTGGAGGACCTCTACTGGGGGGGGGGCTACTCTACTGGGGACTACTACTTGGGGGGGACTACCACTGGGGGCATTCTAAAAGGGGCACTGCACTCGGGGGACCACTAATGGGGGCAATAATAGGAAGGGCCACTACAGGGACCACTGGATAGTGGGGGGGGGGTCACTACTGGGAGCCTGCATCAGGGGGACCACTACTGGGGGCACTGCATGGGAGGGGGGGACACTACTGCTGGGGGCACTATATAAGGGGCTTACTGCGGGGGGCACTGCGGGGACCACTACAGGGGGCACTAGATAGGGGGGATCACTACAGGGTGCCTGCATAAGGGGACCACTACTGGGAAAACTGCATGGGGGGGACTACAGTTGGGGGCACTATATAAAAGGGCACTGCATAAGGGGATACCGCTACTGGGCGCACTGCATTGTGGGGACTGCTACTGGGGGCACTGCATAAGGGGGAACACTACGTGGGGCACTGCATTTGGGGGGGCCACTACTGGGGGTACTGAGTAAGGAGAACTAATTGGGGGCTGTATAAGAGGGACCACTACTGGGGATACTGTATAAGGGGCACTACTATGGGCCTGCATGAGAGGGACCACAACTGCATACTGGGGGTACTACTGGGGTTAAGGTGCATATGGATAGGAATGTTCAGTTTGAAAATAAAGGGGTGTATCATGTTGACACGCCCCATTTTTAAGTGAACACGCCCATTTTTTGACGCGCGCGCCTTAGGCGCGCGCACATCGGGAGGATGCTCCATTTTAAAATTTACCCTGGGCTCCAAATACCCTAGTTACGCCACTGCAAGCATCCCTTGTGTCTGTAACTGTACCAAGCAACCCTTATGTCTGTAACTGTACCAAGCACCCCTTATGTCTGTAAAGCTTTACCAAGCACCCCTTATGTCTGTAAAGCTTTACCAAGCACCCATTATGTCTATAAAGCTTTACCAAGCACCCCTTATGTCTATAACTGTACCAAGCACCCCTTATGTCTGTAACTGTACCAATCACCCCTTATGTTTGTAAAGCTTTACCAAGCACCCCTTATGTCTGTAACTGTACCAAGTACCCCTTATGTCTGTAACTGTACCAACCATCCCTTGTGTCTGTAACTGTACCAAGCAACCCTTATGCCTGTAACTGTACCAAGCATCCCTTATGCCTGTAAAGCTTTACCAAGTACCCCTTATGTCTGTAACTATACCAACCATCCCTTATGTCTGTAACTGTAGCAAGCACCTCTTATGTCTGTAACTGTACCAAGCATCCCTTGTGTCTGTAACTGTACCGAGCATCCCTTGTGTCTGTAACTGTACCGAGCACCCCTTGTCTGTAACTGTACCGAGCACCCCTTATGTCTGTAACTGTACCGACCATCCCTTGTGTCTGTAACTGTACCAAGCAACCCTTGTCTGTAACTGTACCAAGCATCCCTTGTGTCTGTAACTGTACCAAGCATGCGTTGCGTCTGTAACTGTACCAAGCAACCCATCTGTAACTGTTCCAAGCATCCCTTGTGTCTGTAACTGTACCAAGCAACCCTTGTGTCTGTAACTGTACCAAGCATCCCTTGTGTCTGTAACTGTACCAAGCATGCGTTGCGTCTGTAACTGTACCAAGCAACCCGTCTGTAACTGTTCCAAGCATCCCTTATGTCTGTAACTGTACCAAGCACCCCTTATGTCTGTAACTGTACCAGACACCCCTTATGTCTGTAACTGTACCAAGCATCCCTTGTGTCTGTAACTGTACCAAGCATCCCTTGTGTCTGTAACTGTACCAAGCATCCCTTGTGTCTGTAACTGTACCAAGCACCCCTTATGTCTGTAACTGTACCAAGCACCCCTTATGTCTGTAACTGTACCAAGCACCCCTTGTGTCTGTAACTGTACCAAGCACCCCTTGTGTCTGTAACTGTACCAAGCACCCCTTATGTCTGTAACTGTACCAAGCATCCCTTATGTCTGTAACTGTACCAAGCACCCCTCATGTCTGTAACTGTACCAAGCATCCCTTGTGTCTGTAACTGTACCAAGCAACCCTTGTCTGTAACTGTACCAAGCATCCCTTGTGTCTGTAACTGTACCAAGCATGCGTTGCGACTGTAACTGTACCAAGCAACCCCTGTCTGTAACTGTACCAAGCATCCCTTATGTCTGTAACTGTACCAAGCACCCCTTATGTCTGTAACTGTACCAAGCACCCCTTATGTCTGTAACTGTACCAAGCACCCCTTATGTTTGTAAAGCATTACCAAGCACCCCTTATGTCTGTAACTGTACCAAGCACTCCTTATGTCTGTAAAGTGTTACCAAGCATCCCTTATGTCTGTAACTGTACCAAGCACCCTTTATGTCTGTAACTGTACCAAGCATCCCTTATGTCTATAACTGTACCAAGCACCCCTTATGTCTATAACTGTACCAAGCACCCCTTATGTCTATAACTGTACCAACCATCCCTTGTGTCTGTAACTGTACCAAGCACCCCTTATGTCTGTAACTGTACCAACCATCCCTTGTGTCTGTAACTGTACCAAGCAACCCTTATGTCTGTAACTGTACCAAGCACCCCTTATGTTTGTAAAGCATTACCAAGCACTCCTTATGTCTATAACTGTACCAAGCACCCCTTATGTCTGTAACTGTACCAAGGATCCAGTGGCGTAACAAGGGCAGGGCGAGCGGGGTTCGTGCCCTGGGCGCCGCTGGACCGGCAGCACGGGGGGGGCGCCGCCGGCCACGGTACCGGCCCGCCCGCCCTAGATAGCCAGTATAGCGCCGACCGCAAGGAGTGCGGTCAGCGCTACACATTTGCACAGGACCGGCGCTAGGCTTCCAGCGCCCGTCCTGTGCTGCACGCCTGAGCCCGTTCCCTCCCCCTGAGCGCTTGCCCAATAGCGCTAGGAGGCGGGCTCAGGCTGTGCATAACACACGCATCGCCGCCAGCGCTGGCGGCGATACGTGTGTTAAACAGCAGCCAATGAGAGTCAGATAGACTCTCATTGACTGCTGCAGCACCCACTGCAAGAGCCGGACTTCCGTCATGACGTCAGTCCCATAATGCTGAGCGCGCCAGCCCGGGCGGACTGGAGGGCGGGAGCGGCATCGGCATCGCAGACAGGAGCAGCGTGGAATCAGGTAAGTATATTTTTATATATATTTATTTATTTTTAAACCTTACCTATCTGCACAACGGGGGAGGGGTTGGCTACTACTGGGGGGGGACATCTACTGGGGGGGACATCTACTGGGGGTGCCATTTGGAGGACCTCTACTGGGGGGGGGCTACTCTACTGGGGACTACTACTTGGGGGGGACTACCACTGGGGGCATTCTAAAAGGGGCACTGCACTCGGGGGACCACTAATGGGGGCAATAATAGGAAGGGCCACTACAGGGACCACTGGATAGTGGGGGGGGGGGGTCACTACTGGGAGCCTGCATCAGGGGGACCACTACTGGGGGCACTGCATGGGAGGGGGGGACACTACTGCTGGGGGCACTATATAAGGGGCTTACTGCGGGGGGCACTGCGGGGACCACTACAGGGGGCACTAGATAGGGGGGATCACTACAGGGTGCCTGCATAAGGGGACCACTACTGGGAAAACTGCATGGGGGGGACTACAGTTGGGGGCACTATATAAAAGGGCACTGCATAAGGGGATACCGCTACTGGGCGCACTGCATTGTGGGGACTGCTACTGGGGGCACTGCATAAGGGGGAACACTACGTGGGGCACTGCATTTGGGGGGGCCACTACTGGGGGTACTGAGTAAGGAGAACTAATTGGGGGCTGTATAAGAGGGACCACTACTGGGGATACTGTATAAGGGGCACTACTATGGGCCTGCATGAGAGGGACCACAACTGCATACTGGGGGTACTACTGGGGTTAAGGTGCATATGGATAGGAATGTTCAGTTTGAAAATAAAGGGGTGTATCATGTTGACACGCCCCATTTTTAAGTGAACACGCCCATTTTTTGACGCGCGCGCCTTAGGCGCGCGCACATCGGGAGGATGCTCCATTTTAAAATTTACCCTGGGCTCCAAATACCCTAGTTACGCCACTGCAAGCATCCCTTGTGTCTGTAACTGTACCAAGCAACCCTTATGTCTGTAACTGTACCAAGCACCCCTTATGTCTGTAAAGCTTTACCAAGCACCCATTATGTCTATAAAGCTTTACCAAGCACCCATTATGTCTATAAAGCTTTACCAAGCACCCCTTATGTCTATAACTGTACCAAGCACCCCTTATGTCTGTAACTGTACCAATCACCCCTTATGTTTGTAAAGCTTTACCAAGCATCCCTTATGTCTGTAACTGTACCAAGTACCCCTTATGTCTGTAACTGTACCAACCATCCCTTGTGTCTGTAACTGTACCAAGCAACCCTTATGTCTGTAACTGTACCAAGCATCCCTTATGTCTGTAAAGCTTTACCAAGCACCCCTTATGTCTGTAACTGTACCAAGCACCCCTTATGTCTGTAACTGTACCAAGCACCCCTTATGTCTGTAAAGCTTTACCAAGCACCCCTTATGTCTGTAACTGTACCAAGCATCCCATATGTCCGTAACTGTACCAAGCAACCCTTATGTCTGTAACTGTACCAATCACCCCATATGTCTGTAAAGCTTTACCAAGCACCCATTATGTCTATAAAGCTTTACCAAGCACCCCTTATGTCTATAACTGTACCAAGCACCCCTTATGTCTGTAACTGTACCAAGCATCCCATATGTCCGTAACTGTACCAAGCAACCCTTATGTCTGTAACTGTACCAATCACCCCATATGTCTGTAAAGCTTTACCAAGCACCCACTATGTCTATAAAGCTTTACCAAGCACCCCTTATGTCTATAACTGTACCAAGCACCCCTTATGTCTGTAACTGTACCAATCACCCCTTATGTTTGTAAAGCTTTACCAAGCACCCCTTATGTCTGTAACTGTACCAATCACCCCTTATGTTTGTAAAGCTTTACCAAGTACCCCTTATGTCTGTAACTGTACCAACCATCCCTTGTGTCTGTAACTGTACCAAGCACCCCTTATGTTTGTAAAGCTTTACCATGCACCCCTTATGTCTAAAACTGTACCAAGCACCCCTTATGTCTGTAACTGTACCAAGCACCCCTTATGTCTGTAACTGTACCAACCATCCCTTGTGTCTGTAACTGTACCAAGCAACCCTTATGTCTGTAACTGTACCAAGCACCCCTTATGTCTGTAACTGTACCAACCATCCCTTGTGTCTGTAACTGTACCAAGCAACCCTTATGTCTGTAACTGTACCAAGCACCCCTTATGTCTGTAAAGCTTTACCAAGCACTCCTTATGTCTGTAACTGTACCAAGCACCCCTTATGTCTGTAACTGTACCAAGCACCCCTTATGTTTGTAAAGCATTACCAAGCACTCCTTATGTCTATAACTGTACCAAGCACCCCTTATGTCTGTAACTGTACCAAGCACCCCTTATGTCTGTAACTGTACCAAGCATCCCTTGTGTCTGTAACTGTACCAAGCATCCCTTGTGTCTGTAACTGTACCAAGCACCCATTATGTCTGTAACTGTACCAAGCACCCCTTATGTCTGTAAAGTGTTACCAAGCATCCCTTATGTCTGTAACTGTACCAAGCACCCTTTTTGTCTGTAACTGTACCAAGCATCCCTTATGTCTGTAAAGCGTTACCAAGCACCCCTTGTGTCTGTAACTGTACCAAGCACCCCTTATGTCTGTAACTGTACCAAGCACCCCTTATGTCTGTAACTGTACCCAGCATCCCTTGTGTCTGTAACTGTACCCAGCACCCCTTGTGTCTGTAACTGTACCAAGCATCCCTTGTGTCGGTAACTGTACCAAGCACCCCTTGTGTCTGTAACTGTACCAAGCATCCCTTGTGTCTGTAACTGTACCAAGCACCCCTTGTGTCTGTAACTGTATGTACCAAGCACCCCTTGTGTCTGTAACTGTACCAAGCACCCCTTGTGTCTGTAACTGTACCAAGCATCCCTTGTGTCGGTAACTGTACCAAGCATCCCTTATGTCTGTAACTGTACCAAGCACCCCTTGTGTCTGTAACTGTACCAAGCATCCCTTGTGTCTGTAACTGTACTAAGCACCCCTTGTGTCTGTAACTGTACCAAGCATCCCTTGTGTCTGTAACTCTACCAAGCACCCCTTATGTCTGTAAAGCTTTACCAAGCACCCCTTATGTCTGTAAAGCTTTACCAAGCACCCATTATGTCTGTAAAGCTTTACCAAGCACCCCTTATGTCTATAACTGTACCAAGCACCCCTTATGTCTGTAACTGTACCAATCACACCTTATGTTTGTAAAGCTTTACCAAGCACCCCTTATGTCTGTAACTGTACCAAGTACCCCTTATGTCTGTAACTGTACCAACCATCCCTTGTGTCTGTAACTGTACCAAGCAACCCTTATGTCTGTAACTATACCAAGCATCCCTTATGTCTGTAACTGTACCAAGCAACCCTTATGTCTGTAACTATACCAAGCATCCCTTATGTCTGTAAAGCTTTACCAAGCACCCCTTATGTCTGTAACTGTAGCAAGCACCCCTTATGTCTGTAACTGTACCAAGCACCCCTTATGTCTGTAACTGTACCAAGCATCCCTTATGTCTGTAAAGCTTTACCAAGCACCCCTTATGTCTGTAACTGTACCAAGCACCCCTTATGTCTGTAACTGTACCAATCACCCCTTATGTCTGTAAAGCTTTACCAAGCACCCCTTATGTCTGTAACTGTATCAAGCACCCCTTATGTCTGTAACTGTACCAAGCACCCCTTATGTCTGTAAAGCTTTACCAAGCACCCCTTATGTCTGTAAAGCTTTACCAAGCACCCATTATGTCTGTAACTGTACCATGCACCCCTTGTGTCTGTAACTGTACCAAGCACCCCTTATGTCTGTAACTGTACCAAGCACCCCTTATGTCTGTAACTGTACCAAGCACCCCTTATGTCTGTATCTGTACCAAGCATCCCTTGTGTCTGTAACTGTACCAAGCAACCCTTGTCTGTAACTGTACCAAGCATCCCTTGTGTCTGTAACTGTACCAAGCACCCCTTGTGTCTGTAACTGTACCAAGCACCCCTTGTGTCTGTAACTGTACCAAGCACCCCTTGTGTCTGTAACTGTACCAAGCACCCCTTGTGTCTGTAACTGTACCAAGCACCCCTTGTGTCTGTAACTGTACCAAGCACCCCTTGTGTCTGTAACTGTACCAAGCATCCCTTATGTCTGTAACTGTACCAAGCACCCCTTGTTTCTGTAACTGTATGTACCAAGCACCCCTTGTGTCTGTAACTGTACCAAGCACCCCTTGTGTCTGTAACTGTACCAAGCATCCCTTGTGTCGGTAACTGTAACAAGCATCCCTTATGTCTGTAATTGTACCAAGCACCCCTTGTGTCTCTAACTGCACCAAGCATGCGTTGCATCTGTAACTGTACCAAGCAACCCGTCTGTAACTGTTCCAAGCATCCCTTATGTCTGTAACTGTACCAAGCACCCCTTATGTCTGTAACTGTACCAAGCACCCCTTATGTCTGTAACTGTACCAAGCACCCCTTGTGTCTGTAACTGTACCAAGCACCCCTTATGTCTGTAACTGTACCAAGCATCCCTTATGTCTGTAACTGTACCAAGCACCCCTTATGTCTGTAAAGCTTTACCAAGCACCCATTATGCCTATAAAGCTTTACCAAGCACCCCTTATATCTGTAACTGTACCAAGCACCCCTTATGTCTGTAAAGCTTTATCAAGCACCCCTTATGTCTGTAACTGTACCAAGCACCCCTTATGTCTGTAACTGTACCAAGCACCCCTTATGTCTATAACTGTACCAAGCACCCCTTATGTCTGTAAAGCTTTACCAAGCATCCCTTATGTCTGTAACTGTACCAAGCACCCCTTGTCTGTAACTGTACCAAGCACCCCTTATGTCTGTAACTGTACCAAGCACCCCTTGTGTCTGTAACTGTACCAAGCAACCCTTGTCTGTAACTGTACCAAGCATCCCTTGTGTCTGTAACTGTACCAAGCATGCGTTGCGACTGTAACTGTACCAAGCAACCCCTGTCTGTAACTGTACCAAGCATCACTTATGTCTGTAACTGTACCAAGCATCACTTATGTCTGTAACTGTACCAAGCACCCCTTATGTCTAACTGTACCAAGCATCCCTTATGTTTGTAAAGCATTACCAAGCACCCCTTATGTCTGTAACTGTACCAAGCACTACTTATGTCTGTAAAGTGTTACCAAGCATCCCTTATGTCTGTAACTGTACCAAGCACCCTTTATGTCTGTAACTGTACCAAGCATCCCTTATGTCTGTAAAGCGTTACCAAGCACCCCTTGTGTCTGTAACTGTACCAAGCACGCCTTATGTCTGTAACTGTACCAAGCACCCCTTATGTCTGTAACTGTACCAAGCATCCCTTGTGTCTGTAACTGTACCAAGCACCCCTTGTGTCTGTAACTGTACCAAGCACCCCTTGTGTCTGTAACTGTACCAAGCATCCCTTGTATCGGTAACTGTACCAAGCACCCCTTGTGTCTGTAACTGTACCAAGCACCCCTTGTGTCTGTAACTGTACCAAGCATCCCTTATGTCTGTAACTGTACCAAGCACCCCTTGTGTCTGTAACTGTATGTACCAAGCACCTCTTGTGTCTGTAACTGTACCAAGCACCCCTTGTGTCTGTAACTGTACCAAGCATCCCTTGTGTCGGTAACTGTACCAAGCAACCCGTCTGTAACTGTTCCAAGCATCCCTTATGTCTGTAACTGTACCAAGCACCCCTTATGTCTGTAACTGTACCAAGCACCCCTTATGTCTGTAACTGTAACAAGCATCCCTTGTGTCTGTAACTGTACCAAGCATCCCTTGTGTCTGTAACTGTACCAAGCACCCCTTGTGTCTGTAACTGTACCAAGCATCCCTTGTGTCTGTAACTGTACCAAGCACCCCTTGTGTCTGTAACTGTACCAAGCATCCCTTGTGTCTGTAACTGTACCAAGCACCCCTTGTGTTTGCAACTGTATGTATCAAGCATCCCTTATGTCTGTAACTGTACCAAGCACCCCTTGTGTCTGTAACTGTACCAAGCACCCCTTATGTCTGTAACTGTACCAAGCACCCCTTATGTTTGTAAAGCATTACCAAGCATCCCTTATGTCTGTAACTGTACCAAGCACCCCTTATGTCTGTAACTGTACCAAGCAACCCTTGTGTCTGTAACTGTACCAAGCACCCCTTATGTCTGTAACTGTACCAAGCACCCGTTATGTTTATAAAGCATTACCAAGCATCCCTTATGTCTGTAACTGTACCAAGCACCCCTTATGACTGTAACTGTACCAAGCACCCCTTATGACTGTAACTGTACCAAGCACCCCTTATGTCTGTAACTGTACCAAGCATCCCTTATGTCTGTAACTGTACCAAGAACCCCTTATGTCTGTAACTGTACCAAGCACCCCTTATGTCTGTAAAGCGTTACCAAGCATCCCTTATGTCTGTAACTGTACCAAGCAACCCTTGTCTGTAACTGTACCAAGCATCCCTTGTGTCTGTAACTGTACCAAGCATGCGTTGCGTCTGTAACTGTACCAAGCAACCCGTCTGTAACTGTTCCAAGCATCCCTTATGTCTGTAACTGTACCAAGCACCCCTTATGTCTGTAACTGTACCAAGCTCCCCTTATGTCTGTAACTGTACCAAGCATCCCTTGTGTCTGTAACTGTACCAAGCACCCCTTATGTCTGTAACTGTACCAAGCACCCCTTATGTCTGTAACTGTACTAAGCACCCCTTATGTCTGTAACTGTACCAAGCACCCCTTGTGTCTGTAACTGTACCAAGCAACCCTTATGTCTGTAACTGTACCAAGCACCCCTTATGTCTGTAACTGTACCAAGCACCACTTATGTCTGTAAAGCTTTACCAAGCACCCATTATGTCTATAAAGCTTTACCAAGCACCCTTTATATCTGTAACTGTACCAAGCACCCCTTATGTCTGTAAAGCTTTATCAAGCACCCCTTATGTCTGTAACTGTACCAAGCACCCCTTATGTCTGTAACTGTACCAAGCACCCCTTATGTCTATAACTGTACCAAGCACCCCTTATGTCTGTAAAGTTTTACCAAGCACCCCTTATGTCTGTAACTGTACCAAGCACCCCTTGTCTGTAACTGTACCAAGCACCCCTTATGTCTGTAACTGTACCAAGCATCCCTTGTGTCTGTAACTGTACCAAGCAACCCTTGTCTGTAACTGTACCAAGCATCCCTTGTGTTTGTAACTGTACCAAGCATGCGTTGCGACTGTAACTGTACCAAGCAACCCCTGTCTGTAACTGTACCAAGCATCCCTTATGTCTGTAACTGTACTAAGCACCCCTTATGTCTGTAACTGTACCAAGCACCCCTTATGTTTGTAAAGCATTACCAAGCACCCCTTATGTCTGTAACTGTACCAAGCACCCCTTATGTCTGTAAAGTGTTACCAAGCATCCCTTATGTCTGTAACTGTACCAAGCACCCTTTATGTCTGTAACTGTACCAAGCATCCCTTATGTCTGTAAAGCGTTACCAAGCACCCCTTGTGTCTGCAACTGTATGTACCAAGCATCCCTTATGTCTGTAACTGTACCAAGCATCCCTTGTGTCTGTAACTGTACCAAGCACCCCTTATGTCTGTAACTGTACCAAGCATCCCTTGTGTCTGTAACTGTACCAAGCATCCCTTGTGTCTGTAACTGTACCAAGCACCCCTTGTGTCTGTAACTGTACCAAGCATCCCTTGTGTCGGTAACTGTACCAAGCACCCCTTGTTTCGGTAACTGTACCAAGCATCCCTTGTGTCGGTAACTGTACCAAGCATCCCTTGTGTCGGTAACTGTACCAAGCATCCCTTGTGTCGGTAACTGTACCAAGCATCCCTTGTGTCTGTAACTGTACCAAGCATCCCTTGTGTCGGTAACTGTACCAAGCATCCCTTGTGTCTGTAACTGTACCAAGCATCCCTTGTGTCTGTAACTGTACCAAGCACCCCTTGTGTCTGTAACTGTACCAAGCATCCCTTCTGTCTGTAACTGTACCAAGCACCCCTTGTGTCTGCAACTGTATGTACCAAGCATCCCTTATGTCTGTAACTGTACCAAGCATCCCTTGTGTCTGTAACTGTACCAAGCACCCCTTATGTCTGTAACTTTACCAAGCACCCCTTATGTTTGTAAAGCATTACCAAGCATCCCTTATGTCTGTAACTGTACCAAGCACCCCTTATGTCTGTAACTGTACCGAGCATCCCTTGTGTCTGTAACTGTACCAAGCATGCGTTGCGTCTGTAACTGTACCAAGCAACCCCTGTCTGTAACTGTACCAAGCATCCCTTATGTCTGTAACTGTACTAAGCACCCCTTATGTCTGTAACTGTACCAAGCACCCCTTATGTCTGTAACTGTACCAAGCACCCCTTATGTTTGTAACTGTACCAAGCATCCCTTGTGTCTGTAACTGTACCAAGCAACCCTTGTCTGTAACTGTACCAAGCATCCCTTATGTCTGTAACTGTACTAAGCACCCCTTATGTCTGTAACTGTACCAAGCACCCCTTATGTCTGTAAAGCTTTATCAAGCACCCCTTATGTCTGTAACTGTACCAAGCACCCCTTATGTCTGTAACTGTACCAAGCACCTCTTATGTCTATAACTGTACCAAGCACCCCTTATGTCTGTAAAGCTTTACCAAGCACCCCTTATGTCTGTAACTGTACCAAGCACCCCTTGTCTGTAACTGTACCAAGCACCCCTTATGTCTGTAACTGTACCAAGCATCCCTTGTGTCTGTAACTGTACCAAGCAACCCTTGTCTGTAACTGTACCAAGCATCCCTTGTGTCTGTAACTGTACCAAGCATGCGTTGCGTCTGTAACTGTACCAAGTAACCCCTGTCTGTAACTGTACCAAGCATCCCTTATGTCTGTAACTGTACCAAGCACCCCTTATGTCTGTAACTGTACCAAGCACCCCTTATGTCTGTAACTGTACCAAGCACCCCTTATGTTTGTAACTGTACCAAGCATCCCTTGAGTCTGTAACTGTACCAAGCAACCCTTGTGGCTGTAACTGTACCAAGCACCCCTTATGTCTGTAAAGCTTTACCAAGCACCCATTATGTCTATAAAGCTTTACCAAGCACTCCTTATGTCTATAACTGTACCAAGCACCCCTTATGTCTGTAACTGTACCAAACACCCCTTATGTCTGTAAAGCTTTACCAAGCACCCCTTATGTCTGTAACTGTACCAAGCACCCCTTATGTCTGTAACTGTACCAAGCACCCCTTATGTCTGTAACTGTACCAAGCACCCCTTATGTTTGTAAAGCATTACCAAGCACTCCTTATGTCTATAACTGTACCAAGCACCCCTTATGTCTTTAACTGTACCAAGCATCCTGTGGCGTAACTAGGGCAGGGCGAGCGGGGTTCGTGCCCTGGGCGCCGTTGGACCAGCAGCGCGGGGGGGGCGCCGCCGGCCATGGTACTGGCCCGCCCGCCCGCCCTAGATAGCCAGTGTAGCGCCGACCGCAAGGAGTGCGGTCAGCGCTACACATTTGCATAGGACCGGCGCTACGCTTCCAGCGCCGGTCCTGTGCTGCACGCCTGAGCCCGTTCCCTCCCCCTGAGCGCTTGCCCAATAGCGCTAGGAGGCGGGCTCAGGCTGTGCATAACACACGCATCGCCGCCAGCGCTGGCGGCGATGCGTGTGTTAAACAGCAGCCAATGAGAGTCAGATAGACTCTCATTGACTGCTGCAGCACCCACTGCAAGAGCCAGACTTCCGTCCGGCTCCTGCAGTGGGTAATGGGACTGACGTCATGACGTCAGTCCCATAATGCTGAGCGCGCCAGCCCGGGCGGACTGGAGGGCGGGAGCGGCATCGGCATTGCAGACAGGAGCAGCGTGTCTGTAACTGTAGCAAGCACCCCTTATGTCTGTAACTGTACCAAGCACCCCTTATGTCTGTAAAGCTTTACCAAGCACCCATTATGTCTATAAAGCTTTACCAAGCACCCTTATATCTGTAACTGTACCAAGCACCCCTTATTTCTGTAAAGCTTTATCAAGCACCCCTTATGTCTGTAACTGTACCAAGCACCCCTTATGTCTGTAAAGCTTTACCAAGCACCCATTATGTCTATAAAGCTTTACCAAGCACCCTTATATCTGTAACTGTACCAAGCACCCCTTATTTCTGTAAAGCTTTATCAAGCATCCCTTATGTCTGTAACTGTACCAAGCACCCCTTATGTCTGTAACTGTACCAAGCATCCCTTATGTCTGTAAAGCTTTACCAAGTACCCCTTATGTCTGTAAAGCTTTACCAAGCACCCCTTATGTCTGTAACTGTACCAAGCACCCCTTATGTCTGTAACTGTACCAAGCATCCCTTATGTCTGTAACTGTACCAAGCAACCCTTATGTCTGTAACTGTACCAAGCATCCCTTATGTCTGTAAAGCTTTACCAAGCACCCCTTATGTCTGTAACTGTACCAAGCATCCCTTATGTCTGTAACTGTACCAAGCATCCCTTATGTCTGTAAAGCTTTACCAAGCACCCCTTATGTCTATAACTGTAGCAAGCATCCCTTATGTCTGTAACTGTACCAAGCACCCCTTATGTCTGTAACTGTACCAATCACCCCTTATGTCTGTAACTGTACCAAGCATCCCTTATGTCTGTAAAGCTTTACCAAGCATCCCTTATGTCTGTAAAGCTTTACCAAGCACCCCTTATGTCTGTAACTGTAGCAAGCACCCCTTATGTCTGTAACTGTACCAAGCATCCCTTATGTCTGTAACTGTACCAAGCATCCCTTATGTCTGTAAAGCTTTACCAAGCACCCCTTATGTCTGTAACTGTAGCAAGCATCCCTTATGTCTGTATCTGTACCAAGCACCCCTTCTGTTTGTAAAGCATTACCAAGCACCCCTTATGTTTGTAACTTTACCAGGCACCCCTTATGTCTGTAACTGTACCAAGCACCCCTTATGTCTGTAAAGCGTTACCAAGCACCCCTTATGTCTGTAAAGCGTTACCAAGCACCCCTTATGTCTGTAACTTTACCAGGCACCCCTTATGTCTGTAACTGTACCAAGCACCCCTTATGTCTGTAAAGCTTTACCAAGCACCCCTTATGTCTGTAAAGCGTTACCAAGCACCCCTTATGTCTGTAAAGCGTTACCAAGCGCCTCTTATGTCTGTAACTTTACCAAGCACCCTTTATGTCTATAAAGCTATAGTAAGCACCCTTTATGTCTATAAAGCTTTACCAAGTACCTCTTATGTCTGTAAAGCGTTACCAAGCACCCCTTAGGTCTATAACTGTACCAAGCACCCCTTATGTTTGTAAAGCATTACCAAGCACCCCTTATGTCTGTAACTGTACCAAGCACCCTTTATGTCTGTAACTGTACGAAGCACCCCTTATGTTTGTAACTTTACCAGGCACCCCTTATGTCTGTAACTGTACCAAGCACCCCTTATGTCTGTAAAGCTTTACCAAGCACCCCTTATGTCTGTAAAGCGTTACCAAGCACCCCTTATGTCTGTAACTGTACAAAGCACCCCTTATGTCTGTAAAGCTTTACCAAGCACCCCTTATGTCTGTAAAGCGTTACCAAGCACCCCTTATGTCTGTAAAGCGTTACCAAGCACCCCTTATGTCTGTAACTTTACCAGGCACCCCTTATGTCTGTAACTGTACCAAGCACCCCTTATGTCTGTAAAGCGTTACCAAGCACCCCTTATGTCTATAACTGTACCAAGCACCCCTTATGTTTGTAAAGCATTACCAAGCACCCCTTATGTCTGTAACTGTACCAAGCACCCTTTATGTCTGTAACTGTACGAAGCACCCCTTATGTTTGTAACTTTACCAGGCACCCCTTATGTCTGTAACTGTACCAAGCACCCCTTATGTCTGTAAAGCTTTACCAAGCACCCCTTATGTCTGTAAAGCGTTACCAAGCACCCCTTATGTCTGTAACTGTACAAAGCACCCCTTATGTCTGTAAAGCTTTACCAAGCACCCCTTATGTCTGTAAAGCGTTACCAAGCACCCCTTATGTCTGTAAAGCGTTACCAAGCACCACTTATGTCTGTAACTTTACCAGGCACCCCTTATGTCTGTAACTGTACCAAGCACCCCTTATATCTGTAAAGCTTTACCAAGCACCCCTTATGTCTGTAAAGCGTTACCAAGCACCCCTTATGTCTGTAAAGCATTACCAAGCGCCCCTTATGACTGTAACTTTACCAAGCACCCTTTATGTCTATAAAGCTTTAGTAAGCACCCCTTATGTCTATAAAGCTTTACCAAGCACCCCTTATGTCTGTAAAGCGTTACCAAGCACCCTTTATGTCTGTAAAGCGTTACCAAGCACCCCTTATGTCTATAACTGTACCAAGCACCCCTTATGTCTATAACTGTACCAAGCACCCCTTATGTTTATAAAGCATTACCAAGCAACCCTTATGTCTGTAACTTTACCAAGCACCCCTTATGTCTGTAACTGTACCAAGCACCCCTTATGTCTGTAACTGTACCAAGCACCCCTTATGTTTGTAACTTTACCAGGCACCCCTTATGTCTGTAACTGTACCAAGCACCCCTTATGTCTGTAAAGCTTTACCAAGCACCCCTTATGTCTGTAACTGTACCAAGCACCCCTTATGTCTGTAACTGTACCAAGCATCCCTTATGTCTGTAACTGTACCAAGCAACCCTTATGTCTATAACTGTACCAAGCATCCCTTATGTCTGTAAAGCTTTACCAAGCACCCCTTATGTCTGTAACTGTAGCAAGCATCCCTTATGTCTGTAACTGTACCAAGCATCCCTTATGTCTGTAACTGTACCAAGCACCCCTTATGTCTATAAAGCTTTACCAAGCACCCCTTATGTCTGTAAAGCGTTACCAAGCACCCTTTATGTCTGTAAAGCGTTACCAAGCACCCCTTATGTCTATAACTGTACCAAGCACCCCTTATGTCTATAACTGTACCAAGCACCCCTTATGTTTATAAAGCATTACCAAGCACCCCTTATGTCTGTAACTTTACCAAGCACCCCTTATGTCTGTAACTGTACCAAGCACCCCTTATGTCTGTAACTGTACCAAGCACCCCTTATGTTTGTAACTTTACCAGGCACCCCTTATGTCTGTAACTGTACCAAGCACCCCTTATGTCTGTAAAGCTTTACCAAGCACCCCTTATGTCTGTAACTGTACCAAGCACCCCTTATGTCTGTAACTGTACCAAGCATCCCTTATGTCTGTAACTGTACCAAGCATCCCTTATGTCTGTAAAGCTTTACCAAGCACCCCTTATGTCTGTAACTGTAGCAAGCATCCCTTATGTCTGTAACTGTACCAAGCATCCCTTATGTCTGTAACTGTACCAAGCATCCCTTATGTCTGTAAAGCTTTACCAAGCACCCCTTATGTCTGTAACTGTAGCAAGCACCCCTTATGTCTGTAACTGTACCAAGCACCCCTTATGTCTGTAAAGCTTTACCAAGCACCCCTTATATCTGTAACTGTACCAAGCACCCCTTATGTCTGTAACTGTACCAAGCACCCCTTATGTCTGTAACTGTACCAAGCACCCCTTATGTCTGTAAAGCTTTACCAAGCACCCCTTATGTCTGTAAAGCTTTACCAAGCACCCCTTATGTCTATAACTGTACCAAGCACCCCTTATGTCTGTAACTGTACCAACCATCCCTTGTGTCTGTAACTGTACCAAGCAACCCTTTTGCCTGTAACTGTACCAAGCATCCCTTATGTATGTAAAGCTTTACCAAGTACCCCTTATGTCTGTAACTGTACCAACCATCCCTTATGTCTGTAACTGTAGCAAGCACCCCTTATGTCTGCAACTGTACCAAGCACCCCTTATGTCTGTAAAGCTTTACCAAGCACCCCTTATGTCTGTAACTGTACCAAGCACCCCTTATCTCTGTAACTGTACCAAGCACCCCTTATGTCTGTAACTGTACCAAGCACCCCTTGTGTTTGTAAAGCATTACCAAGCACCCCTTAAGTCTATAACTGTACCAAGCATCCCTTATGTCTGTAACTGTAGCAAGCACCCCTTATGTCTGCAACTGTACCAAGCATCCCTTATGTCTGTAAAGCTTTACCAAGCACCCCTTATGTCTGTAACTGTAGCAAGCACCCCTTATGTCTGTAACTGTACCAAGCACCCCTTATGTCTGTAAAGCTTTACCAAGCACCCCTTATATCTGTAACTGTACCAAGCACCCCTTATGTCTGTAACTGTACCAAGCACCCCTTATGTCTGTAACTGTACCAAGCACCCCTTATGTCTGTAAAGCTTTACCAAGCACCCCTTATGTCTGTAAAGCTTTACCAAGCACCCCTTATGTCTATAACTGTACCAAGCACCCCTTATGTCTGTAACTGTACCAACCATCCCTTGTGTCTGTAACTGTACCAAGCAACCCTTTTTCCTGTAACTGTACCAAGCATCCCTTATGTCTGTAAAGCTTTACCAAGTACCCCTTATGTCTGTAACTGTACCAACCATCCCTTATGTCTGTAACTGTAGCAAGCACCCCTTATGTCTGCAACTGTACCAAGCACCCCTTATGTCTGTAAAGCTTTACCAAGCACCCCTTATGTCTGTAACTGTACCAAGCACCCCTTATGTCTGTAACTGTACCAAGCACCCCTTATGTTTGTAAAGCATTACCAAGCACCCCTTAAGTCTATAACTGTACCAAGCATCCCTTATGTCTGTAACTGTACCAAGAACCCCTTATGTCTGTAACTGTACCAAGCATCCCTTGTGTCCGTAACTGTACCAAGCAACCCTTGTGTCTGTAACTGTACCAATCACCCCTTATGTCTGCAAAGCTTTACCAACCACCCCTTATGTCTGTAACTGTACCAAGCACCCCTTATGTCTGTAACTGTACCAAGCACCCCTTATGTCTATAACTGTACCAAGCACCCCTTATGTTTGTAAAGCATTACCAAGCACCCCTTATGTCCGTAACTTTACCAAGCATCCCTTATGTCTGTAACTGTACCAAGCACCCCTTCTGTTTGTAAAGCATTACCAAGCACCCCTTATGTTTGTAACTTTACCAGGCACCCCTTATGTCTGTAACTGTACCAAGCACCCCTTATGTCTGTAAAGCGTTACCAAGCACCCCTTATGTCTGTAAAGCGTTACCAAGCACCCCTTATGTCTGTAACTTTACCATGCACCCCTTATGTCTGTAACTGTACCAAGCACCCCTTATGTCTGTAAAGCTTTACCAAGCCCCCCTTATGTCTGTAAAGCGTTACCAAGCACCCCTTATGTCTGTAAAGCGTTACCAAGCGCCTCTTATGTCTGTAACTTTACAAAGCACCCTTTATGTCTATAAAGCTATAGTAAGCACCCTTTATGTCTATAAAGCTTTACCAAGTACCCCTTATGTCTGTAAAGCGTTACCAAGCACCCCTTATGTCTATAACTGTACCAAGCACCCCTTATGTTTGTAAAGCATTACCAATCATCCCTTATGTCTGTAACTGTACCAAGCACCCCTTATGTTTGTAACTTTACCAGGCACCCCTTATGTCTGTAACTGTACCAAGCACCCCTTATGTCTGTAAAGCTTTACCAAGCACCCCTTATGTCTGTAAAGCGTTACCAAGCACCCCTTATGTCTGTAACTTTACCATGCACCCCTTATGTCTGTAACTGTACCAAGCACCCCTTATGTCTGTAAAGCTTTACCAAGCACCCCTTATGTCTGTAAAGCGTTACCAAGCACCCCTTATGTCTGTAAAGCTTTACCAAGCACCCCTTATGTCTGTAAAGCGTTACCAAGCACCCCTTATGTCTGTAAAGCGTTACCAAGCGCCCCTTATGTCTGTAACTTTACCAAGCACCCTTTATGTTTATAAAGCTTTAGTAAGCACCCTTTATGTCTATAAAGCTTTAGTAAGCACCCTTTATGTATATAAAGCTTTACTAAGCACCCCTTATGTCTGTAAAGCGTTACCAAGCACCCCTTATGTCTGTAAAGCGTTACCAAGCACCCCTTATGTCTGTAAAGCGTTACCAAGCACCCTTTATGTCTATAAAGCTTTACCAAGCACCCCTTATGTCTATAAAGCTTTACCAAGCACCCCTTATGTCTGTAAAGCGTTACCATGCACCCTTTATGTCTATAAAGCTTTAGTAAGCACTCCTTATGTCTATAAAGCGTTACCAATCACCCCTTATGTCTGTAAAGCTTTACTAAGTACCCCTTATGTCTATAAAGCTTTACCAAGCAACTCTTATGTCTGTAAAGCTTTACCAAGCACCCAGAGTCGGCCCTAGACATAGGCAAACTAAGCAAATGCCTAGGGGCATCCAAACCCGCCTAGGGCAGGCAGAGATTTTTGGCAGGCACGGCCAGGGCACCTGCTGCCGGCTGGGTAGAAAATCTGGAGCTCATTCAAACCCGCTCACAAGTGGCGGCCCCTCGCTGCAAAATGGGGCCGGATATTTAAATGAAGTGCTCGCACTGCGTTGCGTAAGGATGCCCACTATGTTTTAGCAAGCTAAGGCAAAGTGCACTCGCAAGTGTATAAAGACGCCCCCTTGCCAATCGCAACACACGTCATCTCCGGGAAATGTAGGATTAATCGGGACCATCGAGAGCCATCGGAGCTGCTCGCAGACCTTGAGGTTGCCTTCACCCGCCGCAAGTACAGCGATCTGTGCGGGCTGAAATACATGCAGTTGACGTGTACAATGACGCTACTTTGCTAATTATGCATGCCCTTTAAACAGCGTTTTGGCGGCCTGACACGCCTGCGTCCGCAACACCACTCCCTCGTTTACAAGCACCTTCCCCTGTTACCACCCACAAATGGCGCTATCTGTCACTCAAAGTAGCGACCTGATAGTTGCTTACGAGCAACCAAAAACAGATCGCAAATATTGGCTTGCGCACGCGTACTGCGAATTATATGCAGGCGAAAATCGCTCAGAGCGAGCGCAACTTAGCGACCGGGTCTGAATCAGGTCCTCTGTCAGCTGCTACTGCGCAACGTCTCTGATCGGAGCTCAGCTGACAGCTCCAATAGATACCGGCAGCAGCAAACAGTGAGCGGCGAGCTGTCAGTTGGTGTCAGTTTATGGGGTCTGGGCACCTGGGTGGCGGCTAGCGGTTATTGCCAGTCTGGCTCTGTTAACGGCACACATTGGGGCGGTGGCTGGTGGTGGCCGCTACCACGATCAGGATAAGCTTCTGCGCATTAGCAAAGGCTCATTCAGAAGGGTGCTGTGCTGGGTGAGGGGTGCTGTGCTGTGAGAGGGGTGCTGGGTACTATGCTGTGAGAGGGGTGCTGGGTACTATGCTGGGAGAGGGGTGCTGGGTACTATGCTGGGAGAGGGGTGCTGGGAGCACAACACAATGGGGGAATGGGGCCACAGCACAGTGAGACCACGCCCCTTCTGTAAGGACACAAGTCTTTTCAGGATCCCAAGGGGGGTGGGGGGGTGCCACCCAAAATCTTGCCTAGGGCACTAATTTGGCTAGGGCCAGCTCTGCAATCACCCCTTTTATCTGTAAAGCGTTACCAAGCACCCCTTATGTCTGTAAAGCGGAATCAGTATGTAATGACGGCTGTCGGGATGCGTACTGTCAAAATACCGACAGCAGCATCTCAATGGTTGGTATCCCAACAGGGGTCAGAGAAGTATACTAACCCTCCCCCCTTCTCCCCCTAACCCTCCCTTCTTGTCGCCTAACCCTTCCCACCCTGCACCCTAACCCCCCAAGTAAGTGCCTAAACCTAAGTCCCCCTCTTCATGCCTAAACCTAACCCTCCCCCCTTAGTGCCTAACCCTCACCAATGGAACATCTGGGCGAATAAAGATTCCTTATTGTCAAAAATTGCTGCCCAAAATGATAATAAATAGAGCCCTAAAAGTTTCACTTTAGCAATTAGTGGACCACCTTAAAACAACTACTGCCCTCTCTTCTTTCATTATATAAGACATATACAGGGTGATTTCTAAACAATCTGGCTCCCAGTGCAAACAGTCAAAATTCCCACGGGAATTTATAAGATCATTAATATTATTGCGTGCGCCAAAAGCAAATAGGGGGGCGTTGCCTCCAGAAAGGAAATCCGTCCCTGCCTCCAGCCAGACCCCAGTGTCCCTCCAGTCAGCCCGCAGTAATTATTATATAAATAGTAGCAATGACATCCCAATATAACCAGCAGTAATGACGTCCCAGTATAACCAGCAGCCTTAATGTCTCCGCCAGAGAACCACAAAGGGGAGGGGACCAGCACACTAACTTTTTACAAAATAAATAAATAAATAATTTGAATGAAAAACAGCAAGATTAAAATTCGGCCATCCTGAACAAAACCCAAATAGGTACTTATCAAGGGTGGATCCAATGCATGATCTCGAGGAGATGACCTCATAACACAGCCACTGCCAAAGGGCAGTACCTTGACAAAGGTGTATTGACACCGAAACGGATGTTTGCACAGGATGGCTGATTTTTTATCTTGCTATGTTTCATTCAAATAAATTATTGAAATGTTTCTAAAAAATGGGTGTGCTGGTCCCCTCCCCTCTTTGTGGGCACCTGGTGGAGACATTAAGGTTGGATTTATAAACTACTTTAGACCTGGCACCCTACAAGCTATATCCTTTGAAGTGTTGTGCGATTCATTTTTAAATATATATATACACACACTTGCTTTTTAAGGCCTCTCTAGCTGCGATGGCACTACAAGTACCAGCATATCCAGTTGACAAGATGTGCTGGGACTTATAGTCTCATGGACAGGCAGTCAGTGGCCTAATAGCACCCATAGGACCCCCAGACTTCTTACCTCTCAATGTAAGCTCCAGGTTATAGGGACAAGCAGGGGAATCCGCCCCTGATCCTCTCGGTCCTTGCTAGCAGGGGTCGGGACGCCCCGTGCGATTGTATGGCTCGGCCGTCCCTAGAAACAGCCCTGGACATATATATATATATACTTGATTCCTTCCCAGGGAGGATGTAATACTCCTATATCAGTGTTCTACACAGCAGGATAGGTGTTGAGTGTCCAGGATTATTCCCTGCAGCTCCACTCTGAGGATGCTACAGACAGCTGGCGGCCCAGCCGGGGGATCACTAAGGGGCTTCAGAGTAACGACAGCAGTGACTGCAGGAAATCACTTATAAAATGTGTGGAGAGAGATCTCTGAAAATGTTATAAGTGATTTGCTGCAGTCACTGGGCAACAGCCCCTCGGTGGTTTACCAATGCCCCTTCCTCGTGCCCCCAGACAGCTTGATCCCGGAGGCCAATGTTTCTACTGCCACCAAGAGTTAACGTCACGGCTGGCCTGGACTCTTGACGTATGAGGGCCAAATCACCATTTAAGGTCGAGGGGCCTATTCATGAAACGCTAAATGGTTCGGTAACCATGCGGAAACGCTAGTTTCTGCATGTTTTAGTTAGTTAGTGACGGGGAGGAGGTAAGTAACTTAGCTACATCTGTAGCGGCGATACTAACCGAAGGAACAGCTGCTTTTCGGAGCAGCTGTCCCCTCACCAAATGATGAATTGCTCTGGTGTATTCTATCCCCCGCTGCTAGTTGGATACTTAAGTATCATTCGCAGTGAGTTCAATACTTAATCATTGGATGAATAGGCCCCTTCATTTTTAAGTTTAAAAGAAATATTAACCTCTGCCGCACCTTTATGAAATTAGAAACCCTCTATTCTCCTACATCTACGCCTGAGATAGAAGCCTTAGGGGCACATTCAATTAACCGTGGGATTTACGGCAAGCTTTTAGGTCCCGGGTTAAGTGCCCGGAGCTATTTAATTATATCCTGCACACTAGCGCATGCGGGGGGGGGTTTCTGAGTACCCAGAACCCCCCCCCCCCAGCCCCCCAAAATTGTATTTTTTACAGACAGCCAGACCCGGCAGCTGCTGCAATATGTATTTGCGGCGCACCCGGCTTAGTCCTGACTGCTGGGACGGTTGTTTATAGATCCCCTTTCCGTAGGTACATCTACGGAAGGGGATCTATCCACAACCCTTCTGTGCGCTCCGCCTCCCCCGGCTCCCACTTCCGCCTCCCGCTTGTCTCTCCAGTGACCTCTCCCACAGTGCTGACGAGGGATGGAGGAGTAGTTAGGCGCGGCGCGGGAAGGTGGCACGGCACTGAGTGGCTCAAACGCTGAAGAATCAGGTCAGGTCAATCTTGTTAGTGTTGACCAGGGTAGGTGGTATGTGTGTGTGTTGTATGTGTTTGTGTGTGTGTGATGTATGTATGTGTGTGTGACATTGTAGTCCTGGGGAGGAAGGAGGGGAGAGTGTTTGGGATGTATGTGTGTGAGATATAGGAGTCCCAGGGAAAGGGGAGGATCATCACGGCCACCCAAGCAGCAGCAGCCTGGCAACAAGGTTGTGTGTATGTATGCTATGTGTATGTATATTGTGTCACGACCCTGTCTAGTTGTCAACTTTTTGCCTTGGGACTTACCCCTGTCAGCTTCCACATGGAGCTGTGTGTGTAATTTTGCCTGGAGGATTTGCTCTGATTATTGCACCTGGCCTCTCTTCTGTCTGTGAGCACTGCTAGCCCTGATTGGAATCACAGGTGTGGTTCTGATTCTCAGAGCTGCAGAGATGAATACTCCCTCTGCATGTTGTGCCTTCCACCACTCAGAATGCTACTACCAGACCACCTGTCCGTATCCACCAATTGCTGCCAGACCCATGATATATATATCCTCTCCTGATAGCATTCTGGGCCTGAACATCTCGTCTTCCCGTGGTGAATGGTTCATGCTGTTTCTGCATTCAAGTCTGTCCCTGAAGCCTGCTACAGCAATCCCTGGCGCTATCCAGAAAACTTGTTTCAGCTGTACCTGGCAATCCAGTAAATCTGCTGGCAGCAACCCCTGGTGCTTCCAGAAAACCTGTTACAGCCAAACCTGGCAATCCAGTAAGCCTGTTGACAGCAACCCCTGGTGCATCCCAAAAACCTGCTATAGTAATACCTGGCATCCAGACGTCCTGTTACAGCATACCTGGCCTGTGCTCTGCTGTTAGTCCTACTCCTGGTTGGTCCCTGGCACTCTGTAAACCTGCATCGTGTTACCCTGCCTTGCTTTCTGCTGTGGATCAACTCCTGCCCCTGTTACCTACCCATTCCTTCCTGAAACCTGTTATTTCCAATTATCCTGTCCAGCCTGCAAATTCCCAAACCTACCCATTCCTTCCTGAAACCTGTTATTCCCTATTATCCAATCCAGCCTGCACCTGAGTTCTAGCCTTTGTCATAGTATTCCAGATTACCCTGTTTAGCCCTCGTCTCAGCATTACCTGACTTCCCTTTAGCCATTGTCACATTCCAGTCCTGAGTCAAGTTCCAAGCTCATCAGTTCAGTCCACGTTGTTCCAGTCCAGAGTCAAGTTCTTAGTTCATCAGTTCAATTCAACAAGTCTTCCTGCCGGTCCCAGTCCGGTCCCTCCAGTTCCTGTCATTTATCATCAAAGGCAGTTTTCACTGCTACCCAAGTCTTGTAAATAGAGCTATTTACATTATCTGTGATTCCAGTCATGCCGGCCTCCGTTGAAACCCAATCACCACCTGAGAAGGTAACTCGCAGACACCAATTGTGACATATTGTGTGTGTTGTGTGTATGTTTTGTGTGCGTGTGTATATGTTGTGTGTGCTGCGGATGTCTTACACTATATATATATATATATATATATATATATATATATATATTGAAACGGAACCCCCCCCCCCCTAAAAATCCTGCGTTTGCCCCTGCTGCGGTGTGATTATCCATATCTGTTCTTATTCTGTATCAGATCAGGATTAAGGCCCTGATTCAGAGCCGGACGCTCTGATAGAGCGCTCGCTCTGAATCAGGGCCGTCCCTGCTCCTTTTTGGAGCAGCCCCCTGGCCGCTCGCATAGCTGTGGGTGACCACCCACAGCTATAGCGAGCGGCCAAAATGATGGTCGCGATGGTCAAGACCATCGTGACCATCGGGCTTGCGACAAGACCCTTGCGGTAGGGTCTCGCTGCCGCAAGCCCTGGAGTGCTTTTGCCTCTATCAGAGCCAAAAGCACTCCCACTGACATCACTTGTGATGTCAGTGGGGCCGGCCCCAGATGGTAGGCGTTCCCATGGGAACGCCTCCGTCTGGGCAGCCACGCCCCCAGCACGCCCGCCAAAGGGGGCGTGCTGTCAATCACCATCGACAGCACGCCCCTTTTGGTGCGAGACCCATAACGACGGCTTGGCCGACGTTATTCGGGTCAAGCGCATGCGCACGACGGAGCCACCTCCGTCGTGCGCATGCGCACTTGGGCAACATTGACCTGCTTGCGAGCGGGTCTGAATTAGGCCCTAAGACCCTATGGGGCCAGCATCATACTGGTTTGGGCCCCCTTCCAGTCCCAGTTTGTAAAAGAGAAAATAAACAAAACTAATTAGGTAGGAGGCTAGGTAATGAATAATTGCACAGTGCAACTTCTATTATTTTGTATGCTGGTTGTGATCCTCTGTTTCTCGGCACACAATTTTCAATATTTGTTCTGCTCCTGCAAATAATCTACTCGCCAGTTAGTGTGTCTGAACAAATGACACGTGTGTGGAAGCCTGAGGCACCCGTGTCAAATGAGATCTCTTCAACATGAACCATATCCGTGTTCCATTGTGCCTCATCTGCACGGAGGCCATTCTCTGTTCCAACCAGACAAATTATCATCCACACATATGCTGTAAGTGCCTTTTCACTTTATTCCAACCCCCCCCTCCGCGTGTTACACAGGTGGCCGTGCTGAGTCATCGTGCAAAGGCGCAAGAGGAGGGGACAGTACAAAAGGGGTGGGGCTTGGGGTGATGAAGGAGTGTAATATCCATATATATTTATACAGTTATATCTTCATAGGCTCTCACTCTCCCCCTCCAGCGCACACATGTATGTACATGTATAGGTTCACACATATATGTACAAATACACACACTTCACTGTGTATATCTCATATATACATGAGTAGCAAGCATACTCTGTTCTTACATACGTCACTTACAGTACAACGTGGAAAGTCAGGGCCATTTCTTTCACGACTTAACAAATGTGATATGGCAAACATAGTTGTATGTCTTTTATATGTCTAGACTATGTCCAATACCCAGTCATACATGTATATAGCTCAATGTTCTGAAGCAGCTTTCGGTCATACATACATATATATCCTGATGGAAGAAACACGTCCAAAGGACAGCCCCTAATTACCATCCAGGCAACTGAGGCGAGTGCCTAGGACCCGGAAAGACATCGGCTATGTAACTGTTCAAAGCTTAGTGGATGGTGTTTGTAATAAAGTACTAAGCAAGCCACGTACGTGTAGATTAGATTAGCCAATATGGCCACTGGTGGTTAAATTGAACAATTGATAGCCCATGCATGCCCCCAGGCAGGACGACGAGTTGTCTGTGTCGATGCCCCATGTGGGTGTCACCTGCCATCCACCACAGTGGACTGGTTGAATGTCTACCCCACCATTGTGTTGGACTATCCCAACAATGCTCCCGCTCAGATACTGTAAACTGGTGCGGCCTAATTCTGAGTGATCTGAACTGGAAATTGAACCAATAAAAACGGGATTGAGTTGTCAGGACCTAACCTACATACTACAGAGGTTATTCAATGCGCTAACAATACATTTAGATCCATATAGCATAGACGTGCAAGACCACCATTTATGAAGTCATTTCCTTGCCGTTATCTAAAGCGTCACCTAGATGTAGCGGTGGAACCCCTATTATATCCTCCACCAACATTCATCGGCAAGGGCAAGCTCACTGTAAAATTCGGCACTGGTATCTATCTGACTGTACAGTGCGGCTGCTTAGGTTGGTCCTATTAAATACACTATACCTAAGCCAAGGTCCTTTAGGCAAGAGCCTCTGTCGGACAGCAATTGTCATCAGCTTGTAAAATAGATCATACCATAATTGCCTACACTCCCGGAAGTCGCGGGAGGCTGCCGATTTTTCGGGTAGCCCAGCCGCATCCCCGGAAGTGTAGGCAGATCTTCCCGCATCTTGCCCACTTCCTAGTGAAGCGGGTAGGATGGGAACATTTAATGGGGTATTCGAGGGTCCGCGGGGAGGGGGCGGGGCTAAACGGCACAATTTGTCATGCAAATGGTCTGTAACACGCTTCGATCATATACACGCAGTCCATATATAAACACGACATACATACTGGATGCACACTGTGCATAGACTACAACATACAAAGGGCCTCATTTGCCAATGAGTTTTATCATATACAACATGGGATAAAACTTGTCACGTATGATAAATGGTGCTCCAGCCAATCAGCTCCCAACTGCAAATTTTCAAACAGGTGACAGTTAGGAGCTGATTGGCTGGAGCACCATTATCATACGCAGCGAGGTTTAGCACTCGTTGCATATGATAAAACTCATTGCTAAATGAGGCCCAAAGTCACATATATGACACATGTGCACATTGAGACAATAAAGTTAGACCTGGACAGGAAATCGGTGATGGTGCGCTGGTATACAGTGCTGCTGGCCCCGCATATATAATATGGTATGAGAGTTGCTGAACACCACATCCTACAGTATAGCTTGTACATCCATAGGAAGCATTAGGTGGCCCCCAGCAGGCTCAGCTGTGGCCCTACTGATCATTATTAGTTACCCTCACTATGGTCCTGTATTTGTGTTGGTGTGAAAGAATCAGTGGCCTTCAAAGGCTATTGCAAGGCTCCTAAAACACATCCAGAGGTATTTAGGGAGACTGATGCACACTAGAGTGTCCTGTAACCCTGGGTAACCAATCACAGCTTGCCTTTCTTTTCTAAGAAAATTGAGTTTAATTACCATCATCTTAAAGAAAATGAACCTCCACTTTCTGCTGACCTCACCATCCCCCCACCCCATGGTTGGGCGTCTGTTACATAACTAGGGAAAGGACCAGAGACGAACTTCTGGGGGTGTCTGTTGCCACCACTGAATTTGTTTATCACAGAGACATTGTAATTCGGTTAATTAGATAACTCCTCTTACAAAGGATCAGAAGCATAATAGTGTAAATGAGAAATCCTCAACGATTTTTTTGCGCATTTATCCTTCATCCACTAAACTAGCAGAATTGCACCGATTGTTTCCATGGTGTCAGCTGTTGTCAGTTTTTCACCATCTGTCAGTCAAATGGCAGCAGCAGGATGTTTCTGAGTCTTCAAAGGGCCATTTCAGGCAGAAAAACTATTCCAAGTAGCAGGAGGTATTCCAGTATGTTTTAGACCCAACATCATTATTTTAAAATGGTAGTTAACCTTTATCACTGCCAGGACCTTTGTTCCCATTAATTCTCCAGGGCTCAGGGTACAGACTTTGGGCCGTATTCAATTAGTTTTGCACCCGCGATAAGATAAACGAAATGACTGTATAGGAGTGGAGAGGGTTAAACTTCCTAGGCTGGGGGCGGACCGGAGAGGGGAATCATGTGTCATGTAGGGCCAATGGGTTTTTAGGGTTGTAGTTTCTAGCAGGGATATCAGAGTTTGTTGGAGGCGGAGTCAGCCTCTTTTGTTCCTGTCTTCCCACCCTCCCTCCCTAAAGTTTATTTTTATGGGCTCTTTTTGATTTGGGTTTGGTGATTGTTTCGTTGGCTATTTTAGGCGGGAAAGAACGGCAGGTTACCTATTAGCACTGTGAATATTTGTTTACTCATTGTTTTGCTCACCTTCGTTGACTCATAAAGTCTGCTGGACCACCCTGCCGGGGGCAGCATCATCACCTTACCGGGTGGGTAGTCAAGATAGAAGGCTTGAGCGTATTGTGTTGTGGTTGGAGTGTTTATAGTGTTAGGCTTGGGCTGTTGTTAGCCGTTCTTTCTTTGCCACCATATTTAAATTAATTTAATATAGTAACTAATTCATTATATGTTTTTAAATAAATAGCTAACAAATTCTGCCAAATACAAGTCTCCGTGTCTTTATTTCAATTGGGTATGTTATTGTCACTGATTCACACGCAGGTCAATCCTCAGACGATGGGAAGTTTAAGTGTCGCATGCCGGACTTTTCGCCTACATTGCGTATTTTAGCCGAGGAAGCTTATCGTGCGCGTACCCGCTATTCACCCTATTCAATTCCAAAGATTGGAAAACAGCGACACGCGAAGTCAGAACAGGCGAAAAGTGGTGTCAGAATCGGGGGAAATCAGCCTGAATCCCCACAAAAAGATGCACTGACATTGGGGATCAATGTAGTAGTGCCCGATTAGTCCTAATAAAACTGTTTGGGGTACTTAAGTTCGCATAATTGCCTCTAATTAGCGTCTTTGCACAAGTGGTGAAGAATGGCATAAAGCCGCATCTTTTGGAGAAAATAAGTTGTCCTGTCAAATTTGGGGAACCTGAAAATGGGTGGTAGCATCTTGTAATGTCTCTAAAGTGTAGTTTTAATAAAAGTGAAATTCCTCCCTCATAAAAGCACCTGCAATCCCCAAAACATTTGGCCCCTTCTTAGAGCACCCCCAGAACCTTATTTCGCTAGTTTGCGAACTTGTCCGCCCACTTTGTGCTTTTTCGCCCCCAAATTCAAAGTACTTTTTTGGGGTGTTCTTAAGGTTTTTGTTTAGGAATTTTTTAACGCAGTTGTCCTTTGGGGGGCTGTTCCAAGGGTTCTGAGTGGAGTCCCCACCTTTGCACCCCAAAATAATAATATGGTACTTAATTTCTCTTGCTATTCCGAGGCAAATGTTTTTCGCCTATTACCTTGCATTGACTTTCCGCGTACGCGATAAGCGGATGGAATGGAATACGGAGATAAGTTTCCGATAGGCGAAAAGTCGCAATCGGCGATACTTTTTCGCAGATCTCGGCTTTTCGCTTCTAATTGAATATGGCCCTTTGAATGGTATAGATAGGGGATGTCCTTACGCTTGGTCTAACCAAACTTTTACTTTCATCTCCGTCTCAAGGAGTTTGCTGAATCTAAAGATTTTGTGCCGCACGAAATTCCGTACGCCGGCCGCAGCGGACAAGTCAAAATCGTCCTGAGATACACAAAAGGTGTATGTACGCGCATGCGCAGTCAGAATCGGGCCCTAATCCTCCAGATGGGAGAGTCCCAGAGCATCATGGGTAAAGATAGTTGGGGGTGGGGCTTATTCACCAGTTTTTCATGGTATTTTCTTTCATTAAATTAGGAGTAAGCCCTAAAATCGCAACTTCCCTATAAATGAAGCATATAGAGGAATTAGGAATAAATAAGTATACACTGGCTGGCGTCCATGTATGTACACACACTGCTTCTGGTATATAATGTGGAATTAATATACACAGATATACTCACAGCTCAGATATACGTACACTGTACAGGTTCAGGTACACGCAAACATTCTTGCAAACTGAAAGTTCCCTGGTATATACATAAAGATATACATACATGCTGACACATATGTATTCTTAACCACGGATTACACACGCCGTTATGTACAGGTCTACAACATTCGCTTGTATATACACTCAGACGGATATATACAAAGTGACTGCAGCATGCATCCACACACACACACAGAAAGGGGACGGGCACACACACATATATCTCTATGTATAATCACACACTCGGGTATATACACAAGCTCACATGGATTGTGTGACATGACAACAGCTAGGTTTTTACAACTCATCTGGAACATAACATATTATCAGGATGGTGATAATAACGGACTTGCGTGAGGAACAAGATCATTTTTCTACAACAGTTGATTCTGTAAGCACTGACAGGGGAAGAGCACAAATCACGACACGTGTACTATCGAGGAGGCATGAGGTACCAGCTGTTATCTATTCTCAGTTTACAACGTACTCTTCCAATAAACACAGTCAGGGCGGCCATTTTGCAGACTGAACCAATGATTATGAGAATGCCGAGGACATGAAATCCACCCCCGATACTCGGAACCTAGCGGAGATAATGGTGCCCGAATCTGGTGACATCACTGAGGCATGAGGCACTTTGTACCTCTCGTCTCAACAATGTCACTACTTGCTTCTGAGTTGAGGGACGGCGTTACCATGACTATTGTCCCTGTCATAAAATGGCTGCCTCTGTTAGGTGCACATTACCACAAATCAGCATGCATTTTGCTACCAAGCAAGGAAGTGCACACGCAACACAGAACACGCTAATATGGAATCCATGTAACTATACTGGTGTTCCCTACATTCCATTTCCCCATCTATATGTCTCTGCATACGATCCAGTCTCAGATGAGCTAAGCCACCATCCTTGTGGACGTGTCACGATATGAACACACAATAACACACAGACACAGACACACAGGGGGAGAGTCCAGAGCTCAGTCACACTCAGACCAACTATTAGTGACACAATACATACATTAAAAAATGTCCATGAGATGTCAGGTTACTGGGGCAAGCTGTCACTTTCTACACCTTGCATGCCTCTCTTTTTGCAGGATGTCTCTCTGCCAGAGTAAATCTCTATACGTGTCACATTGAGGAGTCTCACTGATGCTCTCTTGATGTCTCTCTGCCATGGGAAGGGTCTCTCTTACAGAAGGTGCTTCCGTCTGTCACAAGTGCTTCTGTCAGTCATTCGGGCGGTCACTATTATTCTACATAAGTTCTCACAGTGCACTTCCTGTGTGAGTGTCTCTGACTGTCATAGGGTGTCTCTCCGTGTCACAGGGTGTCTTATTCTGAAAAAATGGATCTCTAGTTCAGGTATACTGTAGGTTTTCAAGGTGCGGTATGTCAGTTAAGGGCTGTCTCTCTTTAGGCGGGGGCCTATATATCACAGAGCATCACTCTCTTATGGGCATTGCGCTCTGTTTCGCACGTAAGTAGGTGTGTCGTTAGTCACCGTCACAGCATGTCTCTTTGGTGCAAAGTCTGTTACGCTGCGTGTCCAGATGTCTCTCTCATACTGTTTTCCATGTTCTGTCACCACATGTCTCTCTTGGGTGTCTCTTTTGGTCGCATGAAGTATTCCTGACTGTCCGGGTACCAGAAGAAGCCATATTGTCTTGTCCAATCAGATGCCTGCAAGCCTTGAGACCACCTCTGTCCCCGTGACTTTATTACAGGGTTTTATCGGTTTCTTTCTTCAAATGACTGTAAAATAGTAGCACAAACATGGTCAATACTATTCCTATAGGTGCCTACACACATAACGATTTTTTTTAACGATTATTGATAACGATATCAGTTATCGTTCAATCGTTGAAAAAATCGTTAAAACGATGAACGATTATCATTCATGCGCGTTCATGTTTATAGTTTGCAGTTCGCTCAGACTGACCAACTGAACGATTTTCAGTAAGGGAATATGCAAAAATCGTTTGTAGTTAAAAAAAAATCGTTCATTACATTTAGTAAATGAACGATTTTAGTAAACGATTTTCGTTAATTTTTCCCTTAAAAAAAAAATGAACTAAAATCGTTTACTAAAATCGTTCATTTACTAAATCGTTGTGTGTGTATGCAGCTTATATGAAAATACTCTTACAATACACATAATTAGAGAGTAATACAATGTTACTGGGGTGGTGACCAACTGGGGAGGACCTGATAGGACGGACAAACCCAGCCTTAAATTTGCTTATAGTCTGCACAAAGAGATGTATAAAACCCTGCAGGTGACACCATGGCAGGCGCCCCGTGGTCTCTCACCTGTAGTAGTCTTCCTGTCCGGGGAGGGGAACTCCCTGCAGGGGATGGTGCGTCTGCAGCCAGTGCTGCTGCTCCAGGGCCAGGCGCTGCAGCTCCGCGGACTGTGCATGCATGGCCTGTAGCTGGTGAGCGGCGGAGAGAGGAGCAGAGAGGGAGGAAGGAAGGTCCCTGTAAGGGGAGGCTGTAGGGAAGGGAACATATCAAGGACTAGGTCAAGGACTATGTACAGAGAGGTTAATATGACTGTAAACAGCTGAGGTTTTACCTAAACTCTGCACTAAAAAGCGCCGAGGAATTAATTTCATTATTCTCAAGTAGAAGCCACCTAAAAATCTGATCTGTAAGTCATCGCTGAGAACAAGCATGAAGATGTACTGTACATTGCTCAACTGATGAAACGTGGATAGATGCTGTGACTGATCCAATGCTCTGAACCCACCCTGTAATCACTGTATATATAACAGGATACAGCAGTAATTACACGATTACCAGTATTCATACATTATTTATGCCAACAAATCATGTCTCCACACATTATGCCACATAGCATCCCAATCATTACACCAGACAGTACCCCAATCATTACACTAGACAGTACCCCAATCATCATTACACCACAGTACCCCAATCATTATATCAGACAGTACCCCAATCATTATATCAGACAGAACCCCAATCATTATATCAGACAGTACCTCAATCATTATATCAGACAGTACCCCAATCATTATATCAGACAGAACCCCAATCATTATATCAGACAGTACTCCAATCATTATATCAGACAGTCTCCCAATCATTACACCACACAGTACCCCAATCATTATATCAGATAGTAGCTCAATCATTATACCAGACAGTACCCCAATCATTTTATCAGACAGTACCCCAATCATTACACCAGGCACTCACCCAATCATTATACCAGACACTATCCCAATCATTACACCAGACAGTACCCCAATCATTATATCAGATAGTACCCCAATCATTATATCAGACAGTACTCCAATCATTACACCAGACAGTACCCCAATCATTACATCAGACAGTCACCCGTTCATTATATCAGACAGTCACCCAATCATTATATCAGACAGTCACCCAATCATTATATCAGACAGTAACCCAGTCATTATACCAGGCAGTCACTCAAACATTATACCAGACAGTACCCCAATCATTACAAAAGACAGTCACCCAATCATCATACCACACAGTACCCCAATCATTATACCAGACATTACCCTAATTATTACACCAGTCACCCAATCATTATACCAGACAGTACTTCAATCATTATATCAGACATTACCCCAATCATTACACCAGACAGTCAACCAATAATATCAGACAGTACCCCAATCATTACACCAGACAGTCACCCAATCATTATACCAGATAGTACTCCAAACATTACACCAGAAAGTCACCCAATCATTACACCAGACAGTACCACAATCATTATACCAGTCACCCAATCATTATATCAGACAGTCACCCAACCATTATATCAGACAGTACTCCAATCATTATATCAGACAGTACCTCAATCATTACACCAGAGAGTACCACAATCATTATACCTGACAATACTACAGACAGTACCCCAATTATACCAGACAGTACCCCATTCATTAAACCAGACAGTACCCCAATAATTTTACCAGACTGCCCCTATCATTATTCCACACAGTACCCCAATCTACCAATCAGTACCCCAAGAATTATACCAATCAGTACCCACACATTATAACAATCATTATACCAGACATTGCCCCACACAAAATAAAAGACAGCGGACCTCATTCAGAGTCGGTCGTTGCGGCCGCACGGTCGTACGCCACCGATGTTCGCTGAACTGCGCATGCGTAAAGTTCGCAATGCGCGTGCGCAAACTAGCTGCTACGATCAGAAATTTCTCTCTCCTTGAACACAGCCAGGTCGGTAGTTTGAGTGACAGAGGCCCTCATTCAGAGCCGCTCGTTAGCGGCTGTACGCTCGTTCCGAGCGATGTTTGCACATCTGCGCATGCGTACGCGTTTTAGTACGCATGCGCGAACCAGTCAGTGCGGCCGAAAATCCTTTGTACGCTATATAGCGAGTGCCTGCTATTTTGAGTGACAGAATGAGGCGTATGTGGGTGGTAACAGGGGAAGGTGCTTGAAAATGGGGAGTGGAGATCCGAACGCAGGCGTGCTTAAAGGTCAAAACGGGCGTTTTATGGGTGTGTATATTTAAAACAGCAGCGTCATTGACCACGTCACTGGGTTATTTTATAGCCAGAACTGCACGCAAATTTGTGGTAGCAAACACCAACCACAAGAATAGCGAGCAGTTCATCCGCTGGTCGATGTACTCGATTAATCTAATAAATAGCGGACATGACGTAGGATGCGAGCGGCCAGGGGGCGTTTTTAACAAATAAACGAGCGTATGTTTTGCACGCTCGTTCAGACTTAGAGGTGTGGACAGACAGCAATGTGCGTACGGATCATTTGAATAGCCACCCCTTGTTTTTAAACGAACGACCGCAAATAGCGAACGGCTCTGAATCAGGCCCAGAATTAGGCGTTTGTGGGTGGTAACAGGGGTAGGTGCTTGAAAACGGGGGAATGGAGATCCGAACGCAGGCGTGCCAAATTATGCGAACGGCGTTTTATGGGAGTGCATAATTAACAAAGTAGTGTCATGGCACACGTGACATGGGAGGTTTGTACACTGACCTGATCGTAGTGCTTAAGAGAGGGTATGGTCAACCGTAAGCTCTACGACCAGTTTCGATGGTTACCGATGGTCTCGATTAATCTTTATATGGCCGGAGATGACGTGTAATGCGTATGAGAATGGGGCGTATTTTTTGTCTTCCGGCCGCTTCCTCCCCTTGGTCGGCTAGCTAACGATCCGATCTTAAGGACGCAACATGCGAGTGCATCATTTGCATATCCGGACCCTTTTCCCGTACGACCGTGCGGCCGCAACGACCAACTCTGAATTAGGTCCTGTATCCCAAACAATATATCAATAAGTACCCCAAATATTATACAAGACAGTACCCCAATCATTACACCAGACGGTACCCCAATCAGTACACCAGACAGTACCCCAATCAGTATATCAGATAGTAGCTCAATCATTATACCAGACAGTACCCCAATCATTTTATCAGACAGTACCCCAATCATTACACCAGGCACTCACCCAATCATTATACCAGACACTATCCCAATCATTACACCAGACAGTACCCCAATCATTATATCAGATAGTACCCCAATCATTATATCAGACAGTCACCCAATCATTATATCAGACAGTCACCCAATCATTATATCAGACAGTAACCCAGTCATTATACCAGACAGTACCCCAATCATTACACCAGACAGTACCCCAATCATTACAAAAGACAGTCACCCAATCATCATACCACACAGTACCCCAATCATTATACCAGACATTACCCTAATTATTACACCAGTCACCCAATCATTATACCAGACAGTACTTCAATCATTATATCAGACATTACCCCAATCATTACACCAGACAGTCACCCAATAATATCAGACAGTACCCCAATCATTACACCAGACATTACCCTAATCATTATATCAGACAGTTGCCCAATCATTATACCAGACAGTACCCCAAACATTATGCCAGACAGTAGCCCAATCATTATACCAGACAGTAGCCCAATCATTATACCAGACAGTAGCCCAAACATTATGCCAGACAGTAGCCCAATCATTATACCATACAGTACTCCAATCATTATATCAGACAGTACTTCAATCATTATATCAGACAACCTTAAGCTCTACGACCAGTTTTGATGGTTACCGATGGTCTCGATTAATCTTTATATGCCCGGAGATGACGTGTAATGCGTACGAGAAGGGAGCGTATTTTTTGTCTTCCGGCCGCTTCCTCCCCTTGGTCGGCCAGCTAACGATCCGATCTTAAGGACGCAACATGCGAGTGCATCATTTGCATATCCGGCCCCTTTTCCCATACGATTGTGCGGCCGCAACGACCGACTCTGAATGAGGTCCTGTATCCCACACAATATACCAATAAGTACCCCAAATATTATACAAGACAGTACCCCAATCATTACACCAGACGGTACCCCAATCATATCTGACAGTACCCCAATCATTATACCAGACACCAGTCCAATCAGCATACCAGACAGTACCCCAATCAGTACACCAGACATTACCCTAATCATTATATCAGACAGTTGCCCAATCATTATACCAGACCGTACCCCAAACATTATACCATACAGTACTCCAATCATTATATCAGACAGTACTTCAATCATTATATCAGACAGTACCCCAATCATTATACCAGACAGTACCCCAATCATTATGCCAGACTGTAGCCCAGTCATTATATCAGACAGTACCCCAATCATTATACCATACAGTACTCCAATCATTACACCAGACAGTCACCCAATCATTATACCAGCTAGTACCCAAATCATTACACCAGAAAGTCACCCAATCATTACACCAGACAGTACCACAATCATTATACCAGTCACCCAATCATTATATCAGACAGTACCCCAATCATTACACCAGACAGTACCACTATCATTACACCAGACAGTCACTCATTCATTATATCAGCCAGTACTACAATCATTACACCAGACATTACCCCATTAATTTTACCAGACTTTACCCCAATCATTGTACCAGACAGTAGCCCAATCATTATATCAGACAGTACCCCAATCATTATACCAGACAGTACTCCAATCATTATACCAGACAGTACCCCAATCAGTACACCAGACAGTACCCCAATAATTATACCAGACATTACCCCAGTCATTTTACCAGACAGTGCCCCAAAACTTATACCAGACAGTACCCTAATCAATATATCAGACAGTAGCCCAATCATTATACCAGACAATACCCCAATCATTATGCCAGACAGCAGCCCAATTGTATCAGACAGTACCCCAATCATTATAGTAGACAGTACTCCAATCATATCAGAGTACCTCAATAATTATACCAGACAGTACCCCAATCATTTTACCAGACAGTACCCCAATCATTATATCAGACAGTACCTCAATCATTTTACCAGACAGTACCCCTATCATTATATCAGACAGTACACCAATCATTATACCACACAGTACCCAAATCTACCAATCAGTACCCCAAGAATTATATAAATCAGTACCCACACATTATACCAATCATTATACCAGATATTGCCCCACGCAATATAAAACACAGTATCCCAAACAATATACCAATAAGTACCCCAAATATTATACCAGACAGTACCCCAATCATTAAACCAGACAATACCCCAATAATTATATCAGACAGTACCCCAAATATTATACCAGACAGTACCCCAATAATTTTACCAGACAGTACCCTAATAATTGTACAAGACAGTACCTCAATCTACCAATCAGTACCCCCAGAACTATACAAATCAGTACCCACACATTATACCAATCATTATACCAGACATTTCCCCACACAATATAAAAGACAGCGGGGTCGATTCAGACCCTGATGCTAAGCTGCGCTCTCTCGCTGTGAAAAGGAGGCGGGTATGCAAATTCCGCCATCGCACTGTCTGATGTAAGGACTCCCTCTATATTTTAGAGAGCGACGGCAGAGTGAGCGCACGCCGGTTTAAACATACCCACTTTTCCTTCTCCACCTCCAGGAAGTGTATGATTAATCGGAACCATTGAGAGCCATCGGAGCTGCACGCAGCGCTTGAGGTAGACTCTACTCCACCACAAGTACTGCGATCACTGCAGGCTGAAATACAACCAAGTGACGTGTACAATGACGCTTCCATGCTAATTATGCACACCCATAAAACTCATGGCCTGATTCAGAGCCGCTCGCTCTGAATCAGGGCCGGGCTTTTTTGGGGGGGGATCGGCCTCTTGGCCGCTCGCATAGCTGTGGTTGACCACCCACAGCTATTGCGAGTGGCCATGATGATGGTCGCGATGGTTATTTCCATCGCGACCATCGGGCTTGCGACGAGACCCTTGTGGTAGGGTCTGGTGGTCGCAAGCCCCAGAGAAATTTAGTCTCTAACAGAGCCGGAATCTCTCCACTGACATCACTCGTGATGTCAGTGGGGCCGCCCACAAACGGCAGGCGTTTTCATGGGAACGCCTCCATTTGGGCAGCCACCAGCCCGGCCCGCCCACCAAAGGGGGCGTGCTGTCACTCAACATCGACAGCTCGCCCCCTTCAGTACACCAGACAGTACCCCAATAATTATACCAGACATTACCCCAGTAATTTTACCAGACAGTACCCCAAAAATTATACCAGACAGTACCCCGATCTTTATATCAGACAGTAGCCCAATCATTATACCAGACAATACCCCAATCATTATGCGAGACAGTAGCCCAATTATATCAGACAGTACCCCAATCATTATACCAGACAGTACTCCAATCATATCAGACAGTACCTCAATAATTATACCAGACAGTATCCCAATCATTATATCAGATACCAGACAGTACCTCAATCTTTTACCAGACAGTACCCCTATCATTATATCAGACAGTACACCAATCATTATACCACACAGTACCCCAATCTACCAATCAGTACCCCAAGAATGATACCAATCAGTACCCACACATTATACCAGATATTGCCCCACGCAATATAAAACACAGTATCCCAAACAATATACCAATAAGTACCCCAAATATACCAGACAGTACCCCAATCATTAAACCAGACAATACCCCAATAATTATATCAGACAGTACCCCAAATATTATACCAGAAAGTAACCCAATCATTACACCAGACAGTACCCCAAGCATTAAACCAGACAGTACCCCAATCATTTTACAAGACAGTACCTCAATCTACCAATCAGTACCCCCAGAATTATACCAATCATTATACCAGACATTGCCCCACACAATATAAAAGACAGAGGAGTCGATTCAGACCCTGACGCTAAGCTGCTCTCTCTCGCTGCCAAAAGGAGGCGGGTATGCAAATTCCGCGATCGCACTGTCTGATGTAAGGACTCCCTCTATATTTTAGAGAGCGACGGCAGAGTGAGCGCATGACGGTTTAAACATGCCCACTTTTCCACCTCCAGGAAGTGTATTATTAATCGGAACCATCGAGAGCCATCGGACCTGTACGCAGTGCTTGAGGTAGACTCTACTCCACCACAAGTACTGCGATCACTGCAGGCTGAAATACAACCAAGTGACGTTTACAATGACGCTTCCATGCTAATTATGCACACCCATAAAACTCAGGGCCTGATTCAGAGCCGCTCGTTCTGACAGAGCGCTCGATCTGAATCAGGGCCGGGCTTTTTTTTTTTTTTGGATCGGCCTCTTGGCCGCTCGCATAGCTGTGGGTGACCATCCACAGCTATTGCGAGCGGCCATGATGATGGCCGCGATGATCAAGACCATCGCGACCATCGGGCTTGCGACGAGCCCCTTGTGGTAGGGTCTGGTGGTCGCAAGCCCCAGAGAGATTTTGGCTCTAACAGAGCCAGAATCTCTCCACTGACATCACTCGTGATGTCAGTGGGGCCGCCCACAAATGGCAGGCGTTGGGAACACCTCCGTTTGGGTAGCCACCCCCCCGGCCCGTCCACCAAAGGGGGCGTGCTGTCACTCAACATCGACAGCTCGCCCTCTTTGGTGCGAGACCCGGAGCAACGGTTTGCCCGTCACTAGCCGGATCTCGCGCATGCGCTGTGGGCCACCATCGACCTGGTTGCGAGCGCTCAGCGCTTGCGACCAGGTCTGAATCAGGCCCTCAGTTCTGACGACAGACACGCCTGCGTTCGCACCACCACTCCCCAGTTCACAAGCACATTCTCCTGTTACCACCCACAACGGCACTATCTGTAGCGCTCAATCTTTGTGTTAAGAATGCATGATTCCCGATTACTGGTTCACGCACGTGCACTGTGATGCATATGCATGTGCAATAGTGCGACAATCGCCCATAGCGTGCGTCCGCGGCTTAGTGGTCTGAATCGGCCCCAGTATCCCAAACAATATACCAATAAGTACCCCAAATATCATACCAGACAGTACCCCAATCATTACACCAGACAGTACCCCAATCATTTTATCAGACAGTACCTCAATCATTATACCAGACAGCACCCCAATCATTATACCAGACATTACCCAAATCATTATATCAGACAGTAGCCCAATCATTATACCAGACAGCACTCCAGTCATATCAGACAGTACCCCAATTATTATACCAGACATTACCCAAATCATTATACCAGACAGTACCCCAATCAGTACACCAGACAGTACCCCAATCATTTTACCAGACAGTACCCCAATCATTAAGCCGTTTGTGGGCGGCCCTACTGATATCACTCATGATGTCAGTAGGTGGACTTCCTGCTCTATTAGAGCAGGAAGTCCACTGGGGCTTGCGGCCACGAGACCCTACCACAAGGGTCTCGTCGCAAACCCGATGGTTGCGATGGTCTTGACCATCGCAACCATCACCTGGCCGCTCGCATAAGCTGTGGGTGGTCACCCACAGCTATGCGAGCGGCCAGGAGGCCGTCTTTAAAAAAAAAAAAGGGACGCCCTGATTCAGAGCAAGCGCTCTCAAAGAGCGTCTGTCTCTGAATCGGGCCCAGTATCCCAAACAATATACCTATAAGTACCCCAGATATTATACCAGACAGTACACCAATCATTATATTTATTTTTATTTATTTATTACCAGTTATTTACATAGCGCACACATAATCCACAGCACTTTACAAAGACTATTTGGCCATTCACATCAGTCCCTGCCACAGTGGATTATATCAGGCAGTACACCAATCATTATACCAAACAGAGGGCCTGATTCTGACCCGCTCGTGAGCGCTGTACGCTCGCAAGCGGGTCGATGGTGCCTAAGTGCGCATGCGCACGGCGGAGGGAGCTCCGTCATGCGCATGCGCGAGACCCGGCGAGCGACGGGGAATCCGTCGCTCGGGGTCTCACACCAAAGGGGGCGTGCTGTCGATGGTGAGTGACAGCACGTCCCCTTTGGTGAGCGTGCCGGGGGCGTGGCTGCCAGACGGAGGCGTTCCCATGGGAACGCCTACCGTCTGAGTCCGGCCCCACTGACATCAGTAGTGATGTCAGTGGGAGTGATTTTGGCTCTGATAGAGCCAAAATCACTCCAGGGCTTGCGGCAGCGAGACCCTACCGCAGGGTCTCGTTGCAAGCCCGATGGTCGCGATGGTCTTGACCATCGCGACCATCATCATGGACGCTCGCTATAGCTGTGGGTGGTAACCCACAGCTATGCGAGCGTCCATGAGGCCGCTCCAAGTTGAGGTAGGTGGGCCCTGATTCAGAGCGAGCGCTCTGGTCAGAGCGTCCGGCTCTGAATCAGGCCCAGTGCCCCAATCATTATACCATCTACCAGACAGTACCACAAGGATTATACCAATCATTATACCAGACATTGCCCCACACAATATAAAAGACAGTGGGCCTGATTCACTAGGGATCGCTATTTTGCTAATGCACACGCAACGTGGTTGCTAATATCAGCGGTGATATGCAAATGCATTGCGATCGCAATATAACAGTGCGATCGCAGCCTCACATAAGGACGCTAACTTTCCCTTGTCTCACATCTGTAATACTTAGCAATATAGCGAAACAATCGGTAACATCGGACCCATACGCACACTTGCACAAGTCCAGACCTTACTCAGAAATTGCTAACATTCACATACGCTATCAGTGCTATGGCTGATGTACGCTATCAGTGCTATGGCTGATGTACGCTATCAGTGCTATGGCTGATGTACGCTATCAGTGCTATGGCTGATGTATGGTCACCACCCACAAACGGCACTTCCTGTCAATTACTCTGCTATGGGTATGCGTGTGGCCACTCTGCTATGGGTATGCGTGTGGCCACTCTGCTATGGGTATGCGTGTGGCCACTCTGCTATGGGTATGCGTGTGGCCACTTTGATTGCAGTTCCGATCGCATCGTCTGGTTCGCACACGCGAACTGTGATGCATACGCATGCGCAGTGCGAATTAATCGACCGATAGCATGCGTATTAGCAACTGCGATCCTTACTGAATCAGGTCCAGTATCCCAAACAATATACCAATCAGTACCCCAAAAATGAAAGCAGACAGTACATCAATCATTATACCAGACAGTACACCAATCATTATTTCACACAGTACCACAATCATTATACCAATCAGTACCCCACACATTATACAAATCATTATACCAGACAGTGCCACACACAATATAAAAGACAGTGGACAGTGTCGCTCGCAACCGGGTCAATGTTTTGGTCCTGCGCACGCGCAGCGGCCGCACTGCGCGTGCGCAAGCCCCGGAGCGAGAGAGAAACTATCTCGCTCCGGAGCTCTCTATAAAAGGGCCGGCTGTCGATGTTGATCGACAGCTCGGCCCATTTTGTAGACCCAACCTTAGGGTCTCGTCGCAAGCCCCGATGGTCGCGATGGTCTTGACCATCGAGTCCATCACCCTGGTCGGTCGCTAAGCTGTGGGTGGTAACCCACAGCTTAGCTAGTGACCAGGAGGCCGCACTAAAAAAAAGTAGCGGCCGCCCTCATTCAGCGAGAGCGATCACTTCTTGCGACCGCCTCTGAATGAGGGCCAGTATCTCAGACAATATACCAATAAGTACCCAAAACTGTATAACAGTCAGTACCCCATACATTATACCTGACAGTACCCCAATCATTATACCAATCATTACCCCAAACATTATACCATGTGGTACCCCAATCATTACATCAATCAGTACCCAACGCATTATAGCAGATAGTATCCCACTAATTATACCAAGGAAATCAGTACCCCTTGCATTATAGCAGACAGTGCCACACTCATTATACAAATTGATACCCCATGCTTTATAGCAGACAGTACCACACTCATTATACAAATTGATACCCCATGCTTTATAGCAGACAGTACCACACTCATTATACAAATTGATACCCCATGCTTTATAGCAGACAGTATCGCACACATTATACTAATCAGTACCCCATGCATTATAGCAGACAGTACCCAAATAATTATACCAGACAGTACCCCACTCATTATAACAGTACACCAATCATTATAACAGACAGTACTCTGCTCATTATACCAATCAGTACCCCCTGCGTTATAGCAGACAGTACCCCCCTCATTATAACAGACAGTAAGTACCCTGCTCATTATACCAATCAGTACCCCCTGCATTACAGCAGACAGTACCCTACACATTATGCCAGACGGCATCCCACTCATTATAACAATCAGTACATTATATCAATCAGTACCCCACGTATTATACCAGACAGTACCCCGATTAATTTTTAAACAGACAACCAAAAAGAAATGACGCAGCATCTATAGACAATAACATGAATTTTGTCACTCACCAAATATCTGCTGACGGAGGACGTCACTGTCGTGCAGAGGGTGCGGGATGAGTGGATTTTGTAGCGCAGCTGCAGGGTACGGGATCCGTGTGAGATGGGAACCAGATGTGAGTGGGTCCATTAGAGGGTGCACAGCGGCCGAAGCTGGGAGACACAAGAACGAGTGAATGTTGGGCCACCATACCACCCTCTCTGGGCACACTGCTACGAGGGTTGTTCAAAAAGTGATGCCTAAATGCTCATAACTCTGAAATAATATGCAACATTTATTTGAAACTTTGTCAGTTTGTACTTTAATATGTCTGCTAGCTATATATGTAGATTTGTTTAGGTAGTCCAAGAAGTACCATGGAATCCAAGATGAAACAAAGAGCCATCATTGAATTTCTGGAAAAAGAAGGCTGCAGTGCTACAGAATTCCACAGAAGACTGAAAAAAGTGTATGGTGAGCGTACAGTTGACTATAGCAATGTCAGAAGGTGGATGAAGCGTTTTCAATCGGGAGAATCGTCCGTGTGCGACAAACCTTCGTGGTGGCAGACCATCAACTGCAGTGACAGCAGAGAACCGACACAAAGTCGATGCCATGATTCAGAGAGACCATCGTGTGACCATCAGAGATATCAGTGATGAACTTGAATGTAGCCATGACACTGTAGAAACACTAATCAATGATTTGGGATATGGTAAAGTGTGTGCTAAATGGGTTCCAAAGCAATTAACCAGGGATCATAAGGCCCAGAGGGTGGATGTATGTATTGACCTATTGACCAACTTTGAAGCCAACCCTGAGATGTTTTTGGAAAATGTCATTACAGGAGATGAGACCTGAGTATTCCTTTATGACCCAGAAACAAAGGCCCAATCAAAGCAATGGAAACACCCAAGTTCACCTAGGCCAAAAAAGTTTAAATCACAGCGATCCGTAAACAAAGTCATGGCCACATTCTTCTGGGATTGCCGAGGTGTTATTCTCATCGATTACTTGGAACCAAACCAATCAACCAACAGTGATCGATACATTATTACACTTAAGAAGCTGAAAGAAGACATCCGCAAAAAAAAGGTCAACAATTCGACTGTCAAATGTCATCTTACACCACGACAATGCCAGACCTCACACTTCGATGGCAACATCTGCGACCATTGCCAAAATGGGGTGGGCAATAATGCCACATCCACCATACAGTCCTGATTTTGCCCCTTCTGACTTTCATCTGTTTGGCCCACTCAAATACGGTCTTCGGGGGTCAACATTTTGAAGACATAGAGGTTGTTAAAAACGCCAAACGGTCCTGGGTCAAACACCAACCACTGGAATTTTTTCCAAAGTGGATTTACAGCTTGGGTTGAGAGGTGGAGAAAGTGTTTGAGGACAGATGGTGAATTTTTTGAGTGGAGTCATTCTGTTACTAAGATTTCAAAGTATTTTACTGCAAATTTTCAAATCTGTATCTATATTAAAATTTGAGTTGTGAGCATTTAGGCATTACTTTTTGAACAACCCTCGTATTATTTCACAACTCACCTGCGTGAATGGCATCCTGCTGATGTAAGTGGAGGTGTGAGTGGATGTGCGAGTGCTGGTGGTGATGCGGCGTGACATTCAGCATTTGCAGTCGGGTCAGGGGGTCTCCGCTCAGGGCCGCCACCCTTTCCGCGTGCTGCCGTTCTGCAGCCAGGCGCTCAGCGTAGGACAGCTCACCCCGGGCACCTCCGGCCCCTCCGTTGCCCCCTGGTCCGGCTCCAGGACCTGCCCCCAGGGCCAGCCTTTCCCTTTCAAGAGCATGTTGGTGTGCATGCTGCCCATGGTGATAGGGGAAGGCAGGGTGTAAACCCATCTGCGCTGAGACCCCTGCATTGGAGGGTGGTGGCTGTGGCGGGGGAGGGTGATGTGGTGGCAGGGTGGAAGGGTGGAGGGGATCCAGCTCCCCAGGTTTTACTTCATATCCAGGTTTCAGCCTTTCTCGCAGCTCCCTCTCTGCCCGGGAAGGATCACTGGCAAACACAGCCGGCAGGTTGTAGGCAAGGAGCGGGTCTCCAAGTGGCAGATAAAAAGGGTGGTGTTGGGGATGGCCAGGCTGCGGTGCTCGCCCAGCTGGTGAGAGTACGTGGGGGCGAGCGTACTCACTCAGTGTACGGAGAGCAGGGGTGTCAGGTCCCAGGTAAGGGGGGACGGCAGCAACAGCCCCTGGAGGTTCAAAGTGTGGCTGGCGGGATGGGCCAGAGGACGGGGAGGCTAATGCTAAGGAAGGGTGGTGAGGAGGAGGCTGAGGGCACAGCTGAGGACAGTCGTGAGGCCGAGAATCCAGTTTCTGGAGGTTGGGGAGGAAAAAAATATGACCAGAGTTATTTCTTGCACTTATTGGTGAGCACAATAATCGTGTGTTAATACACTGAATCAGCTCCACGTTATGTGGCTTTCATCAGATAGTTACATATATGCAATTAATAAAGTGCTGAGACATCTCAAGCGTATCTAGAAAACTGAAATATGTATATTATGTACTGAAATCTGAAAAAGCTTGAAATTATGTCCTAAATCATCCAGCATCTGAATCAAGCTGCATATTCTAACATAAATCTCCTGGAATCCAACTTTTCCACCTCTGAGCTAAGTGACGGGCACATATTGTAAACTTGTACAATAACACTATAACACTATAAAACAATAACACTAGGGGACCCAGTACAATGGTACACTGAAACTAGGGGTCCCAGTACAATGGCACACTGAAACTAGGGGTCCCAGGACAATGGCATACTGACACTAGGGGTCCCAGTACAATGGCACACTGACACTAGGGGTCCCAGGACAATGGCATACTGACACTAGGGGTCCCAGTACAATGGCACACTGACATTAGGGGTCCCAGTACGATGGCACACTGACACTAGGGGTCCCAGGACAATGGCACACTGAAACTAGGGGTCCCAGTACAATGGCACACTGAAACTAGAGGTCCCAGGACAATGGCATACTGACACTAGGGGTCCCAGTACAATGGCACACTGACACTAGGGGTCCCAGGACAATGGCATACTGACACTAGGGGTCCCAGTACAATGGCACACTGACATTAGGGGTCCCAGTACGATGGCACACTGACACTAGGGGTCCCAGGACAATGGCACACTGACACTGGAGGTCCCAGTACAATGGCACACTGACACTAGGGGTCCCAGTACGATGGCACACTGACACTAGGGGGTCCCAGTATTATGGCACACTGACACTAGGGGGTCCCAGTACAATGGCACACTGACTCTAGGGGTACCAATACGATGGCACAATGACACTAGGGGCCCCAGTATGATGGCATACTGACACTCGGGGTCCCAGTACGATGGTATACTGACACTAGGGGTCCCAGTACAATGGCATACTGGCACTAGGGGTCCCAGTACAATGGCATACTGACACTGAGGACCTCATTCAGAGCCGCTCGCAAAATGCGAGCGCTCGGTTTGAATGATGGCGGCCGCATCTCTAAAAAGAGCCGGCCTCCTGGCCGCTGGCTAAGCTGTGGGTGACCACCCACAGCTTTAGCGAGCGGCCAGGTTGATGGTCGCGATGGTCATGACCATCGCGACCATCGGGGCTTGCGACGAGACCCTTGTGGTAGGGTCTCGTCTACCGCAAGCCCCAGAGAGTTTCCGGGTCTAATAGAGCCGGAAGCACTCCCACTGACATCACTTGTGGTTCGTTTGGGAGCGCCTCCGTTTGTGAAGCCACCCCCCCCGTCACTTTCGACAGCCGCCCCTTTTGTAGTGAGCCCCGGAGCGAGAGAATTTCTCTCTCGCTCCGGGGCTTGCGCACGCGCAGTGTGGCCGCTGCGCATGTGCAGAGCCCAACATCAACCCGCTTGCGAGCGGGTCTGAATGAGACCCTAAGTGCTATATTTGCTATAGGTCGATTTTAATTGAAAGAAAATTTACCAACATCGATGTGTTTCTGGTGCTAAATTACACATTTAGTAATACTAAAAAAAAACAAATCAAAAACTGTCTGTATCGCTCCAGATGCACAACTTCAAAGTTGATGGATTTTCATTATTTTAAATCGATCAAAATCATTTAAAATCAACCTTTAGTAAATATACCGCTAGTGATCCCAGTGCAATGGAAAACTGACACTAGGGACTAGGGGTTCCAGTACAATGGCACGCTGACACTAGGGGTCCCAGTGCAATAGCATACAGACACTATGTGTCCCTGTACAATGGAACGCTGACACTAGGGGTCCTATTACAATGGCATACAGACACTCGGGGTCCCAGTACAATAGCATACAGACACTATGGATTCCAGTACAATAGTATACAGACACTAGGGGTCCCAGTGCAATAGCATATTGACACTAGGGGTCCCAGTACAATAGCATACAGGCACTATGGATTCCAGTACAATAGTATACAGACACTAGGGGTCCCAGTGCAATAGCATACTGACACTAGGGGTCCCAGTACAATAGCATACAGACACTATGGATTCCAGTACAATAGTATACAGACACTAGGGGTCCCAGTGCAATAGCATACTGACACTAGGGGTCCCAGTACAATGGCATACTGACATTAGGGGTCCCAGTACAATGGCACGCTGACACTAGGGGTCCCAGTATAATGGCATACTGACACTAGGGGTCCCATTACAATGGCACACTGACACTAGGGGTCCCAATGCAATAGCATACAGACACTAGGGGTCCCAGTACAATGGAACGCTGACACTAGGGACTAGGGGTCCCAGTACAATGGCACACTGACACTAGGGGTCCCAGTGCAATAGCATACTGACACTAGGGGTCTCAGAACAATGGCATACTGACACTAGGGGTCCCTGTACAATGGAACGCTGACACTAGGGACTAGGGGTCCCAGTACAATGGCACACTGACACTAGGGGTCCCAGTGCAATGGCATACAGACACTAGAGGTCCCAGTACAATAGCATACAGACACTATGGATCCCAGTACAATAGTATACAGACACTAGGGGTCCCAGTGAAATAGCATACTGGCACTAGGGGTCCCAGTACAATGGCACACTGACACTAGGGGTCCCAGTACAATGGAACGCTGACACTAGGGACTAGGGGGTCCCATTACAATGGCACACTGACACTAGGGGTCCCAGTACAATGACACACTGACACTAGGGGTGCCATTGGAATAGCATTCAGACACTATGTGTCCCTGTACAATGGAACGCTGACACTAGGGGTCCCATTACAATGGCATACAGACACTAGGGGTCCCAGTACAATAGCATACAGACACTAGGGGTCCCAGTACAATAGCATACAGACACTATGGATTCCAGTACAATAGTATACAGACACTAGGGGTCCCAGTGCAATAGCATACTGACACTAGGGGTCCCAGAACAATGGCATACTGACACTAGGGGTCCCTGTACAATGGAACGCTGACACTAGGGACTAGGGGTCCCAGTACAATGGCACACTGACACTAGGGGTCCCAGTGCAATGGCACACTGACACTAGGGGTCCCAGTACAATAGCATACAGACACTATGGATCCCAGTACAATAGTATACAGACACTAGGGGTCCCAGTGCAATAGCATACTGGCACTAGGGGTCCCAGTACAATGGCATACTGACACTAGGGGTCCCAGTACAATGGAACGCTGACACTAGGGACTAGGGGTCCCAGTACAATGGCACACTGACACTAGGGGTCCCAGTACAATGGAACGCTGACACTAGGGACTAGGGGTCCCAGTACAATGGCACACTGACTCTAGGGGTCCCAGTGCAATGGCATACAGACACTAGGGGTCCCAGTACAATAGCAAACAGACACTAGGGGTCCCAGTACAATGGCACACTGACACTAGGGCTCTCTGTACAATGACACAGTGACACTAGGGTCCCAGTACAATGGTACACTGCAGGGCCGTCTCGAGGCACACTCTGTGTGTGCAGCCCCACAAGGGCACCATGTACCATCTGCGGAAGAACCATGCCCTCCACCCACTCGCTGGTGTTATTAGTATAAGCTCATGGGGAGGGGAGGGGTGGGGAGGGAAGGGGCGGAGGGGGAGTAGAGGATGGCGTTTTGTGCCAAGTAACCTAGCACCGGCGCTGGCATACTAACATTGTGGGTCCCAGTACAATGGCACACTGACACTAGGGGTCCCAGTGCAATGGGCACTGACACTAGGGGTCCCAGTGCAATGGGCACTGACACTAGGGGCGGTATTCAATTGTTAAAGCGCGCTCGATCTCCTGTCTAAAGTGATGGGAGATTACGGGCGCTATTCAATTGTTGCCGATTTTCGCGCTGATCGCGCCCATAGTGGTCTGGTTTAGCCGCGATAAACGGCTACCCCCGACCAAAGCGCTGGGTGCAATCACGAAAAATGCTGTTTGGGTGCCCAAACAGGTTACTTTTCGCCCATTTCAGCTCGCACCACTTGGGAGGTGCGAGCGGAAATGGTGCACCGGCAGCTGATCGAGCCCGTCAGGAGCAATAATTTAATAGCTCCTGTCGGGCGCGTAGAGTGGCAAAACAATTGAATACCGCCCTAGGGGTCATAGAACAATGGACCCTAACCCCATGTGTACCAGAACATTACACACTGACAATAGTACATTTAGGGTCCTGGCTGAATTAAAGGTTGAACTGGAGTGATGTTGATAAGACCAGATGGAGCAGCTGGTTCATTTCAGCTAATTAACTGTAGTCTCTATTTGACCAAGTGTAAAGTTAGGAGCAAATGTAGATACAAGGAGCATTTTGCGCAAAATTGTGTGGGACTGCACATTTAAAATGTGCTGAATTTTTTCAAATTGATTGGGAACATGTCCTAGCTTAACTCTAAAGGCCCCCATACATCAGCAATTGATTGCAGCAATTGTGCAATTTGCAATCGATTGTCTATAAAAATCTTTCCCTTTTTCAATCGATTGTGGCAATTCTGCAATCTGCAATCGATTGAAAAAGGGAAAGATTTTTATACACAATCGATTGCTGATTGCACGATTGCTGCAATCAATTGCTGATGCATGGGGGCCTTTAATCACAGTACAAAAATACAACCACCTTGTGTAGAAGCCGGTAGTATTTTCCTGCATGCAAAAAAAACCATATTTTTGCCCTATGCTTCGTAACAGGTGCAACCATGCACCCATTAGCACGAATATATCCTAAATCTGTTACCTGAGAGTAAAGGCCCCCATACATCAGCAATTGATTGCAGCAATCATGCAATTTGCAGTCGATTGAAAAAGGGAAAGATTTTTATACACAATCGATTGCAAATTGCACGATTGCTGCAATCAATTGCTGATGTATGGGGGCCTTAACAGACAGGACACAAGGCCCACAGAGACTTAACACCAGCAAGCAAACTGAATCATTATTATCCTTTATACAAAGGGCGCCACAAGGAGCCCGCAATGCCATGAGCTGAGTGAAGCATGAATACTCCGCTTGTGGTTTTCTTACCACGTTCCTCTCCAGTTCCCGTTCCCTCTCTCGCTCTCGCTCTCGGTCACGTTCCTCTCGTGCCCTCTGCTCACTCTCTCTCCGTGCTCGCTCAATCTGCTCTGACCTTTTCTTAGAAAGCTTGGACCCTTCCAAGGGCACAAAATATAGATCGGTCCGACAGCACGAGTTATATCCACGGTCCAGGTGTTTGTTAAACCTGGTGATGAAGGACAGATATTTGGAGATCAACCTGTCACCTTCACGACCATTGTTCTAGATTGACATAGAGCTGACATGAAGTAACCGTGCATACCATCCACATAACCTCCACAGACCATTCTACCCAACTAGCCCCCTTTCTACAGTCCACACGTAACTTCTACACTCACACAACTGGCCAACATTGCTGTGTGACTGGATCATGTAGCCCACCAAGAACCTGCCTGGACCTTTTGCAATATTTAGCAGTCATCCTTGTGGCACATACTTGCCTAATCATCCAGAATGTCCAGGAGAGTCCCCCATTTAGGGGGGGGACCTCCGATCAGAGTTTGCCATCCCCCTGAATGCCGCCCACTTCCCAACTCAAGTGAGCATCACAGGGGTTGGAAGAAGCGTTTCTCATTGAATCATGTCATCGCAGCCCCGTCTCCTTGGTAAGATGCCACCAATCGCAGCAGGGTTGGGAGGACCATGAAGTTGCAATTGTGGCCCTACACCCAGTCTACCGAATTGGACTTGGTTGTCCCCCATCGGGACTCTCCCCGAGGGGGATACTAGTGGGCAAGTATGATCAGATGCCGATTTCCCTATAGATTGTAAGTACCCTCTTACCTCGCTGCCTGAGCCTGATTCATTTGTGGCTGGTAGGAAGGAAGTGGCTGTGCAATATCGTCCAACTAAAAACCAAATGCAGCAGGAGGTGTCTGTATGAGATAGACGGCTCCTGTATGCATCTGCGATCCGAGAGCAGCGTCCCCAGACGCTGCTTCAGATCACCTTCGCTGCTCTGGCTAGGCTGCGTAAGCCGAAGCTTATTCAGCCTGGTCGGCTCCTGGCCGCTTTCGAGGCCAGGAAATCTGCATCCTACAACCAGGAACCTGGCCTCGGCACTCTCACTGAACGAGGCGGCATGCCCCCATTTGCAGAAACCCAGCCCGGCACCACCTCCTCCCTGTCCAAAAGGGTTCAGGTCTAAGGATCTACAGCAAAAACGTAGACAATGTCTAGATCAGTGATTCCCAACCTCGGTCCTCAAGGCACACTAACAGTCCTGGTTTTAGTGATATCCATGATTGTGCACAGATGGTTAAATCAAAATAACTGAGGTACTAATTAAGTCACGTGCTCAAGTATGGCTATCCCTAAAACCTGGACTGTTAGTGTGCCTTCCTTGAGGACCATGGTTTAGATAGACAACAGATGTTAGACAGCCAGGGACAAAAGGTCGACAGGGACAACAGGTCAACACACTAAATGTCGACATGTAAGAAGGTCGACAGGTACAAATGGTCGCCATGAAAAAGGTAGACACAACAATGGACGACACATTTTTTTTATTTTATTTTTTAGGGTTAGGCACTTACCAGGGGGTTAGGGTTAGGCACTAGAAGGGATGGTTAGGGTCAGGCACCTACCCCGATGGTTAGGGCTAGGCACCAGGAGGGATGGTTAGGGTGAAGATTAGGGTTAGAAAACAAAAAAAACATGTGTCGACCATTTTTGTGTCTACCTTTGTCATGTCGACCTTTTGACCCTGTCGACCATTTGTACATGTCGACTTTCTTACATGTCAACCTTTAGTGTGCCGACCTTTTGTCCATGTCGACCTTTTGTCCCTGTCGACCTAGTGACTGTCTAACATCTGTTGTATATCTAGACATTGTCTACCTTTTTACTGTAGATCTTTCAATCCACACCCGCCCAAAAATGGCTGCAGCTTATCAGTCAAACTGCGGCTTGGGGCAGGGCTGGCTCGAGGCATGTTCTACCAGTGCGGTCGAACAGGGGCGCCACCCCATAGAGGGCACACCCTTCCTAGCCATTCCCGATTTCAGCGGGAATAGCCCGTTTTTCGGGCACTAAACCGCTGTTCCACCCGTGGCGCTGTGCGGCGGTGCCAGTCCCAGAGAAGAGGAATGGATGCCGCACGCATGCGAGCGGCATCCATTCAGTGCAGGAAGAGGGCTAGGGGCAGCCCAGCTACTGACATAGTGCTGGGCTCTCCCCCAGCCTGACATTAACGGGAGGTGTGCCGTACGGGCAACCCCCCCTCAAATAAAGCCATTAAGGGGCCGTGGCCTATTGAAATTAGGCCATACCCCCATTTTCGGTCGCGTGTGGCAACGATTACCCGACCTGGACAGGGTGCGACTCCCCCTGAGCAGGCCCTGCTTGGGGGCACTGCATGCTAGCACGCATGACTCATTCTGCACATGCACAGAATGGGTCCTGCGTATATGCGCAGATCCACAAACATCGGTTATGTACTTAGATCATCGGATTTATGCACATATCTGAATCAGGCTCTCTGTTATTACCGTACAGTTTTGTTTTTGGAGATTTGCTTCATTTTACAGTTTTTGGCTCATTTATCTGGAGAGTATCCCATATCTGCTGCAGTCCGTCTCTTTACGCTTGCAGCCCAGATAGCTTTTTATTTAGACTGCAAAAAAGACCCATTTACAAAGCTCCAAAAAGCGTAGCCCCGTTTAGGTGGTGTTAGCCATTGTAGCCTAAGGGCTATGGGCAGTTTCAGAGGCACTCGCTGTTTGCGAGCGCACGCTCTGAATCACGGCAGGTTTTTTTTTTTCCGGCCTCCAGGCCGCTCGCTAAGCTGCGGGTGACCACCCACAGCTTTTACGAGTGGCCTGGCGATGGTCGCGATTATTGCGACCATCGGGCTTGCGAGGAGGCCCTGTGGTAGGGTCTCAGGTCTCGCAAGCCCAAGTGGACTTCCTGCTTTAACAGAGCAGGAAGTCCACTACTGACATCACTAGTGATGTCAGTAGGGCCACCCACAAACGCCAGGCGTTCCTAAGGGTACGCCTGCGTTTGTGCATCCACCCCCCCTCCCCGCCTACAAAACGGGGCGAGCTGTCTATCAACATCAACAGCCGCCCCGTCTTGTAGCAAGATGCACTGCGACGGAGCTGCCGCCGCAGTACGGGTCTCGCACATGCGCACGCCGGAGGCGGCGCATGCGCAGTCGGGGAACATCGACTCGCGAGCGGGTCTGAATCAGGTCCAATGTTTTCACAATATTTTTCGGAGAGGCATCCCACGGATCAGTCTCTGATAATTGCACTTGCAAATGATGGTCTGAACTTAGGCTACACATGAGCATCAACACGTAAGTAAAGTAATAGTGCAAGCTTTAATATTTAGCCATTTGAAGTAGGGATGGCCATCGGTATGGTTACCATCGATGGAAAAATAGAAAGTGGCCATCGATGGTCACCAACTATGCAATGGTTGACCATCAATGGCTTCACCAACCGATGGTCATCCCTGTTCTATGACGGATTGGCCCGTGGGCCAATCAGAACCGGAGTCGTAGCTTCGCGGGTGTTGGGGGGCGGAGCAATGCTCCATATCCCGGCACCTTGATAAAAAAAAACCTATTCGGTTAGGTTCTTACATCAATAGAGGGGAACCGTCTGGTTCTCCCCCATCGATGGCAAAACAAAAATTTACATCGGCCATAAACCATCAATGTTTACGAATCATCGATGGTCGATGGCCTTCCCTAATTTGAATGGGAAGGCTCTTTTCAGAGCTTGTTTCCTGACGCCTCTCCAATAATGAATAGCCCTGAAAATACACAGCAAATCTCCGCAACATGTGGTGATAAGGAATGTTACTTTTTCAAGGCTTGGTTCCTCAATAGTTAAAGTAAAAAAAGTATATATAAAATGCATACCAACCAATTATTTTGCTATCGCAGAATAGCCTGTTAAGTGCTGTTCTGTGTACTAGCTATGGGTATAAAAAATGTACTTGTGTTTAGGATCTAACATTTGTAAGGACGTGCCACTTACACGCAGAGGATGCAGCCATATCGTGGTCTGAACCACTAATTTATGAGGGATCAGTGATATTAGTAATCCTCATGAGTTCCTGGTGAATGTATACGATACTTTCTTATGAATATTAGTTCAGTCCACAAAATGGCGGCCTCCTCAAGGCATAAGTGCAAAATGGCCACCGACCAGTGTAAAATCATTTATAGTGGTTCTGTGCACCTCAGTTTGCACAGGTATGCCTTGATTCCCACCAAAGCAATTTAGGTTTGTGGTGACTTATGTTGTGGGAGCAGAATCTAGTTTTTATTTCTATCTTTACTATACACCTAATACATGAATTTCTGTCAGCGGGAAACTGCTACTACTACTGCAATATATACCTGCACTGTATACTACTTAATGTATATTATATATACTAAAGGGAAAGTGTGGTAAATCTTACCTTGCAGATTGGCTGGCATGACTTGGCGTGTCCACAAGCTTAGGTGGTGGGGAGGGGCTGCTGGCAGGTGGAATAGGACTTTCTCCCTCCGGTTCAACCTCCTCGGGGGGCTCCTGTTTTATTTGGACGGGAGCCGGTGCTGGTGGGGGAGGAGCAGGAGGTGGTGGCGGCGGAGGGGCAGTGGTAGGAGCAGGGGGTGAAGATTCTTTATACCCCTGTGCAGGAATTGGTGGGGGAGTGGAGACCGGGAAAGATCCTGGTTTATAAGGAGGTGGCGGCCCGCCTTTATAAGGTGGGGCTGGCTGAGCTGCTCCTTTATAGCCCTGGAATGGGTAATTGGGGTAAGTCTGAGAGTTTGGCGGATATTGGCAAACAGGACCAGATGAATGAGGCTGATAGGGTGCATGTGTGGACTGAGGATTTGGGGGCTCCACTTGGGAGGGGTACCCTATATTCCCCCCAGTAGAGGAGGATTGGGATGAGAGATGAGAAGTAATGGGGGGCACAGGTGATTGCCCACCACTATTTCCTGGCCCAGGAGCTGTGAGTTGAGCGTTATTCTGATGGTGTGAACTTGGAGATGCGAGTCCTCCAGGAAGGACATGAGGAGGGTGATGGCTGGACTGCGCTGCGCCCCCTGGTGGCTGGCTACTTTGTGGGGTGGGAGAGCGCCCTCTGCTTGGTAGAATATGAGGGTGATGGGAATTATTTGTATTATGATTAGGAGATTGACCTTGTCCACCTGTTGCCCCTCCATGAGGATGGAGAACACTGCTTTGGGGTGCAGGAGCTTGAATGGCCCCTGCAGTAGGCATTGGGTGAGGGTGGTGGTTGTTATGAGGGGACTGAGCACGGGTGGCTCCATGGTTAGAGCCACTGAATCCCCCCACTAAATTTTGTCCCCCACCTGCTTGTCCGTTTTGAGGAGGTGGCTGAGGGTATCGGGGAGCACCTTCATTCCGTCCATAATTAGGTCCACCTTGCACCCAAGATGGATGTGGGCCTGGCTGAGGCTGCCCAAATTTTCCCTGTGTAGGGTATTGGTGGGGGTAGCCAGACGGGTACTGTCCTGGGTAAGGAGGATACCGAAGTGTACAAGGAGCAGAAGGTAAGGGTTGTACAGTTTTTTCTCCAACCTGGGATGGGAGTCCTGGAGAGGCATTAAGAGGACGCAAGGCAGGGGGTGGAGGCAGGTTGTGGGATACATGGGGGTATGACGTGGTGGAAGAAGAGCTGTTGGGTAAAGCAGAAGGAGCTGTGGGAGAAGCCAGTGGCCTTGGGGAGCCAAGCCCTGCTATTGGGGTAGTAGGAGGGGGCTTGGCTTGAGAGGTCTGTGGAGGCCCAGCTTTGAGCATCCCACCAGTGCTGGGATACAGCTGGGGAAGATGAGGAGCCTGGTAAGATCTAGCAGTCTGAGGTTCACTCTGTGCAGGTGGCTGAGAAGCCTGATTAGGTGGCTGTAGGATTGGAGTATCAGCAATCGGTGAAGCAGGAGGTTGGGGTGAACCAGGTCCCCTGTACAGAGAAGGAAAGCATTTTGGTGAAGGGACAGAGGATGCGTCACTTTCACTGTCCCCGCTGTGCAGGCTTGGTGACGTGCTGCGGTTATCCTGGTCAATATCACGTGGGTCGCTCCCTCCGTCTTCATTTCCACTCTGCCCGTCCAAGCTTTCGTCATCAGGGGGCGGACGGGGGACTTCTGGAGACTATGAATAATTATAAAGAACCGTTATATAAAGCTGTAATGGGGGTCTGCATTCAAGTATCATCATCAGACATTTAAATGAGCGGATGTTAAACAGGGCTTTAAATGCAGTAGTGGTGGAGACGTCAGACAACATGGCCAATTTAATCACTATGTACTCTCGCCTCCACCGACCGCCAAAGACCGCTTAGAATGACTGAAATCCGTAGGTTCTCCCCCGTTCGTTCTGGTTAAAGCAGTTGGCTATTGACCAGCTGCGCTATGTGTGTGTGTGTCGTCATCGGCAGCCCCATGAGCTACGACTGTTCAGTCTGACTACCAAAGAGTGGGATCTCAGGTTAAAGTGCCTGCTCTAAGAGGTAGGTTACACAGGGGAGGAGAATGAGGTCCATATGGTATAATGCACCAACTAGTATACATTGCTGCCTTGTACGGTTGCCTCATTATAGGTAAACCCCTGTATTCAAAAGGTCCTCAGGAGAATGAGGCCCAAATTTTACTTCTGTTCCGCCCAGTTATTGCTCGTGAGTCTAAGGTGGTCTATAATGAGGCAACTGTCCAAGGAGGACATTTTTAGAAGGCAGCAAAATTTAGAAATTTAATGAAGTTTATATTAGTCATAATTACCCTGTTAGTAGATTCAGTCAATGATTAAACATTACGCTATCTGAGCCTGATTCAGCATGGATCGCTATTGCGATAGCGTACGCAGACGGCCGATTGTTGTGTACTGCGCATGTGTGAGTTAGCATTGCGATGCAACGCAATGGCAGAGTGAGTGACGTCAGGTCAGCGTTTGGGGGGTGGTGAAGGGGGAGTGGTCGGAGAAACGCAGGCGTGCATGTCCGTTTGAACGCCGTTGCATGGGCGTGCATAAATTAGCCGCTGCGACGGCATACGCAGCTTGTGTACTCACTGCGTGCGACGAGGTTAGCAATTTATGAGTAAGTCAGGGCTGCTGTAATTGTGCGTGAGTGGCCGATGTTACTCGATGTTCCCGATGTATAACCAGGACTGCAAGGTAATACGGATGTGAGATAGTGGAAGTGGTAGGTAGTGGGCGTCTCTATGCTGGCTTTGCGATGGCATTCATGAGCCTATTTTCGCAGCCGATCCGCGTGCGTAATCGCAGCCGCTAATCGCAATATCGATCCGTAATGTATCAGGCCCTCTGTCTTCTGAAGTGCCTATTTCCCATATACATATGACTTCGGTATACTGGATTAGAAGTCCAACATTTTTATTGCTGCCTTCCGCGTTTGAAACTCCCCTACTTCACCCAAATGACACAGAGCTTCAAGGGCCCGATCTCTGGGCCTGATTCAGAGCCGGACGCTATTTGCGCTCGCTCGTTCAGAAAAAGGGGCCGGCTATTTAAATTGAGCGCTCGCTCTTTGCGGTATGTTGACGCCTCTATGTCTGAAATACAATGTGTGTGTGCTGCGCTTTGTAGAATTGTTTATGTGATTAGCTGCTCAGTATAATTTATACATGATCAAAAAAAAAAACTTACAAACCAAGCGCTTATACAAAAATAAAAATAAACATAAAAGACAGACTTAAAAAATTCAAATATAAGCTATATTTATAGCTGTTTCTATGGATATCCAAAAATTGATATTTTCTGCTAAAAATAGCATTAACTCCACCTTAATAGGGGATTTATGCCCTGTAAAGACTATTAGAGCAATTTTATTAAAGCTGTGATGTTTATAGTCTTTTCAGACCAAATGGTGGAGTGACAGATTTAGAACAGCAGTGTCCCGATGTTATTCATTCGTGTAGGCAACTTCTACCTGTCCCTACCTTACTGTTCCCCTCTCCGGGGTTCCTCCGTGTGCCGCGGTGCTTGATGGAAGTGATAGCCGTCACGTGGTGGGACCCGCACTGGTGAAGGGTCGCTGAGTACTTTTTCCCTCCGGGGATTCTTCCTCGCGGCGCTGTCCTCACAATGCGTGGTACCCGTGGCACAGGATGATGACGTCAGACGCCGGGTGGTTCACTCGAGTAAGGTGACCAGTCTGCTGTTGAAAGTCTCTCAATCCTCCTCAGCAGCAGACTGGTCACCTTACGCGAGTTGCCTACACGAACGAATAACATCGGGACACTGCTGTTCTAAATCTGTCACTCCACCATTTGGTCTGAAAAGACTATAAACATCACAGCTTTAATAAAATTGCTCTAATAGTCTTTACAGGGCATAAATCCCCTATTAAGGTGGAGTTAATGCTATTTTTAGCAGAAAATATCAATTTTTGGATATCCATAGAAACAGCTATAAATATAGCTTATATTTGAATTTTTTAAGTCTGTCTTTTATGTTTATTTTTATTTTTGTATAAGCGCTTGGTTTGTAAGTTTTTTTTTTGGCCTCTATGTCTGAGCGAGTGAACGATACATGCGCTCGCTATTTTGTATAGACGCCCCCTGGCCGCTCGCATCCTACGTCATCTCCGCTATTTATTAGATTAATCGAGTACATCGAAAGGCGTCTGAACTGCTCGCAGTGCTTGTGGTAGTATTTTCCTACCGCAATCATGCGAACAGTTCAGGCTAAGAAACTACCAAGTGACGTGGCCGATGACGCTGCTTTGTTAATTATGCACACCCTTAAACCGCCCGTTTTGACCGTTTGGCATGCCTGCGTTCAGATCTCCACTCCCCGTTTTCAAGCACCTTCCCCTTCCCCTGTTACCACCCACAAACGCCTCATCCTGTCACTCAAATTAGCAGGCACTCGCTATTTTGCGAGCGCTCGATTTCCTACCGCACTGACTGGTTGGCGCATGCGCATTACGACCCATACGCATGCGCAGTTGTGCGAACATCGCTCGGAGCAAACGAGCGGCCGCTTACGAGCGGCTCTGAATCAGGCACTCTATCCCTTCTCATCTACATATAATAAATTTTTGTGTTTCAGCTTTAGAAAGAAAAATATAGGTGAAGGAAGAATACATCTACAGCCCGGATTCTCAGTTCTGCCGATCCGCGCTCTGATTCGCTGATCACCAGCCACCGACGGTCGGCAGGCCGTTGACAGATTGGGATAAAATAGCATGTTAAAAATCCTCGGCTCACCGATCCCGATAATTTTTTGGACAAGATCGGTGAATCGAGAGTTTCCAACATGTTGGATTTCCTCGATTCCCCGACCCCGGCAGAACTGGGAATTGGGGCAATCCATCGCAGATGTATGGGCCCCATTAGCCTGCCGCACTAAATCAAGGCCTACCAGCAAATTCGTGACAGAGTACAATTCTGAGGAGAATGCATCCCAACTCTGAAAGACCTAACGAATGAGGTGCCTCTCACCTCCATTTTCACTTTCTTCTGGGTTTTTCCCGCTTCCCCTTCACTCTCGGAGGAGTCCTTCACTCTTTCCCGTTTGCTGGTCTTAGGGACAGCGTCATCCATGCGGCCCTTCTGTGGGAGAGAGTTGAGGATGATAAATGTTGGCGCGCTGCTCCAGATCATGCCCTCTCGCCCCTCTTCATTACCTTGGCGCTTGGCCTGCCCTTCTCGCTCTTGCTGTCACTACTGGACGTGCTGATGGCGCCAGGAGATGCTCTTCCCCTCGCTCTGCGCTCCTCCCTCGGGCCCACGCTCTCCTTTTTCCTTCCGCTCCTCATCGACATCTTCTTGGAGACACAGAAAGAGTCGACAGGAGATATCAGAACACAGTTGCCGGGATTACCAATATCCCTGGTATATGAGGTACTCACCGAGTCTTTGTTCTGTCGTGTTTTCATATTGCAGGGTGCAGAGGCCCCATTTCCCCGCAGGTATCAGAGAACATAAACTGCACTGCGGACAGTGAGGATGAGGGGCAGGGAAGGGGGGTGGGGGTTGGGGCGACCACTATATCCAAAGAGGGAAGTCCTACCTGATAAGATAGAAAAATTATTATTATTGACCATCAAAACATTTTTTTCAAATAAGTGTTAGTGTTACAAATGAATGCATTACCCAAATATTGTGCATGGTAACAGGTAACATGATGTCTCTAAACCTTTGCTATATTTCCTGATATTCATCCCAAGCACACCCTGGGCCAGACCTGTAGGCTCATGTAAGAAAAGGTATTTTGTAAGCCCTGGTGAGCTCCACCCTCTGCCCTCAGTACCCTCCATGTAACTGTGTCACTTGAGGACTGTAATTATTGTGATAGAAGCACTGGAGAAGTGTGGAATGGCTTTTATGTATGTCCTAGGTTCCTGTCATATGTGTTCTGAAACCCCCAGGACAAGTCTGTCCGGGAAAAACAGACTAGAAATGTCGGCTTTAGAGAAAAGCCGGTTTGGGTCCTGGGGGTGCGGATGTGAAGAGAGGGAGGGCTCCATCCACAGGTCACTCCAGGTTTTGGGCCTTTCAGCCTGGTAACAGTAGCTGGAAATGGCTAATATAAGCTGGGTTTGTTTGTGGCGGAGTGTCTCACACCTGGGAGAGCAGGCAGACTAGCCTGTTCAGAGACACTTGGTTACTTTCCTTGTAAGTACTGTGCACGTGTTTTGTTGATGGTGAGGGCAATAGGCCCTACCATTATTATAGAGAGGGAATCTGCTGTGTAGCTAGTGCCCAGCCGGGGTAGGACTTATGTTTATGTTTTGTTTATGTTTACATTCATTTGGCACAATAAAGACTGTCGCCGACCAGTTTGTACGAGAATCCCAGACTTGTATCCTGTTTTTACGGCTGCTGTGTGTGTAAAGAGGGAGTCCATCTACCTCAGGAGAGGGACCCTACCCTGACTGTGTCACATTATGTATAGTATATATGTATGTTCTTGTATTTGCTATGCTGTTCCTGTACAGTTTATCTGTGATCCCCTATGGACAGCGCTGTGGAACCCTTATGGAGCCATATAAATAAGATAATAATAATAGTTGTCCCCTCAAGCACTATGGTTGAATGTACAAATCTGCAGAGAAAATCTGTTATTGTGTAGACTATAAGCCAATCACAGAGCACTCTAAAAGCTGTAGAGTTCTGTGCACTGTCCACCATAGTGTACAATGATGCAATGTAGAGAAGCTCCACCCTTAACTTTCTTTGAAACATTTCAGCTGTATGCACACTAACAAAGCATATCACACACTGGCCTGATAAACATCATTTAATTCAGTCAGGTACCTCCAATGAGTGTGGCAAAAAAAAAATTGTGTTATATGCTAAAAACGCCCATTAGCGGTGTGAGAGGGGGTGTTACCATGGTCACTATGATGGGGTGACCAGAGGCACAATGGTGTGACCACACCCCCAACATGCCAAAGCCATGCCTCCATCCCATATCTGAATCTTCCAATGTTGGGAGGTATGAGAATCTGATTGGTTACTATCAGTTACAGCATCTTCATAATACAATTACATGAGCACTGGTTTTCATAAAATGTATGATCCGATAGACTATGGTAACGACACACATGAGCAAATTGTGCAAATGTATTAATGAAGCGATAGACTATGGTAACGACACACATGAGCAAAATGTACAAAGGTATTACTGAAGCCCCTTTTGTGATTATTATTATTGGGACACACTTTAAAAAATGTGGATCACACAAAACCTTACCCTGCCCTGATATTCGGCCTCATTCGAAGATGTATGCAATCCTGATGGTTTGCGTACATTTCCAATGTTAGAAAATCAGCCCATGAGCAGGATTTGTACTGCGCATTTGCCGATCTTCCACTGTGAGGTTTCTTGCAGTTTCCCAAAGCCGCAACCTAGATGACGCTGCGGTCGTTTGGTGGTGGGGAATGGAGTGGGTGGAGCTGGGAGCATGTAGCCCGTTTGCTGGCAGTGCCAAGGGCGGAATCAGAATGCCCAGCGGTTCAAATCCAGATGTCGGCATCCCGATGGTTCAAAATCCCAACAGCTCAGTTAAGTATACTATCCCTACCCCTCTCCCCCGCCCAACCCTCCCTTAGGGGTGCCTAACCCTAACCGCCCCCCTAGTGCCTAACCCTAACCTCCCCCTCGTTAATGCCTAAACCTAACCTCCCCTCCCCGCAACCTAAACCTAACCCTCCCGGGGGTGTCTAACCCTAACCACCGCCCCCTAGTGCCTAAACCTAACCCCCCCTTCCCCTAGTCTAACTAACCTTCCCCGGGGGGGTGCCTAACCCTAAGTCCCCCCGGGGGTCCCTATTCCTAGCCCCTCCATCCCCGGCTAAGTGTATACTTACCCCCGGCTGAGGACGATCGGTCCGGCATTCCACCGTCAGGATTAACATAGGCGTTGGTATTTCGACACGTATGCTGAATCCCTTGCCGGGATTGAAACCGCCGGTCTGATAACTACATCCCCCGGGGGCAGGGTCTGCCTCTTCCGACTTCCTGACCATGTCTAAGCAGTTCTGTTGCTCATTCTTAGTAAGCTTAAGCTTACTTAGATGGGTGATTACTGCGGCCATCGCGACCGGTGATCTGATGCAACATCTTCGGAAACAGCACTCGGATCGCAGATTGCGGCAGGAGGAGTCTTTTTCCTATAGACTCCTCCTGCTGCCATACCATATGTTAACATTGTTACTGCGTCCAAAGGCGCAAGAACAATGCTAACTGCGTCCATCTCTGAATCAGGCCCAGGGGGGGCCCGCACCGCACACCCTGCACCCATAAAACTTACCTCTCCAGAGTCCCACGTCGGCTCCAGTGACTGCGGCTGGAAACACGGCTGGAAAATGGCCGCCGCTGACATTTTCCCGTAGTTTGTGCATGTGTAGTACAGGGAAAATGGCTGCCGTGGCCATTTTCCCGGTTACCTGTGCATGCGCTCTAGACTCTAGGCACACTCTAGCGTGCAGCCGGCCGCTGGACGGAGAGGAAGGGGCCCTGTGTCGGAGACTGCACAGGGGCCCCCTCCTCTCTAGAAACGCCCCGGCCCTTTACACATGTGGAACTGTTATTATTAGTGGCCCAATGTGGCCACCTAATATTCAGCAAACTCCGCAAATTGAAAGTTTTCACCGTTTGCTTGAGGGAACCAATGGCGTAGGTTCCTGGAGCCCCGCTCATCCCTATGGGACGCAGGACTGGGGATTGCAAAGAGGAATCCGAACAGATCCCTCCGCCGTACTGAGCAGTTAATGAAGTACGGATAGGATACAAGCAAGGCATCTCACTTACATAGTGATTTCAACACACATATTAGTATGAATGTCCTTTTTGTAACCTAATATTTCTTCTCCATCCTGCATTGCTGTCCCTGCCTTGGGACTGTAAGGGAATCATTCACACCAGGGCGAAATGAGAGGTGTGCCCAGAGCGCAAGGCCGAGGGGGCAGCACAGTCATTGCCCTGATGGCACCCTCTCCAGTTTGTGGGGTGTCTGGAATGGCTGCTCGTCTGGCACTCATCTTCCTGCTCACGTCACTTTTTCTGTGACATTCGCTTGTGCTGCGGGGCGAGGGGTGCGGCCCAGGGCGTCTCTGCACCCTGCTTCTGCACGGGTTCTCAAATATGCGCCGTAAAATTGGGCAAAAGTGAGTGAAAAAACGTAAGTGCACTTTAATGATGCATTTACGGCCTGATACTCCATAAGCAGGCACATCTAGTGAATGCGCTGTAGTGAAGATACACATTCTTGTGCGTCTCCAGCTGATTTCGAGGGAATGACTATTTCAGACACATCTCTTGCTCCCAGCAAGTAGGTACCAGTGACAATACTAACGGTGACAGCTGTAAGTCTGGAGACGTGAATATAGCAGCTGCATTAGCACAAAAATATCTGCAACCCAAATGCAGTTGTATACGGAGCAGTGTGTGACTTCTATGTGTTTTCATCCAGTCTACTCAGGGGCCCATTTATTATTGAATATTTGAGGTAAAATCCCCCAAAAAACACACGTTTTCGTGAGTTTTACCTCAAATACTAAGTATCCCCCGGATGTATGAAGGAGGGACCTCCTCCATTGCCGCTGGCAGCCGCCTCCACTATAGGTTTCTATGGGGGATGCGTTGCTACCAAATGTACCAATATCCGGAATGTGAAGCATTCCCGATATTGGCCCCAGCAGCTAACGCCATCTGAAGATAGCGTTAGCCGCTGTAGCCTATGGCAACTTACCGCATATTAGCCAGTTGAGGGATCTCCCAGATCCCTCCGCCTGCAATGGCCGCCGCTCATGTGCAGTCCGCGGGACTGCGCATGCGCAGCAGCCCCGAATGCACTCCGGCCACATCACAGGAGCCCGTCACCCTGCATGTGCCGGTTAATACATCTGGCCGCTATGATCGCATTTTGCAATGCGATCATGGGCGGTACTGCATGCCCTGATCGCATTGCAAAATGCGATCATTAATAAATGGGCCCCAAAGTCTCATACTTGCCGACCTTTGGGCTGCACCCACCGGGAAAGAGGCAGCCAGTTCGGCACTGCTGGGGGCATGGAGTACTGAAGGGGGCTGGTGCCAGAGGCAAGGTGATCGCATCGTCTGTGCCCCTGCTAGACAATTATGAGATTACTGGTATTGGACAGCAGGGGACGGGGCCAAGATGACACGATTCACCGCAAATTACGTCATCGGTTACAAACACAATAATGATAAAATATATATATATAATGTCCAGTAAAGGTCAGCACTCTCTTTAAGCAGTAGATAATACTGCCTGGGGTGACCATTCAATGGTTAACTTGGGGTACCAATATATAATTTCTGCCATATATAGAATGCACTCACCAGGACTTCTCATCAAGGTTCAACAATGGAAAAACCTACTTTAATGATCACATCATAATCAAATGTCGACGTTTTGACCGCACAAACACGGGTCTTCCTCAGAACACCACCAGTGAAGCACAGGACAAGTATGACTAACACCTCCAGTGAAGCACAGGACAGGTATATCCTGTGCTTCACTGGTGGTGTCCTGAGGAAGACCGCGTTTGTGTGGTCTAAACGTCGACATTTGATTATGATGTGATCATTAAAGTAGGTTTTTCCATTTTTGAACCTTGATGAGAAGTCCTGGTGAGTGCATTCTATATATGGCAGAAATTATATAGAGAGTGCTAAAAGTAGGGACTAATCGGATAATGTTGGAGCCAATAAAAGGTTATATTTACAGTATACAGATCTATACATCTAAAAGAGGGACAATCTTAAAGGATGAAGGGACAGCGGAATTTGAGTATGTTCATTCCCGCCGTTAATGAGTATCTGGCTGTATATATTAGATGTACTGGATTCCAGGAAATAATGTCAGATTACCAGTCAAGAAACACTGGGTATCTCTGGTAACAGAACCCCATGTACTTTGTCAGTGCACTATGCATGCTCCCTCTGCGTGTACCAGCATCATCATCTCTATTACTGGGGACAGGGGTGATAATAAAGTACAGGACAGGGAATAATTTCAAGACTAGTAACATGGTACATTTATCTGCTGGAGCATCTCCAGGACTGCAACAGCTTAACTGCTCTAACTAGATAGATAGATATACAGTGTGTGTATATATATATATATATATATATATATATATATATATATATATATATATAAATATAAAATGTGTATGTATTGATATATATGTACACCCCCTCCCCCCCCCCCCAGACTAGTCACATGCTGGCCTTGCCACGCCCAGCCCAGGATTACCCTCCCAGTGTCATGTGACTGGTCTGGAGGCGGAGCCTACAAGCAGAGTGCAAAGCCAACAGGTGAGCTCTCCTAACTCTCTGCATAATTATATTAACACTCATATAGGCTGCTAACTGAATACTATGCTGTAAGTCACTTCTATTGGAGAGACTCTGGATGACCCATGGTGTTTATACTACATTGCTTCCACTCCAGTTCCTGGCCTAGACATGCAAATGTCCTCCCTGTAACCTGGCAGGGGGCAGATGTATATAGCTCAGGAAAGTGATATATTGGAGAGTGATAAACTACCAACCACTCAGCTCCCAACTGACATATTTTCAAACACAGCCTGTAACATGACAGGAGCTGATTGGCTGGTAGTTTATCACTCTCCACTTTATCACTTTCCAAGGCTTAGTACATCTCCCCCTCCCATAGTACCTGTAGCTGGGCAGTTATACCCGGTAAACGTGTAAGTATTACGTTTGTTTCTGGCAGCTTGGGATCTGGCTGTCATACTCACCTTCATTGTATATCTGTATTTTTTCATTCCTGTCTTCTTTTTACCTTGTACAATATTTCTAGTATTTAATCTATAAAAGTTACACTGACCCGCCTGTAGGTATGTAAATATCTAAGGTACAGATCGTCAGATATACTGTAGCATCCAGGTGCCATTTGGGAATATGTGGCATTAATGTGCCATAGCTTTTCTCTGCCTTGTGCCCGTATGCTGTCCTGGTCCTACACACTTCCCTTCTATCCTGTGCCTATATGCTGCCCTGTCTTATCTCATTTATGCCCTGTGCCAGCCACTGTCTTGCTCGCTATGTGCTACTATACTGTCCTAGGCTATGCCCACATGTAGCTATGGCATCTTGACTTGTGCCCATCCACTTTCTTGTTGTTTTGTGCCCATAGGTTGCTATGCTGACCTATGTAATCTATTGCTGGTCATATAGAGCTTTGCTGACATGTGCATGTATGTTTCCTAGCTGTCATTTCCCTATATGCCGATCACTGCCCTGTGCATGTACACTACCATGCTGTACTGTGCCCATACAGTGTGCCACATGTTGCCAGTCCTCCAGGGTTCAATTAGCGTTGTCACAAACCCAGATGAGGCGCTGCGTCTGGTGGGTCTTCTGCTACCATATCCCATGGAAGCTAAAGAACGCTGCTCTGACTTCTGGATATGCGTCTGGTACCTTGAATGTAGAAGCGATCTGAGCCAGTGTCTCTTCTCTGTTACCACGGACAATTCTGACCAGCTGCCATTGGTCACATTCATTAAGCACCCGTGGTCAGCCACTGCGCTATCCACGACGGGTTAAAATGCCTTCCATGAGATACACACGTGACGCTGTAGATCAAGGTATGTGGAATCTCCGCTCAACGTCGGAAATGGAATGTTCCATCTGTCGGGCACCCACTCTGTCCGCTTGATCCCCGATAATTCATGTCTCTTTGCCATGAGCTGCCTAGCTGGTGTTCAAACTGACTCACGAGATGTCAGATTACAACTGATGCAGGTCTGGGCATTTCCAAGACATCACAGTACTGTGACGCCACTTACCATTACCTTTACATTACCTTTGTATACTGTGCATATATGCAGTTATTCTGTCTTGTGCCTGTATGCTGCCATTCTGTCCAGTTACCTTTTGATACTATACAGACACGTGCCATTTGCTGTCTTGTGTTCATATAGTGCTATTCTGACCTGTGCCCTTACACTGCCCTCCTTTCCTATACCCATGTTACCTGTCTGTGCACTGCCATGCTATTCTTGCCCATATGCTCCTGTGCTCTTACACTGTCATGCGTTACTGAGCCTGTACAATGCCACGCTGCCCCGTGCCTGTACAATGCCACGCTGCCCCGTGCCTGTACAATGCCACGCTGTCCTGTGCCTGTACAATGCCACGCTGTCCTGTGCCTGTACAATGCCACGCTGTCCTGTGCCTGTACAATGCCACGCTGTCCTGTGCCTGTACAATGCCACACTGTCCTGTGTCTGTACCCTGTGTAGGCCCTATACAATACCTACTGACCTCATACTGTCATGCTGTACTTGCCAGTATGCTGTACACCTCCTATGCTGTTGTGTACACATACAGTATATACCTATGCAGGCCAGTGCCATATACTGCCATGTGCCCATATGGTGCACTGCTGTCCTGTGCCCTGTCCTCTGCCGTTATGCTGCTATTTGGTCCTGTGCCATAAACTGCTTAATGTCCTGTTCTCATATTATGCCCTTTTGTACTGTGTTGTGCAGTGCCATGCTACACTGTGCCCATATGCAGATTTGCTACCCATGCACTATCCTTTTTTTCCTGTACCCATATACTGCCTGTTGCCTTGTACTTCTATTATGCCCTATTGTCCTGTGCCGGTACATGCCGTGTTGTACCCGTACACATCTATGTTATCATGTGCCTCTGTGCAGCTGCACTGCTCAATACCATTCACTGCCATGCTGTACTGTGATCTTATGCAGCTATATGTTCCTGTGCCCATATGCAGCTATGTGTTCCTGTGCCCATATACTGCCATGCTGTACTGTGATCTTATGCAGCTATATGTTCCTGTGCCCATATGCAGCTATGTGTTCCTGTGCCCATATACTGCCATGCTGTACTGTGATCTTATGCAGCTATATGTTCCTGTGCCCATATGCAGCTATGTGTTCCTGTGCCCATATACTGCCCTGCTGTACTGTGATCTTATGCAGCTATATGTTCCTGTGCCCATATGCAGCTATGTGTTCCTGTGCCCATACACTGCCATGCTGTTCTGCATCTATATGAACTTATACTGTTCTGTGCCCTACATTTCCCTGCTGTACTATGCCTATATGAAGCTATGCTGTCCTGTATCCATACACTGCCATGTTGTACTGTGCCTATATGCAGCTATGCTGTCCTGTATCCATACACTGCCATGCTGTACTGTGCCTATACGCAGCTATGCTGTCCTGTATCCATACACTGCCATGCTGTACTGTGCCTATATGCAGCTATGCTGTCCTGTATCCATACACTGCCATGCTGTACTGTGCCTATACGCAGCTATGCTGTCCTGTATCCATACACTGCCATGCTGTACTGTGCCTATACGCAGCTATGCTGTCCTGTATCCATACACTGCCATGCTGTACTGTGCCTATACGCAGGTATGCTGTCCTGTATCCATACACTGCCATGCTGTACTGTGCCTATACGCAGCTATGCTGTCCTGTATCCATACACTGCCATGCTGTACTGTGCCTATATGCAGCTATTCTGTCCTGTATCTATACACTGCCATGCTGTCCTGTGCCTATATGCAGCTATGCTGTCCTGTATCTATACACTGCCATGCTGTCCTGTGCCTATATGCAGCTATGTTGTCCTGTATCCATGTGCTGCCATGCTGTACTGTGCCTATATGCAGCTATGCTGTCCTGTATCCATCCACTGCCATGCTGTACTGTGCCTATATGCAGCTATGCTGTCCTGTGCCCATACACTGCCATGCTGTACTGTGCCTATATGCAGCTATGCTGTCCTGTATCCATACACTGCCATACGTACTGTTCCTATACGCAGCTATGCTGTCCTGTATCCATACACTGCCATGCGTACTGTTCCTATGTGCAGCTATGCTGTCCTGTAACCATACGCTGCCATGCTGTACTGTGCCTATATGCAGCTATGCTGTCCTGTATCCATACGCTGCCATGCTGTACTGTGCCTATATGCAGCTATGCTGTCCTGTATCCATACGCTGCCAAGCTGTACTGTACCTATATGCAGCTATGCTGTCCTGTATCCATACGCTGCCATGCTGTACTGTACCTATATGCAGCTATGCTGTCCTGTATCCATACGCTGCCTTGCTGTACTGTGCCTATATGCAGCTATGCTGTCCTGTATCCATACGCTGCCATGCTGTACTGTGCCTATGTGCAGCTATGCTGTCCTGTATCCATACACTGCCATGCTGTACTGTGCCTATACGCAGCTATGCTGTCCTGTATCCATACACTGCCATGCTGTACTGTGCCTATACGCAGCTATGCTGTCCTGTATCCATACACTGCCATGCTGTACTGTGCCTATATGCAGCTATGCTGTCCTGTATCCATACGCTGCCATGCTGTACTGTGCCTATATGCAGCTATGCTGTCTTGTATCCATACACTGCCATGCGTACTGTGCCTATATGCAGCTATGCTGTACTGTGCCTATATGCAGCTATGCTGTCCTGTATCCATACACTGCCATGCTGTACTGTGCCTATACGCAGCTATGCTGTCCTGTATCCATACACTGCCGTGCTGTACCTATATATGCAGCTATGCTGTCCTGTATCCATACACTGCCATGCTTTACTGTTCCTATATGCAGCTATGCTGTCCTGTATCCATACGCTGCCATGCTGTACTGTGTCTATATGCAGCTATGCTGTCTTGTATCCATACACTGCCATGCGTACTGTGCCTATATGCAGCTATGCTGTACTGTGCCTATATGCAGCTATGCTGTCCTGTATCCATGTGCTGCCATGCTGTACTGTGCCTATATGCAGCTATGCTGTCCTGTATCCCTACACTGCCGTGCTGTACTGTGCCTATATGCAGCTATGCTATCCTGTATCCATCCACTGCCATGCTGTACTGTGCCTATATGCAGCTATGCTGTCCTGTATCCATACACTGCCATGCTGTACTGTGTCTATATGCAGCTATGCTGTCCTGTATCCATACACTGCCATGCTGTACTGTGCCTATACGTAGCTATGCTGTCCTGTATCCATACGCTGCCATGCTGTACTGTGCCTATATGCAGCTACGCTGTCTTGTATCCATACACTGCCATGCTGTACTGTGCCTATATGCAGCTATGCTGTCCTGTATCCATACGCTGCCATGCTGTACTGTGCCTATATGCAGCTACGCTGTCTTGTATCCATACACTGCCATGCGTACTGTGCCTATATGCAGCTATGCTGTACTGTATCCATACGCTGCCATGCTGTACTGTGCCTATATGCAGCTACGCTGTCTTGTATCCATACACTGCCATGCGTACTGTGCCTATATGCAGCTATGCTGTACTGTGCCTATATGCAGCTATGCTGTCCTGTATCCATACACTGCCATGCTGTACTGTGCCTATATGCAGCTATGCTGTCCTGTATCCATACACTGCCGTGCTGTACCTATATATGCAGCTATGCTGTCCTGTATCCATACACTGCCATGCTGTACTGTTCCTATATGCAGCTATGCTGTCCTGTATCCATACGCTGCCATGCTGTACTGTGCCTATATGCAGCTACGCTGTCTTGTATCCATACACTGCCATGCGTACTGTGCCTATATGCAGCTATGCTGTACTGTGCCTATATGCAGCTATGCTGTCCTGTATCCATACACTGCCATGCTGTACTGTGCCTATACGCAGCTATGCTGTCCTGTATCCATACACTGCCGTGCTGTACCTATATATGCAGCTATGCTGTCCTGTATCCATACACTGCCATGCTGTACTGTTCCTATATGCAGCTATGCTATCCTGTATCCATACGCTGCCATGCTGTACTGTGCCTATATGCAGCTATGCTGTCCTGTATCCATACGCTGCCATGCTGTACTGTGTCTATATGCAGCTATGCTGTTCTGTATCCATACGTTGCCATGCTGTACTGTGTCTATATGCAGCTATGCTGTCCTGTATCCATACACTGCCATACGTACTGTTCCTATACGCAGCTATGCTGTCCTGTAACCATACGCTGCCATGCTGTACTGTGCCTATATGCAGCTATGCTGTCCTGTATCCATACGCTGCCATGCTGTACTGTACCTATATGCAGCTATGCTGTCCTGTATCCATACACTGCCATGCTGTACTGTGCCTATGTGCAGCTATGCTGTCCTGTATCCATACACTGCCATGCTGTACTGTGCCTATATGCAGCTATGCTGTCCTGTATCCATACGCTGCCATGCTGTACTGTGCCTATATGCAGCTATGCTGTCCTGTATCCATACACTGCCATGCGTACTGTGCCTATATGCAGCTATGCTGTACTGTGCCTATATGCAGCTATGCTGTCCTGTATCCATGTGCTGCCATGCTGTACTGTGCCTATATGCAGCTATGCTGTCCTGTATCCCTACACTGCCATGCTGTACTGTGCCTATATGCAGCTATGCTATCCTGTATCCATCCACTGCCATGCTGTACTGTGCCTATATGCAGCTATGCTGTCCTGTATCCATACACTGCCATGCTGTACTGTGTCTATATGCAGCTATGCTGTCCTGTATCCATACACTGCCATGCTGTACTGTGCCTATACGCAGCTATGCTGTCCTGTATCCATACACTGCCGTTCTGTACCTATATGCAGCTATGCTGTCCTGTATCCATACACTGCCATGCTGTACTGTGCCTATGTGCAGCTATGCTGTCCTGTATCCATACACTGCCATGCGTACTGTTCCTACACGCAGCTATGCTGTCCTGTATCCATACACTGCCATGCGTACTGTTCCTATACGCAGCTATGCTGTTCTGTATCCATACGCTGCCATGCTGTACTGTGCCTATATGCAGCTATGCTGTCCTGTATCCATACGCTGCCATGCTGTACTGTGCCTATATGCAGGTATGCTGTCCTGTATCCATACGCTGCCATGCTGTACTGTACCTATATGCAGCTATGCTGTCCTGTATCCATATGCTGCCATGCTGTACTGTGTCTATATGCAGCTATGCTGTCCTGTATCCATACACTGCCATACGTACTGTTCCTATACGCAGCTATGCTGTCCTGTATCCATACACTGCCATGCGTACTGTTCCTATACGCAGCTATGCTGTCCTGTAACCATACGCTGCCATGCTGTACTGTGCCTATATGCAGCTATGCTGTCCTGTATCCATATGCTGCCATGCTGTACTGTGCCTATATGCAGCTATGCTGTCCTGTATCCATACACTGCCATGCTGTACTGTGCCTATATGCAGCTATGCTGTTCTGTATCCATACGCTGCCATGCTGTACTGTGCCTATATGCAGCTATGCTGTTCTGTATCCATACGCTGCCATGCTGTACTGTGTCTATATGCAGCTATGCTGTTCTGTGCCTATATGCAGCTATGCTGTCCTGTATCCATACGCTGCCATGCTGTACTGTGTCTATATGCAGCTATGCTGTCCTGTATCCATACACTGCCATACGTACTGTTCCTATACGCAGCTATGCTGTCCTGTATCCATACACTGCCATGCGTACTGTTCCTATACGCAGCTATGCTGTCCTGTAACCATACGCTGCCATGCTGTACTGTGCCTATATGCAGCTATGCTGTCCTGTATCCATACGCTGCCATGCTGTACTGTGCCTATATGCAGCTATGCTGTCCTATATCCATACGCTGCCATGCTGTACTGTACCTATATGCAGCTATGCTGTCCTGTATCCATAGGCTGCCATGCTGTACTGTGCCTATATGCAGCTATGCTGTCCTGTATCCATACGCTGCCATGCTGTACTGTGCCTATATGCAGCTATGCTGTCCTGTATCCATACGCTGCCATGCTGTACTGTGCCTATACGCAGCTATGCTGTCCTGTATCCATACACTGCCATGCTGTACTGTGCCTATATGCAGCTATGCTGTCCTGTATCCATACGCTGCCATGCTGTACTGTGCCTATATGCAGCTATGCTGTCTTGTATCCATACACTGCCATGCGTACTGTGCCTATATGCAGCTATGCTGTACTGTGCCTATATGCAGCTATGCTGTCCTGTATCCATACACTGCCATGCTGTACTGTGCCTATACGCAGCTATGCTGTCCTGTATCCATACACTGCCGTGCTGTACCTATATATGCAGCTATGCTGTCCTGTATCCATACACTGCCATGCTTTACTGTTCCTATATGCAGCTATGCTGTCCTGTATCCATACGCTGCCATGCTGTACTGTGTCTATATGCAGCTATGCTGTCTTGTATCCATACACTGCCATGCGTACTGTGCCTATATGCAGCTATGCTGTACTGTGCCTATATGCAGCTATGCTGTCCTGTATCCATGTGCTGCCATGCTGTACTGTGCCTATATGCAGCTATGCTGTCCTGTATCCCTACACTGCCGTGCTGTACTGTGCCTATATGCAGCTATGCTATCCTGTATCCATCCACTGCCATGCTGTACTGTGCCTATATGCAGCTATGCTGTCCTGTATCCATACACTGCCATGCTGTACTGTGTCTATATGCAGCTATGCTGTCCTGTATCCATACACTGCCATGCTGTACTGTGCCTATACGTAGCTATGCTGTCCTGTATCCATACACTGCCGTGCTGTACCTATATGCAGCTATGCTGTCCTGTATCCATACACTGCCATGCTGTACTGTGCCTATATGCAGCTATGCTGTCCTGTATCCATACGCTGCCATGCTGTACTGTGCCTATATGCAGCTACGCTGTCTTGTATCCATACACTGCCATGCGTACTGTGCCTATATGCAGCTATGCTGTACTGTGCCTATATGCAGCTATGCTGTCCTGTATCCATACACTGCCATGCTGTACTGTGCCTATACGCAGCTATGCTGTCCTGTATCCATACACTGCCGTGCTGTACCTATATATGCAGCTATGCTGTCCTGTATCCATACACTGCCATGCTGTACTGTTCCTATATGCAGCTATGCTATCCTGTATCCATACGCTGCCATGCTGTACTGTGCCTATATGCAGCTATGCTGTCCTGTATCCATACGCTGCCATGCTGTACTGTGTCTATATGCAGCTATGCTGTTCTGTATCCATACGTTGCCATGCTGTACTGTGTCTATATGCAGCTATGCTGTCCTGTATCCATACACTGCCATACGTACTGTTCCTATACGCAGCTATGCTGTCCTGTAACCATACGCTGCCATGCTGTACTGTGCCTATATGCAGCTATGCTGTCCTGTATCCATACGCTGCCATGCTGTACTGTACCTATATGCAGCTATGCTGTCCTGTATCCATACACTGCCATGCTGTACTGTGCCTATGTGCAGCTATGCTGTCCTGTATCCATACACTGCCATGCTGTACTGTGCCTATATGCAGCTATGCTGTCCTGTATCCATACGCTGCCATGCTGTACTGTGCCTATATGCAGCTATGCTGTCCTGTATCCATACACTGCCATGCGTACTGTGCCTATATGCAGCTCTGCTGTACTGTGCCTATATGCAGCTATGCTGTCCTGTATCCATGTGCTGCCATGCTGTACTGTGCCTATATGCAGCTATGCTGTCCTGTATCCCTACACTGCCATGCTGTACTGTGCCTATATGCAGCTATGCTATCCTGTATCCATCCACTGCCATGCTGTACTGTGCCTATATGCAGCTATGCTGTCCTGTATCCATACACTGCCATGCTGTACTGTGTCTATATGCAGCTATGCTGTCCTGTATCCATACACTGCCATGCTGTACTGTGCCTATACGCAGCTATGCTGTCCTGTATCCATACACTGCCGTGCTGTACCTATATGCAGCTATGCTGTCCTGCATCCATACACTGCCATGCTGTATTGTGCCTATGTGCAGCTATGCTGTCCTGTATCCATACACTGCCATGCGTACTGTTCCTACACGCAGCTATGCTGTCCTGTATCCATACACTGCCATGCGTACTGTTCCTATACGCAGCTATGCTGTTCTGTATCCATACGCTGCCATGCTGTACTGTGCCTATATGCAGCTATGCTGTCCTGTATCCATACGCTGCCATGCTGTACTGTGCCTATATGCAGGTATGCTGTCCTGTATCCATACGCTGCCATGCTGTACTGTACCTATATGCAGCTATGCTGTCCTGTATCCATATGCTGCCATGCTGTACTGTGTCTATATGCAGCTATGCTGTCCTGTATCCATACACTGCCATACGTACTGTTCCTATACGCAGCTATGCTGTCCTGTATCCATACACTGCCATGCGTACTGTTCCTATACGCAGCTATGCTGTCCTGTAACCATACGCTGCCATGCTGTACTGTGCCTATATGCAGCTATGCTGTCCTGTATCCATATGCTGCCATGCTGTACTGTGCCTATATGCAGCTATGCTGTCCTGTATCCATACACTGCCATGCTGTACTGTGCCTATATGCAGCTATGCTGTTCTGTATCCATACGCTGCCATGCTGTACTGTGCCTATATGCAGCTATGCTGTTCTGTATCCATACGCTGCCATGCTGTACTGTGTCTATATGCAGCTATGCTGTTCTGTGCCTATATGCAGCTATGCTGTCCTGTATCCATACGCTGCCATGCTGTACTGTGTCTATATGCAGCTATGCTGTCCTGTATCCATACACTGCCATACGTACTGTTCCTATACGCAGCTATGCTGTCCTGTATCCATACACTGCCATGCGTACTGTTCCTATACGCAGCTATGCTGTCCTGTAACCATACGCTGCCATGCTGTACTGTGCCTATATGCAGCTATGCTGTCCTGTATCCATACGCTGCCATGCTGTACTGTGCCTATATGCAGCTATGCTGTCCTATATCCATACGCTGCCATGCTGTACTGTACCTATATGCAGCTATGCTGTCCTATATCCATAGGCTGCCATGCTGTACTGTGCCTATATGCAGCTATGCTGTCCTGTATCCATACGCTGCCATGCTGTACTGTGCCTATATGCAGCTATGCTGTCCTGTATCCATACGCTGCCATGCTGTACTGTGCCTATATGGAGTTATGCTGTCCTGTATCCATACGCTGCCATGCTGTCCTGTGCCTATATGCAGCTATGCTGTCCTGTATCCATACACTGCCATGCTGTACTGTGCCTATATGCAGCTATGCTGTCCTGTATCCATAGTTACGCTGCCATGCTGTACTGTACCTATATGCAGCTATGCTGTCCTGTATCCATACGCTGCCATGCTGTACTGTGCCTATGTGCAGCTTTGCTGTCCTGTATCCATACACTGCCATGCTGTACTGTGCCTATATGCAGCTATGCTGTCCTGTATCCATACACTGCCATGCTGTACTGTGCCTATACGCAGCTATGCTGTCCTGTATCCATACACTGCCGTGCTGTACCTATATGCAGCTATGCTGTCCTGTATCCATATGCTGCCATGCTGTACTGTGCCTATATGCAGCTATGCTGTCCTGTATCCCTACACTGCCATGCTTTACTGTGCCTATATGCAGCTATGCTGTCCTGTATCCATCCACTGCCATGCTGTACTGTGCCTATATGCAGCTATGCTGTCCTGTGCCCATACACTGCCATGCTGTACTGTGCCTATATGCAGCTCTGCTGTCCTGTATCCATACACTGCCATGCTGTTCTGTTTCTATATGCAGCTATGCTGTCCTGTATCCATACACTGCCATGCTGTACTGTGCCTATACGCAGCTATGCTGTCCTGTATCCATACACTGCCGTGCTGTACCTATATGCAGCTATGCTGTCCTGTATCCATACACTGCCATGTTGTACTGTGCCTATATGCAGCTATGCTGTCGTGTATCCATACGCTGCCATGCTGTACTGTGCCTATATGCAGCTATGCTGTCCTGTATCCATACACTGCCATGCTGTACTGTGCCTATATGCAGCTATGCTATCCCGTATCCATACGCTGCCATGCTGTACTGTGCCTATATGCAGCTATGCTGTCCTGTATCCATACGCTGCCATGATGTACTGTGTCTATTTGCAGCTATGCTGTTCTGTATCCATACGCTGCCATGCTGTACTGTGCCTATATGCAGCTATGCTGTCCTGTATCCATACACTGCCATACGTACTGTTCCTATACGCAGCTATGCTGTCCTGTATCCATACGCTGCCATGCTGTACTGTGCCTATATGCAGCTATGCTGTCCTGTATCCATACGCTGCCATGCTGTACTGTGTCTCTATGCAGCTATGCTGTCCTGTATCCATACGCTGCCATGCTGTACTGTACCTATATGCAGCTATGCTGTCCTGTATCCATACGCTGCCATGCTGTACTGTGCCTATATGCAGCTATGCTGTCCTGTATCCATACGCTGCCATGCTGTACTGTGCCTATATGCAGCTATGCTGTCCTGTATCCATACGCTGCCGTGCTGTACTGTGCCTATATGCAGCTATGCTGTCCTGTATCCATAGTTACGCTGCCATGCTGTACTGTACCTATATGCAGCTATGCTGTCCTGTTTCCATACGCTGCCATGCTGTACTGTGCCTATGTGCAGCTATGCTGTCCTGTATCCATACACTGCCATGCTGTACTGTGCCTATATGCAGCTATGCTGTCCTGTATCCATACACTGCCATGCTGTACTGTGCCTATATGCAGCTATGCTGTCCTGTATCCATACACTGCCATGCTGTACTGTGCCTATACGCAGCTATGCTGTCCTGTATCCATACACTGCCATGCTGTACTGTGCCTATATGCAGCTATGCTGTCCTTTATTCATACGCTGCCATGCTGTACTGTGCCTATATGCAGCTATGCTGTCTTGTATCCATACACTGCCATGCGTACTGTGCCTATATGCAGCTATGCTGTACTGTGCCTATATGCAGCTATGCTGTCCTGTATCCATACACTGCCATGCTGTACTGTGCCTATACGCAGCTATGCTGTCCTGTATCCATACACTGCCGTGCTGTACCTATATATGCAGCTATGCTGTCCTGTATCCATACACTGCCATGCTGTACTGTTCCTATATGCAGCTATGCTATCCTGTATCCATACGCTGCCATGCTGTACTGTGCCTATATGCAGCTATGCTGTCCTGTATCCATACGCTGCCATGCTGTACTGTGTCTATATGCAGCTATGCTGTTCTGTATCCATACGTTGCCATGCTGTACTGTGTCTATATGCAGCTATGCTGTCCTGTATCCATACACTGCCATACGTACTGTTCCTATACGCAGCTATGCTGTCCTGTAACCGTACGCTGCCATGCTGTACTGTGCCTATATGCAGCTATGCTGTCCTGTATCCATACGCTGCCATGCTGTACTGTACCTATATGCAGCTATGCTGTCCTGTATCCATACGCTGCCATGCTGTACTGTGCCTATGTGCAGCTATGCTGTCCTTTATCCATACGCTGCCATGCTGTACTGTGCCTGTATGCAGCTATGCTGTCCTGTATCCATATGCTGCCATGATGTACTGTGCCTATATGGAGCTATGCTGTCCTGTATCCATAAGCTGTCCTGTGCCTATATGCAGCTATGCTGTCCTGTATCCATACGCTGCCATGCTGTACTGACACTATATGCAGCTATGCTGTCCTGTATCCATACACTGCCATGCTGTCCTGTGCCCATATGCAGCTATGCTGTCCTGTATCCATACGCTGCCATGCTGTACTGACACTATATGCAGCTATGCTGTCCTGTATCCATACGCTGCCATGCTGTACTGTGCCTATATGCAGCTATGCTGTCCTGTATCCATACACTGCCATGCTGTACTGTGCCTATACGCAGCTATGCTGTCCTATCCATACACTGCCATGCTGTACTGTGCCTATATGCAGCTATGCTGTCCTGTATCCATACGCTGCCATGCTGTACTGTGCCTATATGCAGCTATGCTGTCCTGTATCCATACACTGCCATGCGTACTGTGCCTATATGCAGCTATGCTGTACTGTGCCTATATGCAGCTATGCTGTCCTGTATCCATGTGCTGCCATGCTGTACTGTGCCTATATGCAGCTATGCTGTCCTGTATCCCTACACTGCCATGCTGTACTGTGCCTATATGCAGCTATGCTATCCTGTATCCATCCACTGCCATGCTGTACTGTGCCTATATGCAGCTATGCTGTCCTGTATCCATACACTGCCATGCTGTACTGTGTCTATATGCAGCTATGCTGTCCTGTATCCATACACTGCCATGCTGTACTGTGCCTATACGCAGCTATGCTGTCCTGTATCCATACACTGCCGTGCTGTACCTATATGCAGCTATGCTGTCCTGTATCCATACACTGCCATGCTGTACTGTGCCTATGTGCAGCTATGCTGTTCTGTATCCATACACTGCCATGCGTACTGTTCCTACACGCAGCTATGCTGTCCTGTATCCATACACTGCCATGCGTACTGTTCCTATACGCAGCTATGCTGTCCTGTATCCATACGCTGCCATGCTGTACTGTGCCTATATGCAGCTATGCTGTCCTGTATCCATACGCTGCCATGCTGTACTGTGCCTATATGCAGCTATGCTGTCCTGTATCCATACGCTGTCATGCTGTACTGTGCCTATATGCAGCTATGCTGTCCTGTATCCATACACTGCCATGCTGTACTGTGCCTATGTGCAGCTTTGCTGTCCTGTATCCATACACTGCCATGCTGTACTGTGCCTATATGCAGCTATGCTGTCCTGTATCCATAGTTACGCTGCCATGCTGTACTGTACCTATATGCAGCTATGCTGTCCTGTATCCATACGCTGCCATGCTGTACTGTGCCTATGTGCAGCTATGCTGTCCTGTATCCATACACTGCCATGCTGTACTGTGCCTATGTGCAGCTTTGCTGTCCTGTATCCATACACTGCCATGCTGTACTGTGCCTATATGCAGCTATGCTGTCCTGTATCCATACACTGCCATGCTGTACTGTGCCTATACGCAGCTATGCTGTCCTGTATCCATACACTGCCGTGCTGTACCTATATGCAGCTATGCTGTCCTGTATCCATATGCTGCCATGCTGTACTGTGCCTATATGCAGCTATGCTGTCCTGTATCCCTACACTGCCATGCTGTACTGTGCCTATATGCAGCTATGCTGTCCTGTATCCATCCACTGCCATGCTTTACTGTGCCTATATGCAGCTATGCTGTCCTGTGCCCATACACTGCCATGCTGTACTGTGCCTATATGCAGCTATGCTGTCCTGTATCCATACACTGCCATGCTGTACTGTGCCTATACGCAGCTATGCTGTCCTGTATCCATACACTGCCGTGTTGTACCTATATGCAGCTATGCTGTCCTGTATCCATACACTGCCATGTTGTACTGTTCCTATATGCAGCTATGCTGTCCTGCATCCATACGCTGCCATGCTGTACTGTGCCTATATGCAGCTATGCTGTCGTGTATCCATACGCTGCCATGCTGTACTGTGCCTATATGCAGCTATGCTGTTCTGTATCCATACGCTGCCATGCTGTACTGTGTCTATATGCAGCTATGCTGTCCTGTATCCATACGCTGCCATGCGTACTGTTCCTATACGCAGCTATGCTGTCCTGTATCCATACACTGCCATGCGTACTGTTCCTATACGCAGCTTTGCTGTCCAGTATCCATACGCTGCCATGCTGTACTGTGCCTATATGCAGCTATGCTGTCCTGTATCCATACGCTGCCATGCTGTACTGTGCCTATGTGCAGATATGCTGTCCTGTATCCATAGTTACGCTGCCATGCTGTACTGTATCCATACGCTGCCATGATGTACTGTGCCCATACACTGCTATACTATCCTTTGCCTGTATGGTGCCATCCTTTGTTGTTCCCATTTACTGCTATGTTGACCTTTTCCATTCACAGATCTGCTATACTGCCTTGTGCCCACACACTGTCCTATTCTGTCACAGTACACTACTCTGCTATCCTGTACCCATACAATAGCCTATTGTCCTGTGCCTACACACTACCCTGCTGTCCTGTGCCAGTATGCTGCCACTCTGTCCTGTACCCACATGGTGGTCTACTGTCCTATGCCCACACACTGCCCGCTAATCTCTGCCCATACACTGTGATGCTGACATGTACCCATTGACCATCCTGTGTCTGTATGTTTTCCCCGTGGCCACGCACTGCCATCTATTCTTGTATTGTATCACATAGCTGTGCATTACCCAGTGATCACATGCTGCTCCTATGCTCATTCACCATTAGCTTAGGCAGTACCCACACATAGAATCGCTCTTCTGTACACATATACTGTCCTATAATTATGTGCCCATACGCTGCCCTGCCATCCTGTGCCATTCATCTGTTATGCCGGCCTCCATGAATATATGTGACAAACCTTGAACCTTATTCAGAGTTTGTTGCATTTTGCATCAAAGCGCAAACATAAAATGCGCCACAAACGTAAAATGCCAGCACAAAAGATGGGCCAAACACCGTCCACAGGGGCTGATTCAGACCCGCTTGCGAGCGCAGGACACTCGCAAGCGGGACGATGGTGCCGAATTGCGCATGCGCGAGACCCGAATAACGACGGCCAAGCCGTCGTTATGGGTCTCGCACCAAAGGGGGCGTGCTGTAGATGGTGAGTGACAGCACGCCCCCTTTGGTGGGCGTGCCGGGAGCGTGGCTGCCAGAAGGAGGCGTTCCCATGGGAACGCCTACCGTCTGAGTCCGGCCCCACTGACATCAGTAGTGATGTCAGTGGGAGTGATTTTGGCTCTGATAGAGCCCTACTGCAGGGTCTCCGTCGCAAGCCTGATGGTCGCGATGGTCAAGACCATCGCGTCCATCATCATGGACGCTCTGTATAGCTGTGGGTGGTAACCCACAGCTATGCGAGCGTCCATGAGGCCGCTCCAAGTTGAGGGAGGAGGGCCCTGATTCAGAGCGAGCGCTCTGGTCAGAGCGTTCTGCTCTGAATCAGGCCCACAATTCATACACATCACAGTAAATGGCCGGAAAGTGAAGGTAATGAGGCTGACACATTGGCGCACATAATGTCGATGTTCACACAGTTAAGCGAATATTTAAAAACAAAGTAACATGACAGGCGTTTCTGCATTAAATAAGCTTCTGTATAGGTTTTACAATCAAGTCTGTTCAACCCTCTTACACCTGCTTACAACTGTATTAGGCTTTATTAATATGTGTCCCTCTTTAGCGAATTAGAATTCTACATATCACATATTAAACAAATGTTTAATATTTCAGGAATGCCAATGCCGCATCTGAACAGCTGCTACTCGTCCTGCTTCCCTATAACTGCTACTCGTCCTGCTTCCCTATACCTGCTACTCGTCCTGCTTCCCTATAACTGCTACTCGTCCTGCTTCCCTATAACTGCTACTCGTCCTGCTTCCCTATACCTGCTACTCGTCCTGCTTCCCTATAACTGCTACTCGTCCTGCTTCCCTATAACTGCTACTCGTCCTGCTTCCCTGTAACTGCTACTCGTCCTGCTTCCCTGTAACTGCTACTCGTCCTGCTTCCCTGTAACTGCTACTCGTCCTGCTTCCCTGTAACTGCTACTCGTCCTGCTTCCCTGTAACTGCTACTCGTCCTGCTTCCCTATAACTGCTACTCGTCCTGCTTCCCTATAACTGCTACTCGTCCTGCTTCCCTATAACTGCTACTTGTCCTGCTTCCCTATAACTGCTACTCGTCCTGCTTCCCTATAACTGCTACTCGTCCTGCTTCCCTATAACTGCTACTCGTCCTGCTTCCCTGTAACTGCTACTCGTCCTGCTTCCCTATAACTGCTACTCGTCCTGCTTCCCTATAACTGCTACTCGTCCTGCTTCCCTATAACTGCTACTCGTCCTGCTTCCCTATAACTGCTACTTGTCCTGCTTCCCTATAACTGCTACTCGTGCTGCTTCCCTATAACTGCTACTCGTGCTGCTTCCCTATAACTGCTACTCGTCCTGCTTCCCTATAACTGCTACTCGTCCTGCTTCCCTATAACTGCTACTCGTCCTGCTTCCCTGTACCTGCTACTCGTCCTGCTTCCCTGTACCTGCTACTCGTCCTGCTTCCCTGTAACTGCTACTCGTCCTGCTTCCCTGTAACTGCTACTCGTCCTGCTTCCCTATACCTGCTACTCGTCCTGCTTCCCTATACCTGCTACTCGTCCTGCTTCCCTATAACTGCTACTCGTCCTGCTTCCCTATAACTGCTACTCGTCCTGCTTCCCTGTAACTGCTACTCGTCCTGCTTCCCTGTAACTGCTACTCGTCCTGCTTCCCTGTAACTGCTACTCGTGCTGCTTCCCTATACCTGCTACTCGTCCTGCTTCCCTATACCTGCTACTCGTCCTGCTTCCCTACAGCTGCTAATCATGATGCTCCCCTATAACTGCTACTCGTCCTGCTTCCCTGTACCTGCTACTCGTCCTGCTTCCCTGTACCTGCTACTCGTCCTGCTTCCCTGTACCTGCTACTCGTCCTGCTTCCCTGTACCTGCTACTCGTCCTGCTTCCCTGTACCTGCTACTCGTCCTGCTTCCCTGTACCTGCTACTCGTCCTGCTTCCCTATACCTGCTACTCGTCCTGCTTCCCTACAGCTGCTAATCACGATGCTCCCCTATAACTGCATGGCGCAACAATCGTCCGATTGCGTGCGTATAAGCAACTACGATCCTTGCTGTATCAGGCCCTGTGTCCTCACTGTGCTATTTTACGGTTCAGTAGAGAAGCATGTTAATACTGTAAAGTAACACATGCATAGCCCTGGAAGGCAACAGTGGGTGAATCCCTTCTGAAAACTCTCCACTTTCCTGAGCAATGTACTTATTCCTCATGGTCTGTCTCTGTCTATGCTTGCAGATACCCACAAATCTATCCATCATTCTACAATTCAATCCAACACTCCAGAAGGTTATAATTATCGAATTGGGATCGTAACTCCACAGAACGGTGTCCCAGACTGAGGCTTCTGCAGCAAGAGGTACAGCACAATACTAATTCAGTACAGTAACATTATCCTTTATCCACAGGCGAGTATTAAAAACGAAAAGAAGGGAAAAAATACATTTTTATCCCTTTTTTACAGCGGGCCACTCATTGGGGCTGATAGAGAATCGCACATAAGCCGGGCCGCAAGCTCCGAAATAAATTCATATCTGTGCCTGTCAAGGCCGCCTTTCCATCCGCTTGCGAGAGCGGGCATAACTTTGAGCGCGCATTTACGCCGGCTCTGTTCTTGGTGCATGAAACCTGCCCTGAATCGGACACATCTCTACACTCCCTCACCTCCCACCTACACGCCCCCAACTCGCCCTGCGCACGCCCGCTCAGTGCAAGTGGCGATGCGGCTGAGATGGGTGTGGCTCTGAATCGCCTGTAATTGCCCTAAATTGGGTATGCTCAGCTGCAGAGCAATTGCAGAGAAATACTGCAGGATCCTTCCGCAAAGCAGAACAGTGTGGATCTATGGCTCAGCCTCGCTGTGTCATTAGGTTGAGCAATGTAACCAAAGAGTCCTTATACTGTCATATGTTGGCCAACACTTATGGTGCGAAAATAGTTTGTGATTGGGTGTAATGGAAAATCAGATCGGCCAATGACTGCAATCTTCCTATGCTTTCATCCATCCAGCCGCTCAGCCTGGTAAGCGATTGGCTGGATCTTTGCTAGTGTAGGTAGTATTGGACTCCTGTCCGACACCCCTGAGAGTTCAACTGTTAAAACAAAGATAGGCCCTCATTCAGAGCCGGACGCTCTGAGCAGAGCGCACGCTCTGAATGAGGGCCGTCCTCCATAATTATGGAGCGTCCTCCTGGACGCTCGTATAGCTGTGGGTCACCACCCACAGCCTGTACGAGCGTGCAGGTTGATGGCCGCGATGGTCTTGACCATCGCGACCATCGCCACTGCGAGCCGGAGCCTGCGGTTGAGTTTCTCAACCGCAAGGCCCGGAGTGATTTTGGCTCTATCAGAGCCCAAATCACTCCCACTGACATCACTAGTGATGTCAGTGGGCCGGCTTCTGACGGTAGGCGTTCCCTTGGGAAAGCCTCCGTCTGGCAGGCACGCCCCCGGCACGCCCACCAAAGGGGGCGTGCTGTCAATCAACATCGACAGCACGCCCCCTTTGATCAGACACAACGAGCGAAGGAAAGTCCTTTGCTCGTCGCGTCTGGCGCATGCGCACGACGGAGCTCCCTCCGTCGTGCGCATGCGCAGTGCACACCATCGACCCACTTGCGAGCGGACAGCCGCTTGCGAGTGGGTCTGAATCAGGCCCATAGTCCCCTGTAATGCAATAATCTAAATGTGTCTGCATCACATAAAATACTCATCTCTGCATTGTGGGCCTGATTCAAACTCATAAGCTACAGATATGTCCATTTGCATCTTTGCCGCTCGTGCTGGGTAAATCGCGCCACGCATAGCGTGAGTTGCGCGGCCGTGGACGAGTACACGCAACCCCATAGGACTGCATTGTGCGAACGCAGCACATGGTGCGATGAGAGTGACCCGCGAGAATGGTGCAGTGCGAGCGGCAAGAATGCAAGAGGACACATCTGTACGCCAATGTTTTGTACCTGTCTGCGCAGCGCGCGTGTGACAAGGCACATTACCATAGTCGCTAGGCAACGAGTATTTATACGCAGTGTGATTGACTGACAGGGAGCGTTTGGGGGAGGTAATGGGACGTGTTGACTAAAAAGGTGTGTCGCGAACGGTTTGGGGGCGTGTCGCATCCTGCGCCTGCGATCCCATATGCAAGAAATATGGCTCCAGCGTCTCACTTCCCGCGCCCCTTCTGCGCGACTCTAGACTCTTTCAGGATTGCAAACATCGAATGATCTGCGATGAATGCTGCAAATTTGTACGCAGATACAAATTTGAGGCAGATTTGCAAAGAAGCAGCTGGGCGCCTCAGTACGTCTACCTGTCGCTGCGACACATTGGCATATTTGTGCATGGCGGCTGCGTACACATTGGCGGCGGCATTAGCGCACAGCTGTGAATCAGACCCAAAATCTGCCACAACAAAAACATTAGCGCACAACATTAGCGCACAACTGTGAATCAGACCCAAAATCTGCCACAACGAAAACATTAGCGCACAACATTAGCGCACAAATCTGAATCAAACCCAAAATCTGCCACAACAAAAACAACATTAGCGCACAAATCTGAATCAAACCCAAAATCTACCAGACATCTTCATGTATTTGTCTCCCATAAGGTGCTGTCCCCTGAAATGTAATGAAAACCCCAATCACGCCAACAACTGTCCCTTACTGGGAATTTTTCATATCATAAAAAAAAAAAAAAAACATAATTTCCAGCAAAAAAGTTAAAATATCAGCAATATTACTAATAGATCACATAAGAGATTATAGACATAGGTTATTTACTAACCACCGAGCGCAATGTGTGCACCAACACCCCAAACCCATCCAAGCATTTTCCACGGGGGGGACACAAACTGGTGCAAAAAGAAAAAACAGTTGTCGATAGCAACCAATGGGATTTTACCTGTCATTTTTGTAGTGCAAGTTAGAAACTAAAATCAGACATCTGATTGGTTGCCATGGGTTACACCAACTGTTTCCCTTTGCGCCAGTTTTCACTAACTTTGTCAAAGCTGACAGCTGATTGGTTGTTACAGATTATTGCACTTTGTACATAACAAACCCCAACGCTGGCTAGATCTCTCACAACAGTCAGTATAGACCAAATATAAAATACAATCTACATTAAATGTTATAGCACTTGCATGTAGTACAGTAGCTTGCAAAAAATAATTCAGTCAGTATAGGCAATATAGAAAATACAATCTACATTAAATGTTATTACACATGCAATGTAGAACAGTAACCTGCAAAAAATAAAGCAGTCAGTATAATTCCATTACTGGAGGGTATGAAAGTGAATGCAAGAAGATTAGACCACAGATAGAATATGATTCCCAATGTAACATTTTTGTTCGTAACGTTCTAAAGTTTGTCACTGTTGTCAGCTGAAATATCGACTCACATAAAAACTGTGGCAGAAAGTGACAAATCCCCAGCAAAGTATGTAGGGGAAACTTTTCTCAGGTCATCTGAATAGCCACAAAGGGTTAATCATGCATTGATATTGACTGCGAGCCCTATGGTTCCGCACACAGGTTATATAATGAGCGCACGCTGTCATTCAATAATATCACTATAAAAAGAATAATATTCCCCAACATGATACAATCCAACAGGCTCAGTCTAGGCACATCCATCCCCGTCTGACCCCCAAACTGTGCAATAACTACTTGAATAATCCCTGTACATTGATATTATTGTGTAGATGGATACATGCCTAGCTCTGAGCATTAACAATAAAGCATTTCAGTACATCAGTCACTTGTAGAAACATACAGATATAGTACTGTGCGTTGAGGATCGCTGTCTAACGCTTTCACAATGAAACCCCTTCCTAATTGTGTTGGGATATTTTGTGTTACATTGTGTCAGGTACAATGTAGCGCTGTGGAAGGTGTTCTAAGTGATCTAATGGCACACATCAGTAGTAGTCCGAGGCATCGCAATACCTGCACCCCGACTTGGAACCCCTCGGGCCTCTCCCGTGCGGCAGTGTGCGCCCGCAATCCTGAGCGCTGCCAGCTGTTGAGTGCAGGAACTGCGTTAGTTGCCCCTCCATGTGTACTGCGCAGCTGTGTATGTCGGAGCCAGTGAGAGAAGGGAGCTGGGGGTGTGTACACGGAGATCCCACAGGAGGGGGTGTGTGCATGTGTATTTTTGTTGCATGTATGTGTTACATGCCTTTCACATACACCTCTGCGACCCAATGCCTGGTATGTGCATGTCTGGTGTAGCGTGTCCCCCTCAGAGCGTGCCTTCTCCCCCGGCAGTGTCCGCTTCGCATGTGTGTGTGCCTGGAAATCCCTTTACACAATCCATCTCAATCTCAGCTCCCAAATCTCTGGAAGGATCCAGATTAGCACAGGGGGAGGGGAGGGGGGGGACGACACCCACCTAACAAAGGGATTCGGGCGCAGGAAGCCGAGGCACAGACTGCGATCTCCTCATGTATGTCTCTCCTCTACATTTGCAGCATTCCAGACCCATCCAGAGACGCTGGCAGTCCAGGGCCAAGCGGAACATCGCCTTGGGAGCCCCGACGGATCATTGTGCCCAGGGTTCCCGTGCCTGCGATGCTGGCTTGGGCCAGGAGAAAAAAGGGGGTGAGCAGAGGAACCAGCTACACAGCAGAGAGGATCAAAAAAAAAAAAAAAAAAAGCTTTTTTTCTTTTCTTTTTTTTTTTTTTTTTTTTTTATAATCCGTTGTGCAGTGAAAATCCCACAAAAGACGATTTTTTTTTATTTTTTTTTTACCTCCTCTCCCCCCCCTTAAACTGCTCTCTCCCTCCCCCTCCTGCTGGTGCCTCCTCCTCCCTGGTTACCTCCCTCTCTTTCTCTGCATCTGTCTGTCTGCCTCTGTCCTTCCCTCCCTCTCTCACAGTCTCACCTCCCTCTTATTCTCTTCCGTTAGGTCTCAGAAGGCAGGAGTGAGAAGCAGGCATGTAGGGCGGTCAGTAGGGACAGACGGAATAGATAGAGGGGTCTGAAAAAGTTGCTTCTATTCGTTTTAATGTCATGTCTCCTCCATATGAAAGAGAGAGCGAGAAAGAGAGAGAGAGGGAGGGAGGGAGGAGAGAGGTCACAGCGATAGAAATGTTTTCACTCTCTCACTAGCTGTCTCTCCCCCCTCCTCATTTTTTTTTTTTTTCTCCCCCTGCTCTTCCTGTAATTTCTAGCACAAAGGTGGGGGGAGGCTGGATTTATCTGCAGGACTAGGGAGCAAGTAACTGTGTGTGCTAGTGCTTCTATCTGTGCGTGTTATAATGTATGTGTCTGGGCTGTGCAAAGCATGTGTGTGCTCCGTGACTGCTCTGTAATGTTTGAGCGTAGATTATTGCCGTGCATATGTGCGCCACGGGCATATGTGCCAAGATGCCCTTCCATATTCATTTTATGTGTTATAACTTATCATCCTTTATCTGTGTAGTGCCACCGGGCCGTGCATTTGGAGAACTTGAAGCTTACAGCGTCATTTCCGAACCACGGACGCATAATCGGACGTACGCAACTAGTATGTCTGTGGGTAGTGAGAGGAATCCGGAATTCCCGGCAGAAATCCTTGCAAACATGTGCTGAACATGCAGCTTAATAGAAATTGTATTTATATGGCGCACTTTTCTCCCCCCGTAGGGCTCAAAGCGCTTTACATTGGCTGAATAAAACACACAACGCAAAAAAAAACCTGCAAACAGTAACAGAATAATGAGAAGGGGCCTAGGTATTGAGTATTATTATTAAATATTAGGCTTGGGAAAATAGAGAGAACTTGAGGCTGGTTATGAAGATTTCTAGAGAGGGGGCGTCTGGACTGTAGGAGACAGTGAGATCCAACAAGTAGGAGGCGCAAAGCTAAAACCTCAGGCCCCAAATGCAGTTGAGGAGATTCTATGTATTGTTAACCTGCCGATAGACGTGAACGAGCAGGAGTGCAGGGAATTACAGGGGGCTTCTTGGACCGTGAAGCCGACCTTCAGATAGATTCACCACTTATAGACATTCAGTGGAGGCAAAGAAAAGCAGGTGTAAGATGACAGGAACAAGGGACAGTATAAAAGGCTGGTGCTGTGTAGTATACCAGCAATGCGTGACACAGGTTTTTTTGGGGAGGCCCTCGTAGCGCGCATGGAAGGAGTTATGGTGTGAGGATACGTGTATCAATGTAGGTATAGCTCCCTAGGAAATCACGGACTTGGTCCTGAAGAAGGTATGAGGGTCTGATCACGGCTGACACCTGATGCATACGTGTACAGTCACAATCAAAGACAGTATCAAATATAAAATAGGTTTGCCTACGTATATGGATGTCAAAACGACATAAGCACGCCTCTCCCACCGCCGGCGTCACCGAAATAATCCGCACCAATTCCACAAGATATTTCATCATGCCAAACACCCTCACCCAACACACCTCATATAATCCCCAATATACCAGTAATGGAGGACAGAGACTTTGCATTCATCATTTCACTGTACAACCTGCCCAATAGACCCTATTCCCTTCCAGCTTCTCCACTCACTCTCCCCCAATGCATGCCTACCTCTAGCTCACATGCCCAACATGTCTCTTTCCCTTGGCACATTTACACCCACCTTTAGACATGCGCTCATCTCACAATTCAGAAACCATCTCTCTCCACCACTCTATTCATCTCATACTCTTTGCCTCCAATCTGCTTGATCGACTTGCGTGCAGACACCTATCTCACTTACTTTATCGTCGCTTACTTCAAAATATCTCCCGGCTTGAAACCTCCGCTCTGCGCAAGACCTGCATATCTCATCCGCATGCATTACCTGCCCCTATTCACGGTTACAAGACTTTGTACCCAATCTGTGGGATGCTCTCCCATGCACAACAAGACTTTCTTCTAGCCTCTAAACCTTCAAGCATTCCCTGAAATACACACAACATACATATGTTCTCCTTTTACACTCCCGCTGACCCCAGGCCAACACTGCTGTGTGACTGGATCATACAACCCACCAAGACCCTCTGTCTGGACCCATATGCAATATGTAGCACTTATCCGGGTGTATCACATCCCTATTTCCCAATAGTCTGTAAGCTTGCGAGCAGGGCCCTCCTACCTCTTTGACTGTCTGTTATTTCACAGTCTTGTTTTATTACTGTTTTGTTCCCAATTGTAAAGTGCAAAGAAATATTCTGGCTCTATATATAAGTGAAATAAACCAGTATATGTAACCCATATACAATTCAGGTGCAAAGGACAAGCTAAAAACTCGATCATCTTTAATAAACCATGAAAGCAGCTCCTTACAGCAGTAAGATTATCTATCCCACTAAACATTAAAACCTTGAATAGTTTGGAAATACTTCACTATCATATGACAATATAATACATGGTCAAATAAGAAGCATAGAATAGAGAGGCAAGTGATAATCCAAACAAGGAGTACTAAATGTAGAAATATAAAAATCAGGGGTCTATTTACTAAGCAGTGTTAGGAGACAGAGTGAAAAGTGAGAAGAAAGTGATAAGGTGCCAGCCAATCAGCTCCAAACTGTCATCTCACAGGCTGTGTTTAAAAAATGACAGTTGGAAGCTGATTGGCTGGTACCTTATCACTTTCTTATCACTTTTCACTCTGTCTCCTAACACTGCTTAGTAACTAGACCCCTCAATTTTTAATATAAATAAAACAAAATAATACACAATAACACACATTTACACATAATAAACATACATCAAACTAATGAAGAATAAATACAGTATATATATATATTTATCCCCTAGAGGAGATCACCTCTGCAGTAGGTATCTCCCAATGAACATCAAAAAGAAAAGGGAATGATGTACATAAATAGTGGAGTAGAATTATAATTGTAGTCTGAGTTGGGGTTTAGTAAGTGCTGGAGCTGATTTAGAGAAGTGTTCACTTTAAGTCATTCCTTTTCTGCTGTTTAGTTCCACAAAGTACAATGTCTGTAGACCTCACAGTCCAAACATATGGTCTAATAGAGCATAAATCAGGTGCTTAATACTCCAGGTCTTTCTGAGCTGATTCAATGCAAGTGTGTGGAGCAGCAGACATTGATTAACAAGTTCAAGCTAAGCAGAAAGTACCTTATCGCCGGTCGGCTAAAAGGGAACAAGCAGACGTCTGTAAATCCCAAAGAACACACGGCTTGCCAGCGTCATAAGGTAAAGGCTGGATACTAAAAGCCGTTGATGTTCTAAACAGCTCCCGACTTCAGAGTGTATACACTGGCACTATCCACCACACTCCCGACTCCTTAGTAGGTCATCAGTTTGACAAGTATAGAGACCCTTACGCGTTTCTCCGCTCCATGAACCAGCGGTTTCGTCAGAATAAATAAATAAGGACAAACACCAGGATTCTGCACACAATCAGAGTTTTGGACACTGGGAGACCCCAAGAGCATTGTGAGGATCTGAAGCATGGTTTGCCACCTGTTGGGTCATAGAAGAGGTGTACATATGGATAAGTATAAAACAAAGGGAAACTAGAAGTAATCTCGGGACTATTCGGCCATGTATGAGCAGCTTTATACATGTTGCAACACCAAGGTCACATGTAATTGTTATAATCCACAGTAGGTGATGTACTCTTCTTTATAAGGCAATCCTAACCATGGCCTCGCTACATACTAATTCTACAGATGTTATTTACCAGTGCATTCATATCACCTGTATAGTACAAGTGCGCCCGTCACCATGGAGGCTGGTATCTTGTGGGTTGATGCAATACCCAATGAGAATTCATCTTATTCACTAGGAACCAGTACCAGCACTGAGACACTTTGTTCCTCAGAGCTTTGTGATGTTCCTGTTTTCTAGACTATTAATTATCCTAATAAATATCGTTTTATTCTACAAAATGGCTGCTTACACTGTGATTCAGCAACAGGTAAAATGTAATTACCGCTGGTCGTCTGCTGGACCCACTGAGCCCAGCTGTCAGCAGCCTGGACCACGTATCAGAGCCGCAGAGACTGCCGACTCTTTTTACCCCAGGGCAGCGTGCACTATAGCTGCCTACACCTTATCCACGGCCTTACACAACATGGATTATTTGTTTCCCCCACTCTCTCATTACCAACTCTCTGTAATCGCCAATGCTACCTATACCTCATCATATCCACAACAGAACTTGTGATCTTTCCTCCTCCCAGAGCCACTAACCCCCTCAAATCTCCCTCATCATCAATAACACCACAATTTCCTCAGCCTGGTGCCACAAATGACACCATCCTCCGCTTCCAGTTTCTCTGCCAGTCTTGTTGCCTCCACTGTAGACATTGCCACAAAAAAAAATGCTATTGTCTTACCCAAGACTTATATACTTTCATTGTCTCCTGCCTTGACTGCTTCAACCTCCAGCTTTCCCCTCACCTATCTATCCAAACTTCAAACCATCTTAAATGCCGTAGCACATTGCTAATTTTTACCCTAGCTCCCTGTGTCCTCCAGAATTCATTATTCAACTTCTCTACAGAACCTCAATGCCACACCTTCATGTACCTCAAACCTCATCCCATAATCCTCTACCTCTCAGATCTGACTTGCGCCTCGCCACTGGTAACCACCTCTCACTCCTGACTACAGGTCTTCTCTTGTGTCACTGTCCACTTATGGCTTTACCTACCATTCCTGATTAAACTCGCCTATAGTCTCCAAATGTTTAAATACTTGCTGAAAACCTGTCTCTTTATTAGAGCTTACCATATCTCCACCCAAACAATCCACAGTAATGCACCTTCGATAAGCCATTCTCCTCATGTGTCTCTCCAAATTACAATGTAAGCGCTCTCTGCTGAGTAGGTTCCTACCTTACTTTTCATGTGTGAGTTTATTTTACCTCATCATTATGTGTGTCCTGTTTTCCCCGCTGTCCGGCACTGTGGCACCTTGCAAATCATCAACCATTATTATTCTTTATTTATATGGCGCCACAATGGGTCAGAAGCAGATTGAGAAAAAAGTGACTAAGAGTACAGGGCATTTTAGGACATGGGCAAGGTTTATAAACAATTCTGCAGCAGCCATCATAGTACCAAAATAAGCAGCAGGACGGCCAAATCCAAAGGATAGGTGCTGCCAGGGCCGCAACTAGGGGTGGGGGGCTAGAGGTGCACCGCGCGCCGGATTTGAGGGGGCGCTGAAGGGCTGCAGATTCCATGCAGACTAGACATCCACGTGGAATCTGCTGAAAACGGCCCTCCAAAAATGTCCGCCTCCTTGGAGGAGACAGATGGTAGAGGTCCTGCATAGCGTTCCCGGAAGTGTCGGGAACGCTGGCACTGCCGGGAGAAGATGCGGAAAGCTGCATCTTCTCCCGTGAAACCCCTGGCAACGAGCATAAAACCCCTGGCAACGAGCATGAAACCCAGCGCATGAGGCCCCTGGCAACAAGCATGGAACACCTGACAACAAGTATGAAACCCAGAGCATGAGACCCCTGGCAACGAGCATGATACCCCGCATGAAACCCCTGGTAATGAGCATAAAACCCCTGACAACGAGCAGGTAATTTGAAAGTAATTAGAAGCCTTACTGTGGGGCATAAAATGGTGTCAGGGGAAAATATATAAGTGGCACTTTGGTAATAGGCATTACAGTGTGGCATAATGTGTAATGGGCATTATGGTGTGTGGAATAATGTAAGTCACTATACCAGGGACGTCTGCCTTAGGGAGGAGCAAGAACAAAATCCAGGTATGGGAAGGGAGGGGGCTGCAAAATTACTGTCTTGCCCCGGGTGACAGATATCCTAGTTTCAGCCCTGGGTGCCGTTGTTGGCAATTGAGAAAAGCACAAGCTCATGACCGCTTACAATCTAAAGATAATAATTATACATTACAAATATACTAGAGCTTTTTATTCATACAAGTCAGTGGTGTGGGGGGAGGGATCCCTGAAGCATTATGTGATTAGAAATGTATTACACTATCCACAAAAATGTTGTCTCTTTACATACAAACTCCACACAGATAAGACCTCGGTGGGAATTAAACCCAGGACCTCAGTGCGGTGTGGCAGAAAGTTAATCATTGCGCCACTGTGCTGCCCATGAAGGAAAGATACATAAAACAAACTAAATTATTATTACATACATAGGGCTGGATTCAATTAGAGGCGAAAAGTGCCGCTTGGAGATAAGTTTCCGCGGATTCGGACTTTCCACCTGTTCAATTCCAGGTCGATTTCTCCTAAGCGGAAACTCAATGCAATGTAATAGGCGGAAAAGTATCTCCTATGAATAGCAGGTGAAAAAAAGTGTAAAATCGTTATTTTGGGGTGCAAACGTGGGGAAACGACTCAGAACCCTTGGGACAGCCCCCCAAAGGACAGATCAGAAAAAAAATTACCTCAGAACTTTTGTTTTGGGGGTGAAAAAGTAAAAAGTGGAGGTACAAGCAAAAAACTAGCGAAATAGACTTGAGGGTCAGCAAGGATGGGTCAGGTGTTTTTAGGATTGCAGGTGCGTTTGACTTTTTTTTTAAAGTTCACTTTAGAGACCTAAAAATATGCCAGCACCCATTTGCAAGTACCCCAAATTTGACTGGACTACTTATTTTCACCAAAAAACACTGCTTGATGCCATTCTTCACCACTTTTGCAAAGACGCTACCCCAAACACTTTTATTAGGGCTATTAGTACACATCTACATTGATTCCCTATGTGTGCATTTTTTTTGAGGGGTACAGACCGAGGGCCTGATTCAGAGCCACTCGTAAGCGGCCGCTCGTTCGCTCTGAGCGATGTTCGCACAACTGCGCATGTGTATGGGTCGTAATGCGCATGCGCCAACCAGTCACTGCGGTCGGAAATCGTGTGCTCGCAAAACAGCGAGGGGCTGCTAATTTGAGTGACAGAATGTACCGTTTGTGGGTGGTAACGGGAAGGTGCTTGGAAACGGGGGAGTGGAGATCCGAACGCAGGCGTGCCAAACGGTAAAAAGGGCGTTTAATGGGAGTGCATAATTAGTAAAGGAGCGTCATCGACCACGTCACTTGGTTGTCTTTTAGCCTGAACTGCTCTCAGTGATAGCGGTAAGAAGAACCTACCACAAGCAGTGCGAGCAGTTCAGATGCCTTTCGATGTACCCGATTAATCTAATAAATACCGGAGATGACGTGTGATGCGAACGGCAAAGGGGCATCTTTACAAAATAGCGAGCACATTTTTCATTCGCTCGCTCAGACATAGAGGCGTCAACAAACCGCAAAGAGCGAGCGCTCAATTTAAATAGCCGGCCCCTTTTTTGGAACGACCGTCCAGAAATAGCGTCCGGGTCTGAATCAGGCCCTGATTTCCCCAATTCTGACAGTACTTTCCGCCTGTTCCGTTTTCGCCTGCTTAGGAATTGAATAGGGCGAAAAGCGGGGATGCGCACGGAAAGTTATCGCCTTTGAAACAGGTGAAGGAGGCGGAAAGTCGGACAGGCGAAACTTTTCAGACTTTTCGCCTCCAATTGAATACGGGCCATAGAAGCTGTGGCAGAGTCAAACGCACGCCCGTTGGCGCAGCTACTCTTGCCTATTCTCACACTGCACCTCATAAAACGGGCATGCCAGTACGGGAACGCAGTCATGTACATTTTGAATGCATCTACAATCGAAGAGGTGGAACTTGGGTGTGAAGGGGCTGATAGTGATTCCCACGGGCTGATAATGATAACTAGTAGCAAACCAGGCGCATATGCTACACATGGATGCGGGCACATCTCAGGATACATAAAGCTTTCCATAAGGCCAATATACACATGTTTCAGGGCACGTATTTTAGCCCCATTTCTTAAAACACAATTGTAATCATGTGGTGCAGGTAGACAGCAAAACATTATATTAGAATGCAGCTTGTCCCCCTTTTCAAAAACAAAAACATCTTTATTGGTATTTAGACAAAAAGACAAATACAGTAATACATCAAGACCCAAAGAGTCAGATAAAGCATACAGTATGTATAAACATGGGGTATAGAACATAATGATAGAAAGGAAAGCTAATAATAATAAACTGTTCTAGTAAGGTGTACAGAATCGTTATTACGTAGTTCTACATTCGAGTAATGCGGGCCATACAGCTACGATACAATTCCTCATCCTACCAACGCCAATCAAAAACACTGATCAGCAGATATTGATGATCGGTGAGCCGTCTGGGAAATTCAACATGTTAAAAATCCCCGACATGCCTATTCCGACCATTTTAGGGTCACAATCGGGGAATCCAGATTGTCCAACATGTCAACATGTTGGATTTCTCTGCTCCCCGAGCCAGGCGTTGGCAGAATGGGGAATTGCTGCGATAGCTGCTTGATGTATGTGCCTCTTTAAACAGGAAAGGTTCCTGGACTGCACACCCTGAATATATATAATGGGAGGTGCTACCTGGTGAGACTAATTGCAGGCACAGAAACAGACAAATGTCAGGTGCACAACTCCAAATTAATGATAATATATAAATGCAATAACATTTTGCAATCAATAGATGTTTTTAGCATAATCATGGTTGTGGGTCTACCCACCATATCCAGGTAACCTCTTTAGGGTAGGTCCCTAACATACTAGGGTTCAAATCCAGAGCGCAGGCACCCCCAAACAGGGTTCCAATCCGGATCAGACCCGGAATTTAGCCGGCGCTGACCCAGGATATTTCTGAGTCGGCGCCGTTCACGCCGGAGTCGGGTCTGCATAGACCCGGCGTTGAAGTGGACGCTTGGAGATGACATAATCTCCAAGCGCCACTAAAGCCGGACCAATCGGCCGGCATGTGGTGCGCTCCAGGTCATAGTGACCCGGAGTGCGCCGTTCACACTGCAGGGTTTCACTCTGCTAGTTACCTGGGTTGGATTGCCGGGTCACTCGACCCGGCAATCCAACCCTCTCCCCTTTTACACCAAGGAGCTACCTGGGTTAACCCTGCAATAACCCGGGTTTTAGCTCCGGTGTAAAAGGGGTATAAGTTAACCAAGCATAAAAAAGGGTTTTGGGAGGAGAGAGAAAGGAAAGGGCGGCGGGAGAGAAAGAATAATAAATGAAAATAACCAGCAATATAAAAACCCATCAAGAAGAACTGCCCAATTGGCGGGGTAAGTATCATGTCGTGGATTGGAATAGTGTATGCATATGCAGGGGCGTAGAGAGCCACGCCAGGCCCCGGTAAAGAGAGGGCATGGCCTAATTTCAGGAGGCGTGGCCACGCCCCCTTGAAGAAAAAAAAAAGATTTTTGCAGCGCCGGGGAGGGGGCGCTGTGAGCCCCTCAGCCCGGCGCAAAGCCAGTGGGGGGCGCGATCGGTGTGATCGCTCCTCCCTTCAGGCATAGGAGATTGCTGTGGCTGCTACTTAGCAGCCGCAAGCAATCTCCCGCTGCAGTCCAGCACACTCTGTGTGCTGGGCTGCTGCAGAGGGAGGAAGTGAGGGGGGGTGCGGCGCCAGACCCGGGCCCCTGCCGGGCAACTCTGGAAGCCCGGGCCCGGGTAAACTGTACCCGCCCCCCCCCTCTCGGCGCCCCTGTGCATATGATCTTGCGCAGTGGAGCCTAGGCTGGCGATATATAGAAACTCCACTTTTCATGAAACCGCTCAACACCCCTTCTCACGGGTGAGTAGATCGCCTATAAAAAAATATAACAATTGTAAAAGTACACACTTCACATAAGATAAACAGAGAGGGGAAACAACCAAATGAGCACTATGAATGTTTTAGATACAGGAGAATTTCTACTTCAGGGTCCATAGTGTATCCACAGGATACCTTGGGGTATAGGTGTGACGTCAGTCATCGGGCACCATAGAGTTAAGCTTTCTTCCTCCCAGGATGCACTAGGGTCCCCCTCCTATACCCCGCCCCCGAGCCAAGGCACCCCAGTTTAGTTTGGTGCCCGGCCGGTCGGGTGCACCTGTTGGAGTGGGGGCTAAGAAGAGCCCCTGAAGTTTTCCTGCATGCAGCTGTGGCTGCACATCTGGATGTACAGCATGGACAGTCAGTCCTGACGTCCATGATGTCTTCCCTACACCCCCGCCGGTACCAGAACGCCGGTACCGATCCGGGGATGCTGGTAAGCATCTGGGGTCACAGCTAGCGGTGACCCCAGATGTTCCGGACCATGGCCGGAATGAAGGGGGACAGCAAGGTAAGCAGCAGGGTCCCGCGGTGGGTCCCCGCTGTTACATGGTCCAGAGTCCCCAGGCAGGGGGTTCCCTGGGGACTGGCTGCAGCGTGGAGCCAGGCGACCAACCTGCGCTTCCACTACCCCCTGGGACAGCGGACCGCAGCAGAGCGGTAGCGCTGCGGCGTCCCGGGGGTTAAATGCATGCCAGGGGTGTGCGCCTTCCCTGTCTCACAGCCGGCGCCTCCCCCGCTGCACACAGTCCTCTCTGCACACTGCCGACTGGCCCTGTGGCAGCGCTCCTCCCCCAGGCCAGCCTCCTCTCTGCTCCTCGGCGGCCATCTTCCTGAAGCATCGTGGACGCATGGTGAACGCTGCTGGAAGCCTGGACGGAGGCATCGTGGTCTGGGTCCCCCCCGCCTACCTCTCCTCCGCTGTGGTCAGGTCTGTGTATGCAGCGCTGTGTCCTACCAGACTCTGTGTCTGCGTAGTTGATCTATCAGCGCTGGTTAGTGCAGGAATTGATTTTCTTTGCATTGTATGTGACTGTGCTAGCGCTGCTGCCTGTAACTTTTCTTCTAAACTGTCAGCTTTATTACTGTCCCTGTTCTTTCTGCTAAGCCCTTGTGGTGCGCTGCTGCAGGGTGGTCTCTCGCCTCTTTAAAAACCAATTGGTGAGAGGGGTCACATACTTTGTACCATCATGTCTGAAAGTGATTTTCCTCTCCGGCTACAGTGTACTACGTGTAAAGTACCTTTAGCGGAGGGGGAGGATAGCGCGGAGGGCCTCTGCCGGCAGTGTTTGTCAATGGCCTGGCCTATTACGGTTACAGCACCGGTACAGGAGCCGCCCTGGGCTTGTTTCGCTCAGGCGCTTACAACCTTAGTGGGCCAGTTAGCTCCGCAGCCCGCGTTTACGCAGATGGGTTTGTCCCAGCAGTCAGTGGTGTCGTCACCCATGCAGGGTTTCCCAAGACAATTGGTGGTACCCCGCAGTCTCCCTATTTCCCCTCTCCCAGTTTCTCAGGAGCCGGCGTGGGTTAACTCCCTGACGAGTTCTGTACAGCACTTGTCGGATGTGTTGCAGGGGGAGGCTGTGATGCGGCCACATAAACGGCCGGTGGCGTCTCTGTCGGCTCCTTATGAGGATGACGAAGGGATGTCTGATGATGGGGAGATTCTGGATCCTTACAATCAGGAACCTCTCCATACTAAGGACGCTGACGCTAGGTCCAAGGTGTATTCCTGGACTTATTTGGGCAGTCCGCACATCCTTGGTGATTGAAGACGAAGTTCCCACAGCGGCTAAATCCAAGTATGCCTTTTTTAAGGATGTGAAGGGTGACGCCACAGTCTTTCCTCTTTCGGGTCAGTTAGTGGACCATTTAGAGGAGGCGTGGAAACAGCCTGGCAAGCGATACCAGCCGCAGAGGCGCCTGGCGGTGGCTTATCCGTTCGCGGAAAATTATTTTGCTAAGTGGGATTCCCACTCCACAGGTGGATTCTCACGTGACCCGTCTTGTCCGTAGTGCCACATTGCCGATGCCATCCATGTGCTCCCTTAAGGATGCTACGGACCGCAAGGTGGAGATCTGCCTGAAGTTCGCTTATTCCTTTGCGGGGGTGCAGCGCGGCCGGCTATGGCCATTTGCTGGGTTGCCAGAGTGATGGAGCGCTGGGCGGATTCATTAGAGGCGTCTTTTGATTCCGGGTGATCAGGCGGAGTTGATTGGTAATCTCCGTGATTCGGCCACTTATATCAACGAGGCGGCCTTAGACATTAGTACCCTGGTGTCTCTAATTTCTTCAGCAGCGGTGGCTGCTCGTCGCACCTTATGGTTGCGATCCTGGAAGGCGGACGCTGATTCCAAAAAGGGTTTGGAGGCGTTGCCCTTTAACGGAGAAGTTCTCTTCGGTCCAGATCTGGACAAGATTGTGGCCACGCTGGCGGCAGCCAAATCGGCATGTCTCCCGTCGGCCGCTGCTCCTTCTGGTTCAGGACCATCGTCCTTTCGGTCTTATAGGGCCCAGGGCAGGCCCAAACCACAGTCTTTTCCCCGACAGGCTGGTCCCAAGAAATCGGCCAAGCCCTGGAAGCTGGCATGGAGTACCAGACGTCCGTCCCCTAAGCCAGATGACAAGCCTGCGGCCTGACGGTCCGGGCCTCCCTTTGGGGGATACCAAAGTGGGAGGCCGCCTGCTGCAGTTCGCCCAGTGTTGGTCGGTCACCACGACACACTTGGGTTCTCGAGGTGGTCTCCCACGGGTACGCCCTCTCTTTCCGGCACAGACCCCCGGCTCGATTTTTCACCACGGGTCTACCATCAGACCGGAACAAGGCCACGGAGCTGCGGAAGGTCTTGCACACTATGCTCCAGGCTGGAGTTATAGTGCCTGTTCCATTCTCCCAGAGGGGCCAGGGTTTCTATTCCAATCTCTTTTTGGTGCAGAAACCCAATGGGGCGTATCGTCCGATTCTCAACCTCAAAGCTCTCAACAAGTCTTTGCGGGTGCCGAAGTTTCGGATGGATGATGGTCCATCATTCTGGCGCTGGAACCTGGGGACTACATGGTGTCATTGGACATACAGGACGCTTACCTGCATGTCCCTATTCTTTTGCGCCATCAACAGTTCATCAGGTTTGCAATCCGCAGCGACCACTTTGTTTCAGGCGTTGCCTTTTGGCCTGGCGACAGCACCGCGTGTGTTCACCAAGGTGATGGCGGTCATGGCGGCTTCTCTGCGGCTGCAGGGAGTCCGCATGTTGCCGTACTTGGACGACCTTTTATTAGTGGCAGGATCTCCGGAGCTCCTTCTGCGCCACTTGGACCTGACCATTGCGCTACTGCAATGGCACGGCTGGTTAATAAACTGGCAGAAGTCCACTCTAATCCCGTCTCGGCGGATTCTGCACCTCGGAGCCTTATTGGACTCGGGACAGCAAAGGATCTTTGTGACGGGGGAAAAGATCTCTGCTTTACAGTCGAGGGTGCGCAGTTGTCTGCACAGCCGCCGGGTGTCTCTACACTCGGCGATGAGGTTACTGGGCTCCATGGTGTCGGTGTTCGATATGGTGGAATATGCCCAGTTTCACTCCAGACCTCTGCAGCACCTGATCCTGTCCAAGTGGAACGAGCTGCCTCAGTCTCTAAAGTCCCAGACGATAGTGCTCACCCCGGAGGTTCGCCTGTCCCTTGCCTGGTGGTTGCAGACGACCCATCTCAGCAAGGAACGTCCGTTCTGGGTACCAAATTGGGTCCTGTTGACAACGGACGCCAGTCTTCGGGGCTGGGGAGCAGTTTCGGGTCCACACTTGTTCCAGGGCAGGTGGACTCCGACAGAAGCGGAACTTCCAATAAATATCTTGGAACTCCGTGCGGTCTTCAATGCTCTCCAGCAGACACATCGGGTTCTCCAGGGTCGCCCAGTGCAGGTCCAGTCGGACAACGCTACCACCGTGGCCTACATAAACCGGCAAGGAGGAACCCGAAGTCGGGCGGCTCTCGTAGAGGTGTCTCGGATCCTGGTATGGGCGGAGTGCAATCTGACGGCCATATCCGCTGTCTTCATCCCGGGAGTGCTAAACTGGGAGGCGGACTTTCTCAGTCGCCAGGACGTTCATCCGGGGGAATGGTCCCTGCACCCGGACGTTTTTCAACTGCTGGTGGAGAAGTGGGGTCTTCCAGAGATCGACCTCATGGCGTCCTGGCACAACAACAAGTTGCCGGTGTACGGGTCTCGCACAAGAGACGAAGAGGCGTCTCTGGTGGATGCTCTGTCCGTCCGGTGGAAGTTCCGGTTCGCTTACCTGTTTCCTCCGGTTTCCCTTCCACGGGTAATTCGGAAATTCAAACAGGAAGGAGGGACGCTCCTGTTGATAGCTCCCGCGTGGCCCAGACGGCACTGGTTCTCAGACCTTCAGGGTCTGTCCGTGGACAGTCCTCTGCGGTTGCCGCTACGACTGGACCTTCTGTCGCAGGGTCCTTGTCTTCACCCGGACCTGACTCGGCTGTCTTTGACGGCGTGGCTGTTGAGACAGCCATGTTGAGGTCCAGGGGGTTTTCCAGCTCTGTAGTGTGTACCATGTTACGAGCTCGGAAACCGTCTTCAGCGAAGATATACCATCGCGTGTGGCATACGTTCTTCCAGTGGTGTCGACCGAGAGGTTATGCACCGCGGGAGTTTCGTCTGTCTCGCATACTCGCCTTCCTACAAGTGGGACTAGATCATGGGCTTCGCCTTGCTTCTTTGAAAGTACAGGTTTCGGCCCTGTCTGTCTGGTTTCACCGTAGGATTGCTACAATCCCGGATGTGCGCACCTTTATGCAAGGTGTTCTCCGCATTCAGCCGCCCTTTGTTCCACCTGTGGCGCCTTGGGATTTGGCTGTGGTCCTGAGGGCTCTCCAGGGACCGCCATTTGAACCACTGGGCTCAGTGGATCTTAAATGGCTAACAGCTAAGACTGTTTTCCTTCTGGCCAGACGTGTTTCTGATTTAGGGGCTCTTTCTTGTAGACCCCCTTTCTTGATTTTTCATGGGAACAGGGCAGTGCTCAGCACTCTGCCTGAATTTCTTCCCATAGTTGTTTCCCTGTTTCATGTTAACGAGGAAGTAGTTGTTCCGGCCTTTAACTCACCTGGTCTTTCAGTGGGTGAGGCCACTTTGGATATTGTGCGGGCCTTAAGGACTTATGTTGACCGCACTTTTTCATTTAGGAAGTCGGACGCCTTGTTTGTCCTCTATGGCTTCCGTAAAAAGGGTTGGCCTGCTTCAAAGCAAAATTTGGCAGCCTGGATCCGTATGGCTATTTCTGAAGCTAATCTCCATGAAGGTCTGCCGGTTCCTCCTTCTCTGAAGGCTCATTCCACTAGGTCTGTGGGTCCTTCGTGGGCAGCTGGACGTGGTGCCTCTGCAGTCCAGATCTGCAAGGCTGCTACGTGGTCCTCTGTCCATACCTTCGTGAGGTATTACAGGTTTGACACCTTCGTCTCTCAGGATGCTTCCTTCGGGCGGCGGATTCTCCTTTCAGCACAGGAGCATCCCCACCCTTAAAGGATAGTGCTTTGGGACATCCCCAAGGTATCCTGTGGATACCCTATGGACCCTGAAGTAGAAAAACAAGAGATATGGTAAGAACTTACCTTTTGTTATCTCTGTTTCTACGAAGTCCATAGGGTCCACAGGGTGGCACCACTGAAAGTAAGTGTGCCACACTCTGTGATAGATCCTCGCGGAAGCAGGCTTGCGCGCCCTCAGCATGGTGGTAATAACGGAGCTAGAAAAGCCCCGAGACCTCAGGACGGCTGTCTCAAGAGCCACGCCGTCAAAGATAGTCGACCCAGATCCGGGTGAAGACGGGGCCCCTGAGACAACAGGTCCCGCCGTTGAGGTAGGAGGTACGGAGCGTCGATGGACAGGCTCCGCAGATCGGAGTACCACGGCCTTCTGGGCCACGCTGGGGCCACCAGGATCAGTGTGCCTCCGTCCTGTTTGAACTTGTGCAGGACCCGAGGCAGCAGAGATATCGGAGGGAACAAATAAGCCAGTTGAAACAGCCATTTCACCGACAGCGCGTCTATCAGACTTGCGCCTGCGTCCCTTGTCCTTGGCGTCCCGTTACAATCACAAGCTGCCTGTGTACGGGTCATCAGGTCCAGCTCTGGCAGCCCCCACTTGTCCACGAGTAGTTGGAATACCTCTGGATGAAGCGACCATTCCCCGGGATGCACATCGTAACGGCTGAGGAAGTCTGCCTCCCAATTGAGGACTCCTGGGATGAAAACTGCCGAGAGAGCTGGAAGATAGCGCTCCGCCCAAGCCAGGACGCGGGACACCTCCGACATCGCAGCTCGACTGCGAGTCCCTCCCTGGTGATTGATGTACGCCACCGTGGTGGCATTGTCTGACTGCACCTGAACGGCCCTTCCGTGAAGAGCGGTGCCGGACGACTGCAGGGCTCTGTATACTGCCCGCAGTTCCAGGATGTTGATGGGAAGAATCGCTTCCTCCGCCGACCAACGACCCTGAAGTGACAAGGAGCCTGTCACCGCCCCCCAACCCCGGAGACTGACATCTGTCGTGAGCAGAACCCATTCCGGGATCCAAAAGGGGCGCCCCTCCAGGAGATGCGCTGTCTGCAGCCACCAGGCTAGGGACAGACGCACCTCCGAGGACAACACCAGCATCTGAGAGCGGATCCTGTGTGGCAATCCGTTCCATTCTGAAAGAATCAGCCCCTGCAGGGGCCTGGAATGGAACTGGGCAAACTCCACCATGTCGAATGCCGACACCATGGACCCCAAAACTCTCATCGCTGAGTGCACCGACACTCTGCCACTGCTCAGACAACTGTGAATCCACAGCTGTAAGGAGGAGACCTTCTCTGGAGTCAGAAAAATCCGTTGCTGACGAGAGTCCAGCAGGGCCCCCAAATGAACCATCCGTTGTGATGGGATGAGGGAGGATTTCTTCCAGTTGATCAACCAGCCGTGCGCCTGTAGACAAGCGACCGTCAGGTGGAGATGCTGGATCAGTACCTCCGGGGAGCTTGCCAGCAAGAGGAGGTCGTCTAGATACGGTAGCAACCGTATCCCCTGGCTCCGAAGGTGAGCCGCCATGACCGCCATCACCTTGGTAAATACCCTTGGTGCCGTGGAGAGACCAAAGGGTAGAGCCCTGAATTGGTAGTGGTTGTGGAGAATAGCAAACCACAGAAACCGTTGGTGCGATGTTGCTATAGGCACATGGAGGTAGGCGTCCTGGATATCCAGGGAGACCATATAATCCCCCGGTTCCATCGCCAGTATGATGGAACGCAAAGTTTCCATCCTGAATTTGGGAACCCTGAGAAACCTGTTCAGGGACTTCAAATTGAGGATGGGGCGATGAGAGCCATTGGGTTTCTGCACCAGAAACAGCGTAGAGTAATACCCCATCCCACGTTGAGACTGTGGTACGGGTATAATGACCCCCGCCGTCAGCAAGGCCTCTATGGCTTCCTGAACCTGCAAGGCCTTGGTTTTGTCCTGAGAAGGACTTGTGCAAAAAAACTGGCAAGGCGGCCTGTGCCGAAAAGACAGTGCGTACCCCTGGGAGACCACTTCTCGCACCCAGGCATCCGTGGTGGTATTGTGCCAGCACTGGGCGAATTGAAGAAGTCGGCCTCCCACTCTGGGGTCCCCCAGAGGGAGGCCCGTCCCATCACGCAGAAGGCTTATCTTCTGGCTTGGAAGAAGGGCGCCTAGCACTCCAGGCTTGCTTCTTTGGCTTTGAGGCGGTCTTGGGTGCGGACTGCCTCGGGAAGGACTGACCCTTTGCCTTGCCCTGAACCCGAAAGGAACGAAACGCCGAGCTCCGGACCTTAGCAGGTGTAGTAGCTGAAGGGAGGAAGGCTGACTTGGATTTTGCCAGGGTATCTACTATTTTGTCCAGGTCCGGACCAAATAGTAATTCCCCATTAAAAGGTAAGGCCTCCAAGCCTTTCTTTGAATCCGCGTCTGCTCTCCAAGACCGCAACCACAAGGATCTACGAGCAGACACTGCTGCCGCCGAAACCCTAGAGGTCAACAGGCTAGCATCCAAAGATGCTTCTCCAATGTAGGAGGCGGCATCTCTCATCTGTCCTAACAACGCCCTCTGGACGTCCGGAGCTTCATCCGTAAACGTGTCCTCCAAGGCGTTGGCCCACCCCTCAATGGCCTTGGCCACCCAGGAGATGGCCATGGACGGCCGGGCTACAGCCCCTGAGAGAGAATAAATAGACTTTAGACAAGTCTCCACCTTCCTGTCCGTAGGATCCTTCAGCGAGGATATAGACGGCAATGGCAAAGTAGCACTCCTGATGAGGCGTGTTACATGGGAATCGACTGCAGGCGGAGTTTCCCATTTCTTACAATGCGCTTCCGGGAATGGATAATTGGACGCCAAGCGTTTCTGTGGCAGGAAACGCTTACTGGGCGTCTGCCAGGCCACCGCCATGTGATCAGTCAACTGATCAGACAAGGGGAACGCTGTAGAAGTAACCTTAGCTTTTTTAAAACTAGGATACCTTGACTTGGGAGCGGGTGCCTCATCCTCAATCAGAAGAATAGCCCGCACCGCCTTAACCAGAGCCCGCACATTGATGGAAGACTTAGTGTCTACCTCCTGGACTGAGGCATCTGAGGCTGAGTCATCCTGTACCTCACCATCATCCGAGAACCCCTCAGAATCCGAAAGATGCGCAGCCTGTGCCATGACTGAGCGTTTAGACGCCCTGGAGGGCACGTCACTGCGCAACATCGACTGAAAAGCCGAAGATGCTGCCGCCAAATCTTGGACAGTGTGGGAAAGCGCATCCACCCAGGGTGGAGGAGCTGTCACAGGAGCCTGAAACGGCACCACAGCCGGCTGTGCCACAGGGGTGGACTGAATATACATTGGCAACCCCGCATAGGGACCAACAGGCTGAGACCCCGGGGGAGTCTGCAATAATTGTGGGACACCCGGGGAATGGGGGATGGCAGGCTGGGGCAACGCCCTAGTAGGGGCGGCAGTCGGGACCGACAGACGGTCCGCGATGGACACCAGCACCTGGGAAAACATCGCCCATGGTGGCTCCTGCGTGACAAATCCTCCCTATCCACTCCTGCAGAACAGCGCCTGCAGGAGAACAATGCTGGAGCCCCGGAGTGCTCAATCTCCTCCTCAGACATGACTTAGGAAGAAAACGTGCGCACTCACCAGTGTGCTGAACAACAGCCCACAATATGGCACCGTGTAGCACACAACTGTATGTGACGGACCTCACAAATACGTGATCTATATAGGTGAGGTCAGTAGAAACACCCTTCCCCCGCACACCTGTAGGGCTTGTAGGAGAAGGAAAGGGATAGGTACAGGCTGACAGTAAGTAGAAAAAAGACACAGACAGGCAGCACTAGCAAAAGTCACATACCATGCAGGAAGATATACTCACTGTACCTTTCCACTACAATCAACCTCCCAGATTCAGTGTCTGGGAGGGCTATAGCGCTGTGTACACTGTCCTTGTCGGGGGAGAGGTACACAGGGGGACCGGTCCGCGTGCTCCCTGAGAGTATCCACGCTGCCAGTAAGAAAATGGCCGCTGGAGACCTCAGAGGAGGAGTGGCCCGAGTAGCTGCAGCTCAGCGACGCCAGACTCCGAGCTGAAAGGCGCGCTGAGCTGAGGGGAGGAGCCGCTGACAGGGAAGGCTTCCTCCCCTGGCTAGCATATTTAACCCCCAAGGTTGCGGCATCCCGCTTGCCGCTTAATTACCCTGGTGGTCTAGTGGTCTGGCGGGGTATGCCTCCGATGGAGGGGGGGCCCGCCGCCACCGCTAGCGCCCCCGGTCTGTCCCCTAGACCGGGGGCATGGGACAGCATTTTAAAGGAACCCGCGCACCGCCGCTAATCAGCGGTGCGCGGCTTACCTGATCTCCCCGGCGTCTTCCGGCAGCAGTCCCGGGGGAAGCCAGAGTCCGGCTAGTACAGACTCTGGCTTCCCCCGCCGCGATCCCCAGTTCAGTGCTGGCGTCGCGGCGCCAGCAGGGAGGAGCGGCAGCATGGGCGTCTGTACAGACAGCCCATCGCTGCCGCTCTGGAGAAAAAGAAAAAACTGTAGTAAAAAAATAAATAAATTTAACTAAGTTAAAAAAGCTTTAGGGGGCTGCTCCTGCAGACCCCCCCCGCAGGGTGACCCGACTCCGGCCTGGCACCATCTTAAACTGAGGTGCCTGTGGCTCGGGGGCGGGGTATAGGGGAGGTTGGACCCAAGTGCATCCTGGGAGCAGCTAAAAGCTTTAACTCCGTGGTGCCCGAGGATCCAGGATCCAGCTATACCCCAAGGTCACCCTGTGGACCCCTATGGACCCTGAAGTAGAAATATGAGATATGGTAAGAACTTACCTTTGTTATCTCTATTTCTACGAAGTCCATAGGGTTCCACAGGACTCCCGCCCTGTCGCACCTGTGCTGCAGATGGGCTTTGTTCTGGTCACCGGTTTTTCCGTCTCCCTCTGGTGAGAGTGTGATTCTTCTGTGTATCCAGAACTTCTTTCTCTCTCTTCCTTCTCCTCCTCCGGCCTATGGCTTGGTAACTAACTGAGGTGCCTTGGCTCGGGGGAGGGGTATAGGAGGGGGACCCTAGTGCATCTTGGGAGGCTGAAAGCTTAACTCTATGGTGCCCGATGACTGACGTCACACCTATACCCCAAGGTATCCTGTGGAACCCTATGGACTTCGTAGAAATAGAGATAACAAAGGTAAGTTCTTACCATATCTCATATTTTTCTTCTGCCTCATAGGGGCTTATCGCCCAAATTCCACATAATGTACATAATAGCAAATCACATAAGGAATAGAAACAGGCAGAATTCAATTCAAAGTAAATTAAATATCGCCGAGAAGGAGCTCCCGGAGCTATTAAATTCAGCGTGCTGTTGGAGAATGCCCGTTTTGGCGCCTTAAACATTCGCCGACATAAGTGCCGGCGTGATGCTGTTTCCGCCATGCTAAGGGCAGAAAACGTTATCGCGCCAGTAGAGTAGTTTTGTCGGATTTCGGCTCGCACGAAGAAATCTTTCAGTCAGCTTAACAGCGCGCTGAATTGAATTGCTCCTGGAGCTCCTTCCCGGCGCTATTCAATTTGCGTTGCATTTAATTCTGCCCCCTCCAGGGGAAGTAAGGGTTGGGAGAAGAGTGGAGAGGGTAACGAGGGAAGACGAGAGAAAGAAACAATAAAACAAGTCAAACTAGGACGAAAAGGTGTCCCAGGAGAAAAATAACCAACAAGGACTTCCAACTGGGGATGAGGGAGAAACATCAGGTGGAGCAATGCAGATGGACATCTGATTGCTTCTAGCAGACATCAGCAAATCAGGTCGACCACATGATGCAAATATGTAGCAGTAGTAGATCCCATAAAGTCATCTATGTGAGGCCAAGCGACATAGGACAGGTTAGCAAAAGGCAGGAATCAGCAGCCAAACCAGGGGGCACTGTAGAAAGTTCCAATGCTTGTACTTGTAGATACTCCTTTTCATCTGCTGCTGAAGTGTCCTTTAAAGGAGGTTTCATCAAATACGTGAAGCCAGGCCGGATAAAGCAGGGAAAATTTCATCTAATCTCCAATCAATTGTGAACAGATTGGAGAGAAATATTTCCTGGTTCCGGTTACGACAAAAGAATAATCCTGAAAAAGGAATAGCATGGAATTTCCCCGGAAAGGTTAACAGCATTTTCAGGATGCAATCCATAACGCCTCTTTATGTGGGTATTTAAGGCATCTAAAAGTGACAGGTTGAGGTCTACCACTAGGGTGGGGCCAAGACAATTACCAAATCAGCACAGGTGGATTGGACATCCAGCAGGACAGGAACAGTATTGCATAAAGAATGATACAGGGGAGCACCTTTAAGAGACTGAGGAAGGCCAGTGTTTGCACCTGGACCAATTTTCTAGGTTGTCTAATTAATTCCAAATACTGCGATGGTCTTCTTGTAAATGTGCAGTATTAGTTTTTAGAGTGCCCACAATTGGCATATCCGTAATGGGTGTAGAGTGTGCCATCGCACGGGCCCATACTTGCCTACTTTTGAAAAAGCATGTCAGGGAGATTGTGAAAGCAGCACCTATGAGCGCGGAGGTAAACTGGGCGTGTGCTGCTATATCTGAGAGGCGTGTCATAATACTGACTGACATCCACATGTAAATGAGCCCCAAAGCAGTTAGTAAGATCTACTTGTTGATGAAAACACACTGATACTTCTCAGAAAATACATGTACCCATAGGGATCAATGTGCCTTATACCCACTGCAGGGAAATTATACTAATGATCCCATTTGAATGTATATATCTCTGGGTTTTTTTTTATATAACAGTGTCATAATGGGGGTAAGGTGAAATGAGGGAGATTACTAGACTCTTCAGGGAGACAGGGAGATTGCTGCTATTTCAGGGAGTCTCCCTGACAATGAGGGAGAGTTGGCAAGTATGCAGGGGGACCCACACTGTGCGGTGGCCATTTTCCCAGAGATTTGCGCATGCACAATAGAGAAGTCTCTGGGATCATGGCACAGGTGTCATGTAACTGGAGACCTGCGCATACACCGGAGTCTAACTGTACCATAAAGAAGAGGAGGCCACACGCAGCGTCCCTTCTCAGAATGGACCCGTTGCGACTTGGCAGGCATGGAGAACTGCAAAAGCCTTTCCATAGAGAGTGGCGAGTGCCCGGGAGCTCGCCCGGTGCTCAGTGTCTGCAGACATGCCGGCCGGAAATTTGGCTTCTCCCCTTTAACCGTAGTTTGCGTAGAAAAGTTCAGGGGTCACGGATAGAGCTCCGGATGAGGCCCTCCATCTGCTTTGCCTACTAAGGGTCATATTCAATTAGAGGCGAAAAATTCCGAGCTAGGACTTTGCGCCATGATCGGAGGTTTCTGCGGGGATAAAATATCGGACACGTACCCGATTATCCCCGTATTCAATTTGGATCCAGTGAAAACGGGACCCGGCGGAAAGGTAAGTATGGAAAAGTCCTGTAAATTTTCGGGAAATTTTCCTGGCACCCCCCCTAAAGATGGCCTGACATGGGGGATAACTATGGGTACCCCCGATTTGGTTTGCTGAAGGTAATTGGGGTTTTTAAACAGCTGCGGCAGGTGCATAAATGCATTTATCTTTTTTTTCTAAATAACTATGCCCATCAAATTTGGGGTACATGAAAATGGGTGCAAGCATATTTTTAAGTCCCTAAAGTAATTTTTTTACATTTTTCAAAAATGCACCTGCCGCTACCAGCCGCATTCTAGAAAACACCTGCCGCATACATGGGAACCCCCTCTCAATCAATTTCGCTGGTTTCAAACTTTGTTCCCCAATATTTTTTTTTCTCGCCCCCAAAATGAAAGTACATTTTTTGGGGTGTCCTGAGGACTTTTAAAAAAAAAAAAAAATGGACACAGAATACTTTTAGGGGACACTCCCAGGGGTGCAGCCTATTTTTTTTTTTAGTCTGCACCCCTAAACCCCAATTCTGCAATTTTTCACCATGTATTACATGGAGAAAAGTTATCCCTGTCACCGGCGAAAAGTCTTTGAAATTGAATATGGGGATAATTGAAACAGGCGAAAATTATGACTTTTCACCCCATATTGAATATGGCCCTAAGGGTTCATTCAGAGTCCGAGGCATCTGAGGGCGCTTTCGTACTTAGGCCCTGATTCAGAGCCGGACGCTCTGACAGAGTGCTCGCTCTGAACCAGGGCGTCTTTTTTTTCTTTTATGGAGCGGCCTCAGCGCACGGCTAATGTGAGCGGCCTCAGCGCACAGCTAATGCGAGAGGCCAGGATGATGGTCGCGATGGTCAAGACCATCGCGACCATCGGGCTTGCGACGAGACCCTTGTAGGGTCTCGTGGCCGCAAGCCCCAGAGAGCTTTCGGCTCAAACAGATGTGATGTCAGTGGGGCTGCCCCCAGACGGTAGGCGTTTTCATGGGAACGCCTCCATCTGGGCAGCCACCCTCCCGGTTCGCCCACCAAAGGGGGCGTGCTGTCACTCAACATCGACAGCATGCCCCCTTTGGTACGAGACCCGGAGCGATGGATTGCCCGTCGCTATCCGGGTCTCGTGCATGCGCACGACGGAGCCGGCTCTGTCGTGCGCATGCGCTCTGGGCCACTATCGACTCGGTTGCGAGCGCTCAGCGCTTACGACCGGGTCTGAATCAGGCCCTTAGATGCTTCAGCCTTCCTACTAGTATAGGTTAGTGCGATTATCAGCCCGTCTATGCGAGTATCTGTGCGTCTGCATGCGTACGAGTCACACCACCCTCTGTTTCTTCCATCCACAGCCATCATTATTACATCCGGACTTTACCCAAACTGTGCAGTTGTGCAAAAGACCCATCAGAAACAGATGCCCGTCTGCATCCAGACTGCTCCAACAAGCACAAAAGGCTACATAAGCACAACACTCCCACAAGACACATCTGTTGAAACTGGACACCACCCGGGTCACGTTAGGCTACCCATGCAATGCCCCTTATATTGTGCCCCCAGTACAGGTCCCCCCTATGCAGTGCCCCTTATATTGTGCCCCCAGTAGTGGTCCCACCTATGCAGCGCCCCCACCCTATGCAGTGTCCCTTACATATATAGGACACAGACACAAAAAAAAACACTTACCTGAATCCACGCACCTGCCGCTGTCCGCTCCTCCGTCCTCCCGGCCCGCTCTGCACTATGGAGCACACGTCATGATGTCTCTCCCATCACCCACTGCAAGAACCGGAAAGTGGAGCTCATGAGTGAGCTCCGGACGCGATTTGCAGCAACCAATGAAAGTCTGTCTGACTCTCATTGGCTGCTAAAACCAACAGTGCAGCCAGTAGGCTGTAGAATATGAAGTGGCCCAGAGGCCACCTCATATTCTACAGCCTACTGGCTGCATCCAGCCAAGTTATACCAGCCCTCAAGGCTGCTGCACGACCCAAAGGCCGCTTCATCATGTACGGCCTTTAGGACCAACAAGCCAAGTCTTCCTCCAGCTCTCAAAGCTGTTGTACGGCCGCATCCAGCCAAGAATTCCATCCCTCAAGGCTGTAGCTGGACCATACTCCAAAGAGCTCCGGATGAGGCCCTCCATCTGCTTTGCCTACTAAGGGTCATATTCAATTAGAGGCGAAAAATTCCGAGCTAGGACTTTGCGCCATGATCGGAGGTTTCTGCGGGGATAAAATATCGGACACGTACCCGATTATCCCCGTATTCAATTTGGATCCAGTGAAAACGGGACCCGGCGGAAAGGTAAGTATGGAAAAGTCCTGTAAATTTTCGGGAAATTTTCCTGGCACCCCCCCTAAAGATGGCCTGACATGGGGGATAACTATGGGTACCCCCGATTTGGTTTGCTGAAGGTAATTGGGGTTTTTAAACAGCTGCGGCAGGTGCATAAATGCATTTATCTTTTTTTTCTAAATAACTATGCCCATCAAATTTGGGGTACATGAAAATGGGTGCAAGCATATTTTTAAGTCCCTAAAGTAATTTTTTTACATTTTTCAAAAATGCACCTGCCGCTACCAGCCGCATTCTAGAAAACACCTGCCGCATACATGGGAACCCCCTCTCAATCAATTTCGCTGGTTTCAAACTTTGTTCCCCAATATTTTTTTTTCTCGCCCCCAAAATGAAAGTACATTTTTTGGGGTGTCCTGAGGACTTTTAAAAAAAAAAAAAAATGGACACAGAATACTTTTAGGGGACACTCCCAGGGGTGCAGCCTATTTTTTTTTTTAGTCTGCACCCCTAAACCCCAATTCTGCAATTTTTCACCATGTATTACATGGAGAAAAGTTATCCCTGTCACCGGCGAAAAGTCTTTGAAATTGAATATGGGGATAATTGAAACAGGCGAAAATTATGACTTTTCACCCCATATTGAATATGGCCCTAAGGGTTCATTCAGAGTCCGAGGCATCTGAGGGCGCTTTCGTACTTAGGCCCTGATTCAGAGCCGGACGCTCTGACAGAGTGCTCGCTCTGAACCAGGGCGTCTTTTTTTTCTTTTATGGAGCGGCCTCAGCGCACGGCTAATGTGAGCGGCCTCAGCGCACAGCTAATGCGAGAGGCCAGGATGATGGTCGCGATGGTCAAGACCATCGCGACCATCGGGCTTGCGACGAGACCCTTGTAGGGTCTCGTGGCCGCAAGCCCCAGAGAGCTTTCGGCTCAAACAGATGTGATGTCAGTGGGGCTGCCCCCAGACGGTAGGCGTTTTCATGGGAACGCCTCCATCTGGGCAGCCACCCTCCCGGTTCGCCCACCAAAGGGGGCGTGCTGTCACTCAACATCGACAGCATGCCCCCTTTGGTACGAGACCCGGAGCGATGGATTGCCCGTCGCTATCCGGGTCTCGTGCATGCGCACGACGGAGCCGGCTCTGTCGTGCGCATGCGCTCTGGGCCACTATCGACTCGGTTGCGAGCGCTCAGCGCTTACGACCGGGTCTGAATCAGGCCCTTAGATGCTTCAGCCTTCCTACTAGTATAGGTTAGTGCGATTATCAGCCCGTCTATGCGAGTATCTGTGCGTCTGCATGCGTACGAGTCACACCACCCTCTGTTTCTTCCATCCACAGCCATCATTATTACATCCGGACTTTACCCAAACTGTGCAGTTGTGCAAAAGACCCATCAGAAACAGATGCCCGTCTGCATCCAGACTGCTCCAACAAGCACAAAAGGCTACATAAGCACAACACTCCCACAAGACACATCTGTTGAAACTGGACACCACCCGGGTCACGTTAGGCTACCCATGCAATGCCCCTTATATTGTGCCCCCAGTACAGGTCCCCCCTATGCAGTGCCCCTTATATTGTGCCCCCAGTAGTGGTCCCACCTATGCAGCGCCCCCACCCTATGCAGTGTCCCTTACATATATAGGACACAGACACAAAAAAAAACACTTACCTGAATCCACGCACCTGCCGCTGTCCGCTCCTCCGTCCTCCCGGCCCGCTCTGCACTATGGAGCACACGTCATGATGTCTCTCCCATCACCCACTGCAAGAACCGGAAAGTGGAGCTCATGAGTGAGCTCCGGACGCGATTTGCAGCAACCAATGAAAGTCTGTCTGACTCTCATTGGCTGCTAAAACCAACAGTGCAGCCAGTAGGCTGTAGAATATGAAGTGGCCCAGAGGCCACCTCATATTCTACAGCCTACTGGCTGCATCCAGCCAAGTTATACCAGCCCTCAAGGCTGCTGCACGACCCAAAGGCCGCTTCATCATGTACGGCCTTTAGGACCAACAAGCCAAGTCTTCCTCCAGCTCTCAAAGCTGTTGTACGGCCGCATCCAGCCAAGAATTCCATCCCTCAAGGCTGTAGCTGGACCATACTCCAAAGAGTCACGCACGTGCCCTAACAAGAGGTTTGCATCTTGTTGATAATAAACAAGTGGGGGGTATGGGTGACGCTCACTTTCAAGACTTAAAATGCAGTCAAACCTCCGAAAACTGCAGTTTTGGGGGTATTCCAAAAACCCCATATGCATAAAAGTGGTCCGCAGCGGATATCCATCGTCACAGCAGTCCCCATAGAATGCTAGAGCTCCCCTGAGAAGTACCGGGAGTTCTACATAACACAAAGGACAGCACTTATCGGAAGAGAGGTCCTTTGCGTTATTATTTATGCATAAACACTGCTACGCATGTGATAAGTGGCGGGATATATCGCATGCAATATGCGGTGCATGATACATTCCTTCCTATGTCTTATTGATCTAACTGTGTATAAAAAGCACAATGCTCTTATGCGAATGTGTAACAAAGAGGGGTGGGGGGGCTCAAACCCTGCTCAGATTTGCCTTTTTGGCACAGTAGTAACTATATCGCCCCAATAGCTGACTCACAGTAACTGGATTAAGACAATCTTTCAGGGACTGTTTTGTGATTTGCCATAGATCCCCTCCTGGTCGCTATGCAGCCTGTGGTGAGGGGTAACAACTTTAGGGGTTGATGGTCAGGCGATGGGGTGCGGCGTCCCACATATGAGGAGCTCTCTGTTCTGCTTGTGCAGCTGGTGGTATCAACTGTGTTTATTGCAGTGTTCAGCTATATTGCAGCTTGAATTCTGGATAGTCTGCTTCTACCCTGTAACTGGAGCATTTCAGGGCAGCGAGTCCATCCACATGGGAAGTTTCTACTGCCAGCCTCAAGAGGAGGCGAGAAGAAGAAGAGGTGGGAGATAAGGGCAGATGTGGAAGAAGGGGGACATAGGAGAAGGTGTAGGACAAGAGGGAAATTACATTTGTGTGAGTGGTGTAGGTGTATGTAATAAACTTTTACTGTATATGATGTGTGTGTGTGTTGTGTTTTTATTTAACTATTAATTTTACAGTGGAGGTAAGGGTACTGGCCGTCTGCTGGCACCTGTAGTTCCACTGTAAAATACAATAGTTTACTTCAATTTAACACTTTACCCCCGTACCCACAGCCCAGGGGTGCGGGGAAGAGCCCCGGGATTCAGACCAAACCTGGGGTTTCGAGAGAGGGGGACCTCTTTTGGGGGGGGTCCCCACCTCCCCTTAGATCCCCTGCTTGGGGTGAGAATGCTTTGGCCCTGGAGACATGGTAATAGGGTCTCCTGGCTGTGGCATTACACCCTGGTCGTTTTGGATCCGGTGCTGGTTTTAAATATAGGGGGACCCCTACGCAATTTTTTTCCCCCTATATTTAAAACCAGCACTGGCCCTGCAGCCTAGTGCTGGTTCCTAAATTACGTTGGAACCCCACTCGTTTTGGTACCAGTAATTTTTGGAACCAGGACTCGCTGACCAGTCCAGGGCTAGTTATGGCTTTTGGGGGGAGGGGGGGACCTTACGTCATTTTTTTTTAATCAAAACACTTTACATTAGGTATATATGCAGAAACATACACAAATCACACTCATCTCGCGTATGTTTATGGCAATCTCGCAGCTCAGGACGTGGTCCATTTGAAACTTCAATTGATCAGTGAGTTTGCTACAATCTCACGCGAGATTGTAAACTCGAATCTTAGAAAATTCCAGAGTTGCATCTTTTTCATGAAAAGTACTTCCTAGTTTGGCTGATGGTGAGTTTTTTCGAGTTTGCTTCTCACACGAGTTTTAATAGAGAAAAGAGAGAACTCTCTTCCAAACTCACTCCAGTTTGTCTTTAGTAAATTTGCGAGATGAAAAAAATGCCTAAACTCATGTGAGATTGCAATCTCACCCAAACTCGAATCTTAGTAAATTTACCCCCTAGAGTCTCCTAACCAATATAGGCCCTGATTCAGAGCCGGACGCTCTGACCAGAGCGCTTGCTCTGAATCAGGGCCCTCCTCCATTAAAATGGAGCGTCCTCCTGGACGCTCGTATAGCTGTGGGTCACCACCCACAGCATATACGAGCGTGTAAAAAGATGGTCGCGATGGTCTTGACCATCGCGACCATCGGACTTGCGAGGGAAACCCTGCGGTCGGGTTTCCCAGCCGCAAGCCCAGGAGTGATTTTGGCTCTATCAGAGCCAAAATCACTCCCACTGACATCACTAGTTATGTCAGTGGGGCCGGCTTCAGACGGTAGGCGTTCCCATGGGAATGCCTCCGTCTGGCAGGCACGCCCACCAAAGGGGGCGTGCTGTCAATCAACATCGACAGCACGCCCCCTTTGGTGCGAGACCCCGAGCGATGGAAAGCCCGTCGCTCGCCGGGTCTCGCGCATGCGCACGGCGGAGCTCCCTCCATCGTGCACATGCGCAGTGGGGAACATCGACCCACTTGCGAGCGTACTGCCGCTCGCGAGTGGATCTGAACGACCCCCACAGCGCTCTACCGAAGTGCTCTAGCACCTGGCCCACTTGCCAGGTCTTCAAACAAGCGGCAAGTGGAATATTCCTTGTGCCTTCTAGCATTAACTATACTGTCTTCTACCAACAAGCAAAATACCTTCTAATAGCCATTGGTACCGGAAACACTCCCCAGAACTGGCACAATTACTGAGACTTCTTACACCCTTCTAACAATTGGTACATTCCCCAAGTCTCCTAACACCACAAACACTCCCCAAGTCTTCTAACACTTCCCAAGCTCTTCTAACGCCCAGCATATTCCCCGTTTTCTCTAACACCCTACACATTTGGCATATCTTCTAACATCATTCATACTCCCTCAATCTATATACACCAAACACACTCCCCAAAATCTTCTAATATCTAGTACACTCACCAAGGGGGAGATTGATTAAATCGCGGAGAGAGATAAACTAACAACCAATCAGCTCCTGTCACTTTACAGACTGTGGGCCTCATTTATTCCACTGTTGCAAATGCAACAGTGTATGCAGATCCGCCGATGGTGCGTACTGCACATGCGTATGCACGCAGTGCGTGAGTTAGCATTGAGATCGCACTGCGATCACCTATGCAGATATATAGCCATCGCAGGCTGAGGGACGGGACGACAGCGTTTGGGGGTGGTGGCGGGGGAGTGGTCGGAGAAATGCGGGCGTGCCTGTCCGTCTGAACACCGTTGCATGGGTTGTGCACAAATTAGACATTGTGACAGCACATACGCAGCTTGTGTCCTTGAGGTTAGCAAGTTCAGAGTTAAGGTCTGACCTGCTGTAATTGTGCGTGAGGGGTCGATGTTCCCGATGTGTACGCAGGACTGCCAGGTAATACGGATGTGAGATAGCGGTAGCGGTTGTCTCTATGCTGGCAGTGCGACGGCATTCATTAGCATATTTTCGCAGCAGACCTGGGTGCGTTATTGCACGGCGATCTGTGATGAATCAGGCCCTGTGTTCGCAAAATGATAGGAGCTGATTGGTTGGTAATTTATCTCCCTCCACTTTATTTCTCTCCAAGATTTGATAAAGCTCATCCCCCTAAATCCCCTCCACCCCCCACATTCCCAAATCTTGTCGCCTGCCATACTCCCTGAATGTTACAGCTCAGAAGGACTCGTCCTATAATGAAGCATATTTGTTAGTGCACACTGACTTTACATTTTAATCGTGTCACCCTGAACGGGCCCCTTGGCAGTCTGCCTGTTCTCCCCCTTCCTTCTGCCGAAGTCTCCACATAGCAGTACATGGAGCCTACACAGGAAAATAGATCAGATATGTATTCTTAATTCCTATTTGTACCTCTATACTGTGCCCCCCTCCCCCATACTGTAACACGCTCACTTAAATGCCTGTGACAGCCTTCCCATTCCCCTGCATTACTCATAGTCAGCCAACTTCTAACCCCCTTAGTCCCTGTTATGTGGCATTACTCGCTCGCCTCTCCAATACTGTCCCCTCACCGAGCGCTCCACAAAATCTATTTATAGAGGGACACTGCAAAGTCAAAAATGAGCATAGCTGGTGCCTGCATTACATATTATACACAGCATAAAAGCACATATTGTGCAGGGAGTGGTTTTAAGACAACATAATTATAAACTACTCTGGGAAGCAGGTGAGGGATCGACTAAGTCACACTGACACCAGAAAAACCTTTAGGAAGTGTCATTTATAGGCTGGAAAGGATAGGTCTGCTTTCACTGGACAACTGGTCAATACACAAAAGAGGCGGCCATTTTGTGGGCTAAGACAATGGCCCTCATTCAGAGCCACTCGCCAGCGGCAGTACGCTCGTTCAGAGCGATGTTCGCACATCTGCGCATGCGTACGGTTTTTAGTACGCATGCGCGAACCAGTCAGTGCGGCCGAAAATCATTGGTACGCAATATAGCGAGGGCCTGCTATTTTGAGTGACAGGAGGAGGCGTATGTGGGTGGTAACAGGGGAAGGTGCTTGAAAACGGGGAGTGGAGATCCGATCGCAGGCGTGCTTAAAGGTCAAAACGGGCGTTTTAAGGGAGTGCATAATTAATACAGCAGCGTCATTGACCACGTCACTTGGTTTTTTTTAACTCAGAACTGCTCGCAAAATAGCGGTTGAAAACACCAACCACAAGAATAGCGAGCAGTTCATACGCTGTACGATGTACTCGATTAATCTAATAAATAGCGGACATGACGTATGGTGCGTGCGGCCAGGGGGCGTTTTTATCAAAAAAACGAGCGTATGTTTTGCTCGCTCGTTCAGACTTAGAGGTGGGAACAGACTGCAATTTGCGAACGGATCATTTGAATAGCCACCACTTGTTTTTGAACGAACGACCACAAATAGCGAACGGCTCTGAATCAGGACCAATATTCGTAAGAATGCAGCCTATCACATTACTGGGAACTAGTGACATCACTGTGGCATTTGTGTTTTATTATGTATGATATTACATAACATGTCACTCATGTCTCCAACCGGACTGACTAAATTCTCATGAATTATAAATGATCATTGCCTCAGTGATACCATTATCTCCTAAGGGTATGTGTATCAAGTCTTGGAGAGAGATAAAGTACCAACCAATCAGCTCCTAACTGCCATTTTTCAAACACGGCCTGTAACATGACAGGAGCTGATTGGTTGGTACTTTATCTCTCACCACTTTATCTCTCTCCAAGCTTTCATACATCTCTCCCTCCGTGAGGCGAGAAGCTGAATGATTATTTATGTAATAAGAATTAGGGGCCTGATTTAGAGATGGACGCTAATGTGATCGCAACTCGGTTTTCGCACGGTATACAGCTGCAAAAAACATGCTAATAGTTCCAAAGACCGCCCAAGCATAGGGACGCCCACTGCTGACTTCTCATCTGCGTACGACAACGATTACCTGCATAAATATCGTTAACACTGACGCTCATCGAGCAGCCATTTTGCCCTTACGGCAGATCTGACCAGCTGCAAACACTACAACTCTGCTGACACGCAATGGGTTCTCATGCTGCAAAGGAGATCACTATGACTAATTTATGCACCCACATGTAACAGCGTTTAAACGGTAAGGGACACCTGTTTTTTTTTATGCCCTCCCCCGTTACCTCCTCCACATGCTGACTACCTGTCACGCATTGTTTGTACGTAACTGTGTCTGCTTAAATCATGTGCATGGCACGTACACATGCCCCTGAGCTTTATGTATTTCTATATGTATTATTCCCACATGTATTGCCGACATAGGTTGCTTTGCCACTTCCCGCTACTGAAAGTCCCCACTGTGTGTCCAAATGTGCACGTCACATGCCACTGGTTACCGGCAGTGCGCGCACACATTCTGTAGGTACCACACGTGCCCCATCCAAGGATAATCTAGTCGGTGACAGCATGCTAACTGTATAAAGAAGAGGAAGTACTGTTCACAGAAAAATTATCCAGAGGGGGAGAAGAGAGACTGAGGGGAAGTCGACACGGAGGGGCAGGAGAGAGAGACAGAAGAGAAACTGATGGGAAGGCGACACAGGGAGGGGCAGGAGAGAGACAGAATAGAGACTGATGGGAAGGCTACACAGGGAGGGGCAGGAGAGAGAGACAGAAGAGAGACTGAGGGGAAGGCGGCACAGGGAGGGGAAGGAGAGAGAGACAGAAGAGAGACTGAGGGGAAGGCGGCACAGGGAGGGGCAGGAGAGAGAGACAGAAGAGAGACTGAGGGGAAGGCGACACAGGGAGGGGCAGGAGAGAGACAGAATAGAGACTGAGGGGAAGGCTACACAGGGAGGGGCAGGAGAGAGACAGAAGAGAGACTGATGGGAAGGCGACACAGGGAGGGGAAGGAGAGAGACAGAATAGAGACTGAGGGGAAAGCTACACAGGGAGGGGCAGGAGAGAGACAGAAGAGAGACTGATGGGAAGGCGACACAGGGAGGGGAAGGAGAGAGAGACAGAAGAGAGACTGAGGGGAAGGCGACACAGGGAGGGGAAGGAGAGAGAGACAGAAGAGAAACTGATGGGAAGGCGACACAGGGAGGGGAAGGAGAGAGAGACAGAAGAGAAACTGAGGGGAAGGCGACACAGGGAGGGGCAGGAGAGAGACAGAATAGAGACTGAGGGGAAGGCTACACAGGGAGGGGCTGGAGAGACAGACTAGAAACTGAGGGGAATGGGACACAGGGAGGGGCAGGAGAGAGAGACAGAAGAGAGACTGATGGGAAGGCTACACAGGGAGCGGCAGGAGAGACAGAAGAGAAACTGAGGGGAAGGCGACAGGGAGGGGCAGGAGAGAGAGACAGAAAAGAGACTGAGGGGAAGGCGACACAGGGAGGGGCAGGAGAGAGAGACAGAAAAGAGACTGAGGGGAAGGCGACACAGGGAGGGGCAGGAGACAGAAAAGAGACTAAGGGGAAGGCGACACAGGGAGAGGCAGGAGAGAGAGACAGAAAATAGACTGAGGAGAAGGCTATACAGGGAGGGGCTGGAATGAGAGACTGAGGGGAAGGCGACACAGGGGCAGGAGAGATAGTCAGAAGAGAGACTGATGTGAAGGCGACACAGGGAGGGGCTGGAACAAGCGAGTGAGGGGAAGGCGCCACAGAGGGGCAGGTGAGAGACACAGAAAGAGTGATGGGAAGGCGACACAGGGAGGGGCAGGAGAGAGAGACAGAAGAGAAACTGAGGGGAAGGCGACACAGGGAGGGGCAGGAGAGACAGAAGAGACTGAGGGGCAGGAGAGAGAGACAGAAGAGAAACTGAGGGGAAGGCAACACAGGGAGGGGCAGGAGAGAGAGACAGAAGAGAAACTGAGGGGAAGGCGACACAGGGAGGGGCAGGAGAGACAGAAGAGACTGAGGGGCAGGAGAGAGAGACAGAAGAGAAACTGAGGGGAAGGCGACACAGGGAGGGGCAGGAGAGAGAGACAGAAGAGAAACTGAGGGGAAGGCGACACAGGGAGGGGCAGGAGAGAGAGAGACAGAAGAGAGACTGATGGGAAGGTAACACAGGGAGGGGCAGGAGAAAGAGAGAAGAGAAACTGAGGGGAAGGCAACACAGGGAGGGGCAGGAGAGAGAGACAGAAGAGAAACTGAGGGGAAGGCGACACAGGGAGGGGCAGTAGAGAGAGAGACAGAAGAGAGACTGATGGGAAGGTAACACAGGGAGGGGCAGGAGAAAGAGAGAAGAGAAACTGAGGGGAAGGCAACACAGGGAGGGGCAGGAGAGAGAGACAGAAGAGAAACTGAGGGGAAGGCGACACAGGGAGGGGCAGGAGAGACAGAAGAGACTGAGGGGCAGGAGAGAGAGACAGAAGAGAGACTGAGGGGAAGGCGACACAGGGAGGGGCAGGAGAGAGAGACAGAAGAGAGACTGATGGGAAGGTAACAGAGGGAGGGGCAGGAGAGAGAGACAGAAGAGAGACTGAGGGGAAGGCAACACAGGGAGGGACAGGAGAGACAGAAGAGAAACTGATGGGAAGGCTACACAGGGAGGGGCAGGATAGACAGAAGATAAACTGAGGCGAAGGTAACAAAGGGAGGGGCAGGAAAGAGCGACAGAAGAGAGACTGAGGGGAAGGCGACACAGGGAGGGGCAGGGGAGTCAGACAGAAGAGAGACTGAGGGGAAAGCGACACAGGGAGGGGCAGGAGAGAGACAGAAGAGAGACTGATGGGAAGGCTACACAGGGAGGGCCAGGAGAGACAGAAGAGAAACTGAGGGGAAGGCAACACAGGGAGGGGCAGGAGAGAGAGGCAGAAGAGAGACTGATGGGAAGGCGACACAGGGAGGGGCTGGAACAAGCGAGTGAGGGGAAGGCGCCACAGAGGGGCAGGTGAGAGACACAGAAGATAGAGTGATGGGAAGGCGACACAGGGAGGGGCAGGAGCAAGAGACAGAAGAGAGACTGATGGGAAGGTGACACAGAGGGGCAGGAGAGAGAGAGACAGAAGAGCGACTGATGGGAAGGCGACACAGGGAGGGGCAGGAGAGAGACTGATGGGAAGGTGACACAGAGGGGCAGGAGAGCGAGACAGAAGAGTGACTGATGGGAAGGCGACACAGGGAGGGGCAGGAGAGAGACTGATGGGAAGGCTACACAGGGAGGGGCAGGAGAGACAGAAGAGAAACTGAGGGGAAGGCTACACAGGGAGGGGCAGGAGAGACAGAAGAGAAACTGAGAGGAAGGCGACAGAGGGAGGGGTAGGAGCGAGAAACAGAAGAGAGACTGATGGGAAGTCGACACAGGGAGGGGCAGGAGAGAGAGACAGAAAATAGACTGAGGAGAAGGCTATACAGGGAGGGGCTGGAATGAGAGACTGAGGGGAAGGCGACACAGGGGCAGGAGAGATAGTCAGAAGAGAGACTAAGGGGAAGGCGACACAGGGAGGGGCAGGAGAGAGAGACAGAAGAGAGACTGATGGGAAGGTAACAGAGGGAGGGGCAGGAGAGAGAGACAGAAGAGAGACTGAGGGGAAGGCAACACAGGGAGGGACAGGAGAGACAGAAGAGAAACTGATGGGAAGGCTACACAGGGAGGGGCAGGATAGACAGAAGATAAACTGAGGGGAAGGCGACACAGGGAGGGGCAGGAGAGAGAGACAGAAAAGAGACTGAGGGGAAGGCGACACAGGGAGGGGCAGGAGAGAGAGACAGAAAAGAGACTGAGGCGAAGGTAACAAAGGGAGGGGCAGGAAAGAGCGACAGAAGAGAGACTGAGGGGAAGGCGACACAGGGAGGGGCAGGGGAGTCAGACAGAAGAGAGACTGAGGGGAAAGCGACACAGGGAGGGGCAGGAGAGAGACAGAAGAGAGACTGATGGGAAGGCTACACAGGGAGGGCCAGGAGAGACAGAAGAGAAACTGAGGGGAAGGCAACACAGGGAGGGGCAGGAGAGAGAGGCAGAAGAGAGACTGATGGGAAGGCGACACAGGGAGGGGCTGGAACAAGCGAGTGAGGGGAAGGCGCCACAGAGGGGCAGGTGAGAGACACAGAAGATAGAGTGATGGGAAGGCGACACAGGGAGGGGCAGGAGCAAGAGACAGAAGAGAGACTGATGGGAAGGTGACACAGAGGGGCAGGAGAGCGAGACAGAAGAGTAACTGATGGGAAGGCGACACAGGGAGGGGCAGGAGAGAGACTGATGGGAAGGCTACACAGGGAGGGGCAGGAGAGACAGAAGAGAAACTGAGGGGAAGGCTACACAGGGAGGGGCAGGAGAGACAGAAGAGAAACTGAGAGGAAGGCGACAGAGGGAGGGGTAGGAGCGAGAAACAGAAGAGAGACTGATGGGAAGTCGACACAGGGAGGAGCAGGAGAGAGAGACAGAAAATAGACTGAGGAGAAGGCTATACAGGGAGGGGCTGGAATGAGAGACTGAGGGGAAGGCGACACAGGGGCAGGAGAGATAGTCAGAAGAGAGACTAAGGGGAAGGCGACACAGGGAGGGATAGGAGCGAGAAACAGAATAGAGACTGATGTGAAGGCGACACAGGGAGGGGCTGGAACAAGCGAGTGAGGGGAAGGCGCCACAGAGGGGCAGGTGAGAGACACAGAAAGAGTGATGGGAAGGCGACACAGGGAGGGGCAGGAAAGAGACTGATGGGAAGGTGACACAGAGGGGCAGGAGAGCGAGACAGAAGAGTGACTGATGGGAAGGCGACACAGGGAGGGACAGGAGAGACTGATGGGAAGGCTACACAGGGAGGGGCAGGAGAAACAGAAGAGAAACTGAGGGAAAGGCAACACAGGGAGGGGCAGGAGAGAGAGACAGAAGAGAAACTGAGGGGAAGGCTACACAGGGAGGGGCAGGAGAGACAAGAGAAACTGATGGGAAGGGAACACAGGGAGGGGCAGGAGAGAGAGACAGAAGAGAAACTCAGGGGAAGGCAACTCAGGGAGGGCCAGGAGAGAGACAGAAGAGAAACTGAGGGGAAGGCAACACAGGGTGGGGCTGGAGAGAGAGACAGAAAAGAAACTGAGGGGAATGGGACACAGGGAGGGGCAGGAGAGAGAGACAGAAGAGAGACTGATGGGAAGGCTACACAGGGAGCGGCAGGAGAGACAGAAGAGAAACTGAGGGGAAGGCGACACAGGGAGGGGCAGGAGAGAGGGACAGAAAAGAGACTGAGGGGAAGGCGACACAGGGAGGGGCAGGAGAGAGAGACAGAAAAGAGACTGAGGGGAAGGCAACACAGGCAGGGGCAGGAGAGAGAGACAGAAGAGAAACTGATGGGAAGGCAACACAGGGAGGGGCAGGAGAGAGACAGAAGAGAAACTGAGGGGAAGGCAACACAGGGAGGGCCAGGAGAGACAGAAGAGAAACTGAGGGGAAGGCAACACAGGGAGGGGCAGGAGAGGGAGACAGAAGAGAAACTGAGGGGAAGGCGAAACAGGGAGGGGCAGGAGAGAGAGACAGAAGAGAAACTGAGGGGAAGGCAACACAGGCAGGGGCAGGAGAGAGAGACAGAAGAGAAACTGATGGGAAGGCAACACAGGGAGGGGCAGGAGAGAGACAGAAGAGAAACTGAGGGGAAGGCAACACAGGGAGGGGCAGGAGAGACAGACTAGAAACTGAGGGGAATGGGACACAGGGAGGGGCAGGAGAGAGAGACAGAAGAGAGACTGATGGGAAGGCTACACAGCAGGGGCAGGAGAGACAGAAGAGAAACTGAGGGGAAGGCGAGAGAGACAGAAAAGAGACTAAGGGGAAGGCGACACAGGGAGAGGCAGGAGAGAGAAACAGAAGAGAGACTGATGGGGAGGCGAAACAGGGAGGGGCAGGAGAGAGACTGATGGGAAGGCTACACAGGGAGGGGCAGGAGAGACCGAAGAGAAACTGAGGGGAAGGCTACACAGGGAGGGGCAGGAGAGAGAGACAGAAGAGAGACTGATGGGAAGGCGACACAGGGAGGGGCAGGAGAGAGACTGATGGGAAGGCTACACAGGGAGGGGCAGGAGAGACCGAAGAGAAACTGAGGGGAAGGCTACACAGGGAGGGCCAGGAGAGACAGAAGAGAAACTGAGGGGAAGGCGACACAGGGAGGGGCAGGAGAGAGAGACAGAAAATAGACTGAGGAGAAGGTTACACAGGGAGGGGAGAGAACGAGAGACTGAGGGGAAGGCGACACAGGGGCAGGAGAGAGAGACAGAAGAGAGACTGAGGGGAAGGCGACACAGGGAGGGATAGGAGCGAGAAACAAAAGCGAGACTGATGTGAAGGCGACACAGGGAGGGGCTGGAACAAGAGAGTGAGGGGAAGGCACCACAGAGGGGCAGGTGAGAGACACAGAAGATAGAGTGATGGGAAGGCGACACAGGGAGGGGCAGGAGCAAGAGACAGAAGAGAGACTGATGGGAAGGTGACACAGAGGGGCAGGAGAGAGAGAGACAGAAGAGCGACTGATGGGAAGGCGACACAGAGGGGCAGGAGAGCGAGACAGAAGAGTGACTGATGGGAAGGCGACACAGGGAGGGGCAGGAGCAAGAGACAGAAGAGACTGAGGGGAATGGGACACAGGGAGAGACAGGAGAGACTGATGGGAAGGCTACACAGGGAGGGGCAGGAGAGAGAGACAGAAGAGAGACTGAGGGGAAGGCGACACAGGGAGGGGCAGGAGAGAGACTGAGGGGAAGGCAACACAGGGAGGGGCAGGAGAGAGAGACAGAAGAGAGACTGATGGGAAGGCTACACAGGGAGGGAAGGAGAGAGAGAAGAGAAACTGAGGGGAAGGCAACACAGGGAGGGGCAGGAGAGAGACAGAAGAGAGACTGAGGGGAAGGCAACACAGGGAGGGGCAGGAGAGAGACAGAAAAGAGACTGAGGGGAAGGCAACACAGGGAGGGGCAGGAGAGAGACACAAGAGAGACTGATGAGAAGGCTACACAGGGAGGGGCAGGAGAGACAGAAGAGAAACTGAGGGGAAGGAGAGAGACAGAAGAGAAACTGAGGGGAAGGCAACACAGGGAGGGCCAGGAGAGACAGAAGAGAGACTGAGGGGAAGGCGACACAGGGAGGGGCAGGAGAGAGAGACAGAAAATAGACTGAGGGAAGGCGACACAGGGAGGGATAGGAGCGAGAAACAAAAGCGAGACTGATGTGAAGGCGACACAGGGAGGGGCTGGAACAAGAGAGTGAGGGGAAGGCGCCACAGAGGGGCAGGTGAGAGACACAGAAGATAGAGTGATGGGAAGGCGACACAGGGAGGGGCAGGAGCAAGAGACAGAAGAGAAACTGAGGGGAAGGCAACACAGGGAGGGCCAGGAGAGACAGAACAGAGACTGAGGGGAAGGCAACACAGGGAGGGGCAGGAGAGAGACACAAGAGAGACTGATGAGAAGGCTACACAGGGAGGGGCAGGAGAGACAGAAGAGAAACTGAGGGGAAGGCGAGAGAGACAGAAAAGAGACTAAGGGGAAGGCGACACAGGGAGAGGCAGGAGAGAGAAACAGAAGAGAGACTGATGGGGAGGCGAAACAGGGAGGGGCAGGAGAGAGACTGATGGGAAGGCTACACAGGGAGGGGCAGGAGAGACCGAAGAGAAACTGAGGGGAAGGCTACACAGGGAGGGGCAGGAGAGAGAGACAGAAGAGAAACTGAGGGGAAGGCAACACAGGGAGGGGCAGGAGAGACAAGAGAAACTGATGGGAAGGCAACACAGGGAGGGGCAGGAGAGAGAGACAGAAGAGAAACTGATGGGAAGGCAACACAGGGAGGGGCAGGAGAGAGACAGAAGAGAAACTGAGGGGAAGGCAACACAATGAGGGGCAGGAGAGACAGACTAGAAACTGAGGGGAATGGGACACAGGGAGGGGCAGGAGAGAGAGACAGAAGAGAGACTGATGGGAAGGCTACACAGGGAGGGGCAGGAGAGACAGAAGAGATACTGAGGGGAAGGCGAGAGAGACAGAAAAGAGACTAAGGGGAAGGTGACACAGGGAGAGGCAGGAGAGAGAGACAGAAAAGAGACTGAGGGGAAGGCGACACAGGGAGGGGCAGGAGAGAGCGACAGCAGAGAAACTGAGGGGAAGGCGACACAGGGAGGGACAGGAGAGAGAGAGAGACAGAAGAGAGACTGATGGGAAGGTAACACAGGGAGGGGCAGGAGAAAGAGAGAAGAGAAACTGAGGGGAAGGCAACACAGGGAGGGGCAGGAGAGACAGAAGATACTGAGGGGCAGGAGAGAGAGACAGAAGAGAGACTGAGGGGAAGGCGACATAGGGAGGGGCAAGAGAGAGAGACAAAAGAGAGACTGAGGGGAAGGTGACAGGGAGGGGCAGGAGAGAGACTGATGGGAAGGCTACACAGGGAGGGGCAGGAGAGACCAAAGAGAAACTGAGGGGAAGGCTACACAGGGAGGGGCAGGAGAGAGACTGATGGGAAGGCTACACAGGGAGGAACAGGAGAGACCGAAGAGAAACTGAGGGGAAGGCTACACAGGGAGGGCCAGGAGAGACAGAAGAGAAACTGAGGGGAAGGCAACACAGGGAGGGGCAGGAGAGACAGACTAGAAACTGATGGGAAGGCGACACAGGGAGGGGCAGGAGAGTGAGACAGAAAATAGACTGAGGAGAAGGCTACACAGGGAGGGGATGGAACGAGAGACTGAGGGGAAGGCGACACAGGGGCAGGAGAGAGAGACAGAAGAGAGACTGAGGGGAAGGCGACACAGGGAGGGATAAGAGCGAGAAACAGAAGCGAGACTGATGTGAAGGCGACACAGGGAGGGGCTGGAACAAGCGAGGGAGGGGAAGGCGCCACAGAGGGGCAGGTGAGAGACACAGAAGATAGAGTGATGGGAAGGCGACACAGGGAGGGGCAGGAGCAAGAGACAGAAGAGAGACTGATGGGAAGGTGACACAGAGGGGCAGGAGAGAGAGAGACAGAAGAGCGACTGATGGGAAGGCGACACATGGAGGGGCAGGAAAGAGACTGATGGGAAGGTGACACAGAGGGGCAGGAGAGCGAGACAGAAGAGTGACTGATGGGAAGGCGACACAGGGAGGGACAGGAGAGACTGATGGGAAGGCTACACAGGGAGGGGCAGGAGAAACAGAAGAGAAACTGAGGGGAAGGCAACACAGGGAGGGGCAGGAGAGAGAGACAGAAGAGAAACTGAGGGGAAGGCTACACAGGGAGGGGCAGGAGAGACAAGAGAAACTGATGGGAAGGCAACACAGGGAGGGGCAGGAGAGAGAGACAGAAGAGAAACTCAGGGGAAGGCAACACAGGGAGGGCCAGGAGAGAGACAGAAGAGAAACTGAGGGGAAGGCAACACAGGGTGGGGCTGGAGAGACAGACTAGAAACTGAGGGGAATGGGACACAGGGAGGGGCAGGAGAGAGAGACTGATGGGAAGGCTACACAGGGAGCGGCAGGAGAGACAGAAGAGAAACTGAGGGGAAGGCGACACAGGGAGGGGCAGGAGAGAGAGACAGAAAAGAGACTGAGGGGAAGGCGACACAGGGAGGGGCAGGAGAGAGAGACAGAAAAGAGACTGAGGGGAAGGCGACACAGGGAGGGGCAGGAGAGAGACAGAAAAGAGACTAAGGGGAAGGCGACACAGGGAGAGGCAGGAGAGAGAGATAGAAGAGAAACTGAGGGGAAGGCGACACAGGGAGGGGCAGGAGAGAGAGACAGAAGAGAAACTGAGGGGAAGGCGACACAGGGAGGGGCAGGAGAGAGAGAGACAGAAGAGAGACTGATGGGAAGGTAACACAGGGAGGGGCAGGAGAAAGAGAGAAGAGATACTGAGGGGAAGGCAACACAGGGAGGGGCAGGAGAGAGAGACAGAAGAGAAACTGAGGGGAAGGCGACACAGGGAGGGGCAGGAGAGAGAGAGACAGAAGGGGAGACTGATGGGAAGGTAACACAGGGAGGGGCAGGAGAAAGAGAGAAGAGAAACTGAGGGGAAGGCGACACAGGTAGGGGCAGGAGAGACAGAAGAGACTGAGGGGCAGGAGAGAGAGACAGAAGAGAGACTGAGGGGAAGGCGACACAGGGAGGGGCAGGAGAGAGAGACAGAAGAGAGACTGATGGGAAGGTAACAGAGGGAGGGGCAGGAGAGAGAGACAGAAGAGAGACTGAGGGGAAGGCAACACAGGGAGGGACAGGAGAGACAGAAGAGAAACTGATGGGAAGGCTACACAGGGAGGGGCAGGATAGACAGAAGATAAACTGAGGGGAAGGCGACACAGGGAGGGGCAGGAGAGAGAGACAGAAAAGAGACTGATGGGAAGGCGACACAGGGAGGGGCTGGAACAAGCGAGTGAGGGGAAGGTGCCACAGAGGGGCAGGTGAGAGACACAGAAGATAGAGTGATGGGAAGGCGACACAGGGAGGGGCAGGAGCAAGAGACAGAAGAGAGACTGATGGGAAGGTGACACAGAGGGGCAGGAGAGAGACAGAAGAGCGACTGATGGGAAGGCGACACAGGGAGGGGCAGGAGAGAGACTGATGGGAAGGTGACACAGAGGGGCAGGAGAGCGAGACAGAAGAGTGACTGATGGGAAGGCGACACAGGGAGGGGCAGGAGAGAGACTGATGGGAAGGCTACACAGGGAGGGGCAGGAGAGACAGAAGAGAAACTGAGGGGAAGGCTACACAGGGAGGGGCAGGAGAGACAGAAGAGAAACTGAGGGGAAGGCTACACAGGGAGGGGCAGGAGACAGAAGAGAAACTGAGGGGAAGGCTACACAGGGAGGGGCAGGAGAGACAGAAGAGAAACTGAGAGGAAGGCGACACAGGGATGGGTAGGAGCGAGAAACAGAAGAGAGACTGATGGGAAGTCGACACAGGGAGGGGCAGGAGAGAGAGACAGAAAATAGACTGAGGAGAAGGCTATACAGGGAGGGGCTGGAATGAGAGACTGAGGGGAAGGCGACACAGGGGCAGGAGAGATAGTCAGAAGAGAGACTGATGTGAAGGCGACACAGGGAGGGGCTGGAACAAGCGAGTGAGGGGAAGGCGCCACAGAGGGGCAGGTGAGAGACACAGAAAGAGTGATGGGAAGGCGACACAGGGAGGGGCAGGAAAGAGACTGATGGGAAGGTGACACAGAGGGGCAGGAGAGCGAGACAGAAGAGTGACTGATGGGAAGGCGACACAGGGAGGGACAGGAGAGACTGATGGGAAGGCTACACAGGGAGGGGCAGGAGAAACAGAAGAGAAACTGAGGGGAAGGCAACACAGGGAGGGGTAGGAGAGAGAGACAGAAGAGAAACTGAGGGGAAGGCTACACAGGGAGGGGCAGGAGAGACAAGAGAAACTGATGGGAAGGCAACACAGGGAGGGGCAGGAGAGAGAGACAGAAGAGAAACTCAGGGGAAGGCAACACAGGGAGGGCCAGGAGAGAGACAGAAGAGAAACTGAGGGGAAGGCAACACAGGGTGGGGCTGGAGAGACAGACTAGAAACTGAGGGGAATGGGACACAGGGAGGGGCAGGAGAGAGAGACAGAAGAGAGACTGATGGGAAGGCTACACAGGGAGCGGCAGGAGAGACAGAAGAGAAACTGAGGGGAAGGCGACACAGGGAGGGGCAGGAGAGAGAGACAGAAAAGAGACTGAGGGGAAGGCGACACAGGGAGGGGCAGGAGAGAGAGACAGAAAAGAGACTGAGGGGAAGGCGACACAGGGAGGGGCAGGAGACAGAAAAGAGACTAAGGGGAAGGCGACACAGGGAGAGGCAGGAGAGAGAGATAGAAGAGAAACTGAGGGGAAGGCGACACAGGGAGGGGCAGGAGAGAGAGACAGAAGAGAAACTGAGGGGAAGGCGACACAGGGAGGGGCAGGAGAGAGAGAGACAGAAGAGAGACTGATGGGAAGGTAACACAGGGAGGGGCAGGAGAAAGAGAGAAGAGAAACTGAGGGGAAGGCAACACAGGGAGGGGCAGGAGAGAGAGACAGAAGAGAAACTGAGGGGAAGGCGACACAGGGAGGGGCAGTAGAGAGAGACAGAAGAGAGACTGATGGGAAGGTAACACAGGGAGGGGCAGGAGAAAGAGAGAAGAGAAACTGAGGGGAAGGCAACACAGGGAGGGGCAGGAGAGAGAGACAGAAGAGAAACTGAGGGGAAGGCGACACAGGGAGGGGCAGGAGAGACAGAAGAGACTGAGGGGCAGGAGAGAGAGACAGAAGAGAGACTGAGGGGAAGGCGACACAGGGAGGGGCAGGAGAGAGAGACAGAAGAGAGACTGATGGGAAGGTAACAGAGGGAGGGGCAGGAGAGAGAGACAGAAGAGAGACTGAGGGGAAGGCAACACAGGGAGGGACAGGAGAGACAGAAGAGAAACTGATGGGAAGGCTACACAGGGAGGGGCAGGATAGACAGAAGATAAACTGAGGGGAAGGCGACACAGGGAGGGGCAGGAGAGAGAGACAGAAAAGAGACTGAGGGGAAGGCGACACAGGGAGGGGCAGGAGAGAGAGACAGAAAAGAGACTGAGGCGAAGGTAACAAAGGGAGGGGCAGGAAAGAGCGACAGAAGAGAGACTGAGGGGAAGGCGACACAGGGAGGGGCAGGGGAGTCAGACAGAAGAGAGACTGAGGGGAAAGCGACACAGGGAGGGGCAGGAGAGAGAGACAGAAGAGAAACTGATGGGAAGGTAACACAGGGAGGGGCAGGAGAGAGAGACAGAAGAGAAACTGAGGGGAAGGCGACACAGGGAGGGGCAGGAGAGAGACAGAAGAGAGACTGATGGGAAGGCTACACAGGGAGGGCCAGGAGAGACAGAAGAGAAACTGAGGGGAAGGCAACACAGGGAGGGGCAGGAGAGAGAGGCAGAAGAGAGACTGATGGGAAGGCGACACAGGGAGGGGCTGGAACAAGCGAGTGAGGGGAAGGCGCCACAGAGGGGCAGGTGAGAGACACAGAAGATAGAGTGATGGGAAGGCGACACAGGGAGGGGCAGGAGCAAGAGACAGAAGAGAGACTGATGGGAAGGTGACACAGAGGGGCAGGAGAGAGAGAGACAGAAGAGCGACTGATGGGAAGGCGACACAGGGAGGGGCAGGAGAGAGACTGATGGGAAGGTGACACAGAGGGGCAGGAGAGCGAGACAGAAGAGTGACTGATGGGAAGGCGACACAGGGAGGGGCAGGAGAGAGACTGATGGGAAGGCTACACAGGGAGGGGCAGGAGAGACAGAAGAGAAACTGAGGGGAAGGCTACACAGGGAGGGGCAGGAGAGACAGAAGAGAAACTGAGAGGAAGGCGACAGAGGGAGGGGTAGGAGCGAGAAACAGAAGAGAGACTGATGGGAAGTCGACACAGGGAGGGGCAGGAGAGAGAGACAGAAAATAGACTGAGGAGAAGGCTATACAGGGAGGGGCTGGAATGAGAGACTGAGGGGAAGGCGACACAGGGGCAGGAGAGATAGTCAGAAGAGAGACTAAGGGGAAGGCGACACAGGGAGGGATAGGAGCGAGAAACAGAATAGAGACTGATGTGAAGGCGACACAGGGAGGGGCTGGAACAAGCGAGTGAGGGGAAGGCGCCACAGAGGGGCAGGTGAGAGACACAGAAAGAGTGATGGGAAGGCGACACAGGGAGGGGCAGGAAAGAGACTGATGGGAAGGTGACACAGAGGGGCAGGAGAGCGAGACAGAAGAGTGACTGATGGGAAGGCGACACAGGGAGGGACAGGAGAGACTGATGGGAAGGCTACACAGGGAGGGGCAGGAGAAACAGAAGAGAAACTGAGGGGAAGGCAACACAGGGAGGGGCAGGAGAGAGAGACAGAAGAGAAACTGAGGGGAAGGCTACACAGGGAGGGGCAGGAGTGACAAGAGAAACTGATGGGAAGGGAACACAGGGAGGGGCAGGAGAGAGAGACAGAAGAGAAACTCAGGGGAAGGCAACTCAGGGAGGGCCAGGAGAGAGACAGAAGAGAAACTGAGGGGAAGGCAACACAGGGTGGGGCTGGAGAGAGAGACAGAAAAGAAACTGAGGGGAATGGGACACAGGGAGGGGCAGGAGAGAGAGACAGAAGAGAGACTGATGGGAAGGCTACACAGGGAGCGGCAGGAGAGACAGAAGAGAAACTGAGGGGAAGGCGACACAGGGAGGGGCAGGAGAGAGAGACAGAAAAGAGACTGAGGGGAAGGCGACACAGGGAGGGGCAGGAGAGAGAGACAGAAAAGAGACTGAGGGGAAGGCGACACAGGGAGGGGCAGGAGAGACAGAAAAGAGACTAAGGGGAAGGCGACACAGGGAGAGGCAGGAGAGAGAGATAGAAGAGAAACTGAGGGGAAGGCGACACAGGGAGGGGCAGGAGAGACAGAAGAGAAACTGAGGGGAAGGCGACACAGGGAGGGGCAGGAGAGAGAGAGACAGAAGAGAGACTGATGGGAAGGTAACACAGGGAGGGGCAGGAGAAAGAGAGAAGAGAAACTGAGGGGAAGGCAACACAGGGAGGGGCAGGAGAGAGAGACAGAAGAGAAACTGAGGGGAAGGCGACACAGGGAGGGGCAGGAGAGAGAGAGACAGAAGAGAGACTGATGGGAAGGTAACACAGGGAGGGGCAGGAGAAAGAGAGAAGAGAAACTGAGGGGAAGGCAACACAGGGAGGGGCAGGAGAGAGAGACAGAAGAGAAACTGAGGGGAAGGCGACACAGGGAGGGGCAGGAGAGACAGAAGAGACTGAGGGGCAGGAGAGAGAGACAGAAGAGAGACTGAGGGGAAGGCGACACAGGAAGGGGCAGGAGAGAGAGACAGAAGAGAGACTGATGGGAAGGTAACAGAGGGAGGGGCAGGAGAGAGAGACAGAAGAGAGACTGAGGGGAAGGCAACACAGGGAGGGACAGGAGAGACAGAAGAGAAACTGATGGGAAGGCTACACAGGGAGGGGCAGGATAGACAGAAGATAAACTGAGGGGAAGGCGACACAGGGAGGGGCAGGAGAGAGAGACAGAAAAGAGACTGAGGGGAAGGCGACACAGGGAGGGGCAGGAGAGAGAGACAGAAAAGAGACAGAGGGGAAGGTAACAAAGGGAGGGGCAGGAAAGAGCGACAGAAGAGAGACTGAGGGGAAGGCGACACAGGGAGGGGCAGGGGAGCCAGACAGAAGAGAGACTGAGGGGAAAGCGACACAGGGAGGGGCAGGAGAGAGAGACAGAAGAGAAACTGATGGGAAGGTAACACAGGGAGGGGCAGGAGAGAGAGACAGAAGAGAAACTGAGGGGAAGGCGACACAGGGAGGGGCAGGAGAGAGACAGAAGAGAGACTGATGGGAAGGCTACACAGGGGGGGCCAGGAGAGACAGAAGAGAAACTGAGGGGAAGGCAACACAGGGAGGGGCAGGAGAGAGAGGCAGAAGAGAGACTGATGGGAAGGCGACACAGGGAGGGGCTGGAACAAGCGAGTGAGGCGAAGGCGCCACAGTGGGGCAGGTGAGAGACACAGAAGATAGAGTGATGGGAAGGCGACACAGGGAGGGGCAGGAGCAAGAGACAGAAGAGAGACTGATGGGAAGGTGACACAGAGGGGCAGGAGAGAGAGAGACAGAAGAGCGACTGATGGGAAGGCGACACAGGGAGGGGCAGGAGAGAGACTGATGGGAAGGTGACACAGAGGGGCAGGAGAGCGAGACAGAAGAGTGACTGATGGGAAGGCGACACAGGGAGGGGCAGGAGAGAGACTGATGGGAAGGCTACACAGGGAGGGGCAGGAGAGACAGAAGAGAAACTGAGGGGAAGGCTACACAGGGAGGGGCAGGAGAGACAGAAGAGAAACTGAGAGGAAGGCGACACAGGGAGGGTTAGGAGCGAGAAACAGAAGAGAGACTGATGGGAAGTCGACACAGGGAGGGGCAGGAGAGAGACAGAAAATAGACTGAGGAGAAGGCTATACAGGGAGGGGCTGGAATGAGAGACTGAGGGGAAGGCGACACAGGGGCAGGAGAGATAGTCAGAAGAGAGACTAAGGGGAAGGCGACACAGGGAGGGATAGGAGCGAGAAACAGAATAGAGACTGATGTGAAGGCGACACAGGGAGGGGCTGGAACAAGCGAGTGAGGGGAAGGCGCCACAGAGGGGCAGGTGAGAGACACAGAAAGAGTGATGGGAAGGCGACACAGGGAGGGGCAGGAAAGAGACTGATGGGAAGGTGACACAGAGGGGCAGGAGAGCGAGACAGAAGAGTGACTGATGGGAAGGCGACACAGGGAGGGACAGGAGAGACTGATGGGAAGGCTACACAGGGAGGGGCAGGAGAAACAGAAGAGAAACTGAGGGGAAGGCAACACAGGGAGGGGCAGGAGAGAGAGACAGAAGAGAAACTGAGGGGAAGGCTACACAGGGAGGGGCAGGAGAGACAAGAGAAACTGATGGGAAGGCAACACAGGGAGGGGCAGGAGAGAGAGACAGAAGAGAAACTCAGGGGAAGGCAACACAGGGAGGGCCAGGAGAGAGACAGAAGAGAAACTGAGGGGAAGGCAACACAGGGTGGGGCTGGAGAGACAGACTAGAAACTGAGGGGAATGGGACACAGGGAGGGGCAGGAGAGAGAGACAGAAGAGAGACTGATGGGAAGGCTACACAGGGAGCGGCAGGAGAGACAGAAGAGAAACTGAGGGGAAGGCGACACAGGGAGGGGCAGGAGAGAGAAACAGAAAAGAGACTGAGGGGAAGGCGACACAGGGAGGGGCAGGAGAGAGAGACAGAAAAGAGACTGAGGGGAAGGCGACACAGGGAGGGGCAGGAGAGAGACAGAAAAGAGACTAAGGGGAAGGCGACACAGGGAGAGGCAGGAGAGAGAGATAGAAGAGAAACTGAGGGGAAGGCGACACAGGGAGGGGCAGGAGAGAGAGACAGAAGAGAAACTGAGGGGAAGGTGACACAGGGAGGGGCAGGAGAGAGAGAGACAGAAGAGAGACTGATGGGAAGGTAACACAGGGAGGGGCAGGAGAAAGAGAGAAGAGAAACTGAGGGGAAGGCAACACAGGGAGGGGCAGGAGAGAGAGACAGAAGAGAAACTGAGGGGAAGGCGACACAGGGAGGAGCAGGAGAGAGAGAGACAGAAGAGAGACTGATGGGAAGGTAACACAGGGAGGGGCAGGAGAAAGAGAGAAGAGAAACTCAGGGGAAGGCAACACAGGGAGGGGCAGGAGAGAGAGACAGAAGAGAAACTGAGGGGAAGGCGACACAGGGAGGGCAGGAGAGAGAGACAGAAGAGAGACTGAGGGGAAGGCGACACAGGGAGGGGCAGGAGAGAGAGACAGAAGAGAGACTGATGGGAAGGTAACAGAGGGAGGGGCAGGAGAGAGAGACAGAAGAGAAACTGATGGGAAGGCTACACAGGGAGGGGCAGGATAGACAGAAGATAAACTGAGGGGAAGGCGACACAGGGAGGGGCAGGAGAGAGAGACAGAAAAGAGACTGAGGGGAAGGCGACACAGGGAGGGGCAGGAGAGAGAGACAGAAAAGAGACTGAGGGGAAGGTAACAAAGGGAGGGGCAGGAAAGAGCGACAGAAGAGAGACTGAGGGGAAGGCGACACAGGGAGGGGCAGGGGAGTGAGACAGAAGAGAGACTGAGGGGAAAGCGACACAGGGAGGGGCAGGAGAGAGAGACAGAAGAGAAACTGATGGGAAGGTAACACAGGGAGGGGCAGGAGAGAGAGACAGAAGAGAAACTGAGGGGAAGGCGACACAGGGAGGGGCAGGAGAGAGACAGAAGAGAGACTGATGGGAAGGCTACACAGGGAGGGCCAGGAGAGACAGAAGAGAAACTGAGGGGAAGGCAACACAGGGAGGGGCAGGAGAGAGAGGCAGAAGAGAGACTGATGGGAAGGCGACACAGGGAGGGGCTGGAACAAGCGAGTGAGGGGAAGGCGCCACAGAGGGGCAGGTGAGAGACACAGAAGATAGAGTGATGGGAAGGCGACACAGGGAGGGGCAGGAGCAGGAGACAGAAGAGAGACTGATGGGAAGGTGACACAGAGGGGCAGGAGAGAGAGAGACAGAAGAGCGACTGATGGGAAGGCGACACAGGGAGGGGCAGGAGAGAGACTGATGGGAAGGTGACACAGAGGGGCAGGAGAGCGAGACAGAAGAGTGACTGATGGGAAGGCGACACAGGGAGGGGCAGGAGAGAGACTGATGGGAAGGCTACACAGGGAGGGGCAGGAGAGACAGAAGAGAAACTGAGGGGAAGGCTACACAGGGAGGGGCAGGAGAGACAGAAGAGAAACTGAGAGGAAGGCGACACAGGGAGGGGTAGGAGCGAGAAACAGAAGAGAGACTGATGGGAAGTCGACACAGGGAGGGGCAGGAGAGAGAGACAGAAAATAGACTGAGGAGAAGGCTACACAGGGAGGGGCTGGAATGAGAGACTGAGGGGAAGGCGACACAGGGGCAGGAGAGATAGTCAGAAGAGAGACTAAGGGGAAGGCGACACAGGGAGGGATAGGAGCGAGAAACAGAATAGAGACTGATGTGAAGGCGACACAGGGAGGGGCTGGAACAAGCGAGTGAGGGGAAGGCGCCACAGAGGGGCAGGTGAGAGACACAGAAAGAGTGATGGGAAGGCGACACAGGGAGGGGCAGGAGCAAGAGACAGAAGAGAGACTGATGGAAAGGTGACAGAGGGGCAGGAGAGAGAGAGACAGAAGAGCAACTGATGGGAAGGCGACACAGGGAGGGGCTGGAGAGAGACTGATGGGAAGGTGACACAGGGAGGGGCTGGAGAGAGAGAGAAGAGAGACTGAGGGGAAGGCGACACAGGGAGGGGCAGGAGAGACAGAAAAGAGACTGATGGGAAGGCGACACAGGGAGGGGCTGGAGAGAGACAGAAGAGAGACTGATGTGAAGGTGACACAGGGAGGGGCTGGAGAGAGAGAGAAGAGAGACTGATGGGAAGGTGACACAGGGAGGGGCAGGAGAGAGAGAGAAGAGAGACTGATGGGAAGGCGGAGGAGAGATGGAGCAAGGGAATGATAGAGGAGGAGAAAGAAAAGGATTTGTAGAAGAGTGTTACTAAAGTAGGAAAGAGTGAAACAGGAGGAAATAGAGGGGAAAAAAGGAAACTCTGAACAATAATTAGCATGTGTATAAATACTGAGCCCACAAAACGGCTGCCTACACGTATGAAGGCTGTATTAGTTGAGGCCACACTGTAGTGACATACTACATACACACAGAAACCTGCACATGACATTTTACACAAAACAGATAATAAAGTAATTAAGTTGTTGGATAATTTTCTACCGCAATGAATAGGTGGTTTCCGATCAGCTTCTCCCGCTGCAGTAGGAGAAAAACCTGGGGCTATTTATTCATTTACTCCCCAATTCCCCTCCCCCCGCCCAAGATCTCAGTGGGGCAAAGGTTTTCCAGCCCACCTGCACCAAAACTTGGGGGAGTGCCACATTCACCTGCAGTCTGCCAAAGCTCTCATCTTGCAAGGAGAAGCCTCTGCAAGGTGCCCCACGTACAGCTCCAGCCCCCCACCTCAAATCCAAATGTGAGAAGACATAGCAAGTACAAATTACTAACATGTTATTGGTTCTGTGGCTAAAATAAAACAGCCTTTCAGCCTATGTGCAGCCACACACTCACCTCCTATGTATCAGAGGATATATAATAATAATAATAATAATAATAATAATAATAATAATAATAATAGGAAAAGTATTTGCCAACTATACTGGGATCAGTTACGATAAAGAGAGTCTCAGTAGGACCCTATGGGTTATTTAAAGCGGTTGTATTAAACAATAATTAGGTGGACTCATTTAAGACTTCTAAGACAATAAGTGGATCTTTAACAAGCGAACCACAATGGAGAATTTCATAGAGACTGTATAGAGGGAGAATTTTGTGCTATGTTTTTTATTAAGGCAGCAGGGGGTGCTGGTGCACTTCTATAACCCAGTGCGAGGCTGCAGGGCATGCTGAAATGAAGTGGACAAATGAAGAGGAGAAAGGGATGAATATGGATGCTGAGTGGAGAGGGTGAGGGAGGGCAGAGAAGGGCGAGTGTTGGGGAATGATAAGAAGGAATGTGGAAAGATGAGACTTGGGGGCATGGGAGGCAGAGCGGAGACTATAGGAAGGCAGTATGTGCACAAGGGAGGCCTGTGGGCTGGAGACAGACAGTGGAGGACAAGGTGTATAAGGCAGGGGACAGAGCAGAGCCCTTGATTCTTGGCATACAGCCTGCAGCCACACAGCAGTATGAATCATCGGCTGCTCGGGCTCAGTACTCTTCCTATACATCCGTATACATCAAATACCAGCTCTGTGTACAATTACTGTGTGCAGCGTGTGCATTACCATGGGTTACATAGCCAAAGCACTACACCATTTCTAGGCAGAAGGTAGGCAATTGGTTATGGAACTACTAGTCGCAGCATGCCCTGCCAGACTAAGGGCCTGATTCAGAGCCGTTCGCTATTTGCGGTCGTTCGTTCAAAAACAAGGGGTGGCTATTCAAATGATCCGTTCGCAAAATGCTGAGTCTGAACGAGCAAGCAAAACATTCGCTCGTTTATTTGATAAAAACGCCCCCTGGCCGCTCGCACCATACGTCATGTCCGCTATTTATTAGATTAATCGAGTACATCGTACAGCGTATGAACTGCTCGCTATTCTTGTGGTTGGTTTTTTCAACCGCTATTTTGCGAGCAGTTCTGAGTTAAAAAAAACCAAGTGACGTGGTCAATGACGCTGCTGTATTAATTATGCACTCCCTTAAAACGCCCGCTTTGACCTTTAAGCACGCCTGCGTTCGAATTCCACTCCCCCGTTCTCAAACACCTTCCCCTGTTACCACCCACATACGCCTCATTCTGTCACTCAAAATAGCAGGCACTCGCTATATAGCGTACAAACGATTTTCGGCCACACTGACTGGTTTGCGCATGCGTACTAAAAAACGTACGCATGCGCAGATGTGCGAAAACGCTCGGAACGAGCGTACGCCCGCTAGCGAGCGGCTCTGAATGAGGGCCTAAGCCTAGAGCATGCTTAAGCAACCGGGCCTGCTCTAGACCACCGGTTTCTGGCTTAAAATTACCAGGAGAAACAAGTACATGAAAGAAAACATTGCGGCATAAGAACATAAAGAGGTTAACAGTGGTTTTGGAACTATTTTACAGTAACTGTTAATAATGCACTTTTGTATTGTAATATACTGTACATGTACCAGCATCATGATAAGAATCCCAACACAGCAGTTAAACCAAATGCAGGTTGTATGTAGAGATTAACGGTATAACTCACGCAGCCTTGATGTGGAAATCTGGTAACTGTAGGCCAGTGAGTCTGACACCAGTAGTGCAACAGCGGGAAAACCCCCCAAAACTTGGTACTTCTTACGTCCAACGCACGTTGCAACATCACCTGGGATAGGCCACATGCTAGATCTTAGGGGCTATACAGAAATATTTGTTTATAAATATCCCTGGCGCTATTGATCGGCGATGCCCATTGGGACGCAGTGAGACTTTACTACTGTTACAGTGAGACTACAGCGCTGAGAGCCTGATTCAGCAAGCAACGCACGCAATCGGTCGATGGTTTTGCTCTGTGCATACATATGCATCGCAGTCCGCGTACTGGCCAGTGCGATGGAGTATGTGTACGCAGGGGGGCCGCAGTCCCAGGGACAAGTGTTTGACAGGAAGTGCCGTTTGTGGGTGGTGACCGGGGGAGTGGTCGGGCAAACGCAGGCGGCGCCCGTGCGTTTGGACGGCGTTTCAGGGGCGTGCATAATTAAGCCCTTGCGGCGGACGCAGCCTGAGGTCTAGTTGCACACAGGAAGTCTCGCTATGTCTACGGCAGGGTTCAGGTCAACCGCTATTGTGCGTATGGGTCCGATGGTTCTCGATGGTTACCGATGTTTCCGCTGTCTTACCAGGTATAGAGGACGCAAGTAAAGGGAAGTGGGTGGTATTATGGAGTGCTGGGCGTCTGCTTATTCTACTGCCATTGCCGTGCGTATGCATTCATTAGCATATTCTCGCATCGGCCGGGTGCGCGCGCCTGCATCTGTGCGTTCCTTGCTGAATCAGGCCCTGAGACTTTAGCAGCATGTAGAGTTGGACTTCTTCAGTAGGAACCATCAGACAACGTATACAGGCACTGTAACATCATGGCACTTGTACATGTGGTACACCAAATAGTAAAAGCTGGAAGAACAGTAAGAGAGCAGTGCAGCGTGGGAGGGGTGGAACTTAGAGATCTGCCAGAAATAATCCTCCTTTTCCATTTCGCCACCATATTAATCTCAATAACTGTTAATTTTGATACTGAGCTATACACAATATACTGTAGGCTCCGTGAAGACCCCCAGCAAACGTTTCCCCCAGCATCTTGGGGTAATGATACTGTGCACTGGATAAAGGGCAAAATGTATGTAACAACTAGTGGTATATTTATCATTTGTGACTGTGGGCAAATGGTAACTACGATTATGTACAGCTGCATATTGCCATAATACTTCATGATCGACCGCAGCTATTTACCATGCTGCGGCTGATGTGGGAACTCAGACGAAAACACCTCCCTGTGCGATTATTGTTTCCCTATCCGTAAAGGAAGTAGCATGTGTTTGCGTGTCTAATGTCCGCTCATGCACTTAGTCATTTGACCTGGCGGGGGGATTCAGCGAACACTCTCCGGCTTCGGTGGACCCCATTTAAAGCTAACGTCATAGTGAGTTGACTTTCGTTTGCCTCTTGATAAATTGCACAATTCCTCTCTCCCCATAGAGGATTTGTGGAAAGAACAAGACAGTTGATTCATAGACAGAAAATAGACACCCGACAGCTCTGATGGAAACAAATCCGTTTACTGAAATTATTTGCAACATATAAACCGAAACCCAACAAAGACCATCATAACCCTTAAACACATCCACTGGTTTAGTCCACAGTTATCTGCTCCCCATTCATGACTTTTAGAGTGTCACTGCCTAAGCTCCTCCCCTGCCCAGCACATGAAGAGTACTGCAGAATAAGCTCCTCCCCTGCCCAGCACATGAAGAGTACTGCAGAATAAGCTCCTCCCCTGCCCAGCACATGAAGAGTACTGCAGAATAAGCTCCTCCCCTGCCCAGCACATGAAAAGTACTGCAGAATAAGCCCCCCCCCTGTCTGGACTTGAAGAGTATTGCAGCCCAAGCTCCTCCTATGTTCATAGAAGAAGAGTATTGCAGCATAAACTCCTCTTTTGTTTGGAGATGAAGAGTATTGCAGCATAAATTCCTCCTTGGTATGGAGAAGCAGAGTATTACAGCATAAGCTCCTCCTTTCTTCGACATGAAGAGTATTGCAGCACAGACTCCTCCTATGTTTGGAGATGAAGAGTATTGCAGCATAAATTTATCCTTTGTATGGAGAAAGAGTATTGCAGCATAAACTCCTCTTTTGCCCAGAGATGAAGAATATTGCAGCTTAAGTTCCTCCTTAGTATGGAGAGGAAGAGTATTGCAGCATAAGTTTCTCCCTCGTTCAGAGATGAAGAGTATTGAAGCATAAATGTATCCTTTGCATGGAGAGGAAGAGTATTGCAGCATAAGCTCCTCTATTGTTCGGAGATGAAGAGTATTGCAGCATAAGTTCCTCCTTAGTATGGAGAGGAAGAGTATTGCAGCATAAATGTATCCTTTGTATGGAGAGGAAGAGTATTGCTGCATAAGTTCCTCCTTAGTATGGAGAGGAAGAGTATTGCTGCATAAGTTCCTCCTTAGGATGGAGAGGAAGAGTTTTGCAGCATAAATGTATCCTTAGTATGGAGAGGAAGAGTATTGCAGCATAAATGTATCCTTTGTATGGAGAGGAAGAGTATTGCAGCATAAGCTTCTCTTTTGTCCAGAGATGGAAGAGTATTGCAGCATAAGTTCCTCCTTTGTATGGAGAGGAGGAGTATTGCAGCACAAGTTCCTCCTTTGTATGGAGAGGAAGAGTATTGCAGCATAAGTTCCTCCTTTGTATGGAGAGGAAGAGTATTGCAGCATAAGCTTCTATTTTGTCCAGAGATGGAAGAGTATTGCAGCATAAGTTCCTCCTTTGTATGGAGAGGAGGAGTATTGCAGCACAAGTTCCTCCTTTGTATGGAGAGGAAGAGTATTGCAGCATAAGTTCCTCCTTTGTATGGAGAGGAAGAGTATTGCAGCATAAGTTCCTCCTTTGTATGGAGAGGAAGAGTATTGCAGCACAAGTTCCTCCTTTGTATGGAGAGGAAGAGTATTTCAGCATAAGTTCCTCCCTTGTTCAGAGATGAAGAGTATTGCAGCATAAGTTCCTCCCTTGTTCAGAGATGAAGAGTATTGCAGGATAGCCTCCTGTACAGCATCTGATTGGGCTGTTGGATTTTCTCTTTCAGTGACACTCCACGCATTCTTTTTGCATCACATTTCAGCTCATTCCCATCCTTTAGGTGTTAATTATATTTTCCCTTTGTCGCGAACTCGTTTACGACTCAACTATCTGAAAAAGAATAAGAGCTTCTAATATATATGTACAATCCAATCTCACACATACACATCTACAACTTCAATCTATTATTCTGGGTACACACTGGCAGATATATTGGTCGATCAATTGATAGGCCAATATATCGGGTGCCCGTCGGCCAGTGTGTACCAGCTTTGTTCACAGACATATCGCGTCAGCTCTGCTGTACAGCCGATGGTAGATATATCTGTTCACTGGGCAGTGTGTCGGCAGACCGCCCTTACACTAGCAGCAGAGGCTGCAGGGAGGGAGACGGGATACCCCCCCCCGGCCAGCGGGAATCGTGGCCAGAGACAATTGATGGTCGTTCACGACCATTATCTGCAGATATATCTGTTCAGTGTGTACCCAGCTTTAGATGTGTGGCTTATCATTTGTCCCCAATCATTACCCTCTATAAATACAGTTTGTTACCCATCCACCTGATATAGCGCTCTATATACAGCCCATCCATTACTCGAGAATAACAACTTGTACACAACTCATCTTCTGCTGATAATGTATATTGCTATCTACTACCCCTGTCTCTACAGACCACAAATGTATTAGTCTTCTGCCATCACATCCTTTGTAGTTACCCCATCCTCCAGACTCGCCATTTGTGTCTCTGCAGCCTCCGTTCTTTCATCTTCCTCAAAGAAATCTTTATCCAGTCTCTCTAGGTTGGGCAGAGCGATGAGTGTCTCCAAACGATAACCATCTTCATCCGCACATGGGTTCTCCCGCAAAACCAGGGCCCGCAGCATAGGCAAAACTTTGAGTTTATCCGCCTCCTGCAACCTGGACACCAGATTACCCCTACAAGGCAAGAATATAGGGTGAGAGTGATGTAGCTGGGATGGGAATCTTGACTATGGACTCAATGACATCCTACAGATGATTAAGGAACTGCCCATAGGAAGAAAAGGTCTAATGCTGCTAACCAAAGTCTCCATACTGACCTGAGGTTCAGGTATTGAAGGTTCTGCATGTTCTCAGAGAAGCCGTCCAGAGACTCCAGCTGGTTATCTCTCAGGTGGAGGCGTGTGAGGTGTACAAGACTCTCCAGCCCTTCCAATGTCTTTATGTTGTTCTGGGCCTGGAGGAAGTCAGAGGTAGATAGAGAGTCCATTGGGAACATGGAGACAAAAGGGTATTGGTCCTACACCAACACTGAAATGTTCCATCTATCTTTACTATTGTGTCTCGGTGTGTCTTGTGTCTATGCTTGGGGCTGGCTAGATAATATGCGATACTATTTATATAGTGATGAGCTTACATAAGTTTTCTGGAGATTAAAAGAGCCAATAGCGCACCCACAAAGGATGTACATACAAGGATATACACTGAGATATGGGGGTAAATTTACTAAAAGTAAATTTTTGGTTCCATTTAAAAATCGACCAAAATAAAACATCCCCACAAAATTGACCACACTGTTTCTATTCAAATTAGATAATTTACTAACAGTGGATTTTGGGTTCCATTCTGATTTAGTTGGTGCATTGGTCTCTATTTGAAGTTCTAAATGTGTCCTATTCACCAAAAATGATCAAGAATCGACCCAAAATTATACAAAACCATTCCTATTGGCTAAAACATGTCACATGCACGGTATTACCCACAAACACCTTCATCTCAGTGCTAATTTGCATATCCACCAATTTTTTTTTTGATCACTGCAAATGCCTGATTTATACAGCCACCGTGCCCCACATGCTTCTCTGCCATGTTTTTTTTCCCATTACATTGAGTTTTCAGACAAATCTTAATTAAAATCAAATGGAAATGTTTCAGATGGTTCTATTGAAAATGTCCATTTATGGACGATTTTCAAATGGACTGTTAGTAAATAAACTTCTTTTTTACTAATCGCAATGGGGGAAGTACTAATGGTCTATTTGAAGTTCTATTTGTGTGTGAAGTCGAATTTCTGGAGATTTTGAGTCGGTTTTGCCCTTAGTAAATACAGGATTGTCAAAATCACCACAAAGCAGAATGGAACTGAAAATCGACCATTAGTAAATTTACCCTTTGGTGCTGAACCTGCTGCCCAGGACTTACCAAAAAAAGTTCCCGCAGGTTGGGCAGGTAGAGCCCGGCCGTACTCTGCAGTTGGTTTCCCCGTAGCTCGAGGGTGTGCAGACTGTACAGCTTACTGCAATCCAGCCCTTCCAAGGTGCGCAGCTCATTTCCTGCACTCACAGATGGCGGAGAAGAAAATGTAAGAGTAGCACAAGTTTGGGGGTATATATATATATGTTAGACAGTCACAGTGTCGACATTCAGCTTGGTGACACAAATGTTATGTCAACATTGCTAACAGCAAATCTTTGTTCTGATTCTGCGTTAACCCTAAAAGCAACTCTAACCCCGACCCTAGCGCTAACCCTAATGGCAACTCTAACCCTAATGCAACGCTAGCGCTAACCCTAACCCCAACCCTAATGCAACCCTAACCCTAACGGCAACTCTAACCCTAATGCAGCCCTAACCTTAGGGCAAAACTCTACCCCCAACCCTAATGCAACCCTAACCCTAGCGCTAACCCTATCGGCAACTTTAACCCTAATGCAATCCTAACCCTAGAGCTAACCCTAACAACAACTCTAGCCCCAACCCTAGCGCTAACCCTAACGGCAACTCTAACCCTAGCGCTAACCCTAACGGCAACTCTAACCCTAGAGCTAACCCTAACAACAACTCTAACCCCAACCCTAATGCAACCCTAACCCTAGCGCTAACCCTAGCGGCAACTTTAACCCTATTGCAATCCTAACCCTAGAGCTAACCCTAACAACAACTCTAACCCCAACCCTAATGCAACCCTAACCCTAACAACAACTCTAATCCCAACCGTAATGCAACCCTAACCCTAACGGCAACTATCATCCCAACCCTAATGCAACCCTAACGGCAAGTATAACCCCAACCCTAATGTAACCCTAACAACAACTCTAACCCCAACCCTAATGCAACCCTAACAGCAATTATAACCCCAACCCTAATGTAACCCCCTAATGCAACCCTAACCCTAGAGCTAACCCTAACAACAACTCTAACCCCAACCCTAGTGTTAACCCTAAAGGCAACTCTAATGTAACCCTAACGTTAACCCTAACAGCAACTCTAACCCTAATTCAACCCTAACGGAAACTCTAACCACAACCCTAATTTAACCCTTGCGTTAACCCTAACGGCAACTCTAACCCTAATGCAACCCTGACCCTAACGGCAACTCTAACCCCAACCCTAATGTAACCCTAGCGTTAACCCTAACGGCAACGCTAACCCTAATGCAACCCTAACCCTAGAGCTAACCCTAACAACTCTAACCCCAACCCTAGCGCTAACCCTGGTACTAACCCTATGGGCCTGTTCTGAGTCGGACGCAGCCTCTGTGTCGTTTGCTGTCTGTAACGTTTTTCTGCAGCTTTATGCAAATGCTGCTACAGTGTACAGCCGTGCGTCCTAATGTGCAAGGACTGCGATATGCACTGTCAGCGTCCGTATACGCTGAAATACCGCTTGTTGCATCCTTAGACGCACTATTGGTCGCACCATAGCAACTTGCTCCAACCTATTACAGGTGCAGTTCTCCGTCTGAATATGGCCTCCTGTGTGAGTAATTCTGCCTCTTTGTACGCAAACACTATCCGTGACGCGCCCATAACACAGACCATCTCCATGCGTCCGCTATGCCACCACCCAGCAACGCCCAATACATTTCCGGCCGCGCGTCTCCCATGCTCCTCAATCGCAGCGCCGACTGTGGGCACGCTATCTGGACGCAGTGACAGTCCACTGCGTCCGACATCACCAATGCATCCGACTAAGAACCAGGCCCATGAGCCTCCTGGAAATGTCGACACTCTGACAAAGCTAACATTCCGATATTCTGTCAATGTCGACATTTTGCAGGTGCATGACACCTAAGCATGGAAAAAGATCATGGGGGCTTATGTAATGGGTGCAAGCTTGTGCCACTGCGGGAATCTTGCAAGTGTTCCCATATTTTTAAAGCGGCAATCATTTTAAAATGATTGCCACTTTAAAAGTACGAGAACACTCGCAAGAATTCCTGCAGCAGCACAAGCTAGCACACATTACATAAGCCCCCATGATCTTAGGACTAAAAATTTGAGTTTACAATGCAGTGGGAAATAGACTTGGTAGCAGTTGTTAAACTAGGGCTGAGTAAGTTGCAGTAGTTATGGCAGGAAAAGCTCGGGTCAGGTGGTTATAAATAGCGAAGGTACACGTGCCTTAGGTTAGACTTGCAGTAGCTGAAGGAATTAATAGTCAGGTTACAATAGTCAATAAACATATAGAGGTATATTTACTAAAGTGCGGGGTTTTTAGAAGTGGAGATGTTGCCCATAGCAACCAATCAGGTTCTAGCTACTATCTTCCAGAAGGTGCTAAATAAATGTTAAGTAGAATGTGATTGGTTGCTACAGGCAACAATTCCACTTCTAAAAACCTACACTTTAGTAAATATTCCCCATACAGTAGCTTTGGTTTAGGTTGCAGTATTCAAGGTGGGAATGACCATCAAAAGAGGATAAGCTAGACAGATACAGACAAAATTGGCCAATATGGTGCCGTTCAACTGTGATTTGAACCAACCTAACAGGTTGAGAGATTCCAGTCTGGGCTGTGCAATGCCCTGGAGGTTCTGGATGCGGTTCTGTGACAGACTAGCCAGTTGTAGATAAGGCAGCTCCCCCAATCCACTGACACCGACCAACTGATTGTTATCTACGCGGAGACACAGCAGATGCGTGAGAGGCCCCAACGCAGACAGATCTCGCAGGGAATTGCGGGATAAATCCACATAGCGCAGATGTATGAATGACTGCAGAATGGAGATGTCTGTGATCTCCCTGCAAGGGAAAACAAAATGCTGGTAAACCCTTGTATTCAACACGCTACACCTATATTACATGCAGGATACATTAGTAAGCTTCAAATGACAGACTGTACTTCTAGTGCAAGATTGCAATGTATAAGGCTCGTCTGAAATAGAGACGCCTATGTTGCAGAAAAGTGAACTCAGACATGTGTTGGGCGGGAGTCGGGAGAGGCTGCAATAGTGTAAGTGAGTAGGCCTGAGTGTAAAAGTTCTGTAGTTAATCCCGACAGGGGATTTAGGTAAGTATCACTAACCCTACCCCCCCTAACCCTCCTTTAGGGGTGCCTAACCCTAACCCCCCCCCTACTGCTTAACCCTAACCCCCCTAAGTGCCTAAACCTAACCCCCACCATCCCCGCAGCCTAAACCGAAGTCTCCCGGGGGGGTGCCTAACCCTAACCCCCCTTCCCCTAGCCTAACCTCTATGGGCGGGGGGGGGGGGGGTTCCTAACCCTAAATCTCCCCCGGGAGCCCCTAACCTAACCCACCCCACCATGGCTGTCCGCGGCCACCGTCCGGCTTACCTTCGATCGGTATGCCGGGCATCGTGCTCCCGGCTTAGGTATAATGACAGGTGTCGGGATTTCGACGCCTGTCATTAGTACCCTGCCGGGATTTGACAGTCGGGAAGGTACCCTGCCGGGATTTGACAGTCGGGAAGCCGGGGGTCGGAATTTCGACCGTTGGCTTCCTGACTGCATCCCGTGGGGACATTCTGCAGTATTGTACTTGAGTAGGCAGGATGGGGACTGTCTGTAGTAGTGTAAATGGTTGGAGAGGGGACAGTCTGTAGGAGTATGAGTAAGGCAGGAATGGGGAAAGTCTGCAGTATTGTACATGAGTAGGCAAGATGGGGACTGTAGAAGTGTGAGTATGGCAGGAGTGGAGACTGTAGTAGTGTGAGTAAGGCAGGAGTGGGGACTGTAGTAGTGTGAGTAACACAGGAGTGGAGACAGTCTGTAGTAGTGTGAGTAAAGCAGGAGTGGAGACTGTAGTAGTGTGAGTAAGGCAGGAGTGGAGACTGTCTGTAGTAGTGTGAGTAAGGCAGGAGTGGAGACTGTCTGTAGTAGTGTGAGTAAGGCAGGAGTGGAGACTGTAGTAGTGTGAGTAAAGCAGGAGTGGAGACAGTCTGTAGTAGTGTGAGTAAGGCAGGAGTGGGGACTGTAGTAGTGTGAGTAAGGCAGGAGTGGGGACAGTCTGTAGTAGTGTGAGTAAGGCAGGAGTGGGGACAGTCTGTAGTAGTGTGAGTAAGGCAGGAGTGGAGACTGTCTATAGTAGTGTGAGTAAGGCAGGAGTGGAGACTGTCTGTAGTAGTGTGAGTAAGACAGGAGTGGAGACTAGTAGTGTGAGTAAGGCAGGAGTGGGGACAGTCAGTAGTAGTGCGAGTAAGGCAGGAGTGGGAACAGTCGTAGTGTGAGTAACGCAGGAGTGGAGACAATCTGTAGTAGTGTGAGTAAGGCAGGAGTGGAGACTGTAGTAGTGTGAGTAAGGCAGGAGTAGAGACTGTCTGTAGAAGTGTAAGGCAGAAGTGGGGACTGTCTGTAGAAGTGCGAGTAAGGCAGAAGTGGGGACAGTCTCTAGTAGTGTGAGTAAGGCAGGAGTGGAGACTGTCTGTAGTAGTGTGAGTAAAGCAGGAGTGGAGACTGTCTGTAGTAGTGTGAGTAAGGCAGGAGTGGGAACAGTCTGTAGGAGTGTGACTAAAGCAGGAAAGTGGGGACTGTCTGTAGAAGTGCGAGTAAGGCAGACGTGGGAACTGTCTGTAGTAGTATGTGTAGGGCAGGAGTGGAGACTGTTTGTAGTAGTAGTATGAGTACCCCCTCCAAAGCATAACCAGCCCTTGGCTCTTGGATCCGGCCCTGGTTCTAAAAATACATGCAAATAATGCTGGTACATGTTGTTGTCCAAGTATCAGCATACGGGGCAGGCTTGCTGGGACCTGTAGTCCTAATGTAAAAGAGGCCAAAATATGAAAATTCTATCAATGTCCCAATATTTATGCACCTGACTGTATTACTTTCAATCTATTCGTTACACCTTTTAACCCCACACCCACCGCCCAGGTGTGCGGGGGATAGCCTCGGCCTGAGGTACACTGGAGAGGAAGGCCCCTTTATAGGGGGGGATCCCACCTCACCAGGAATCCCCGTCCTGAGCTGACTAGTTGGAGGGGTGAATGCGTAGGCCGGGGGACCCCACCAAGTGTGTCCCCTGGCAGAGGCATGACCACCCCTCTAGTAGAGCCTAGTGCTGGTTCTAAAAATACGGAGGACCCCTACGCAAATTTTTCCCCGTTTTTATAGAACCAGGGCCAGATCACAGAGCCTGGTGCTGGTTCATTAAAAACGGGGGAAACCTGCACATTTTTTTACCATTTTATTTTTGAACTAGGACCAGCTCAAAAAACCCGGGGCTGGTTATGCTTGGGAGGGGGAACCCCACTTTGAAAAATAAAATAAAAAATTAACGATTTAATGGCTTTATTCCATCAGAAGCATGGTCAGATCACATTGATCTGTGCATGGTTCTGCTAAACACACTGCTCAGGAGGGGGTCTATTTCAAACTTCTATTTTGGCCAGAGTTTGCTTAAATAACACCCGTGTTTGCAATCACGATTCGTGGTAAATCCCCGTGTTGTATGCCTATCTATGGTAAGTACTTGCGAGTTTGGCCGATGGTGTATTTACTTCTATTTGCGTGTTCACTCATGTTTTGCAGAGAGAATCATGATTTACACCCATGTTTGCCTTTAGTAAATATCAGTTTTTAAAAAACAAGGAAAACACACCTGTGAATGGCATCTGGGCCAGGCATGACTCTTAGTAAATTTAGCCCTTAGTGTAAGGCAGGAGCAGAGAACTGATAATGAGAAATCACCAGTTACAGTAGATGGATTTCTACACTTACAAATCATTGACTTCCAGTTTGACGTAGGCGTGAGCCAGTCCGTTCCCAGTCTTACATAGTAGAGACAGAGCTTCCTTCAGCATTTCTTCAGTTAACGGTACATGGGGTGGAGGCTAAAATAGAAGGTGACACAGTCATTTCCTAGGAAATCCCCCCACTCCCACAACACTACATAGATCTGTTACCTGCCAGCACCCTGGTGTTACAGAATCATTACTCTGCCACTCAGAGCATTCCTAATCTCCTGTATGAGGAACGTATGTTGCAAGCCCCCAAGAAACATACAGAAAAATAATAATGTTTTGGAAATATAGGTAACTAGCGACCTGCCTCGGCTATGCACTGGAGCAGTTTTGAACTTTTGGCGATAGTCATTTTTTAAACGAGGTCTAGTAAGAAGCCTTGTAGACGACATCAGTCAATTTTCATCCTAACGTCAACACGAAAAGATTTAGGCCCGTATTCAATTTGAGCTGAGCCGAGATACTTTTTCGCCTCCCCGGACTTTGCACATACTTCACCTGTTTTGCAGGCGGAAAAGTATCGCGCGAGTGCCCGCATATCGCCGTATTCAATTTGAAAGTAGGCGAAAACGGGACCCGGCGAAACTTAAACAAGCAGAAGGTACTGTCAGATTTGAGGATACCTCCCAAAAAAGATGCTCTGTCATGGGGGTTCCCTATGGTACCCCCCGATTTGGCTTGCTGAAGGTATTTGTTGTGTGTAAACGGGCTCAATAGCTGCTAAATAGCGTTTTTGTATACGTGGTACAGAATAGTATTCTGGAGGTTTTTTTGCAGAAAATAAGTTATCCCAGCAAATTTGGGGTACTTGAAAATGGGGGTCAGCATATTTTAAAGTTGCTAAAGTTGAAAAAATCATGAAAAAACCACCTGCCGCAAGTCCCTGCAATGAAAAAAACACCTGGGGCATACTTGGGGACCCCCCCAGAATCAAGTTCGCTAGATTTTAACTTTGTCCCCCAACATTTTTTTTCGGCCCCAAATTCAAAGTGATTTTTTTGGGGTGTCCTTGAGTGTTTTTTTTTAAATTGCCACAGTTTACCTCTTGGGGACTATCTGAAGACTGCAACGTTTCACCCCAAAACCCCAATTCTGCACTTTTTTCCTCCTGCTATTCATAGGCAACTCTTTTTCGCCTATTATATTGCACTGACTTTCCACCTAGGCGGAAAGTCTTTCAAATTGAATACGGCGATACTTTTGATGTCATCGGCGAAAAGTTTTCACCCAAAACACGCGAAAACGGCTTTTCGCTCCAAACTGAATATGGGCCTTAGTCTTGACGAGACACGCAGGAGGGCCACGTAAAGTTGTCCATTAGATAAACAGTCCCCACTTAGGTCAACTCCAGCCACGTTAAATGTCTGTCCCTGTCTGTCCCTGTGACTGCTCCTTATGTATGGGACGCCATTTTTGGAGACTGAGACTATACCTCGGATTTTAGCACTATTGCAAAGACTAATTATAATTGTACCTTCTATTGCAATGCCAGTATTACTTTGCACCTCTCTGTGTATAGTTGGCCAAAGATTGTATCATCTTGTTACTCTGCACTATCGTTGGACATCAGGAATTTCTAATTTGCCCACTCAAATATGGTCACACTAGAGCAGGGGTGGGGAACCTTTTTTCTCCAGAGGGCCGTTTTGATACATTATAATATTATTCGTGGGCCTGGTGCAGACCATGTCCCCTCTGTGTGACGTCACACGGTTCAGGGCCGTTATCACCGGGGATTACAGCAATGCCCGGAGCATCCTGAGGATGTTCCGGGGAGCTGTAAGGGCAGCGGTGTGACCGTCTGAAACCTCCTAAGGATGCTCCAGGCGGCACTGCTGCATAGATTCTGGCTGCAGGGTGCCATTCTAGACATCCTGCTAGCCAGATGAGGCTGGTAGAAAAAAAGCTCTGGGGGCCAGACCAAATGATGCCGATGGCCTTATGTGGCCCCCGGGCAGGAGGTTCCCCATCCCTGAACTAGAGGATCTGGCTTTTCCAGTGTTGGGCCAGATGGCTAGGTGAGAGGTGGAGCAGATAGAGCTGTTAGACAGTTGCTGCACGTCCTCAGTCACAGTCAGGGGCAGATGTATGAAGCTCTGCAATGTGATAAAGTGCAGAGTGATAGGTGAGCGTCCACTCAGCTCCCAACTGTCACGTTACAGGCTGTGTTTGAAAAATGACAGTTAGGAGCTGATTGGTTGGTCGCTTATCACTCTCCACTTTAACACTTCCCAGAGCGTCATACATCTGCCCCAATAGCTGTTTTCCGTCGGGTGCATCCGTAGTATCCCAAATACTTTTCATTTGGTCCAAACAGCCGTGTAAACTGCCAAGTATGTGTGGCCAATTTACGTCTCCAGCTACTTCACCCGTCTGGTGTGATGGGCCTATAGTGCATACAAAGGTAAGACCATGCTGTACTGCAGGTGGCGGCAGATGTAAAATGTACAGGGATTTATAGTTGGGGAGGGGGGTGTCTGAGCTTGATTCTTAATTTCAGTGTAAAAACGTATCTGCCCTCTATTTGTTCACTACATGCAAAAACAGTCAGTATATTCCCCGTATGCAACAAGATAAATATATCCGTACCCCCTTGCATTGCAACATGGTTTGTTCCAGGAGCAAAATGCTCCTTCATTTGCTCTTACAGCTAACTCTGAGCCTGACGCATCTGTGGCCGAATCTCCGTTCGGCTGCAGCGGTCTGCTTACTATTTTATACTAATGCGAGTATTCGCTCTGCTTACTATTTTATACTAATGCGAGTATTCTCCCTGCTTACTATTTTATACTAATGCGAGTATTCGCTCTGCTTACTATTTTATACTAATGCGAGTATTCTCCCTGCTTACTATTTTATACTAATGCGAGTATTCTCCCTGCTTACTATTTTATACTAATGCGAGTATTCTCTCTGCTTACTATTTTATACTAATGCGAGTAGTCGCTCTGCTTACTATTTTATACTAATGCGAGTATTCTCTCTGCTTACTATTTTATACTAATGCGAGTATTCTCTCTACTTACTATTTTATACTAATGAGAGTATTCGCTCTGCTTACTATTTTATACTAATGCAAGTATTCTCTCTGCTTACTATTTTATACTAATGCGAGTATTCGCTCTGCTTACTATTTTATACTAATGCGAGTATTCGCTCTGCTTACTATTTTATACTAATGCGAGTATTCGCTCTGCTTACTATTTTATACTAATGCGAGTATTCGCTCTGCTTACTATTTTATACTAATGCGAGTATTCGCTCTGCTTACTATTTTATACTAATGCGAGTATTCGCTCTGCTTACTATTTTATATTAATGCGAGTATTCTCTCTGCTTACTATTTTATATTAATGCGAGTATTCTCTCTGCTTACTATTTTATATTAATGCGAGTATTCTCTCTGCTTACTATTTTATACTAATGCGAGTATTCTCTCTGCTTACTATTTTATATTAATGCGAGTATTCTCTCTGCTTACTATTTTATACTAATGCGAGTATTCTCTCTGCTTACTATTTTATACTAATGCGAGTGTTCGCTCTGCTTACTATTTTATACTAATGCGAGTATTCGCTCTGCTTACTATTTTATACTAATGCGAGTGTTCGCTCTGCTTACTATTTTATACTAATGCGAGTATTCGCTCTGCTTACTATTTTATACTAATGCGAGTATTCTCTCTGCTTACTATTTTATACTAATGCGAGTGTTCGCTCTGCTTACTATTTTATACTAATGCGAGTATTCGCTCTGCTTACTATTTTATACTAATGCGAGTATTCGGTCTGCTTACTATTTTATATTAATGCGAGTATTCTCTCTGCTTACTATTTTATATTAATGCGAGTATTCTCTCTGCTTACTATTTTATACTAATGCGAGTATTCTCTTTTATACTAATGCGAGTATTCTCTCTGCTTACTATTTTATACTAATGCGAGTATTCGCTCTGCTTACTATTTTATACTAATGCGAGTATTCGCTCTGCTTACTATTTTATACTAATGCGAGTATTCGCTCTGCTTACTATTTTATACTAATGCGAGTATTCGCTCTGCTTACTGTTTTATACTAATGCGAGTATTCGCTCTGCTTACTATTTTATACTAATGCGAGTATTCGCTCTGCTTACTATTTTATACTAATGCGAGTATTCTCTCTGCTTACTATTTTATACTAATGCGAGTATTCGCTCTGCTTACTATTTAATACTAATGCGAGTATTCGCTCTGCTTACTATTTTATACTAATGCGAGTATTCGCTCTGCTTACTATTTTATACTAATGCGAGTATTCGCTCTGCTTACTATTTTATACTAATGAGAGTATTCGCTCTGCTTACTATTTTATACTAATGCGAGTATTCGCTCTGCTTACTATTTTATATTAATGCGAGTATTCTCTCTGCTTACTATTTTATATTAATGCGAGTATTCTCTCTGCTTACTATTTTATACTAATGCGAGTATTCGCTCTGCTTACTATTTTATACTAATGCGAGTGTTCGCTCTGCTTACTATTTTATACTAATGCGAGTATTCGCTCTGCTTACTATTTTATACTAATGCGAGTATTCGCTCTGCTTACTATTTTATATTAATGCGAGTATTCTCTCTGCTTACTATTTTATATTAATGCGAGTATTCTCTCTGCTTACTATTTTATACTAATGCGAGTATTCGCTCTGCTTACTATTTTATACTAATGCGAGTATTCGCTCTGCTTACTATTTTATACTAATGCGAGTATTCGCTCTGCTTACTATTTTATACTAATGCGAGTATTCGCTCTGCTTACTGTTTTATACTAATGCGAGTATTCGCTCTGCTTACTATTTTATACTAATGCGAGTATTCGCTCTGCTTACTATTTTATACTAATGCGAGTATTCTCTCTGCTTACTATTTTATACTAATGCGAGTATTCGCTCTGCTTACTATTTAATACTAATGCGAGTATTCGCTCTGCTTACTATTTTATACTAATGCGAGTATTCGCTCTGCTTACTATTTTATACTAATGCGAGTATTCGCTCTGCTTACTATTTTATACTAATGAGAGTATTCGCTCTGCTTACTATTTTATACTAATGCGAGTATTCTCTCTGCTTACTATTTTATACTAATGCGAGTGTTCCCTCTGCTTACTATTTTATACTAATGCGAGTGTTCCCTCTGCTTACTATTTTATACTAATGCGAGTATTCGCTCTGCTTACTATTTTATACTAATGCGAGTATTCCCTCTGCTTACTATTTTATACTAATGCGAGTATTCGCTCTGCTTACTATTTTATACTAATGCGAGTATTCGCTCTGCTTACTATTTTATACTAATGCGAGTATTCGCTCTGCTTACTATTTTATACTAATGCGAGTATTCGCTCTGCTTACTATTTTATACTAATGCGAGTGTTCCCTCTGCTTACTATTTTATACTAATGCGAGTATTCGCTCTGCTTACTATTTTATACTAATGCGAGTATTCGCTCTGCTTACTATTTTATATTAATGCGAGTATTCTCTCTGCTTACTATTTTATATTAATGCGAGTATTCTCTCTGCTTACTATTTTATACTAATGCGAGTATTCTCTTTTATACTAATGCGAGTATTCTCTCTGCTTACTATTTTATACTAATGCGAGTGTTCGCTCTGCTTACTATTTTATACTAATGCGAGTATTCGCTCTGCTTACTATTTTATACTAATGCGAGTATTCGCTCTGCTTACTATTTTATATTAATGCGAGTATTCGCTCTGCTTACTATTTTATACTAATGCGAGTATTCGCTCTGCTTACTATTTTATACTAATGCGAGTGTTCGCTCTGCTTACTATTTTATACTAATGCGAGTGTTCGCTCTGCTTACTATTTTATACTAATGAGAGTATTCTCTCTGCTTACTATTTTATATTAATGCGAGTATTCGCTCTGCTTACTATTTTATACTAATGCGAGTATTCTCTCTGCTTACTATTTTATACTAATGCGAGTGTTCGCTCTGCTTACTATTTTATACTAATGCGAGTATTCGCTCTGCTTACTATTTTATACTAATGCGAGTGTTCGCTCTGCTTACTATTTTATACTAATGCGAGTATTCTCTCTGCTTACTATTTTATACTAATGCGAGTATTCGCTCTGCTTACTATTTTATACTAATGCGAGTATTCGCTCTGCTTACTATTTTATACTAATGCGAGTATTCGCTCTGCTTACTGTTTTATACTAATGCGAGTATTCGCTCTGCTTACTGTTTTATACTAATGCGAGTATTCGCTCTGCTTACTATTTTATACTAATGCGAGTATTCGCTCTCCTTACTATTTTATACTAATGCGAGTATTCGCTCTGCTTACTATTTTATACTAATGCGAGTATTCGCTCTGCTTACTATTTTATACTAATGCGAGTATTCTCTCTGCTTACTATTTTATACTAATGCGAGTATTCTCTCTGCTTACTATTTTATACTAATGTGAGTATTCGCTCTTCTTACTATTTAATACTAATGCGAGTATTCGCTCGTCTATGCCAATTATCCTTTCTTCATGCGAATGGCCGCGCTGCCCAAACGAGCTACAAGTGACAAATGCAGAAGCATCATTGCGAAACATTGGGCTAATACACACTTGATAAAATTATGTTCCACAAAACAGCTTATATTAATCATTCCTGCGCCCATTCCTGACATATGATGTAAGCAGCCATATTTATGGGTTGGCCCATCAGCCTGTGATGTCACTCAGGCAATACTTCCCTGGGGAAATAATAGTGTTTTCCAGTTACTATTTGTAGGTATTAAGTAGAAGACTCCATCCTGTAACTCCTGATAACACAACAGGATCTTCCCTATATTCTGTCATCACCTCTTCTTTTTCCGGTTCTTCCTCCTCATTCTCCTCCTCTTCCTTGTCCTCTCCCTGTTGCTGCTCGTCTCCTTCCTCAATGTCTTCATTTGTCTCTTCTACGGGCTCCTCAGCCTCATGCTCCTCCTCCAAACCCTCATCTTCAGTGCCTGACATCTCCTGAGAGAACAGACAATAGGGACAGATAAATAAATGAACATAATAAGGGTTGGAGTATAGTACATTCACGTCAGAAACAAACGTTTTCATGGACATAATCTCAGACCATGGGACTGTCTCTAGCAACACTAGTGACACACTAAAGTACACATACTGTATGGGCCAAACTGATCTATTTCACGGAAAACATGGAGGGTGGCTACTGATATTACAATATACAGGGAAAGCTGGAACAGACCTTAATCATACTGTGTAATGGCTCAGGAGGCGAGGTACAGAGATACACAAGTACTGCAGTACATACAGGCCCTGATAGAGGTACAGAGATACACAAGTACTGCAGTACATACAGGCCCTGATAGAGGTACAGAGATACACAAATACTGCAGTACATACAGGCCCTGATAGAGGTACAGAGATACACAAGTACTGCAGTACATACAGGCCCTGATAGAGGTACAGAGATACACAAGTACTGCAGTACATACAGGCCCTGATAGAGGTACAGAGATACACAAGTACTGCAGTACATACAGGCCCTGATAGAGGTACAGAGATACACAAGTACTGCAGTACATACAGGCCCTGATAGAGGTACAGAGATACACAAATACTGCAGTACATACAGGCCCAGATAGAGGTACAGAGATACACAAGTACTGCAGTACATACAGGCCCTGATAGAGGTACAGAGATACACAAATACTGCAGTATATACAGGCCCAGATAGAGGTGCAGAGATACACAAGTACTGCAGTACATACAGGCCCTGATAGAGGTACAGAGATACACAAGTACTGCAGTACATACAGGCCCTGATAGAGGTACAGAGATACACAAATACTGCAGTACATACAGGCCCAGATAGAGGTACAGAGATACACAAGTACTGCAGTACATACAGGCCCTGATAGAGGTACAGAGATACACAAGTACTGCAGTACATACAGGCCCAGATAGAGGTACAGAGATACACAAGTACTGCAGTACATACAGGCCCTGATAGAGGTACAGAGATACACAAGTACTGCAGTACATACAGGCCCAGATAGAGGTACAGAGATACACAAGTACTGCAGTACATACAGGCCCAGATAGAGGTACAGAGATACACAAGTACTGCAGTACATACAGGCCCAGATAGAGGTACAGAGATACACAAGTACTGCAGTACATACAGGCCCTGATAGAGGTACAGAGATACACAAGTACTGCAGTACATACAGGCCCTGATAGAGGTACAGAGATACACAAGTACTGCAGTACATACAGGCCCTGATAGAGGTACAGAGATACACAAGTACTGCAGTAAATACAGGCCCTGATAGAGGTACAGAGATACACAAGCAGAGGCGTCACTAGGGTTGGTGTCACCCGGTGCTGTAACTCATGGTGTCACCCCCCAAAAAAGAAATCAGGAACAAGGTGCGCAGCTCTGCGCTCTCTCCCCCTACCAGTCCAGTACTCAGCGCTGCAGTTCTTCTCCCAGAATGCCAGGTGGCACGAGGCCGGCGTGATGACATCATACCCTACTTTCTGGGTAAAGAGGACCAACTGAACCAAAACGCTGCTGGTGCCAGTCCATCCTCACCGCCCCCGCAGCGGGGGTGGTAGTGGGGAGTGGACTGGTGAGCGGGGGCAGGGATGGATTGGGATGAAAAACCAGCCCGGGAAGTTTATGGAAGCAGCCCCAATGAGGGCAGGGTCTGTGAAGAGGGGTGGGAACACTCCTCCTTTAGGCTAATGCCACTACAATGCCCTTCCCAGGTGTACATCCATGTGTCAGAATGTACAAGGACTGAGACGCCTACTTTCAGTGTCTACAGATGCTGCAATCTTGCTTTGTGCGTCTTTAGATGTCACTATCGGTGGCACCATTGAAACTTTTACCAGCCCTATGTTACCTGCATCTCATCCATCTGAGTATGGCCTCCAGTGTGAGCAATTTCACTCTCTCTACACGACCACTTCAATAACATGACCCACGTCACTCGTATAACATGTGGATGCTAAGTTACATCTGCGTCTAATTAACCTTCCTCCTGTAACCACCTATGAAGGCCCAACACATTTCTAATACACTACACTACTTGGTGCGTGCGTCTGCATCTGTACTGCAACTCTGTACAAACACCATCGGGACGTATGCACGGTGCAACGCAGTCTCATGCTCAGAAGAAAAACGACACAAGAATGAAAAAACTTGGCCCTACAGAAATAAAAACAAACACATTAGCCCTACAGGAAAAAATAATACACATTGGCCCCTGACAGGAAAAAAACATTGGTCCCTATGAGAAAAAAGAAACACACAACAGCCGCCACAGGGAAAAAGCACACATTAACCTATACATGAAAAAATTGATTCAGTGATTGCCCCCGCAGGAAATAATAAAGCAAACATTGATTCCCACCCAGTCTCCTAGAAAGCCTGAGTGACTTAATTCTGGGAAGTCACCGATAGCTGCGGAGCTAATTTCAGGAGACGAGCCTCCAGCCGCTCCAGAAAGTCCAGACCAGTGGGTTGGAACTTAAGGGGAGATTCAGACCTGCTTGCTAGGCAGCATTCAAACGCAGCCGGCCGATTGTTGCAAACTGCGCATGCATAAAACACGCAGTGCGCGTGCGCGAACCAGACACTGCAATTGGGAGACGATCGCTCAAGCACATAGCCAGCCTGCTAGTTTGAGTGACAGAATGGGCCGTTTGTGGGTGGTGACAGGGGACAGACCAGGGAAACGGGGGTGTGGATGTGCGTGCGTAGGCGTGTCAGTGCGTTTTAACACCATTTAAAGGGTGTGCATAATTAAGATGCAGTGTCAGCATACACGTCATACGAGAGAAATAAAGACAGTGGTGCTCGCAGTGCTTGGGGTTGGCTAAGGTCTACCTCAAGCACTGCGTGCAGGTTCGATGTCTCCCGATGGTACCAATATTTTCATACACTTCCTAGAGATGAAATGCACAAGTGGGCAACTAACTTCACCCGCGATTGCACGTTAAGACATAGGAGGCATCCTAATGTCTGTGCGATCACGACATTTGGATACTTTCTTTCCTTAAGGCTGCGTGCGAATGCAGCCTAGCGAGTAGGTCTGAATCATGCCCTTAGTCCCGCTCCCTCTCTCACTCACAAGAGCACCCAGCACCTTATCACTGTCCTCTGCTCTCTTCACCTCAGCATTTTTCTGCCCCATCCTCTGCCCCTTACCACCATCCTCTGCCCCTTACCATCATCCTCTGCCCCTTACCACCATCCTCAGCCCCTCATCACCTTCCTCAGCCCCTCATCACCATCTGCAGCGCCTCATCCCCATCCTCATCACCTTCCCCAGCCCCTGTCTTTCAGCCTCACCATTTCCCAGCCCTGTGTCTTCAGCTTTAAACCTACCTCCTTGACACTAATTGGCCACCGCTGGCATTTTCCCAGCGTATTGTGCATGCACATTAGACTCTGCGCACAGACTAGTGCCCAGAATCTACTGCTGTGGCGCTGCGCGCTCAATAGGCTCAGTGTTTCCGGCCACCGGAAAGAGAGGAGGGCCTAGGACAGATTCTGCACACGGGCCCCCTCCTCTCTTAATACTCCCCTGAATAGTGTGTGTGTATATATATATATATATATATATATATATATATATATACACTAGCGCATGCAGGGGGGGGTTTCTGAGTACACAGAAACCCCCCCCTGACCAACTATTTTTTTTTTTTCAGAGACAGACTTGTCTCCATCTCTGCATAATCAGCGGGCCACCCTCAGAGCTGCCCAGCTGCTGCCTGTTCAGCTGTCAGCGCTTCTGCGTCAGGTGCTTTCATACCTACTGTCACGGAAACGCTGACAGCTGAACCGACAGTGGCCGGGCAGCGCGCAGTGGTCACCAGGGACTGGACTGGAGGCCCGGACAAAGAGGGGGCCCCGCACGACTGGCACCGCCGCTCCCGACCCACGCGCCCGCTATGCTGCAGTGTAAAGCCTGCAAGATAGGTTTTTTTCATTTGGAGAGAGAGACGGTGAGACCCGGCGGCCGGCGCGCAAGACGTTATGCCGCGCCACTGACAGCAGAGGTCTTTGAGCCGCAGCTTTTGACTGAGGAGCTACTACAAGCAGCAGGTAAGTGTGGGGTTGGGGCTGGATGTCTGGGGCAGGTACTGGGAGGCTGGCTATTGGACTGGGGCAGGGGCTGGCAGGCTGCCTATCGGGCTGGGGCTGGCTGTCTGGAACAGAGGCTGGCAGTGTGGGGCAGGAGCTGGCTCGGTATCTGGGGCTGGGTGGCTGTCTGGCTGCGGCAGGGGCTGGCTGGGACTGGTTGTTTGGGCCTGATATATATGTGTGTATATATATATATTTTATAAATGGAAACCCCCCCTTAAAAATCCTGCGTTTGCCCCTGATATATGTGTGTGTGTGTATGTATATATATATATATATATATATTATACACACACACACACATTATATATATGTATATATGTATATATATATACACATATAATATATATTTGTTTATTTATTATTTATTACCGGTTATTTATATAGCGCACACATATTCCGCAGCGCTTTACAGAGAGAATATTTGGCCATTCACATCTGTCCCTGCCCCAGTGGAGCTTACAATCTATATTCCCTAACACATGCTCACACACATACACACTTATGGTCAATTTTGAGGGGAGCCAATTAACCTACCAGTATATTTTTGGAGTGTGGGAGGAAACCGGAGTACCCGGAGGAAACCCACGCAAGCACAGGGAGAATATACAAACTCCACACAGTTAGGGCCATGGTGGGAATTGAACCCATGACCTCATTGCTGTGAGGCAGTAACGCTAACCATTACACCGTCTGCATATATAAAACTTTTCTGACACTGCAGATAGATATTAGATATAGATGTTATAATTATAAATGGGCATGCTATAGCAGATGTTCACTTACTGTCACTCGCAATCAGGTATGGCATGCCAGCAAATGCTCCTGTTCGCTGCTGGTCCTGGCTGGCTGCGGGTGCTGGTCCTGGATGGCTGCGGGTGCTGGTCCTGGCCGGCTGCGGGTGCTGGTCCTGGATGGCTGCGGGGCTGGCTGCAAACAGGCTTGAGGCGGAGCTGTCAGTGATGAATGACGGCTCCGCAAAGGCTTATGGTAGGAGCTGCTGCAGCTGGGCATGCGCAGCAGCTCCCCCGTCAGCCATTTTCATTCAAACTCTAGTGCCTGTAACGCTGCCCGATCGGAGCTCTCCGATTGTGACAGCCAGGCTGGAGCAGATGAGTGTAGGGCAGCCCCTTGTATGAGAGGGATTTTATTACTAGCGGCGGGGGAGGGTGCGGGAGTATGGCGGCGGGGGTGGGTGCGGGAGTATGGCGGAGGGGGGTGCGGGCATCAGTGTGCAACTTTTGGTGTCACCCCCTTGGAGGGTGACACCCGTTGCGGCCCGCACCCCCCGCACCCCCTTAGTGACGCCACTGGTTACACAAGTACTGCAGTACATACAGGCCCTGATAGAGGTACAGAGATACACAAATACTGCAGTACATACAGGCCCTGATAGAGGTACAGAGATACACAAATACTGCAGTACATACAGGCCCTGATAGAGGTACAGAGATACACAAGTACTGCAGTACATACACGCCCTGATAGCGGTGCACGCAGTTGCAGTCCTTGGTGCGTTTGTTTGTGGAGTCTCAGCAGCGGTAATATGCAAATGTTATGTTCTCCCAGGTTGTGTAGTAGCGTGCACCTGAATATGCACACAATGAAACTATACATATAGTATCAGGGGGAGGCAGAGGAAATAGGGAGCACAATTACTGCAGTATATATAGTATCAGGGGGAGGCAGAGGAGATAGGGAGCACAATTACTGTAGTGTATATATAGTATCAGGGGAGGCAGAGGAAATAGGGAGCACAATTACTGTAGTGTATATCAGGGGGAGGCAGAGGAGATAGGGAGCACAATTACTGCAGTATATATATAGTATCAGGGGAAGGCAGAGGAAATAGGGAGCACAATTACTGTAGTATATATAGTATCAGGGGGAGGCAGAGGAGATAGGGAGCAGAATTACTGTAGTATATATAGTATCAGGGGGAGGCAGAGGAGAGAAGGAGCAGAATTACTGCAGTATATATAGTATCAGGGGGAGGCAGAGGAGATAAGGAGCAGAATTACTGCAGTATATATATAGTATCAGGGGGAGGCAGAGGAGATAAGGAGCAGAATTACTGCAGTATATATAGTATCAGGGGGAGGCAGAGGAGATAAGGAGCAGAATTACTGCAGTATATATATAGTATCAGGGGGAGGCAGAGGAGATAGAATTACTGCAGTATATATAGTATCAGGGGGAGGCAGAGGAGATAGGGAGCAGAATTACTGCAGTATATATAGTATCAGGGGGAGGCAGAGGAGATAGGGAGCACAATTACTGCAGTATATATAGTATCAGGGGGAGGCAGAGGAAATACGGAGCACAATTACTGTAGTATATATAGTATCAGGGGGAGGCAGAGGAGATAGGGAGCAGAATTACTGTAGTATATATAGTATCAGGGGGAGGCAGAGGAGATAGGGAGCAGAATTACTGCAATATATATAGTATCAGGGGGAGGCAGAGAAGATAGGGAGCAGAATTACTGCAGTATATATATAGTATCAGGGGGAGGCAGAGGAGATAGGGAACAGAATTACTGTAGTATATATAGTATCAGGGGGAGGCAGAGGAGATAGGGAGCAGAATTACTGTAGTATACATAGTATCAGGGGGAGGCAGAGGAGATAGGGAGCAGAATTACTGCAGTATATATAGTATCAGGGGGAGGCAGAGGAGATAGGGAGCAGAATTACTGCAGTATATATAGTATCAGGGGGAGGCAGAGGAGATAGGGAGCAGAATTACTGCAGTATATATAGTATCAGGGGGAGGCAGAGGAGATAGGGAGCACAATTACTGCAGTATATATAGTATCAGGGGGAGGCAGAGGAGATATAATTACTGTAGTATATATAGTATCAGGGGAGGCAGAGGAGATACGGAGCAGAATTACTGCAGTATATATAGTATCAAGGGGAGGCAGAGAAGATAGGGAGCAGAATTACAGCAGTATATATAGTATCAGGGGGTGGCAGAGAAGATAGGGAGCAGAATTACAGCAGTATATATAGTATCAGGGGGAGGCAGAGAAGATAGGGAGCAGAATTACTGTAGTATATATAGTATCAGGGGGAGGCAGAGGACATAGGGAGCACAATTACTGTAGTGTATATCAGGGGGAGGCAGAGGAGATAGGGAGCAGAATTACAGCAGTATATATAGTATCAGCGGGGGCAGAGAAGATAGGGAGCAGAATTACAGCAGTATATATAGTATCAGGGGGAGGCAGAGGAGATAGGGAGCAGAATTACTGTAGTATATATAGTATCAGGAGGAAGCAGAGGAGATAGGGAGCAGAATTACTGTAGTATATATAGTATCAGGGGGAGGCAGAGGAGATAGAGGAGACAGAATTACTGTAGTATATATTGTATCAGGGGGAGGCAGAGGAGAGAAGGAGCAGAATTACTGCAGTATATATAGTATCAGGGGAAGGCAGAGGAGATAGGGAGCACAATTACTGTAGTATATATAGTATCAGGGGGAGGCAGAGGAGAGAAGGAGCAGAATTACTGCAGTATATATAGTATCAGGGGAAGGCAGAGGAGATAAGGAGCAGAATTACTGCAGTATATATATAGTATCAGGGGGAGGCAGAGGCCATAGGGAGCAGAATTACTGCAGTATATATAGTATCAGGGGGAGGCAGAGGAGATAGGGAGCAGAATTACTGCAGTATATATAGTATTAGGGGGAAGTAGAGGAGATAGGGAGCAGAATTACTGTAGTATACATAGTATCAGGGGGAGGCAGAGGAGATAGGGAGCAGAATTACTGCAGTATATATAGTATCAGGGGGAGGCAGAGGAGATAGGGAGCAGAATTACTGCAGTATATATAGTATCATGGGGAGGCAGAGGAGATAGGGAGCAGAATTACTGCAGTATATATAGTATTAGGGGGAAGTAGAGGAGATAGGGAGCAGAATTACTGTAGTGTATATATAGTATCAGGGGGAGGCAGAGGAGATAGGGAGCAGAATTACTGTAGTATATATAGTATCAGGGGAAGGCAGAGGAGATAGGGAGCACAATTACTGTAGTATATATAGTATCAGGGGGAGGCAGAGGAGATAGGGAGCAGAATTACTGCAGTATATATAGTATTAGGGGGAAGTAGAGGAGATAGGGAGCAGAATTACTGTAGTATACATAGTATCAGGGGGAGGCAGAGGAGATAGGGAGCAGAATTACTGCAGTATATATAGTATCAGGGGGAGGCAGAGGAAATAGGGAGCAGAATTACTGCAGTATATATAGTATCAGGGGGAGGCAGAGGAGATAGGGAGCAGAATTACTGCAGTATATATAGTATTAGGGGGAAGTAGAGGAGATAGGGAGCAGAATTACTGTAGTGTATATATAGTATCAGGGGGAGGCAGAGGAGATAGGGAGCAGAATTACTGTAGTATACATAGTATCAGGGGGAGGCAGAGGAGATAGGGAGCAGAATTACTGCAGTATATATAGTATCAGGGGGAGGCAGAGGAAATAGGGAGCAGAATTACTGCAGTATATATAGTATCAGGGGGAGGCAGAGGAGATAGGGAGCAGAATTACTGCAGTATATATAGTATTAGGGGGAAGTAGAGGAGATAGGGAGCAGAATTACTGTAGTGTATATATAGTATCAGGGGGAGGCAGAGGAGATAGGGAGCAGAATTACTGTAGTATATACAGTATCAGGGGGAGGCACAGGAGATAGGGAGCAGATTACTGCAGTATATGTAGTATCAGGGGGAGGCAGAAGAGATAGGGAGCAGAATTCCTGCAGTGTGTATATATATATATATATATATATATATAGTATCAGGGTGAAGTATATAGTTTGAGTATATATTATATCAGTGTATATAGTAATACACATAGTTGAAGTGCATATAGTATATACAGCGTGAGTATATATTATATCAGTGTATATATAATAGTATACATAGTTTTAATTTATTGAATATCAGTATATATGGTATAAGTATATATAGTATGAGTATTTATTATTTCAGTGTATATAGTAAGGGGCTAGTGTGTATGTATGTATGTGTGTAAATATAGGAATGTGTGTGTATATATTATCTATATATATATATCAGTGTATATACAGTATTAGTTTATATAATAGTATCAGTATATACTGTAAGAAAATATATATACAAGTATATGTTGTATCAGTGTATATAATAGTATCAGCATATATTCTATTAGTGTCTACATATATTTATATACGGTATATAGCAGAGGAAACCATCACCCTCACCTCGCTGCTGGCTGCGCAGGTTACTATGGAAACAGACAGCACCGGAAGCCGGAGTGAGTGTTTCTGGTAACCATAGATACGGCCGGAAGTGGTTCTCCATGACAAGGGTCAGACTCAACCCCTCCCGCACTGCGCCCAGCTCTGCCCCGCCCATATGACGTCATCCTAGGCCCAGCGGTAACTCTCTGTGCCCAGCTCTGCCCCGCCCATGTGACGTCATCCTAGGCCCAGCTGTCACTCACACAATCAGTGCACCTCCCAGCTCCCATAACCACCTGACAGGGCAGATCTCGACAACCTGTGAAACTACAAGTCCCAGCATGCCTTGAGGCTGAGGAGACATGCTGGGACCATTTTGAGGCAAGGCATATATGCTTATTAATATTTTTATTATTATTATTATTATTATTATGCAAGAAAAGGGGAAAACAGTTTACACACACACTATTAAAATATATAGTGACAACAGTGTTTAAGCATATCCCAAATGTTCTTTCCTATTTATCCTAATGACAGGGACACCCATGTGCTTTTCCCCAAGCTATGGCCACATTAATGTCCTAGAAACAATGGAGGCTAGTTTAGCTTTCACAGTTTAGTTATTGCTCAACCCTAATATGATTGCCACTATATAAATTAAAAATGTTCAGTTAATTCATATTATTTTCCCTACACCCTGTCAGGACTGCAGAGTCCAGCCATAGACAAAGCACCAGTAATAAACCTACAATCAATGTAAAATAGTAATAATCACCATGCGGTAATAAAAATCCTATTGCATATTCTCAGCATATGACATAGCCAATTTTTTCCCCAATCTTAGGGCCGTATTCAATTAGGAGCAAAAAGCCGCTTTCGCATGTTTTTTTTTGCAATATTTTCATTTTTTTTTACTCCGTATTCAATTCCATTCCGTTTTCGCCTATGCGGAAAGTCAAGGCACTGAAATAGGCGATTCTTTTTCTCTACAGGATAGCAGGTGAAAAAATGTGTAAAATCTATATTTTGGGGTGCAGATATTGGGAAACCACTCAAAACCCTTGGTACACCCTCCCCCCCTCCCCAAATGGACAATTCGCCCAAAAAAATGAAATAAAAAATTCCAGGAACACCCCAAAAAATGGGGCATAAACTACAAAAGGGGGGGGACAACTTAAAAAACTAGCGAAATAAGCTTCTGTGGGTGCTCTAAGAAAGAGCCAAGTGTTTTTGGGATTGCAGGTGCTTGTATGACGGAGGAATTTCACTTTTCTAAAACTTCGCTTTAGAGACATTAAAATATGCTAGTACCCATTTTCAAGCACCCCAAATTATAGATGACTATTTTCACCCAAAAATACTGCTTGATGCCATTCTTCACCACTTTTGCAAGGCCGCTAATAACAAGGATTTTAGACAACAGAGCAACAAGGCCACGTTTAGGGTGACAGGGCAACAGGGAACGCGGCACATCGGGGCAGGAGGGAGTGCCGGTCAGTAAGTTGTACGGGAACGCGGCGCATTGGGGCAGGGGGAAGTGCTGGGTGGTAGGCTGTTTCTGTCGAGCGGTGCGCCCGCAAAAAACAGCCTGGGGAGAACACTGCACATGGATAGTACCAGTTTTTGTGACAATAGCTACCTATCTATATGAATTATCCATATATATTTTATAATTGTAGTGGCTTCTATACCACCTTCGATGGTTTTGTGTCAATGTTAGTTTATATTCTACTTCCTGGTTTCGATTGCATTCTGATTGGCCGGCCTCTTGGAGAAGACAGTGGGCCTGATTCAGAGCCACTCGCAAGCGCACAGCACTTGCAAGTGGCTCGATGTATGCCCACTGCGCAAGTGCTGCTTCCGGCATGCGCGAGCCCCGCCGAGCGACTGAAGTTCAATTGCTTTGGGGGTCGCTACAAGACGGGGCGGCTGTTGATGGTGAGTGGCAGCTCGCCCCGTTTTGTAGGCGGGTGGGGGGGGGTGGCTGCACAAACGCAGGCGGTCCCTTAGGAACGCCTGGCGTTTGTGGGAGGCCCTACTGACATCACTACTGATGTCAGTAGCGGACTTCCTGCTCTCTTAGAGCAGGAAGTCCACTCGGCCTTGCGGCAGCCTAGACTCTACCACAGGGTCTTGTCGCAAGGCCGATGTTCATGATAATCGCGACGGTCTCCAGGCCGCTCGCACAAGCTGTGGGTGGTCTCCCACAGCTTTGCGAGCGGCATGAGACAAAAAAAAAATGCCCACAGACCCTGCGAGCGGGTCTGAATAAGGGCCAGTGTCAGCCACAAAAAAAAAAATCGATGTTGCAACTTGCGCCAATATCATTGCTTCAATGTGACATACTTATTTCTATACACACAAATCCTATAATGTATGTAAATACATTAAATGCACTGCCTGGCCAGTGCTATTCCCATATATTGCATTATACAGACTCTTATAAATTACAACATACAGAATTATGTATATTTAGATATATATGTATTTTTTTTTATAATTAAATAATCACCAAGTAACACACAAGATGAGAATACAGAACTCCAACTACATATAATGAAAGATGCATAAAATAACGAATACATAAAACAATCTTACGTCACAAAAATGAAAACATCAGGATGCTCATAATTTAGAACAACCACTGACACCTTGGGCCTGATTCATGCGCCCCGACTATTACCGCTCAAAGACGCAGTACAGATTCGGACGCAGGGTCAGTGGATTTTAGTGGGCATGCCAGAGAGGTAACGGGGGGTCTCTAAGAAAACGTGGGTGTGTTGCTGAAAGCGGCTGCGTCCATAGACGATGAACCGCTCAAGCAGGGTGCCATGGTCAGACGGAGGCGTTGCACCAGCTGTAGGGATAGAAATGCGCGGTCTCAAGATGCTGCAAGTTGTTGCCTCAGCTTTTAGAAAATCGACGGTGAGATTCGCATAAGACACAGACGCGACTAAGGCATAAGATACAACTGCGACCGTGCCCGACTCAGAATCAGCCCCTTTATGTGTACCTGATGCAAATACAACCTTGGGATGTTCAAATTTTCACTATATTTTCAAAAAGAAATATAATTAAAACTAAACTAACATCAGTGTAACCTTTTAAAGTTCTTGTCCACCTTCAGAATACACATGTACCATGGTCTGATCTTATTCATATCCCAGTTTTAATTAAAGGTTTTGCCTTATATTGATGCCTGGTCAGGACAGCTATTTCAGATTTGTCACATGAGCAGAATATGTTGTCACGGATTTCGGCATTAATGTTAGGATTTCAAGCTAATTCACACACAGTAATTGTTCTGTTACACCACATAACCACATAACCTCATCACTCTAAACTATTATTATCATTTATTTCAGATATCCTAAAGGATATGTTACAAACATCAATGCATAGTAGTCAATGACCGATGGTGTCGCTGTCCGCTGCCATCGATGGTGACCGATGCTTGTTTCCGCCATCCTTGTCAGGGCTTCGATGTCCCACCCCTACTTCTGTATGCTATTTGTCATCTGCATACAGGGGATAGAGGCATTTTGGCAAGTGGTACAGATAGAGAAGAGGGAAGGCCCTAGAACCGAGGCTTGTGGTGCAGCAATTGATAGAGGAACAGTAACAGTCGCACTCAATGCCGATGATCGTGTAGCTCAGCGATTTTTTTATTTGCCACTGCACATGTGCAAATATTTCTAGATCCTACAGCGCTTGCTTTACACAGAGTACGCACAAAAACGCTCCTGCGATTGAGACAGACGGTATCAGAAATGTGGCGGAAAAGTAATGGGAGATTGCTGGTAGTGCACGCAAACATGATCCGTTCGATGGTCGTGTTGTGCTAGTGTCGCGGGCGTTTTAATGCAAGAGCCTGTGTTCCCAGACGCACAGCCGCAGGCATAGGAGGCCATAGTCAGACGCAGACACTGCACCTGCCACAGTGCTGGTGCACGTTTCAGTGGTGCCGCCGAGTGATGCCCCAATCAGTATTACAGCGTGCATGGGCGCTAAAAGTCAGCGTCTCAGACCTCGCACACTCGGCCGCACGGATGTACTCTAGGGAAGGCGTTTGTATTTGCATGTGCATAAAGTCACAGGCGACCACCAGTAGATGATGCTATGTGCAGGTTTTGCTGCGTGACTCAGAATCAGCCCCTGAGTGTCGTTGTCCCATCACTCGGTGACGTTACTGGCCTTGGTTTCTTGGCTTCATTCTCCATCAGCTTGAGGATCTCCACAAATGATTTAAAGTCCATTACTTGGATAATCCTTAAGATATGTTTAAGTCCAGTGATGAATATGAGGCCAGTGTACACTTTCCGTACAGATACATGTTATTGACTACTATGGTTTCCTCCAAGAACAAATGTCTACATCATATAAGTGGACGTAATGAACACTCTAGGCTATATTCCTTACAAGCTTTAGACTTTCTACTGCTTTTCTTCAGAACTTAAACACAGTTAACCCTTTAACTCTGAACAATATCAGCTTTTGTTTCTTCTGCGATGGAACTGCGTGACCTAAGCACCCTGACTTCCCTCCTGGTAATTTCACCTGCCACCCTCCTGAGTTTGGAGTTACCTCTAATAAGCACAATGCTGATTATGGGTGCATACATAATAGAGATCAACTGGCAGACAGTGAGGCGCAGATCTTTTATCGGAAATAGGTCAGTGAGGATAATGATGGAAGATATAAAGTGAACAATGAATAACAGAAGAATAGAAAACACGGTGTAGCTTGCACGCAGATGGACATCTATGTGGGCTCTATGCCTCGTCTTCATGGTGTCCTGCATCTGCTTCATGTGTTTCGTGAGAGAGGTTATTATAAGACCAGCTGAAGTCAACATAAATAGTAATGGCAATGTGTACCCAAAGAGTAAAAGTAAAATCCGATATGCTACAATATAATCCAGACTAGAAGCTTTAGAGCAGTAGATGGAGCTGCAGTTGGCACTGACCGACAGTTGTCCCTTCTTAGTGTTAAACAATGGTGCCCCCAACAAGAAGCAGAGCAGGACGCAGCAAGGGATAATTTGCCTGTAAGTTTTCAGGAGGTACCTTTGGTAAGACTGTAATAACCAGTGTCTGAATATAACAATTTTGCAGCAGTAGAATGTACACAGGATTCCGGTAAGTAAAATACTACAATGAGTGGAGATCATCTTCAAGACATAGTTGACGTGGCAGAAGGAGTCAAAGTTCCAGAAAAGATCACAAAACCAATTCAATCCTGACCACAGCTGGAGGGAGAGATTTGATAAGGCAACGTTGAATATAAAGTAATCAGCTGTGGTTAGGGCTATGCAGTGGTTCCAATCCCAAAGGTTGGCTCCCGCTATAAAGCCGTTAGTGGCCATCCCTAGCAGAGAGGCCGCTACCTGGATTGAGGTGAGAACGAATGTTATGGTTGAAGACATGGTTGTGACACAAATGAAATATGGAAGCAAGCGAGAGCGGAGACTAGTGGATGCAAAATAGCGAAATATTGGGTTACCCGTTCCACGAAGAGTTTCAGGACAGAAAACACACAAGAGGGAGGGTGGCGAGAAAGGATTAATGTTTTGTTATTCTTGCTTTGCGTGTTGTCACGAGAACCCACAATACACTATGCAAATGTATGGATTGCAGTTTCCTCGTTGTGTGGATGTGGTAAGAGTAACTGTTAACCCTTCACAATTTGCAATTTTTGCTTAATCCCTGCTTCGGCTCGTCTTGGTTTGCTATTCCCTCTAATAATAACAAGACTATTTACAAAAGGAGTACAGCATTGGGAATGAACAGCAAATGTATAAAAGTGGGTAACCCTTAGGAACCGTTCAATTAGAATCAATATAGACACAACAAAGTACACAATGACCAAGAGCAGTAGAGAGATCACTGTGTATCCAGCTTTTAGATGGGCTCCATGTTGACACCCTGTCCTGTTTTTAAGGTCACATGAATTTTCCTTATATGGTTGATGAGTGATTGAAGTATAAGACCAAACGGACAGTAGTGTGTAGACGAGTGGCATTGCGTATCCAAAGCATATAGGCACAGGGCGATACGTACTGTCGAAGCCAGATGATTGGCTGAGACCAAATCTTTTAAATTAATATCTGACTACGCCATTTTGCGTCGTCAGCACAATATCATCGGGTATGACGCTATACTTGGTTATTAGCGTTGTGCGTCTGCTTAACTACTGCATATTGTTGAAAGTCCAATTAAAACCTATACGCACATTAGATAATACATATAAAATAGACAAGATGCACAACACATACTAGCGAAAGTACACAATATTCTCACTCTCACACATGCACGCACTTATAAAAAGGTTCCCTCACATTAAGCTTGATATTAGAGGTTTTATTAGCAAATACTTTTATGTTGTGAAATGTAATGTATATGATATTTAAGGTACAGAAACTAGTAGACATGTCATGTTTGGTACCATTCTAAATCACTGTTTATTCGCAGATCTCCGGTTCTATCGGCAAGGAGGTCGCATAATGCGTCCACAAGTTATGGATTATAGGAAATCAGTGGTTAGAATGTATATCTGTATGTAGTGTCTTTTGACTAGTTTAAACCAGTTCTTTGGCGGGAAAACCACACAAAGAAACTTCTGAGGAGCTGGGACATAGCCCTAGTGACACTGTATGAACTGACCTATGACCTGCATCGTACCAGAATGTCCAGGAGCAAGAACCAATGGAAATATGTCAACTAGTTTCTTTGTTAGAGCTGAACTCTGTAAGTTATATAACCTGAGTACTGATTATAGTATGCAGCCATTCTCTTTGAATGACCACAGGCTTCTGGATTGATGACTGGATACTGGGACCAGTGCGCACGCGTATGTATCGGCTTGTACCTTTGTATTTACTTGCTTTTTGTGCTAATTGTCTAGATCACAGCGTGTTATACTTTTCATTGAATAATATAACTTTTTGTGCTTTGGAACCACAATTGGATTGGAAAGCAATTATTTCTTATGCGACTCGTAGCGCTAAATAGCGACATTTAGGTATAGCGATTAAGGGGTATCAATAGTATTCATGTACGAATCACTGTGCTGCGTCTTGTTACATGCAGCAATGGAGCTGTTACATGGAATTGTAACAGCTCCCCGTGCACAGAACGATAATCCCAAATATAAAATATCTGTAATAGTGTGTGAATTGTATTTGTGTCCATCGAAAGAAGCTGTTCTTGAACACTATGGGTCTGATTCAGACCCACTCGCTAGATGCGTTCGCACACAGCCGTCAGCTGCCAAAGTATGCAAATCCCGCGATTGCACGGCAAGGCATTAGCACGCCCACTATGTCTTGGCGTTCGATCGCGGTGTGTATTTAGACACCCACCAGCCTGTCTTAAGACGCCCACTTTCCCTTAGTAACACAGGTCATCTCCAGGAAGTGTATTCAACAATCGGTAACTTCGGACCCATACGCAGCACTTGTGGCTGACCATACCCTACCGCAAGCACTGCGAGCGCTGCAGTGTGTAATTCAGCCATGTGACCTGTACTATGACGCTGCGTCTTAATTATGCACGCCCCTGAAACGGCGTTAAGACGCAGAGACACGCCTGCGTTCGCACCACCACACCCCTGTTACCATCGACCAACTCCTGTCACCACCCACCATCGGCTCATCCTGTCACTCATTCTAGCGTGGCGTCTACGTGCAGGGTGCGAGAGCTTCCTGATCACATGGACTAGTTTGCGCACGCACACTGCGTCTTATACGCATGCGCACATTGCAAACATCGGCAGGCTACGTGCGAACGCAGCCTAGCGAGCGGGTCTGAATCGGGCCCTACGATCCTACTGCAGTAGAACATGCAGAGAGATGCGGTCAGCAGCAGGCTACTGGAACTCACAATTACCTTGAATGCGTTGAGAGAGGCAGAGAAAGTCTTCGTCTTCAGTGACAACACATGTCCAATTGGCAGCAGCCCAAATCTGGAAGAAAAAGTTGGATGTTGCCATAGAGGACATGTGCATGTCCCATCCTGTCATGGGGAGAGAATGAATCCAGTAAATAAAGTAGACTCCCAGCACAAAACCATTGGTGGTCAAACCCAAGAGACAAACCAAGATCAAGGATGCAGTAAAACCCCCATATGGTGGCGGGAGGCATGATGGTGATGCCGAGAGAAAGGCAGCTGGAATATTAAGGATGGACAGTGAGGATAGGATGCAAATAGGAGACGGATTGATTTATCTCTACAGGGAGGGGTATCTGTGGACGTTCTCAAACTTTTTGAAGTTGCACTAAAAGTCTCAAATACAGCACATGCCTCTTGCAATTTACGGCTCTTCCACTATATGCAGATGACAATTATTATTAACTTTTTGTAAATGTAACCATAGCCAGCTAATTCTTTTTACCTACCAGAAGATATGGTGGTGAAGCCAGAAAGATGGCACATGGAACTTATCTAAAGAGTGGTGAAGTTGCCCATAGCAACCAATCAGCTCCTACCTATTATTTTATAGAATGTACTTGAGAAATACTAGCTAGAAGCTGATTGGTTGCTATGGGCAATTTATCCACTCTTTTATATATGTATTACCAGTTATTTGTACCGCTTTTACACCAAAGTCCCGGGTCTGACCCGGGATTTGGAACCGGGATCAGACCTGGGACAGCACCCCTGACCCGGCTCTCAGACGCAGGTGAGCGGCGCTTCTTCCCCTCCCTCCCCCTCCGCGACCTACTTACCTTACTCCGCAGAGGTCCAGATGCAGGAAGGGCGGGTGGGGTGCGCTGCTCCGCTCTGATCGGCCCGGCAGTTGCCGCTTGGAGATGATGTCATCTCCAAGCGCGACTAAAGCCGGCCAATCAGGCGGCATGCGGCGCGACCTGGGTCATCGTGATCTGGGCCACGCCATTTACATTGCAGGGTGACACGGTAACGACCCGTGCTCAACCCTGCAAGCTAGCCGGTCGGATCCCCGGGTCACTGGACCCGGGTTGACCGTTTACACCGACTAAAATCCCGAGTTGATGCGCGTTCACGTTTTTTCAGTCAGTGTAAAAGGGTATTATATAGCGCACACATATTCCGCAGCGCTTAGCAGAGAATATTTAGCCATTCACATCGGTCCCCGTCTCAGTGGAGCTTACACTCTATGCTCCATTACCACACACTAGGGTTGATTATTTTTTGGGAGCCAATTAACATATCAGTATATTTGGGAGGAAACCGGAGCAGCCGGAGGAAATCCATTCAAGCACAGGGAGAATATACAAACTTCACACAGGGCTTTAGAAACCTTGGTACATCTCCCCACGTGGTATAATGATCAGACATTGTTCTTTGGGTCTCTGCAGAAAATTACGGTTTATAGTTATGTGATAATGTAAACAGGAAAAACATAGGGCCTGATTCAGAGGCGCACGCTGTTTGCGTGCGCTCGCTCTGAATCAGGGCGTTTTTGTTTTTTTTCCCAGCCTCCAGGCCGCTCGCACAGCTGTGGGTGACCACCCACAGCTTGTGCGAGCGGCCTGGCGTTGGTCGCAATTATCGCGACCATCGGGCTTGCGAGGAGACCCTGTGGGAGGGTCTCGACCCCCGCAAGCCGAGTGCGTTTGTGCAGCCACCCCCCTCCCCGCCTACAAAACAGGGCGAGCTGTCAACCAACATCGACAGCCGCCCCGTCTTGTGGTGAGCCCCAGAGCAACGGAACTGTCGTCGCTCGCTGGGGCTCACACATGCGTATGTCAGAGGCGGCGCATGCGCAGGGACGAAACGTCGACCCGCTTGCGAGCGCTATGAGCTCGCAAGCGTGTCTGAATCAGGCCCATATTCGATACCTATAAAAGTAATCTATTATCCTTTATAGTGGACTCCCCATGATACAGCATCTATTCTACACCTTCATAGTCTATCAAGAATGGGAGAGTAATACTCAGCAGCTAAACTAAAATGTATCGGGGACGGGGGAGAGGAAGCCCAACACCGCAGGACTAGAGGAGCGTCAGCCTTATCTGCCAAGTGCCACCTAGGTCACTGCTCCAGCTCTCACTAGACCTGGGATCAGTGCCCATTCAGAGGCACTTAAAATGTGTTATACTACACTAGACAGATTATTAACTTCTTCAGGGATTAATTTTTCAATGTTAGAGCTATATATTATTATTATTTTTAATACATGTTATTCAACAGATCATAAATAACAAGTTAACAAAAAATATATATATTTTTTTATATAAGTGGTGAAAAGCCAGAAACACATATATTGGTCTTTGGTGGTTGTTAAGTGTGAAATGATTCCATACACTCTGGACACACTGAGGGCCTGATTCAGAGCCGGACGCTCTGAACGAGCGCCCGCTCTGAATCAGTGCGTGTTTTTTTTTCCGTCCGGCCTTTTGGATGCTCGCATAGCTGTGGGTCACCACCCACAGCTTATGCGAGCGTCCATGATGATGGTCGCGATGGTCAAGACCGTCGCGACCATCGGGCTTGCGACGAGACCCTGCGGTAGGGTCTTGGTGACCGCAAGCCCTGGAGTGATTTTGGCTCTATCAGTGGGGCCGTGTCAGTGGGGCCGGACCCAGACGGTAGGCGTTCCCATGGGAACGCCTCCGTCTGGCAGCCACGCCCCCGACACGCCCACCACAGGGGGCGTGCTGTCACTCACCATCGACAGCACGCCCCTTTGGTGCGAGACCCATAACGACGGCTACCCCGTCGTTATTCGGGTCTCGCGCATGCGCACGACGGAGCTCCCTCCGTCGTGCGCATGCGCACTAGGGCACCATCGACCCGCTTGCGACCGCTCAGCACTCGCGAGCGGGTCTGAATCAGGCCCGGAATCTTTGCATTTTCCGCAAATCTAGCGAGTGCGTCTCGTACAGTTTTTGTTGTGGCATCATGAAGGATTTTTAATATCCATTTTTTTTAATATAATGTCCAACTCCATCCAAACTTATTTCAGGTACAACCTTCTGCCAATTATTTGCTTTTTTGGGGGGTTTCCACACTAGCGTTAGAAGGCATTACCCTTTTTTTGGTGTTTTCGCCCATTGGAATTAATGTTGCTACAATTCCCGATTTGAATTCTAATAAACTCATGTTTGTTTTCTCTCCATATTTGAAAAGGATCTATGCGTTTACTATGGAAACATTAAGAAAATGGAATGGTATCCTGTGGTAAAATTTTTGATTGGATGAGGGTAGTGAAATACCATTCTTTCACAAATAAATATCTACTCTCCCCATAATTTTGTACTGGTTGGCAGCAAACGGCCTTGTTACTTGGGCATACTACTTTCTTTTTCTGTCCCATCTGGAGACGACGTCTTGCGGTTCAATTCTTGCATACTGAATGTAGAGATCATATGAACAATATTATTATCTGCCCACCATAGAATTGTCACATTGTCTGTTAATGTGGCCGCCGAAATTGATCCCCTACCACATTTCGCTAAAGTTTTCGAGCTTGGTGTCAGAATCTTGAATTTTTGTTTTGTCTAATGGTACCAACAACATAAATTCCTTTTGCCATCAGGTTAATAACGATAGAGGTAAAAAAATATATCCAGAAACAACTTGTGGTTTGTATCTTGTAATCTGTCGCATAGTCTTATCACAGTATCACCAATTACAATTCTGTAATCGTCGAGTTGGATTTTTGAGACATATTCGTCTTGAGATGCCCTCACCCATACTTTGAAGCCCCACTTTTTGGGCTTGGATTTTAAGTACTGTTTGCCTCTGTGTCTTCAGGGATGATGATTTAGTCAATGGCCTGGTATTCTGTTGCATTGGTGACACCAGCAATGTTTCGGACAACATATCTAACAGTGGACGAACTTTGAAAAAAATATATTGTTTAAATCATCTGGTATTTCGCTGTTGTTTTTATAATGTAGGAACCTTTTAGACTTCCTCAAAGCGTTTTAGTGGCATTGTGTCAGCAATCATTCCAAGTCTCAGTGATGATTTGAGGACCAGTACTGTCTGTAATTCTGATAACATATATAAGTCATCACAATATTGATGCTAAAGAATTGCTTCATTTCAGAAATGCTGAATTGTATCCTTGCCAAAATCTATAGCATTACAAATAGTTTCCTTCACAATATGTTTGAAAATATTATCGGTAAATATCTGAATGAAGTAGGAATATGGGGTTGTACCAGTAATCTTTATCTACTAAGCACCTAAGATTACTAGCACATTGCCGGCAAAATCGTTGTCCTTTCCAGAATACAACAAAGGTCAACGTTATATTGGCTGGATTGAAGGGGTTACTATAGCTGTTGTGTAGTTCTCGCAGTCTGAGTCGCTTTCTAAAATATAGGCTGTTTTCCAGGGGCGATGATAGCAAATTCTGTTATCTGAATAGGAGAAATCGCTGGTATGGCCAACTTCACCAAAATCCGATTCATCTGCTATTTCAATTAGTGATGTGCGCAGACCCCTCCCCTATTTTGGATCTGTATCCCCTTCGTGTTTTGGATCTGTATCTACTTCGTGTTTTGGATCTCGATTTGGTTTTGCCAAAATTGCCCTTGTGTGTTTTGGATCTGTATTTTTATTTTTAAATCATAAAAACAGCTAAAGTCACATAATTTGAATTTGTTATTGTTCCTACAGTATTATTAACCTCAATAACATTGATTTCCAGTCATTTCCAGTAAATTTTGATCACCTCACAGCTAACAATATTGATTTCATCGAGTTTAGGCCAAAAGGTTGGATCGAGCTAGCTGGTTGACTAAGCCAAGTGACAGCAGAGAGCGTAACAAGCATGTAGCAGTACAGCTTCCAACATGGCACAGAGTGGCACTGCAGTGGTAGATAGGATGGCAGTTTAATAAACTATACGACCCCACAGGAAGTTTAAAACCAAGAATGTTTTCATTAATCAAGAACTAGGTCAGAGGCCTGAGGGAGTTGGAATATGTTTATGGACTGAAGACAAGGAAAGGACGGAAGGATGCGGTGGCCTTGCTTGTGGAGGTACTGCTAAATAGTACACACTGTAAACAGATGTTTACTTTGTGCTCAGGGAGGTTGTTAGGGATAATGGGACCAAGACTTGCTGTTTACATCAGAGGAAAGCAGCCTGTAGCTCTACGGCTCAACTGCAATGCCCAGCATCCGTGCTGTTTGCCAGGCCTACTGGAAATTGTCAACAATGGGTGGCGTGCCTCGGCTTACCTCAGCCTTCTTTACGCACTGTATGTAACATGTAAATATGTATGTATGTTACCAATATACACAACTAATTGTTGTATTAAACGTATTTGCACTTTATTGCACACATCCTGGCAGGAATATGCTCTGTGCTGCTGCTCATATTTCTGGTCTCTCGCATGACACCCACCATCTACATTATCCAGTTATTCTGCTTAGAGTCACCTACATACAAAGGAGGCAGGTGTTTATTTAGCTGAACCATTATTTATAATAGCCTATCAATTCTCCAGGGTCCTGGGGCAACCGGTTGGGGGAGGGGAGGAGCAATAAAAAAAATGAGTAAATTTTAAAATTACCATATTTTGCCTATCCCATCAACTTGGTGGTTCAGAATTTTTTTGTAAACATGAAAGGAGCATACAGGAGATGCTGTCTGGACATTTTTGGGATGCGTCAACCACATGTAGAAGATTTCAGCAGCTGTGGCAGTGTGACTGGCACATAAGGAAACAAATGTTTTTATTAATCAACAGGCCTGAGGTAGATGGAGTATGTATGTAGTTGAAGGCAGGGAAAGGAAGGGTTGATTCGTAGTAGTAAATTTAATTTAAGTTTTGGATTCTGAAGCACATTTTATGAGGAAGGAGGGGTCATTGACTCATTCACATCAGTCCTAACCCCAGTTGAGCTCTTTGGTGGTTCTGCATTTAAAAAAAAAAAAAAAAATGAAAGGGGCATGCAGGAGATTCTGTCTGTGGCAGTACACAAAGCGGAAGCTCTGAACTGGAAGGGGGCAGAGGGATTTAAAAGTCTGGTACTAAACATATGTTATCATTGTGCTTCTGTGATTATATATGGGAAGGCTGAGAGGGGAGGAGGGAGAACATCTCCAGATACCATCACAAATTAGCCTCTGGTGTATGAGTTGCATCTGACCAAACGTTGCCGTTATGATCAAGTAAAACCAAGCCCACCAGGTTGGTATCTACAAATCATGGCTGAAAAATAGCATGAGAGTATTTTGCAAGTATACCTATTTGTGATTTTAGTTGAAATAAATACAGTACGAAACAAAAAAAAAAAAAGGTAAGCGTCGGAGTCAGAGCAGCAGCACAAAAGCATGGCAGTTTAAAAAAATATATAGGACATCTATGAAACATTTGCCACACAGCAGTGGCAGACAGGATGGCAGTTTGATAAACTATAAAATGAAAAATGTCAGGCAGCAATGCCCCAAAAAGCACATAATGCAAAGAAAAGAGGTGCAAGATGGAATTGTCCTTGGGCCTTCCCACCCACCCTTATGTTGTATATATTAAACAGGACATGCAGTTCAACAAACCAATCACTTCAGCGACAGAGACTGCCAATTCTGGCTGAAGCGATTGGTTTGTTTGGGCCCTCACAAAGCAAGTTACCAATGGGCAGCTGACATTGCTGGCAATGATCTCTCCGTGCACAAATTGGCTTTACAGAGACAAGCTGTTGTTGCCATCATCATCCAATTCCTCACATCATCTTCACACAATATTAATTAGTCCCCGCTGGAATTTACCATGACAGGTGATTCTGTAATTGTTGGACATAATTGGCGGTAAAGGTCTTCTTTGTGGAATTTGTAGTTCATTTTGATGAACATCATCTTTTCCACATTTTGAGAAAGTAGCCTCCTACGCCGATCACTGACAAGGTTCCTGGCTGTGCTGAAGGGTGGGCAGCTCAAGTAAAGCAAAGCCAATTGTGCAAGGGCCTCCAAATTGCCTTTTTTCCTGCCAGTAGACAAACATACTGTCTGACATGCCTATTTGGACGCTATAATTAAAATAGTCCTCAACCATTCTTTGAATGGTGACCGTATCAGATGGAGTCACGATAGTGGTCTTATTAATTGTAGGCAATTCTTTTAGACCCGACCAGATGTCAAAGCTTTGTTGTGTTGACTCACCTGCATCACCAGTGGGTCTTATTTTGGGAAAGTGTAGTTATATCTTGGCAGCCGCAATTGCTGGTGAAACTGAAGGAGGAGCCATAGCTGCATCCCGTTCCACTTGAGCTGACAATTTACTTACCAACTGCTGTTTGCATCTCTTCAGATCTGTGTCTGTTGGGAAGAAAGACATGACGTATGACTTAAACATGGGTACGAGCATGGTCGCCAAAATGTGTTGATCCAATTGGAAGATACTGACAACCCGTGGATCCTGGCGAAGCAAATAAAGGACTTCATCTACAAGCCTGACATACATAGCAGAATCGCTTTGTTTCAGCTCCTCCTTCAGTTTCTCAAGCTGCTTTTCCAATAGTCTATTAAAGGGACTTACCTCACTCAAGCCGACAGTGTCTAAACTAACTTCACAAGTGACTAATTCGAAGGGTTTCAGCACTTTGCACAACATGGAAAGTATTTTCCACTGAGATTGAGTAAGGTACATTCCCCCTCCTATGTCATACTTCGTTGTGTAACTGTGGATGGCCTTTTGCTGTTTTTCCATCCGCTGAAGCATATAAAGGGTGGAGTTCCACCTTGTAACTACTTCTTGATTTGTGGCAGGGCAAATTCAACATTTCTTGCAGGTGCTATAATATTCTACATGCACCTGCTGAATGGCAAAAATGTCCAGAAATGTCATGGGCAGAGAGCATCTCCTGCACGGCCCTGTCATTTTTTAGAAAATGTTGCACTACAAGTTTATTGTGTGAGCAAAATATGGGATGTGTTGGAATTCACCCTGCTGATGTCAGAAATCACAAATCCCGAGGAGAGTCCAAGCGGGGTAAGCCATTTTACAATTACTTCCCTGGGTTTTTCTAAGAGGTTGTCAGCGGTATGCCTCTTAGTGAAACCGGTGATACACAGAGTAGCCTACCTCTGAATGAGCTGCTGTTTTTTAGATGCTGCTGTTGGTGCCACTGAAGGCAATACACCAGGGGTTGTTACAGTCATGTAATCTTGTGTTTGCCCAGTTCCACTTGTCAACATATCTGTGGTTAAGTGAATAGTGGGTACAACGGCATTTTGGAGGACACTAAGTAGTTTTTTTTAGCGTCCCTGTACAGACTGGGAATTGCTTTTCTAGTGAAGTGTAATCTAGATGGGATTTGGTAGCAGGGACAAAGGACCTCAATTAACTGTCTAAACCCCTCTACACTAATGGCGGATATCGGATGCTTATCTAATACCAGCAATAGATGTTATGTCAGTGATTCGCTGTGCATCCTTACAAAGGATTGTTTAACAGTCAATTTTTTGTAACTACTACTAGTAGCAGTAGGCGTAGCACTCAAGGATTCTTTTGAGGAATCCAGGATAGGGAAGACTGAGTTAGCCTTATCATATTGGATGCAGGACTAGTTCCGATCATGATTGAGGATATTGTTGATAAAGGTGTTGGTGGTAAAGATGGCAGGTTCTTGGATCTAGCAGAGAGAAGAAAGCTAGCCGACGCTGGACTGCTTATTACTTTTTCAGCCAAAGTTTCTGAATGTTTCAAACACTTTTGATGGATGCACTGTTGTTCCCAAGGACGCCACCCCATTATTATTACAGGTGGGTGCTTATCATATCCACGGGGAGTGCAATCCACAGAGGAATTACCATCTTATCACTGCTGTACCATGTTTGGAATGTGTGATTGACTCTATATTGGCATAATAAGTTCAATCGATAGCGGGGAGGCTAAGTATAATATTATACCTAAAGACGCTCTTTTGCAACATTGTTCCATCATTGGAAAACAATTTCTCTTCATCAGCCGGTCTATAGAAACTTTTTCCTCATAATTAAGTACCCAGAACTTAACACCAGTACTTGGACGCATATACTGGTATTAATATTCAAACTACTGGGACTTTTTCTACGATTCAATATAAAGAGGATTATCTGAGCATAATAGCTAAAGTGGAGATTATCTTCCAAATATTTCTAACTAGCGCTCCCTAAGTGTCTTTATTTGTGCTTATATGTATTTTCCTTATCATGTGCAACAACTGTTTTCACTGGTGCCTGATTTACACAAACAACATCCTCATCAACTTCCTCATCATCAACATCCTTAGCGTCATCTACACAAATATCCTCCTCACCTTGGTGCACTTGCACAGAAGTATCCTCGATTTCTATGTCAGCATGTTCACTTATGCTGCTCATCCCCACATTTGCAGAGGACCCTCAAGTGGTGAAAGGAGGCTCCTCTTCGAGTACAGTATTGGCAGCCACCGCCACACTAAGGGCCTGATTCAGAGCCGCTCGTAAGCGGCCGCTCGTTCACTCCGAGCGATGTTCGCACAACTGCGCATGCGTGTGGGTTGTAATACGCATGCGCGAACCAGTCATTGCGGTCGGAAATTGTGTGCTCGCAAAATAGCGAATGCCTGCTATTTTGAGTGACAGAATGAGGCATTTGTGGGTGGTAACAGGGGAATGTGCTTGAAAACGGGGAATGGTGATCCGAACGCAGGCGTGCCTAAAGGTCAAAACGGGCGTTTTAAGGGTGTGCATAATTAACAAAGCAGCGTCATCGACCACGTCACTTGGTTGTTTCTTAGCCTGAACTGTTCGCATGATTGCGGTAGGAAAATCCAACCACAAGCACTGCGAGCAGTTCAGACGCCTTTCGATGTACTCGATTAATCAAATAAATAGCGGAGATTACGTAGGATGCGAGCAGCCAGGGGGCGTTTTTTTAAAAATAGCGAGCGCATGTTTCGTTCTCTCGTTCAGACATAGAGGCGTCAACAGACCGCAAAGAGCGAGTGCTCTATTTAAATATCCGGCCCCTTTTTCTGAACGAGCGAGCGCAAATAGCGTCCTGCTCTGAATCAGGGATTTGTGGCATATCTGAACACGCAGTTGGTTCCTGTGCCTTAACGATTTTCATTTTTTATAAACGTTTTCAGGGAGAAGAGCTGACATAATCATAAGAGGCAGAACCACCAGTCATAAATAAAGGCCAAAGCCTTAACCTTTCCTTGCCACTTTGTGTGGTGAAAGGCATATTGCCAATTTTATGTCTTTCTGCAGCTAACGTTTCCTTTGATGTTTTTTTCCTTGCCAATGTAAAAGATTGCTTCTTTAATTTTAGATGCCCTGACTTATTTCCTTTGGCATCGGCTTTAGTAGGTGACGTAGACAGACTAGTATCGTCATGACTGGTGGCACTGGCAGCAGTTCCAGCATTAGTATGTGATTCCTGCTCTCCTCTCAACTGATTGTTCCCCATACCAACAAACACGAACAAAGTGGGGTACAGCACACACGTCAATTTGTACCAATTTTAATTACACTGTGGTATCAATGACCTACAGCATAACAATATTTTTTATGATTACACTGCGGTTCCACTTACAGTGTCACAATATTTTTTATGAATATTACACGGCGGTTCCAGTTACAGTGCCACAATAGTTTTTTTTATGAATATTACATTGTGGTTCCACTTACAGTGTCACAATATTTTTTATGATTACACTGCGCTACCACTTACAGTGTCACAATACGTGTATGAATATTACACTGCGCTACCACTTACAGTGTCTCAATATTTTGTTTTTATGAATATTACACTGCATTTCCACTTACAGTGTCACAATATTTTGTATGATTACTCTGCGGTCCAGCTTACAGTGTCACTTTTTTAATATGAATATTACACTGCGGTTCCACTTAAAGTGCCACCATTTGTATATGAAATGTAATATTACACTGCGCTACCACCTACAGTGTCACAATCCGTGTATATGAATATTACAAAGCGGTTCCACTTACAGTGTCACAATACGTGTATAATTATTACACTGCGGTTCCACTTAGTGCCGCAATACGTGTATGAATATTACACTGTGCTAACACTTAGTGTTACAATAATATTAATAATAATAATAATAATAATAATATACTTCACTGGGGTACAGCAAAAAAATATATATTTTTTTAAATTCTATTATTAATATTATTAGCTTTTATTTTTTTTTTCACTGGGCACCCTTGAATGGACAGAGCACCCCTAGACCAACAAAGCACCCGGAAGGACAAAGCAGCTCCTTTATGGACAGAAAGCACTCCTAAACTGACAGAGCACCACTGAAGGACACCGAAGCCCCTTTATGGATGGACAGAGCAGTCCTAGATCGGCAGAGCACCCCTGCAAGACACAGCAGCCCCTTGATGGATGGACAGAGCACCCCTAGACTGGCAGAGCACCCCTGCAAGACACAGCACCCAGAGCACCCCTAGACTGACAGTGCAGAGCACCCCTGCAAGACACCGCACCCAGAGCACCCCTAGACTAACAGTGCAGAGCACCCCTGCAAGCCACCGCACCCAGAGCACCCCTAGACTAACAGTGCAGAGCACCCCTGCAAGACACCGCACCCAGAGCACCCCTAGACTAACAGTGCAGAGCACCCCTGCAAGACACCGCACCCAGAGCACCCCTAGACTAACAGTGCAGAGCACCCCTGCAAGTCACCGCACCCAGAGCACCCCTAGACTGACAGTGCAGAGCACCCCTGCAAGACACAGCAGCCCCTTGATGGACGGACAGAGCACAGTGACAGCAGGTCTGTTCAGTACACTCTCCACAGCTGGAGTGAAATGGCGCCGATGACCAGGGACCTTTATAGATTCTAAAACCTGTGAGAATCCGACAGCGGGAGGATGACATTTTGCCTCGTTTTGGGATCAGAGGGTCTCATTCAGGCCCGCTTGCGAGCGCAGGACGCTCGCAAGCGGGTCGATGGTACCAAAATGTGCATGCGCACGACGGAGGGAGCTCCGTCGTGCGCATGTGCGAGACCCGTCGAGCGACGGGGTAGCCGTCGCTCGGGGTCTCGCACCAAAGGGGGCGTGCTGTCGATGGTGAGTGACAGCACGCCCCCTTTGGTGGGCGTGGCTGCCAGATGGAGGCGTTCCCATGGGAACGCCTACCGTCTGGGTCCGGCCCCACTGACATCACTAGTGATGTCAGTGGGAGTGATTTTGGCTCAGATAGAGCCAAAATCACTCCAGGGCTTGCGGCAGCGAGACCCTACCGCAGGGTCTCGTCGCAAGCCCGATGGTCGCGATGGTCTTGACCATCGCGACCATCATCATGGACGCTCGCTATAGCTGTGGATGGTAACCCACAGCTATACGAGCGTCCAAGAGGCCGCACCAAGTTGAGGTAGGAGGGCCCTGATTCAGAGCGAGCGCTCTGGTCAGAGCGTCCGGCTCTGAATCAGGCCCAGAGTCAGGCGTTTTATTATCCCGGATCGGGAAGTTGAAGCGGGTCCTGATCGTTCAGAACCGGACCCGCTTATCTCTAATTTCAATGTCTTGAATATCAGAAACTAGAGGATTCTCAAAAGCTTCCATAATTTCTACGTCACTGAGAAATTTTCGGCGTGTCAACATTCTGAGCCTGTCAAGTATATAATTATAAAGAATAGTGGGAGCACACAGCAGCAATAATTAGGGACAGATATAGAGCTCCTTTCTAGCTGCTGCTATCTGCATCAGGGGATCTCCTTGGGTGTGATGGAGGCTGTCTCTCTCTACCTCTGCTGATAGGTAAGATATACTGTAACATTGCTAGCTTTGATTGGCTTTGTCACTTTCTCATAGAGCCAATCAGAGCACAGCCTTTACCCTTGCAGCCAGCTATGGAATCACACAAAGATCTGTCACAGTAACACACTCACAGGGGTATTCAATTTGGAGCGAAAAGTCAGTTGTTGCGATAATTTCGCACCGATGACGTCATTTTCGCTGGTTTTGGTTTTACACCGTATTCAATTTCAAAGACTTTTCGCAGGTTCGAAAAGTCTTTGAAAAAAAACGGGGATAACTTTTCACCACTGAATAGGTGGCGAAAAAAAGTGCAGAATTGGGGTTTAGGGGTGCAGGCTTAAATAAAATAGCCTGCACCCTTCAGAATGACCCCTTGAAACAATCTGTGTCAAAAAGAAAAAAAAAGAAATAATCGGGACACCCCAAAAAAAGCACTTTGAATTTGGGGGCCAAAAAAAAAAATGTTGTTGGGGGACAAAGTTAAAAAATAGCGAACTTGACTCTGGGGGGGTCCCCAAGTATGCCCCAGGTGTTTTTTTCATTGCAGCTACTTGCGGCAGGTGGGTTTTTCACGATTTTTGCAAGTCACTTTAGCAACTTAAAATATGCTGACCCCCATTTTCAAGTACCCCAAATTTGCTGGGCATTGTTATTTTTCCCCAAAAAAATTCTAAATGCTCTTCTGCATCACTTTCTTCAAAGTCGCATTTATGCACTTGCCGCGACTATTAGAAACCCCGACTTCCTTCAGTAGTTAAAAATGGGGGTACATCCAGCGCTGGATGTAGGTGAGTATGAAATCTTTCTTTGCAGGGCCATGTTTTTTGGATATTCTACGTGGAGAAGGGGACCGAACATCTGGTATAGGTAAGTATGTGTTAATGGGTAGGTGTGTGTAATAAAGTTATACTGTCACGGTGTGTGTGTTTTGTCTTTTTTTAACTATTTATTTTACAGTGAAATTACAGGTGCCGCATGTCTGCTGGCACTTGTAGTTCCATAAGTGCAAAATGGCAGGCATGCTGGCACTTGTAGTTCCACTGTAAAGTACAATAGCGTTACATTATTTGGCCCCCCTATTACCCCCATACCCACCGCTCCAGGGGTATGGGTATGAGCCCCAGGCTTCAGCGTAAGCCTGTGGTGCTCTGGAGAGGGTGGACCCTTTTTTGGGGGGTCCCCGACTCCCCCGAGATCACCGGCTTGTGCTGACTGACTTGGGGTGTAATGCTTTGGACCTGGAGCCCCGGTGATTGGGTCTCCGGGCTGTTCTTAAATATAGGGGGTACCCCACGTCTTTTTTGCCCCCTATTTTTAAAACCAGAACTAGTCCCTGCAGCCTGGTGTTGGTTTCTAAAATACGGTGGAACCCTACACATTTTGTTCCCCGTATTTTTAGAAACCACCACTGGCTTTGGGGGGGGACCTTATGTCATTTTTTTTTGTAAATTTTTGCCATTTATTTTTACAGGTTCAACAAAAACAGGAATTTTCGGGAAATATTCTAGGGACCCCCATAAAGATATGTAGACATGGGGGATCACTATGGGTACCCCCATTTTTAACTACTGAAGGAAGTCGGGGTTTCTAATAGCCGCAGCAAGAAAAAACACCTGCCAAAGCTATGTAATAACCAGACTTTCTTTTGCAGGCAAAAATAGGGGTACACATAGTGATCCCCCATGTCTGGACATCTTTAGGGGGGTCCCAGGCATATTTCCCGAAAATTCACGTTTTTGTTCGTTAATGGGGTCAAGGGTCATTTTTAAAAAAACGGATTATTTTTCAAATCACTACAGCAAGTGAAAAAAAGTGCAGAATTGGGATTTGGGGGTGCAGGCTTATAAAAAATAGCCTGTACTTTTGGGAATGTTCCCTTAAAAGGAAATGTTCAAAAAAAATGAAAAAAAAAAAAAAATCGGGACACCCTAAAAAAAAAAAAATTTTGTTGTGAAAATAAAAAAAAGGGAAAAAACATGCCAAACTAACGAAATTAATTCTGGTGGGATCCCCAAGTATGTGGCAGGTTTTTTTTTATTGTGCAAAGTAGCGGCAGGTGCATTTTTGCAGAATTTAAAAAAAAATAACTTTAGGGACTTAAAAATATGCTAGCACCCATTTTCATGTACCCCAAATTTGATGGGACCACTTTTAAAAATGAAAAAAAAAAAGCTAAATGCTCTTCTGCATCACTTCTTCAAAGTCGGGAAAAAAACACCTGCCGCGGCTATTTAAAAACCCTGACTTTCTTCTGCAGGCAAAAACGGGGGTACCCATAGTGATCCCCGAGGTCTGTACATCTTTAGGGGAGTCCTACAATTATCTCCAAAAAATTCCCGTTTGTTTTCGCCGATCCAAGCATCGCCGGGTCCCGTTTTCGACAATTTCATATTGAATACTGGGATAAGCGGGAGCACGCGCGATACTTTTTCCCCGGAAAAAGCTCCGATGTGCGGCGAAAACTTAGACGGCGAAGTTTACGTTTCATATTGAATACCCCTGTCAGTCAGTTGCCTGCATAAGCACTGGAACAAAAAATATATATAGAATATACACTGGCACAAAAATACCCACGAGCGCTAAATGTCCACACATGGACATTTACTAATTATGTTGAATTAAATAGACACAATCCCAAAAAAAATTAGATGAATACAATCACACTTCCTAAACATATCTAGAGTATGTACCTGTTTTTTATTGCACAAACTTTTATATTATGTTATAAAATACACCACTTTACTGTTGCAAATTGTTGTTGAATATTTGTGATGTGTCCCAATCAAATGCTCAGAAATTATAAATGCGTTGATTTAGTTATAAATATACTGTATATTGAAACTTCAAAAAGCTTTACAATTATAAATAACCGTTATTTTTAAATAAAAGTAAACGTACACACATGTGCCAATATCCCTGAAAAGGTTAAACAATTTCCACATTGTGTACGGGAACCAATCACATGGATTACAAGCCATTTCCGTGCTTCATAAATATCTTGTTTTGCTTTATAAATTTGATGTTATAATTTGATTACTTTGCTTCTCTGATAGAATTGATGGGCCAAATGTAATAGGGTGAGAGTTTAGAACATGTGAGAGTTTAGCAGTAACCTCTCACATTGGTCAAGTTTTATCTTCAGAATAGGAAAACATCTGAATGAGACTAAAAATTGTGAGAGTTTTTTGAGTCTGGAAAGCATGCGAGTTTCCATGTTCTCAGACTCTATTAAATTGGGCGAGTTTAAAAAGTGTGAGAGCTTAATGCTAAACTCTCACATTTTCTAAACTCTCACCCTATTACATTTGGTCCAATATGTGTAAATAGTTCAATCTCAGCAGGTATATATTATAAAAAAAAGTTTTGCAATAAACCAAATATTCTCCAAACTTGAATGTCACTCACCGAAAGCTCCCCTCAGTATTATAGGCCTAGAATTGTATACCAGATAGAACCAACTTGTGGACCCCCAGCTCCTTTGGGACTACAAGTACCTGCAGGCTGCGTCTCCTAGTTCAGTTGCAGAAACACAAATTGCTAATTATTTTATATTTCAGATATAACATTAATTATCAGAGCTGCCATTTCATCATTATATTGAAATACTCGCTGTATGCCATTTTTCATTTGTAGTCACATTTAATTATGCTGTTGGTTATAATGTAGAGATTCGGGTCCCTAATTAGCACAGGTGTGTCGTTAATGTAACCTTTTGTCATCCTATGTGGAGGACTCTGCTGTCCTTTGGCTCTAGAGAAACTTCTTCGCTTGTACCAGCTCTTCTCCCACAGACCAATATTTAAACCGTGTTAACCCCTTAACTCTGAATAATATCAGCTTTTGTTTCTTCTACGATGGAACTACATGCCCTAAGTTTCCCGACTACCCTCCTGGTAATTTCACCTGCCACCATCTTGAGTTTGGAGTTGCCTCTAATAAGCACAATGCAGATTATGGGTGCATATAGTTTAGAGATCAACTGGCAGACAGTGAGGCGCAGATCGTGTTCTGGAAACAAGTCAATGAGGAAATCAACGTTAATAGTAATGGCAATGTGTACCCAACAACCAAAAGTAAAACCCGATATGTTGCAAAGTAATCTTGACTGGAAGTGTTCGGGCAGTAGATGGAGCTGCAGTTGGCACTTTCTGACAATTGTCCCTTCTTAGTACTAAACAATGGTGCCGCCAACAAGAAGCAGAGAAGGACGCAGCGAGGGATAATTTGCCTGTAATTTTTCAGGAGGTGCCTTTAGTAAAACTGCAATAACCAGTGTTTGAACGTCACAATTCTGCAGCAGTAGAATGTACACAGGATTCCGGTAAGTAAAATACTACAATGGGTGGAGATCATCTTCAGGACATAGCTGACGTTGCAGAAGGAGTCAAAGTGCCAGAAAAGATCACAAAACCAATTCAGTCCTGACCACAACTGGAGGAAGAGATTTGATAAGGCAACACTGAATATAAAGTAATCAGCTGTGGTTAGGGCTATGCAGTGTTTCCAATCCCAAAGGTTGGCTCCCACTATAAAGCCGTTAGTGGCCATCCCTAGCAGAGAGGCCGCTACCTGGATTGAGGTGAGAACAAATGTGATGGTCGAGGACATGGTGGCAACACAAGTGAAAGGTGGAGTCAAGCGAGAGAGCGGAGACTAGAGGATGCAAAATAGCAAAATATTGGGTTACCCGTTCCACCGAGAGTTTCAGAACAGAAAACACACAAGAGGGAGGGTGGCGAGAAAGAAAATTATGTTTTGTTATTCTTGCTTTGCGTGTTGTCACGAGAACCCACAATACACTAACCAAATGTATGGATTGTTGTGCGGAGGTGGTAAGAATACCTGTTAACCCTTCACAACTTTAATTTTTTGTTTAATCCCTGCTGCTGCTCATCTTAATTTGCTATTCCCTCTAATAATAACAAGACTATTTATAAAGGAGTACAGCATTGGGGATGAACAGCAAATGTATAGAAGTGGGTAACCCTTAGGAACCATATTAGAATCAATATAGACAGCACAAAGTACACAGTGAACAAGAACAGTAGAGAGATCACTGTGTATCCAGCTTTTAGATGGGCTTCCAAGTGGACTCCATGCCCCGTCTTTAAGGACACATGTATCTTCCTCATGGAGTTCATGAGTGATCGAACTATAAGACCAGCGGACAGTATCATGTAAACGAGTGACATTGCGTATCCACACATATTCCGCATATTGGAGGTAAGCTGAGAATATTTAGCCAGTTACATTGATCCCTGCCCCAGTGGAGCTTACAGTCTATGCTCCCTATCACGTCATGTGCCAGTGTGGTCACTACTCTAGCTCCACTAAACCGAGTAGCGAACGCAGGGGGTGTTTCTCAGTACCCATAAACCCCTCCCTGATGGAGGGGAGAGCAAACGCCATGTAAATCAAGCCCAACTCCATCGCGGGAAAATGCCGCGATTTGCGTGTCAATGAGAAAATATGATGCGATTCCATAAGAATCGCGTCATTTGACTCCGCCCCCTCCCGATTGACCCACGAATTTCGGCATTCTGCCACAAGGGGGCGGGGCTTATTGACATGATGCCTGTCTGAGAAAGTGTGTGTGTACTGTATGTATGTATATATATATATATATATATATATATATACTAGAAACCCCCCCTTAAAAATCCTGCGTTTGCCCCTGCGACCCGGGCTCTGTGCCCACAGAGCCCCTCACAAGGTGTTATCCTGCACTAGATAAGTTTTTAAACAATTTCCACATTGTGTACAGGAAGGCAGGAACCAGTCACATGGATCACAAGCCATTTCTGTGCTTCATAAATATCTTGTTTTGCTTTACAAAATTGAAATTATAAATTGATTATTTTGCTTCTCCGATTGAACTATTTAGACATATCAGTTATATCTCATCAGGTATATATTATAATAATCAAGTTTAAAAAAAAACAAAAACAAAACCATCCTCCAGACTTGAATATCCCTCACTGAAAGCTCATTTATAATTGTAGAACCAACTCGTGGACCCCCAGCTCCTATGGGACTACAAGTTCCTGCAGGCTGCGCCTCCTAGTTCCATGGCAGTTGCAGAAACACAAATTGCTAATTATTTTATATTTCACATATAACATTAACCATCAGAGCTGCCATTCCGATCATTAGATTAAAATACACGCTTTATGCCATTTTTCATTTGTAGTCACATTTAATTATGTTGGTTATAATGTAGTGATTTGGATCCCTAATTGGTACAGGTGTGTCATTAATGTAACCTTTTGTCATCCTATCTGGGGGACTCTGCTATCCTTTGGCTCTAGAGAAACCTCTTCACCTGTACCAGATCTACTCCCACAGACCAATATTTAAACACTGTTAACCCCTTAACTCTAAATAATATCAGCTTTTGTTTCTTCTTCTATGGAACTGCGTGACCTAAGCACCATGACTACCCTCCTCATAATTTCACCTGCCACCCTCCTGAGTTTGGAGTTGCCTTTAATAAGCACAATGCTGATTATGGGTGCATATAGTGTAGAGATCAACTGGCAGACAGTGAGGCGCAGATCGTGTTCTGGAAATAGGTCAATGAGGATAATGACGGAGGATATAAAGCGAACAATGAATAACAGAAGAATAGAAAACACGGTGTAGCTTGCTCGCAGATGGATATCTATGTGGGCTCTATGCCTCGTCTTCATGGTGTCCTGCATTTGCATCATGTGTTTCGTGAGAGAGGTTATTATAAGACCAGCTGAAGTCAACGTTAAAAGTAATGGCAATGTGTACCCAACAACCAAAAGTAAAACCCGATATGTTGCAAAGTAATCTTGACTGGAAGCGTTAGGGCAATAGACGGAGCTGCAGTTGACACTGGACGATAGTTGTCCCTTCTTAGTGCTAAACAATGGTGCCGCCAACAAGAAGCAGAGAAGGACGCAGCGAGGGATAATTTGCCTGTAATTTTTCAGGATGTACCTTTGGTAAAACTGCAATAACCAGTGTTTGAACGTCACAATTCTGCAGCAGTAGAATGTACACAGGATTCCGGTAAGTAAAATACTACAATGGGTGGAGATCATCTTCAGGATATAGCTGACGTAGCAGAAGGAGTCAAAGTGCCAGAGTAGATCACAAAACCAATTCAATCCCGAGCATAACTGGAGGAAGAGATTTGATAAGGCAACACTGAATATAAAGTAATCAGCTGTGGTTAGGGCTATGCAGTGTTTCCAATCCCAAAGGTTGACTCCTGCTATAAAGCCGTTAGTGGCCATCCCTAGCAGAGAGGCCGTTACCTGGATTGAGGTGAGAACAAATGTGATGGTCGAGGACATGGTGGCAACACAAGTGAAAGATGAAGTCAAGCGAGAGAGAGGAGACTAGAGGATGCAAAATAGCAAAATATTGGGTTACCCGTTCCACCGAGAGTTTCAGGTCAGAAAACACACAAGAGGGAGGGTGGCGAGAAAAGCATTAATGTTTTGTTATTCTTGCTTTGTGTGTTGTCACGAGAACCCACAATACACTAGCCAAATGTATGGATTGTTGTGCGGAGGTGGTAAGAATACCTGTTAACCCTTCACAACTTTCAATTTTTGTTTAATCCCTGCTGCAGCTCGTCTTAATTTGCTATTCCCTCTAATAATAACAAGACTATTTATAAAGGAGTACAGCATTGGGGATAAACAGCAAATGTATAGAAGTGGGTAACCCTTAGGAGCCATCTTAGAATCTAGACAGCACAAAGTACACAATGAACAAGAGCAGCAGAGAGATCACTGTGTATCCAGCTTTTAGATGGGCTTCCAAGTGGACTCCATGCCCCGTCTTTAAGGACACATGCCTCTTCCTCATGTGGTTGATGAGTGATCGAACTATAAGACCAGCGGACAGTATCATGTAGACAAGTGTCATTGCATATCCAAAGTATATTAGCACAGGGCGATACCTGATCTTGTAGGAATCACTGTCATGGGCCTCCGGCCGATCTCTCCAGATACGCCAATCGGAGAATCGCCGCCCGTGACTTTTACAAGTTAACTCAGCACGCATGGTTAAATACCTGAAAGCTGCCACCAGCAAAAGTAAATTTAATGCTTCAGCATAAGGTGAGCTTATGCTCTCACCTGCATACACACTTAGAACAATAGGTAACGTGGGCCAAGTTTAGGCCTTGGGTCATAAAAACACAGTTCCAGAACTAGAATTAATGTTTTAATTCAAGAATACCTTCAAAGCTTAGTTACAAAAAATTACAAGATTATAATAATATTAAATAAAAGGTTGCACACAAGTTACTTACAATTTCAGAAATAAAATAAAAAGGGAAGAAACAAACCACACCTTGGTCTTACGTGATTTGAGGGAAGGGGCAGTCCCTATTGACGAACTCCGATTCAATCTGTACCACACGATAGCCCCTCAGAAATGAAAACTGACCCAGAAGTCGGTTACAGTTTTATGCCTGTTTCTCCAGGCAGCTCTGGGTCACTCCCCTCCCTTGGGGTAGTTTAACCCATTGCTTAGGTGACTGAAACACAGGGTTTCTTGGTCACTTGAGCAGGGGTTATTTTATTTAATTAATCATTGCTCACTCCATCCTGTTTGAAGCTCAGAGATTAGGCCTGTGTCCACAGAATTTACAGATGGCTAGGGAAATGATTTGACACCTCGCTGGTCGGTCTGTCTCCTTGGCCTGTAAGCGTGACCCCCTGTGGGGTCATAACCAGACTCCACTCTTTGATCCCTGCTTCAAGTGAGGAAACCACAGACATTAGCAACTTATTTTATCAGAGCCTGGTCAAATGGCTGGTAATTTCCAGGGTCATCTTATGTGAAATATACACGTTGACACAATTTTAACTGAAGCAGGAATGCAGAACTTCCTAACCTCTCTTCACTCTAGGTTCAAAGGCATGTCACTGTTCACACATGGGTAACATTACAACCAAGTCAACAAAAGGGCAAGGTACATGTTTATAGAAATTACGTATCTTGCGCAGTTATGCCGATGCGGACGCAAAAATCCATCTTTTCGCGACAATCACTATGCTGCGTCTTATTAAATGGATCCGTTACGTGGAATTGTAACAGAATTATAGCCACCCCATGCCAAGGGTAGACCCATCACCATGCACAGTACGATAGTCCCAAATATAAAATATCTGTAATAGTGTGTGAATTGTATTTGTGTCCATCAAAAGAAGCTGCTCTTGAACACTATGATCCTACTGCAGTGGAACATGCAGAGAGATGCGGTCAGCAGCAGGCTATTGGAACTGGAAATTATCTTGAAAGTGTTGTCAAATAGGCAGAGAAATTCTTCGTCTTGAGTGACGACACATGTCCATTTGTTAGCAGCCCAAATCTGGAGTAAAAAATTGGATGTCGCCATAGAGGACATGTACATGTCCGATCCTGTCATGGGGAGAGAATGAATCCGGTCCATAAGGTAGACTCCCTGCACAAAGCCATTGGTGGTCATACTCAAGAGACAAACCAAGATCAAGGGTGCAGTAAAACCCCATATGATGGCGGGAGGCATGATGGTGATGCTGAGAGAAAGGCAGCTGGGATATTAAGGATGGACAGTGAGGATAGGATGCAAATAGAAGACGGATTGATTTATCTCTACAGGGAGGGGTTTCTGTGGAAGTTCTCAAACTTTTGAAGTTGCACTAAAAATCTCAAATACAGCACGTGCCTCTTACAATTTACGGCTCTTCTACTATTTGCAGATGACAATTATTATGCACTTTTCTACATATAAAATCCAAATGTGTGTGTAAATAAATAGACCATAGCCAGCAAATGCTTTCTACCTCCCAGAAGATGTGGTGGTGAAGCTAGAATGAAGGCACATGGAACTCTTCTAAAAAGTGGAGAAGTTACCCATAGCAACCAATCAGCTCCTACCTATCATTTTATAGACTGTACTTGATAAGTACTAGCTAGAAGCTGATTGGTTGCTATGGGCAATTTCTCCACTCTTCATTTGTAACGTATTACCAGTTATTTATATAGCGCAAACATATTCCGCAGAGCTTAGCCGAGAATATTTAGCCAAATACATCGATCCCTGCCCCAGTGGAGCTTACAATCTATGCTCCCTATCACGTCATGTGCCAACTTGGTCACTACTCCAGCTCCACTAGACCCAGGCTCTGTGCCCATTCAGAGCCCCTCACAAGGTGTTATGCTGCACTAGATAAATTATTAAACAATTTCCACATTGTGTACAGGAAGGCAGGAACCAGCTACATGGATCACAAGCCATTTCTGTGCTTCATAAATATCTTGTTTTGCTGTATAAAATTTATATTAGAATTTGATTATTTTGCTTCTCCGATTGAACTATTTAGACATATCAGTTATATCTCATCAGGTATATATTATAATAATCAAGTTTAAAAAAAAACAAAACAAAACCATCCTCCAGACTTGAATATCCCTCACTGAAAGCTCTTTTATAATTGTAGAACCAACTCGTGGACCCCCAGCTCCTATGGGACTACAAGTTCCTGCAGGCTGCGCCTCCTAGTTCCATGGCAGTTGCAGAAACACAAATTGCTAATTATTTTATATTTCACATATAACATTAACCATCAGAGCTGCCATTCCGATCATTAGATTAAAATACACGCTTTATGCCATTTTTCATTTGTAGTCACATTTAATTATGTTGGTTATAATGTAGTGATTTGGATCCCTAATTGGTACAGGTGTGTCATTAATGTAACCTTTTGTCATCCTATCTGGGGGACTCTGCTATCCTTTGGCTCTAGAGAAACCTCTTCACCTGTACCAGATCTACTCCCACAGACCAATATTTAAACACTGTTAACCCCTTAACTGAATAATATCAGCTTTTGTTTCTTCTTCTATGGAACTGCGTGACCTAAGCACCCTGACTACCCTCCTCATAATTTCACCTGCCACCCTCCTGAGTTTGGAGTTGCCTCTAATAAGCACAATGCTGATTATGGGTGCATATAGTGTAGAGATCAACTGGCAGACAGTGAGGCGCAGATCGTGTTCTGGAAATAGGTCAATGAGGATAATGATGGAAGATATAAAGCGAACAATGAATAACAGAAGAATAGAAAACACGGTGTAGCTTGCTCGCAGATGGACATCTATGTGTGCTCTATGCCTCGTCTTCATGGTTTCCTTCATTTGCATCATGTGTTTCGTGAGAGAGGTTATTATAAGACCAACTGAAGTCAACGTTAAAAGTAATGGCAATGTGTACCCAACAAACAAAAGTAAAACCCGATATGTGGCATAGTAATCTTGACTAGAAGCGTTAGGGCAGTAGACGGAGCTGCAGTTGGCACTGGTCGACAGTTGTCCCTTCTTAGTGCTAAACAATGGTGCCGCCAACAAGAAGCAGAGAAGGACGCATCGAGGGATAATTTGCCTGTAATTTTTCAGGAGGTACCTTTGGTAAAACTGCAATAACCAGTGTTTGAACATCACAATTCTGCAGCAGTAGAATGTACACAGGATTCCGGTAAGTAAGATACTACAATGAGTGGAGATCATCTTCAGGACATAGCTGACGTGGCAGAAGTAGTCAAAGTGCCAAAATAGATCACAAAACCAATTCAATCCTGACCACAACTGGAGGAAGAGATTTGATAAGGCAACACGGAATATAAAGTAATCAGCTGTGGTTAGGGCTATGCAGTGTTTCCAATCCCAAAGGTTGGCTCCCGCTATAAAGCCGTTAGTGGCCATCCCTAGCAGAGAGGCCGTTACCTGGATTGAGGTGAGAACAAATGTGATGGTCGAGGACATGGTGGCAACACAAGTGAAAGATGAAGTCAAGCGAGAGAGAGGAGACTAGAGGATGCAAAATAGCGAAATATTAGGTTACCTGTTCCACCTATTCAGGATAGAAAACACAAAAGAGGGAGGGTGGCGAGAAAATAATTAATATTTTGTTATTCTTGCTTTGCGTGTTGTCACAAGAACCCACAATACACTAGCCAAATGTATGGATTGTTGTGCGGAGGTGGTAAGAATACCTGTTAACCCTTCACAACTTTTCAATTTTTGTTTAGTCCCTGCTGCTGCTCATCTTAATTTGCTATTCCCTCTAATAATAACAAGACTATTTATAAAGGAGTACAGCATTGGGGATGAACAGAAAATATATAGAAGTGGGTAACCCTTAGGAACCGTTCAATTAGAATCAATATAGACACCACAAAGTACACAATGAACAAGAGCAGTAGAGAGATCACTGTGTATCCAGCTTTTAGATGGGCTTCCAAGTGGACTCCATGCCCCGTCTTTTAAGGACACATGTATCTTCCTCATGGGGTTGATGAGTGATCGAACTAGAAGACCAGCGGACAGTATCATGTAGACGAGTGGCATTGCGTATCCAAAGTATATTAGCAAATGGTGATACCTATTTATGTAGGAATCACTATGCTGCTTCTTATTACATGGAGCAATGGAGCTGTTATGTGGAATTGTAACAGAATTATAGCCACCCCATGCCAAGGGTAGGCCCATCACCATGCACAGTACGATAGTCCCAAATATAAAATGTCTGTAATAGTGTGTGAATTGTTTATATGTCCATCAAAAGAAGCTGCTCTTGAACACTACGATCCTACTGCAGTAGAACATGCAGAGAGATGCGGTCAGCAGCAGGCTACTGGAACTGGCAATTATCTTGAAAGTAAAAAAAAGGATATTCCCTCCAGCACACTGCAGCAATATCAACAAAAATACTTGAATCCTACATGATAATAGAAATTCAGAGGTAATGGTTATATACATTTGCAAATATATGAATAAGCGCCGGGCCAGCGTCAAGGCTCCTCTATACCGGCGTCCCTAACATTAAGGGGTTCACATCCGAGGCGCAGGGTACCCCAAAAGATTCCAGCCAAGGACCATCCCCAGGGCATCACACGAAAAAGGGAAAAAAGGTGATAGTGAAGTGTAAAGTATAGATGTGTAAAGATAATCAATAAGTGTTAATATAATGAGAAAGAATTAAAATTACATGGATAATAAACAAACAAATAGAAAGGTGATGAAAAAGTATCAATGTGAATTAAGTGGTGATGCCCTGAAAAAGGCCCAGCCAGAGCAACTCCGGGGGCCCCACACCCAAACGCTCACCCCAAAATAATTATTGCTACCTAATAGTAGCACCCACTCTGGGTCATATAATTACAAATTAATGTACTACATAATACAAATCTGGAGTAAAAAATTGGATGTTGCCATAGAGGATATGTACTTGTCTGATCCTGTCATGGGGAGAGAATGAATCCAGTCCATAAGGTAGACTCCCAGCACAAAACCATTGGTGGTCAAACCCAAGAGACAGACCAAGATCAAGGATGCAGTAAAACCCCATATGATGGCGGGAGGCATGATGGTGATGCAGAGAGAAAGGCAGCTGGAATATTAAGGATGGACAGTGAGGATAGGATGCAAATAGGAGACAGATTTATTTATCTCTACAGGAAGGGGCATCTGTGGAAGTTCTCAAACTTTTGAAGTTGCACTAAAAGTCTCAAATAGAGCACATGCCTATTCAGAGCCCCTCACAAGGTGTTTTGCTGCACTAGATACATTATTAAACAATTTCCACATTGTGTACGGGATGGCAGGAACCAGTCACATGGATCACAAGCCATTTCTGTGCTTCATAAATATCTTGTTTTGCTGTATAAAATTTATATTAGAATTTGATTATTTTGCTTCTCCTATTGAACTATTTAGACATATCAGTTATATCTCATCAGGTATATATTATAATAATCAAGTTTTTTAAATAAACCAAACATCCTCCAGACTTGAATATCCCTCATTGAAAGCCCTGCTCAGTATTATAGTCTTATTATTGTATACCAGGTAGAACCAACTCGTGGACCCGCAGCTCCTGTAGAACTACAAGTTCCTGCAGGCTGCGTCTCCTAGTTCCATGGCAGTTGCAGAAACACAAATTGCTAATTATTTTATATTTCAGATATAACATTAACTAGCTGCCATTCCGATCATTAGATTAAAATACGCGCTTATGCCATTTTTCATTTGTAGTCACATTTAATTATGTTGGTTATAATGTAGTGATTTGGGTCCCTAATTGGTACAGGTGTGTCATTAATGTAACCTTTTGTCATCCTATCTGGGGGACTCTGCTATCCTTTGGCTCTAGAGAAACTTCTTCACCTGTACCAGATCTACTCCCACAGACCAATATTTAAACCCTGTTAACCCCTTAACTCTGAATATCAGCTTTTGTTTTTTCTTCGATGGAACTGCGTGACCTAAGTACCCGGACTACCCAACTCATAATTTCACCTGCCACCCTCCTGAGTTTGGAGTTGCCTCTAATAAGCACAATGCTGATTATGGGTGCATATAGTGTAGAGATCAACTGGCAGACAGTGAGGCGCAGATCGTGTTCTGGAAATAGGTCAATGAGGATAATGATGGAAGATATAAAGCGAACATTGAATAACAGAAGAATAGAAACACGGTGTAGCTTGCTCGCAGATGGACATCTATGTGGGCTCTATGCCTCATCTTCATGGTGTCCTGCATTTGCATCATGTGTTTCGTGAGAGAGGTTATTATAAGACCAGCTGAAGTCAACGTTAATAGTAATGGCAATGTGTACCCAACAACCAAAAGTAAAACCCGATATGTGGCAAAGTAATCTTGCCTAGAAACATTAGAGCAGTAGACGGAGCTGCAGTTGGCACTGACCGAGAGTTGATCCTTCTTAGTGCTAAACAATGGCGCCGCCAACAAGAAGCAGAGAAGGACGCAGCGATGGATAATTTGCCTGTAATTTTTCAGGAGGTGCCTTTGGTAAAACTGCAATAACCAGTGTTTGAACGTCACAATTCTGCAGCAGTAGAATGTACACAGGATTCCGGTAAGTAAGATACTACAATGAGTGGAGATCATCTTCAGGACATAGCTGACGTGCAGAAGGAGTCAAAGTGCCAGAAAAGATCACAAAACCAATTCAGTCCTGACCACAACTGGAGGAAGAGATTTGATAAGGCAATACTGAATATAAAGTAATCAGCTGTGGTTAGGGCTATGCAGTGTTTCCAATCCCAAAGGTTGGCTCCCACTATAAAGCAGTTACTGGCCATCCCTAGCAGAGAGGCCGCTACCTGGATTGCAGTGAGAACGAATATGATGGTCGAGGACATGGTGGCAACACAAGTGAAAGTATTAAAGTTTTGTTATTCTTGCTTTGCGTGTTGTCACGAGAACCCACAATACACTAGGCAGATGTTTGGATTGTTGTGTGGAGGTGGTAAGAATACCTGTTGACCCTTCGCAACTTGCAATTTTTGCTTAATCCCTGTTGCGGCTCATCTTAGTTTCCTATTCCCTCTTATAATTACAAGACTATTTACAAAGGAGTACAGCATTGGGGTTGAACAGCAAATGTATAGAAGTGAGTTACCCTTAGGAACGGTCTCATACCGCTTTTATACCTAAATTCCAGGTCTGACCCGGAGGTTGGAACAGGGTTCCAAACCGGATCAGACCTGGAATTTAGCCGGCGCCAACCCAGGATATTCCCGAGTTGGCGCCATTCACAGCAGAGCCGTGTCTGCAGTGAACCCGCTCTTCCGGCATGGAAGTGGACACTTGGAGATGACGTCATCTCCAAGCGCCACTGAATTGGGCATGCGGCGCGCTCCAGGTGACCCAGATCGCGCAGTTTACACTGCAGGGTTTCATGGGTCATTCCCGTGTTAAACCCTGCAAGTTACCTGGGTTGGATTGCCGGGTCATTCGACCCAGGAATCCAACCCTGTCCTCTTTTACACCAAGGAGCTTCCCGGGTTTTAGCTCTGGTGTAAAAGGGGTATGAGTTAGAATGAGTATCGACAGCGCAAAGTACACAATGAACAAGAGCAGTAGAGAGATCACTGTGTATCCAGCTTTTAGATGGGCTTCCATATGGACTCCGTGTTGTTTTATAAGGTCACATGTATCTTCCTCATGTGGTTAATGAGTGATCGAACTATAGGACCAGCGGACAGTAGCATGTAGACGAGTGACATTGCGTATCCAAAGTATATTAGTACAAGGCGATACCTATTCATGTAGGAATCACTATGCTGCGTCTTGTTACATGCAGCAGAGGAGCTGTTACATGGAATTGTAACAGAATTATAGCCGCCCCATGCCAAGGGTAGCCCCATCCCCGTGCACAGAACGATAATCCCAAATATAAAATATCCGTAATAGTGTGTGAATTGCATTTGTGTCTATCAAAAGTAAAAAATAAATAAATTTAGGCACCAAACACTCTGCTTAAGTACCAAAAGCTTGATGCTGCTCTTGAAAGAAACTGTTCTTGAACACTACGATCCAACTGCAGTGGAACATGTAGAGAGATGCGGTCAGCAGCAGGCTACTGGAACTGGCAATTATCTTGAAAGTGTTGTCAAAGAGGCAGAGAAAGTCTTCATCTTGAGTGACAACACGTCCATTTGGTAGCAGCCCAAATCTGGAGTAAAAAATTGGATGTTTCCATAGAGGACATGTACATTTCCAAACTTGTAATGGGGAGAGAACAGAGCCGACCCTAGGCATAGGCATTGCAGGCAAATGCCTAGGGGCATCTGGAGTGCCTAGGGGCATCCCGATTCCCAACCCTAGGGCCAGCGTAGCACTGGGACAGCAGCAGCTGCCATGATCGGAGCTCAGCTCAGCTCCGATCAAATTCAGTCACAGCCACGCCTACTTATTTATGCTGCAGTCCCCTGCCGGGCCAGCCACATCAGCTGTCACTATGATTCATCCCCTCCTGCATGTGTCCCCGGAAAAAGGAAGTAAGTGGACAGCAATTGGCTGAAAGAGTCACATGATCTTCCAGCCAGTGTACAACAGAGCATGCTGGAAGATGTAGTTTTAGTGTTCACAGCATCCAGTGAGTCAAGTGTAGCTGAACTTGAACCTGCAATTGTGTCAATTATATAATATAGTGTTCTCCCCAGAAAACTGTTCCAGCCAGGCGGTGTCAACAAGTAGCCAGGTGAGGCCTTAATATAATAATAAAATGTTTTAAACCCTGACCTTATAATGATTTAAACTTGAAATATGCAGTGCCCCCAGGCTGGCCCCAGCACAGAACTTACCTGAACATGCTCGGCGGCGGCGCTCCCACTCCCGCGCTGTGACTGGATCTAGCAGGCGCATAGGGTAAGCTCTTCACATCGCGGGTGACGTCATGGGGAACGCTTGCATCTGAAGTGATCGGAGGCTTCTTTAGCCTCCGGTCGCTTCAGAGGCCAGCGTTCCACACCAGGAGGCGGAGGGTGACAGGGAATGCAGCGGGGGGAAGTGACAGGCGGTGGGCTGTTTCTGCCGGGCGATGCGCCCGCTGAAAACAGCCTGGGGAGAACACCGATAGATATATCTATCTCAATTTCTGTATATGTCATATGTTGTATCATAGTAGAATATATCAAGGTGTTTTTTTAATAAAATGTGTACAATGGACAAGAATGTAAATGTTCTGTTTTGTATGGTTTCTTTAATACTCAAGTCTGCGGTTGAGCTGGGCTAACCCCTTTCACACCTCTAGGCCAGCCTCCACATTTTGCATTGTGCCTCCCCTCCCCCCTTTCCCCACAAACACATTTTATATCATGGGGTACATACAGTGGGAATTAAAATCCTTTGTGTATACATGTACGTTGAGGGTGTTGTATGCTTTTGGGGCCAATTCAATTACGTGCATTTGCGCTGCACACATAAGAGTAGTTATGGTAAGAAGTTCTACACTAATTTCTGCTCACAGGGGCGGCTGTCTGGTCCTGACTCAAGAGTCTTAAGTAAAGTCAGCTGGAAGAGGAGTGCTGTGCTGGATAAGGGATGCTGTGCTGGATAAGGGGTGCTGTGCTGGATAAGGGAGTTGGATGAGGCCAGGAATGCAGACCCTCCAAAATGATCTCTTCTACCAGGTACAAAATGCTCTGCTCCTGGACTTCCCACCTAATGTATGATTGCAGACACCTGTCTCATTTATTACCTAGCCCAACACAGGTGACTGCAATCATACATTAGGTGGAAAGTCCAGGAGCAGAGCATTTTGTACCTGGTGGAAGCGGTCATGTGGGAGGGTGGGGGAATGCTGTGCTGGATTAGGGGTGCTAAACGAGGCCAGGGGTGCTATATTGTATAGGTCGGTAGTATTTATATTGCAGTTTGGTTCCTTTATATTTCTAGTGTAGTTTTACACGTGTTTCTTTAAAAATACAAAATAGGTCATAAACCAATGTGTTTATTTTTGGCATCCGTGTATAAACACTAAGCTTGGTGGTGGGATTGTCTGCTAGGGGGCACCAGCCAAAATCTTGCCTAGGGCACCAAATTGGTTAGGGCCAGCTCTGGGAGAGAATGAATCCAGTCCATAAGGTAGACTCCCAGCACAAAGCCATTGGTGGTCATACCCAAGAGACAGACCAAGATCAAGGATGCAGTAAAACCCCATATGATGGCGGGAGGCATGATGGTGATGCCGAGAGAAAGGCAGCTGGAATATTAAGGATGGACAGTGAGGATAGGATGCAAATAGGAGACGGATTTATCTCTACAGGGAGGGGCATCTGTGGAAGTTCTCAAACTTTTGAAGTTACACTAAAAGTCTCAATTACAGCACGTGCCTCATACAATTTACGAATTATATAGATTATATAGCCTCCTCAGGGCAACTTCCACTAGTTGCAGATGACAATTATTACGCACTTTTCTACAAATTAAATTCCAAATGTGTGTGTATATAAATAGACCATAGCCAGCAAATGCTTTCTACCTCCCAGAAGATGTGGTGGTGAAGCTAGAATGAAGGCACATGGAACTCTTCTAAAAAGTGAAGTTACCCATAGCAACCAATCAGCTCCTACCTATAATTTTATAGACTGTACTTGATAAATAATAGCTAGAATCTGATTTGCTGCAATGGGCTATTTCTCCACTCTTTAATAATTATGTATTATCAGTTATCTATATAGCGCACACATATTCCGTAGAGTTTAGCAGAGAATATTCGAACATTCGCATTGTTAGCTCCACTGGAGCAGTGACCAATTTATGCTCCCTACCACATGTACATACACACTAGGGTTAATTTTTTTGTTGTTGTTGGGAGCCAATTAACCTATCATTATTAGATTGTGGGAGAAAACCCATGCAAGTGCGGGGAGAACATAAAAATTCCACACAGTTAGGGCTTTAGAAAGCTTGTTACATCTCCCTCCATGGTATAATGATCAGACATTGTTCTCCGGGTCTCTACAGGAAATTACAGTTTATAGGTGTGTGATAATATAAACAGGAAAAGCATAGACCATACCTATAAAGGGGTTGGGTACCATATCCCTGCAGTTGGGATGCCGGTGGTCAGAATATCAACAGCGACACCCGACAATCAAAATCCTGACTGTCCTAACCCTCCCCCTATCCAACCTTTCCCACAACCCTTCTGTGACCGGACGCCTTTCGCCTAGGCCGGCCCTGGTCACGGGTTAGCACTTTTGGACTCCCACTCACTGTCAGTGACCGCCTGTCCCTGACTCCGCCCGCGTTTAACGATGCTGCCACCACCAAACTCTACCATCTGCGTTTGGAACCGCTTATTAGGTACACTCAGGGTCCTGCCTCGGAACCTGGAACCGCTTCTGCTGCATATGCGTTTGATTAACTGCGGACACACCTCCTGTTTGGTGTCGGCTGTTCCCACCTGATCCCTCGCAATGGACCAGGTCTGCACGGTAGCTTGGCAGAGGGCTTGAATTTGGAGACACGGAGCTCTTACCCAGAACAGCAGAACGGAATAGCGTTTTGGCGCAATTCTGTTGGTCGCAGGATTGAGTCAATTGAAGTAAAGGCAAACAGTGTTTATTTGCTCAATGTCTTAAAGAAGACCTTCTCTTCCGTCTGAAGGGGATATCACACAGAAATCAAACAGCAATTCTCCACAAAGGATTTTCAAAGATGTACCACATACAGGAATCTTATCAGCAGCTCTTCTCCTCAAAGAAGTTACAGGGTTGTACACATACAGGGCTCACAGGCCCTCTTTTTATGTCATTCTTACACATAACATCACAGGGAGCAAATCCACCCTGTGCTCCTTCCAGCCAATCAGGCTATCTCAGAAAACATAAATAAATACGTCTTACATTTCACAGAAATGAAATCAATTTCCTTGATACCACCCAAAAACATTTGGTTTCCTAAGCACAAACTGAGTTAGCATATACTGTTTCTGAAAAGGTAAATATAATGCAAATTCCTATTGCATTCGTCTCTTCACATGTCTATGACTAAACCAGTTGGGCTTTCTGAGTCTTATCACCTTCTAAGCTCTTACACAACATAGAAGCTTCCTAACCACAAACAACTTGTCTTTTACAACTTTGCTTGGTATCGTATACAGACACACAGGAGTCTCCCTAGCCCGCATTTCAAAGGAAAGGCTTCTTCAGTCACCACCTAACCCTCCACTGCCAGGCTAGGGTAATTACCATATCCATCCCCACTGCCAGGCTAGGGTGATTACCATATCCATTCCCACTGCCAGGCTAGGGTGATTACCATATCCATCCCTAGGTGAGGACGTCTAACCAGCAGTTTGTCTCCAGAGATCAAAACATTTTACATTTCTATAAGTGCATTTAAACCCATATTACATAAAAAAATATATTCACACATGTCATAGACTATACTACTTCACTTTATACACCAATGCATTGCAGATGCAGTGCTCTACCGCACAATATGTGTATATTAATACAGTTTACTATGAACCATGTGCAGTGTGCTTTTAAACTGTCCACTTTAACTGTTTCAGCGCTGGTCGCAGTGGGAGCTGGCTCTCCCTGTCCCGCAGCGGCCATGACACACTCTACCTACACTCCCCCAGTGCAGCAAGTCCAGGCCGCTGCGTATAAAACATTAAGACCACACTTATCAACACTCAGCGCGTAGCGCAGAGTATACATTTACAATGGTCGTCCGGCGCCTTTTTGTCCTTTTAAAAATGGTGGCACAGCACGGGGGTTAACCCCTTCAGTGCTGTAGCAGCCATTAACCCCGTGTGGCCTGCCTCCGGCCACACCTCCCCCTAGTGCCTAACCCTAATACTTACCATTGGGATGCTGGCTGTCGGGATCCTGACCATCGGGTTGGTAACTACATCCCCTATAATGTAGCCTATAATCATTTATATTGGACTCACCATGTGATGATACAGCATCTACCTCTACACCTTCATTGTCTATCAAAAATGGGAGAGTAATACTCAGCAGCTAAACTAAAATGAAGCCCAACACGGTAGGACCCGCCCAGGGAATCTCCAGTGCATCCATCAACTGATTCATATTTATTTTATTTCCCTCCCTCGGTCAGAGGACCAAGTCGATGCCTTAAAAAGTGGCTCCGCAGATGCACCACAGAGAGCTACCAAAGAGGCTCCAACCGACTAGGTGGAATGGCCAGGAAGATCCGCCGAAGAATAGGCCTGTCGGATAGTCAAACGGAGCCAGCAGGCTAAGGTATGCTTACACACACAGAAAATATTAGGGCGCCAGTCTAGCCAGTGACAATAGTCGCTAATCAAACTGCAGCTTTCAAAAAGGGTATTGTCCCCTTTCTTATTAGTGTAAATCATTTTTTGGAAAAACCTTCATGAAGAAAGCGCTATTCTATTAGTAGTAATTATGAAATTAATTAAGATTAAACACAATTCACATATAATACCACAACTAGCAGTCATAGGATTAGTTGTTAGATTGAATTATTAGTACACTATTCCTAAATATAAATACGTTCAATTAAAACATTAGGACCTTCACATCAATAAATCAGTGAGCTCATTCCAAACGATTCCTTTTTCACAACTTGTTAGTCATGCAGAAGTTGTAGGTATCTGACAATTACTTCCTAATTTGAAAAGGTGCTTGTTGTTTCAAAAGCACGCTGATTAAGAAGTCATTTAAAAGCCTTGTTTATATCTTCTCCAAATTCATTTGTAAATAGTCACTAATACCCCTTTTACACCTAAATTCCGGGTCTGACCCGGAGTTGGAACAAAGTTCCTATCCGATCAGACCCGGAATTTTGCCGGCGCGGACTCGGGATATTCCTGAGTCAGCGCCGCTCACACCGCAGTCGGGTCTGCATAGACCCGGCTTTTGCGGAGTGAAAGTGGACGCTTGGAGATGGCGTCATCTCCAAGCGCCACTGAAGCCGGGCCAATCGGCCGGCTAGCAGCGCACTCCAGGTCTTCGTGACCCGGAGTGCGCTGTTCCCATAGCAGGGTTTCACGGGCTACGCCCATGTTAAACCCTGCTAGTTACCTGGGTTGGATTGCCGGGTCACTCGACCCGGCGATCCAACCCTCTCCCCTTTTACACCAGGGAGCTGCCCGGGTTAACCCTTCAAAAACCCGGGTTTTAGCTCCGGTGTAAAAGGGGTATTAGTAACTATAGATAAATAGGATCCTTTTCCTAACTTGTTAGTTATATACAACTTTGTTAACTTGTAAAAAAAAAAAAAAATTATATATATATATATATATATATCTGGTAGGCTCTTTAGAATAGCTGCATATCCACAAGGTCCGGATCCCAAGTAATACCCCTTTTCCACCAAAATTCCGGGTCTGACCCGGAGTTGAAACAGGTTCCTATCCGGATCAGACCCGGAATGTAGCCGGCGCCGACTTGGGCTATTCCCGAGTCGGCGCCACTCACACCGCAGTCGGGTCTGCATAGATGATGTCATCTCCAAGAGCCACTGAAGCCGGACCAATCGACCGGCTTGCGGCGCACTGCAGGTCATCAAGACCCGGAGTGCGCCGTATACACAGCAGGGTTTCACGGGTTACTCCCTTGTTGAACCCTGCTATTTACCTGGGTTGGATTGCCAGGTCACTCGACCAGGCGATCCAACCCTCACCCCTTTTACACCAAGGAGCTGCCCGGGTTAATCCTGCAATAACTGGGTTTTAGCTCCGGTGTAAAAGGGGTATAAGTAAGATAATCACTTATACCTCCTGCAAAATGCAAGTAGTGTATATTTCTCATCTGGGTCCGGTAACCTGCTGTCAGATTATATAGCTTTCCTCAGGGCAAAAAACGGGGATGATGTATAACGTGTTTCTCCTCCTACATACAGCATCAGCGGCTTCCTCAGATGTTTTCATTGAATGTATTAGATTTAATTATTAGTACATTTCCTAAATATAACAAACTAATCCTATGACTGCTAGTTATTTAACATTATTGTGGTTTTATATGTGAATTGTTTAATTTTAATAAATTTCTAATTAATTCCTAATAAGGTAATGCTTAGTAGCCGACCAGCGCTGCTTGTGAAAATCATACAGGACGAACAGAGAATTAGTCTTGCGGAAATCTCTGGTCCTGTCCACATAAATGCGGAGAGCCCTCACAATGTCCAAAGAGCCAGAGGACCAAATTCAGAGCAGTCAGCAAAAAGGAAACGAGGGAGAGGCAAAAAGACCCGGGATTAAAGCACCTTGTTGAACACCAATCAAAATATGTCCACCAAACTCAGGGCCTGATTCAGACGCGCTCGCAAGCGGGTCGATGTTGGCCCAGTGCGCATGCGCACGAGTGAGCCAGTTCCGTCGTGCGCATGCGCGAGACCCGGACAGCGATGGGGAAGCCGTCGCTCTGGGTCTCGCTACAAAGAAGGCGTGCTGTCGATGTGGAGTGACAGCACGCCCCCTTTGGTGGGCGTGGCTGCCCAGACGGAGGTGTTCCCATGGGAACGCCTACCGTCTGGGGCCGGCCCCACTGACATCACAAGTGATGTCAGTGGGAGTGCTCTCGGCTCTGATAGAGCCGAAAGCACTCCAGGGCTTGCGGCAACGAGACCCTACCACAAGGGTCTCATCACAAGCCCGATGGTCTTGACCATCGCGACCATCTTTTTGGCTGCTCGCTATAGCTGTGGGTGGTCACCCACAGCTATGCGAGCGGCCAGGAGGCCGCTCAAAAAAAACAGAGGGACGCTCTGTCAGAGCGTCCGGCTCTGAATCAGGGCCTCAGTGCCAAATTGTGACTGAAGAGGGCTTCCGGGCATTAAGCATGGTCCGAATTACCCTTCTGGAAAACCCTTTCGCTATCAGGACGGATGTCTCAAGAGCCACCCCGTCAAAGTGAGACAGGTCAAATCTGGATGGAAGCACGGGCCCTGAGACAGAAGATCCAGCCACAAGGGAAGACGTAGTGGGCGTCAATGGAGAGGCCCAGAAGGTCTGCGTATAATGCCCACCTTGGCCAATCTGGTGCCACCTGGATCACCATGCCTCCTTCCAACTTGAACTTGCGTAGGATCAACTAAATCATCGAGACTGATGGGAAGATGTATAGGAGTGGAAACATCCATGGAACCACAGAGCGTCCACCAGGAGAGCGCCAGGATCCCTGGTACGGGAACAATATCTCAGCAATTGGTGGTGACAATAAGCCATCATGTCTATGTCCGGCAGGCTCCAACAGCAGACTAGTAACTGAAATATGTCTGCTGGATGTAGAGCCCACTCATTTGAGTGAACGACCTGGCGGTGTTATGAATACCCCTGGAGTGCAGCAGAATCGCAATGTCATAAAATGTAACAGTAAATACAAAAACTTTATTAAGGTTTGGAAATGATGGCAGGGTAGTGCAGATGACCTTAAAATACAAAATAGCAAAGCAGGATACACAGGAACAGTGCTAGAACTAGGAGAACAGAAAAACTCTGACCATGGCTGGTTAACAGGTACACTTAGCTCTGAGATATGCAGTGGAATAAACGGCAGACTAATAAGTAGATACAAGTTCCTAAATCTTAATTGATATTATGGTTCACATGTACAAAGGTCCAGAAACATCCATGTGCTGAGAACACAGAGAACTTGCAGGGATACCTTAGCTTTGCAGACAGGAACATTACAATGACTAGACAGGTAGAACTGGAACATAGTCTAAATTCAATGCAAGGATAACAAACAATGACCAGGCACTCCATGCCAGTTCCAAGCAGCCTGTAAGGCTAGCAAACAGGTGTAGTTCATGATACTAATAAGCAATGATTCACCAGGAAACTTATCAAAAAATGTCCAGAGAGCAGCACCTCTGGCAGGGACCAGAACTGCAGTTCTTTCTGAAGAACCTGGTGACCCCCTGCTGGTGAAAAAGCATACACAAGAATGATTAGTATTGTCTGTTTTTGTAAACAGGCGGCTTAAGAAGTCCGCTACCCAATTCTGGACTCCGGAGATGAAGACCGCTGAGAGGCAGAAGATGACGCTCTGCCCAGAGATTGCGGCTGCCTCCTTCATGGCGCCGCAACTGCCAGTGCCACCCTCGTGGTTTATGTAGGCAATTACAGTTTTGTTGTCCGACTGTACTTTGACCAGACGCCCCTGGAGAAGTGACTGCGCCTGGCAGAGAGCTCCAGGACGTTGATTGACAGTTCACTCTTGAAAAGGTCCAATGACCCTGGAAGGTTGGATGACACATCACTAAACCCCTCCCCCCCTCCTCTCGAAGACTTGCGTTGGTGGTGAGTAGGACCTAGTCCTGGATCCAAAAAGGACATCCCCGTGTCCAGGTGCTACCTCTGGAGCAACCACAGGAGAGAGAGGTAAAACTCTCTGGGGAAATTGAGTTTCTGCATCTTGAGATTCAGCTGAGACTTGTTACACTGCGCTAGAATGACCAGCTGAAGAGACCGGTAGTGGAACTGGGCGTACACCACCATGGCCAAGTTAGAAACAAGAGACCCCAGGACCTGCATACAGGAGTGTATGGACACCCAACAATAACCCAGAGAAGAGTGGCTCTTGGACTGCAAAGCAAATATCTTGTCTGACAGAAGGAAGACCCGTTGAGTCTTGAAGTCCAATAATGCTCCTAAGTGGAGCATCTCCTGAGAAGGAGTCAAGGTGGATTTCCACCAATTGATTATCCACCTGTGAGACTGTAGAAGCTTCAGTGTCAAGTGGATATGATCCCTTACAACAGACAGAGACTGGGCCAGGAGCAGAAGGTCGTTCATATAAGGTAAGATTCGGACACCCCTGTGGAAAAAGTGCGCAGCTATGACCTTCGTGAAAACATGAGCAGTGGCCAGCCCAAATGGCAATGCCTTAAACTAGAAATGATTGCCCTTCACTGCAAACCTGAGGAAGTGCTGGTAGCACACTCAGATGGAATTATGTAAATCCCCAGGGTACAGACCAGAATAATGGAGCAAAGAGACTCCATGCAGAAATTGGAGGAACATTCAAATGGGATGGGCCAAAATGAGCGATTGGGGTTTTGGGCAAGGAAAGAGGTTGGCAGAGAAACACGTCTGGCCACGAAGGAGTGAATGGACTTTTTGAGAGCTCCTGCCTTTCCTGGATGTGCTTGAAGGCCAGTGGACCAAAAATGGGCTTGAGGATGTTTCTGAAAGGTTAGAGTGTAGCCCTAAGAAAGGACACCAGCATTAACATATATGGTCTTGAGAAAGTTTTCCAGCTTCCTATCCGTAGGATTCTTGAGAAACCATTTGGAATAGGGAGGATAGAGGACTTGATAAGACAGGCAATATCGCCATCAACTAGCAGAAGAGACTCCAGCTTGGCCCTATCTGCAGCAACACTTAGAAACCTGAAAGTGCATATCGGAGTGAGCCCATACATACAATGGAATTTCCAGAATTTTTTGTTCTGATTCTGTCTCTCACAGTTGAAGTGTACCTATGACGGAAATTACAGACCTCTCTCATCTTTTAAAGTGCAACAACTTGCACAATCAGTGGCTGTCCAAATACTTTTTTGCCCCACTGTAGAAGGCCTTCACCTGAAAGTTCTATCCTGGTCTAGCATTTGCTGAAGAGATGCCAACACTTGCACCAACGCATACACAGACTGAGTAAAGGACTGCATCCATGGTGGCTCAACATTAGGTAGCTATGGAGATGATAAAGTTTGCAACTGGGAGGGAACCTGTAGCTATACTAACGCTGGAAGCTAGTTAACTAACAAAGACAGTACCTGTGTCAACGTAAAAGCCCAAACCAGTTCCTGACTGGAAGCTGCAAGACCCTCCCACCGTGGAGCCGTAAAGCAACAGTCTTGGGGAGAAGTCATGTTAACACATTACAAGTGCGGAACACCCACTTCCTTGGGAGCCTTGTTCTTGGAAGACACTAATGCAAAAGAATGTCCCCACACACACAAAAGCTTGAGCAGTTGTGTGTTCACTTAGTATTGACAACTTAGTATTAAAATTCAATAAAGTATATATAAATGTATATTTATTGCAGAGCATAAGCACTAACTAACCCAAAGTGACCAGTATCAACAGCAGGGCACAAAAGCAGAAAGCACTAAATACATGGGCAGCACAGATGGTGTAATGGTTAGCAGTACTGCCTCACAGCACTGAGGGCCTCATTCAGAGGCGGTCGGAGGATGCAAGCGGTCGCTCAGAAACTGGCTTGCATCCTGACCGCCCGCCTCTGTTTCGGTCGTTAGGCTGTGGGTCAACACCCACAGCTCTAACGACCGCTCCGGTGATGGTCGCGATGGTCAGAGACCCTAGGGGCTTACGACGAGACCCTAGGGTAGGGTCTCACTTGTCGTAAGCCCCGGAGAGCTTCTGGCTTTGTCAGTGGGGCCTCCCCCAAACGGTAGGCGTTCCCATGGGAACGCCTCCGTTTGGGCTGCCACCCCCCCGGCCCGCCTTCCAAACGCGGCGAGCTGTCAATCAACATCGACAGCTCGCCCCCTTTGGATCGAGACCCGCTATGACCAGCGCCGTCGGTCGTAGCGGGACTCACGCATGCGCACGACGGCGCTGTCGCGCGCATGCTCTGTGGGGGGCCATCGACCCGGTCCGAGGGCATCGGCACTAACGACCGGGTCTGAATGACCCCCGAGGTCATGGGTTCGATTCCCACCACGGCCCTACCTGTGTGGAGTTTGTATATTCTCCCTGTGCTTGCGTGGGTTTCCTCCCACACTCCAAAAATATACTGGTAGGTTAATTGGCTCCCCACACAAATTAACCCTAGGGTGTATGGGTGTGAGCATGTGATAGGAAATATAGATTGTAAGCTCCACTGGGGCAGGGATAGATGTGAATGGCAAAATATACACTGTAAAGCGCTGCAGAATGTGTGCGCACTATATAAATAACTGGTAATAATACACTCACATGCACAGACCACTGCTAGCAAGTGGGCAGATATTACTCAAACCAGCTTCAGCAGCAGGAAGGAGCTTTGGCTATAACCTGGTTACTAGGAGAGTTCTATGGGGAGACAGGAGCAGAAACATCTCCCTGAGCTGTGCTGAGGTAGGAAATGTAGAAAATAGCCACTCGGCGTCTGAGGTGGAGGATTATACCCGAGGTGGGCTGTCTGCAGTGAGGAAGCGCACCCAGCGGTGGGGGAGGCATTAACAGAATGCACCAGCCTCTCCCATCTGGTGCAGACCCCCAGGATAATGGCCATCACCAATATTAAGCAGTGTCCTATTCCATCCAGACTGCCCTGCTCAGAGACAACCAATGCCCTCACCTACCAGCACTGGCCGTGGTCTCCTGCACCTCCATGAACACCGCAAGTGTGCAAGTTCCTGCCATCAGGGAGTTGCACTTAACTAAACCCTCCAGTGTCCAGCTTCGGCATGCTGCTCCTGTGGAGCCTGCGGGCAAAGTCACTGACAGTCACCAGTGCTGCTACCACCGGTGGTGAGATGGTTCCTTTAGGACACCCTGTAGAAAGTAAAAATAACTACACATAAAATCGAAGTCACGCTGGCACCAAACTAAAACTGGCTGTTAGTGGCTGGGGAAGGGTATAGCGGGGGGCCAGAGCTGCTGGGAACCGAAATTGTACTATTTGGTACCCAGACTGTCCTCTCTAGGCTATATCCAGGGTTATCCATGTGCCCCCCCCCCCCCCCCCCCCAGTAGAGATAAAAGAATCAGAACTGCCATTTGCAATTGTAGCCACAGTTCCTTACGCTGCTGGTTATTATGTAGAGATGCGGGTCCCTAATTAGCACAGGTCTGTCTTTAATGTAACCTTTGTCATCCTATCTGGAGGACTCAGTTATCCTTTGGCTCTTAAGCCTCTGCACTTGTACCAGATCTACTCCCACCCAAAGTAATTCTAGCCCCCTTGTCATGGTTTCTTCTCACAGCCACCAGAACCAGTCTATGAGGACAGCATAGGACGATAGATGTTAACACCGAAAGCAACAAACATATGTGGTAAGTGAAAGGGGCAAAAGTATCGGCCTCTACTTACTGTCATTATGGTAGTTCAGATACGTTATACTATGTGTTTTAGCCTTGGGCATATTTACAGACCCCTTACATGGAGGAGTATTCAACTTCCATCTGCTATGAAACTACACATCCCAGCATGCCCCAATGGCAAAACTGTGGCTGGGCATGCTGGAATACGTAGTCCCACAGCAGCTATAAAGCCGCAAGTTGAATACGCCTGCCTTACATAGTGACACGCGGGTGTGGTATATTACGTCGACATGATAGAATGTCAACCCAATGTCCCTGGTGGCCCAGCGGTCATTTAACTGGTCCCAGTGGTAGCGGCGTCTCCAGCCATGTGACTTGCATTCCATTAACTATTTTACCCCTATATGTCAGCAATCTGGGAATGTAGACATTGTGGCAACAGCATGTTACTTGTGGACCGAAACCTGTGAGGCTTCAGTCCCATGCCAGGACAAGCCACATGCCTGCATTTTGTGGGTGCGTCTAATACACGCAACATTTAGTGAGTGGGATTGAGATTATGTTGCAGAGCTTTACTGGAAATAACTAGGTCAAACATTTCTGGTATAATTATTTGGAAAAATTACCTATAACAATGTGAGAAAGCGCCCATAAAATCATATCACCTCCTGCACACATGGATAAAAAAAAACCGAACAAAACAAAAGTTGGTCTGGTATGAGTGAAAGCCACACAGATACGTAGGGGGTCGGAGACCAGCAGTATTCCGATGCAGGCACAATTGACGCAGCATTAATAAATATCCAGCAGAGACGCCACTTTTGTTCCCAGGTACACTATGCAATCTCTCGATCAAATCGATAATTGGGATGATTTTTCAGTGAAATCATGGTCCAGATATCTGCTACACACTATACAATTTAAATCAAATACCTAGCGAATTTCAGATCATTTGCATATGCACGATCCATGATGTTAGATTTCACCCTCTGCCTTTTTTTCCACGTTATCTTTTAAGCCACTCTAATACCAGTAAGGGAAGTAGACAACCACAAGGGGGCGCTCAAACACAAGTGGGAGCAGAGACATGGGATACAATCCATCTATAGGCCTGTAAAATGCAAGTGTGCCAGGGCTGCTGCAACATAAAACGGAATCGGTATGAATTACCGCTGGACCCCTGGCCGGCGGTTCAAATCCCGACAGTGCCTGCCCGACATTTCCTCCTCTAGATAAGTATTCACTAACCTTATCTACCCCCCAAACCTCCCTCTCTCTCTCCTCCCCCACCACGTAAGCCCAAGTCCGGGGGGGGGGGGGGGGGGCCTAACCCTAACCCTCCCCCTAGCCTAACCTCCCAGGCTCCCCATGGCTGTCCACTGCGGCGCCCGGCATCCGCTCGATCAGGATGCCGGACACCGGTCGGTCAAAATGACAGGCATCTAGATTTAGACACCTGTCACTCGACCCTAGTCGGACTAACAATGTCTGGAAGCCGGCGGTCGGCATTCCATCCGCCAGCTTCCAGAGCGTATACCCATAAAACATTCCCCAAGACTGGCAAGAGGAACCTTCAAAATGCAAATCACCGTCATTATGTGCCCCCCAAGCTGTATAATTGCACCAGTCCTATGAAGTTAATTCTCAACAGTAGATACTGGTAGTGAGCTGTAACATGCTCTAATGTAGAGAAGCTCGAACACAAGTTACAGGTAAGTCTGCAATAAGAAATACAAATCTAGGCAGTCTTTAATTTATTACACATTCTAAACCACCCACACTGCTCCGATACAGAATCCCCTCAGGGGAGAGGAGGCTCACACCAAAGGGTCACCAGACATGAAACGAGGGACATTAGACAGTACTGCTTTGTGGTAAACCGCATGAGAAGGTGACATGTGGGGGGGGGGGGATTATTGCTTGGCATTGATGATCTCAATGAACTCCGGCTTCAGTGACGCTCCACCCACCAGGAAGCCATCGATATCCGGTTGAGACGCCAGTTCCTTGCAGGTGCCTCCAGTGACTGAACCTGCAGAGAGACCACCACACAGCGGAGCTTTAATACAGTACACCACATCATAGGCTCTGACTTCTAACATCCCAAGTCAGCTGGTTATAGCACAGGGTTCTCCAAAGGTAATGCACATTAAATACTCTCCCTCCCAGCATTTTAAATACCATGTCAGTCCTGTCCGTGATCTACCCAAACCACCCCCCTGAAGGTCCATGGGTTATGCCAGGAGGCATGTGGTTTACAAACTAGGAATACAAAAGGAGAAAGCTTAGTCGTTACCTCCATAGATGATGCGGGTTGATTGGGCAACTTGTTCAGAAACATTGGTCTTCAGCCATTTCCGGAGCTTATCGTGCACCTCCTGGGCCTGGATAAGATATGTTTATACAGCATTAGACAAGAAAGCTTATATACACAGTGCAGACCTGTAACATGATCCAGACAAGACCCATTCATTCTAGAACCATTGGAGAGCCATTATCCAGATGGTGCTCTCCAGAGATCTGTGAAGTCCTAGGACACCTGAGGAAGCAGCCAATGTGTGTATTGTATCGGGTATAAAAATCGCCATTATTTTATTTGGTCTCAGACATGGCAGCAGCATAATAATCAGCTGTGACAATGCATTGAAAGAGATATTAGAGCAGGCCTGGCCAACCTGTGGTTCTCCAGCTGTTGTGAAACTACATGTCCCAGCATCCCCTCCCACTTTTCAGCCTCTAAAAGCATGCTGGGACTTTAGTTTCCTATGCTCTAATGCAGGCCCGGCCAGCCTGTGTCTCTGCTGTTGTGAAACCACATCTACATGCAATCTGATTGTACAGGCTCTTATTTTGTAAGTGGTCCTAGGAGAGGGGAGGTTTAAGGGACACTAAGCCTGTTTCAGAGTTTCACGCTAATGCAATCGCAGTTATGATTTTGCATGGAAGGTAGCTGCGAAAATCTGCAATTTCCAAAGTACAGCTGAGCATAGGGCCGCCCACTGCTACTTTCTCATGTACGTCATCGGACACATAACAGCGTAAACATCAGTAAGATCAACGCGGGTCGGGCAATCACAGCACCAGCCACAAACACTGCAGCTCTCCTGATCTGCAGAGCTCATACTGCACAGGACAGCGCAATGGCCGATTTATGCACGCCCATGAAACCGCATTTAGTCAGATGCCTGCATTTGCTTGGCCCCTCCCCATTACCACTCCCAAACACTGACTAGCGGTCACTGACTAATCCTGTGCGAGCACAATCGCAGTACAGCTTACACACGTTCAATGGCAAACAATGCACCGGTATAGCCTATATATCCGTATCAGGACCTTTTCCTAGCGTTAGCGTTTCCATAAACATCTCATGGTTAGTATTTGCTCAGAATTACGGAGGATTTGCACTTACTTGCTGGGGTGTGGCAGTCTTGCCGGTACCAATGGCCCAGACTGGTTCATATGCCAGGACGACCTTGCTCCAGTCCTTTACATTATCTGCCAGAGAGGATTGGGTTAATTACAGTACAGTGTATGAGCTACATAGGGACTAAAATAGAAAGTAATAAGAGATGCTGGAAAAATATAGTACATGGCATTGGCTGCTTCGAGAACTCATTAATGCCCATTAAGACAGTGTCAGTAAGAGGCTGCCCAGGGGTCATCAATGCCAGTCACCACGAGCACTCACCTGCAATGGCCTTTGTCTGCTCAAACACTATTTTCTCAGTGATTCCAGCCTCCCGATGGTCCAGCTTCTCCCCAATACAAGCAATTACATCCAGTTTCTCCGACAATGCATGAGCGACCTTCTGGCCAATCAGCTGCACAGACCACAGAAGGGGGCTTAAGTCAGGACAGTATGATTAAAAGCAGGCTATTTGCTAAACCTTCCATCCAAGAGCAAGAACTACATCCCATCTTATAGCCATTAAAATGCAGCCAAAATGATGAGAATCCTTTCATGGTAACTTAAGTTTGTAATATAACTGATCAAGGGGTCTATGTACTAAGGAGTGAAAAGTGATAAGTCTGTGATAAGTGCCAGCCAATCAGCTCCCAACTGTCATCTTACAGGCTGTGTTCGTAGAAATAGAGATAACAAGGGTAAGTTCTTACCATATCTCATATTTTTCAAAGTCCATAGGGTTCCACAGGATACCTTGGGGTATAGGTGTGACGTCAGTCGCAGGGCACCAAAGAGTTAAGCTTTCAGCCTCCCAGGATGCACTAGGTCCCCCTCCTATACCCCGCCCCCGGGCCAAGGCACCTCAGTTAGTTACCAAGCCATAGGCCGGAGGAGGAGAAGGAAGAGAGAGAACAAAGATCTGGACACATACAAGAATCACATTCTCACCAGAGGGAGACGGAAAACCGGTGACCAGAGCAAAGCCCATCTGCAGCACAGGTGCGACAGGGCGGGAGTCCTGTGGAACCCTATGGACTTCGTAGAAATAGAGATAACAAGGGTAAGTTCTTACCATATCTCATATTTTCTACTTCAGGGTCCATAGGGTATCCACAGGATACCTTGGGGATGTCCCAAAGCAGTATCCTTTAAGGGTGGGGACGCTCCTGTGCAGAAAGGAGAATCCGCCGCCCGAAGGAAGCATCCTGAGAGGCGAAGGTGTCAAACCTGTAATACCTCACGAAGGTATGGACAGAAGACCACGTAGCAGCCTTGCAGATCTGAACTGCCGAGGCACCACGTCGAGCTGCCCACGAAGGACCCACAGACCTAGTGGAATGAGCCTTCAGAGAAGGAGGGACCGGTAGGCCTTCATGAAGATAAGCTTCAGAAATAGCCATACGGATCCAGGCTGCCAAAGTTTGCTTTGAAGCAGGCCAACCCTTTTTACAGAAGCCATAGAGGACAACAAAGCGTCCGACTTCCTAAACAAAGAAGTGCGGTCAACATAAGTCCTTAAGGCCCGCACAACATCCAAAGAGGCCTCACCCACGGAAAGACCCGGTGAGTTAAAGGCCGGAACAACTATTTCCTCGTTAACATGAAACTGGGAAACAACTTTGGGAAGAAACTCGGGCCGAGTGCGGAGCACTGCCCTGTTCCCATGAAAAACCAAGAAAGGGGGTCTACAAGAAAGAGCCCCTAACTCAGAAACACGTCTGGCCGAAGCAATAGCTAGAAGGAAAACAGTCTTAGCTGTTAGCCATTTAATATCCACTGAGCCCAGTGGTTCAAACAGCGGTCCTTGGAGAGCCCTCAGGACCACAGCCAAATCCCAAGGCGCCACAGGTGGAACAAAGGGCGGCTGAATACGGAGAACACCTTGCATAAAGGTGCGCACATCTGGGATTGTAGCAATCCTACGGTGAAACCAGACAGATAGGGCCGAAACCTGTACCTTCAAAGAAGCAAGGCGAAGCCCATGATCTAGTCCCGCTTGCAGGAAGGCGAGAATCCGAGACAGACGAAACTCCCGCGGTGCATAACCTCTCGGTCGACACCACTGGAAGAACGTATGCCACACGCGATGGTATATCCTCGCAGAAGACGGTTTCCGAGCTCGTAACATGGTACGCACCACAGAGCTGGCAAACCCCCAGGACCTCAGCATGGCCGTCTCAACAGCCACGCCGCCAAAGACAGCCGAGTCAGGTCCGGGTGAAGACAAGGACCCTGAGACAGAAGGTCCGGTCGTAGCGGCAACCGCAGAGGACTGTCCACGGACAGACCCTGAAGGTCTGAGAACCAGTGCCGTCTGGGCCACGCGGGAGCTATCAACAGGAGCGTCCCTCCTTCCTGTTTGAATTTCCGGATTACCCGTGGAAGAAGGGAGACCGGAGGGAACAGGTATGCGAACCTGAACGTCCACCGGACGGACAGAGCATCCACCAGAGACGCCCCTTCGTCTCTTGTGCGAGACCCGTACACCGGCAACTTGTTGTTGTGCCGGGACGCCATGAGGTCGATTTCTGGAAGACCCCACCTGTCCACCAGTAGTTGAAAAACGTCCGGGTGCAGGGACCATTCCCCTGGATGAACGTCCTGGCGACTTAGAAAGTCCGCCTCCCAATTTAGCACTCCCGGGATGAAGACCGCTGATATGGCCGGAAGATTGCGCTCCGCCCAAACCAGGATCCGAGAGACCTCTACGAGAGCCGCCCGACTGCGAGTTCCTCCTTGCCTGTTTATGTAGGCCACGGTGGTAGCATTGTCCGACTGGACCTGCACCGGGTGACCCTGGAGAAACCGCTGTGCCTGCAGGAGAGCATTGAAGACCGCACGGAGTTCCAAGATATTTATTGGAAGCTCCGCTTCTGTCGGTGTCCACCTGCCCTGGAACAAGTGTGGACCCGAAACTGCTCCCCAGCCCCGAAGACTGGCGTCCGTTGTCAACAGGACCCAATTTGGAACCCAGAACGGACGTCCCTTGTTGAGGTGGGTCGTCTTTAACCACCACGCAAGGGACAGGCGAACCTCCGGGGTGAGCACAATCGTCTGGGACTTCAGAGACTGAGGCAGCCGTTCCACTTGGACAGGATCAGGTGCTGCAGAGGTCTAGAGTGAAACTGGGCGTATTCCACCATGTTGAACACAGACACCATGGAGCCCAGTAACCTCATCGCCGAGTGTAAGGACACCCGGCGGCTGTGCAGACAACTGCGCACCCTTGACTGTAAAGCAGAGATCTTGTCCTCAGTCACGAAGATCCTTTGCTGTCCCGAGTCCAATAAGGCTCCAAGATGCAGAATCCTCCGAGACGGGATTAGAGTGGACTTCTGCCAGTTGATTAGCCAGCCGTGCCGTTGCAGCAGTGCAATGGTCAGGTCCAAGTGGTGTAACAGGAGCTCTGGAGATCCTGCCACCAATAACAGGTCGTCCAAGTACGGCAACATGCGGACTCCTTGCAGCCGCAAAGAAGCCGCCATGACCGCCATAGCGTCCTGTATGTCCAATGACACCATGTAGTCCCCAGGTTCCAGCGCCAGAATGATGGACCGTAGGGTCTCCATCCGAAACTTCGGGACCCGCAAAGACTTGAGTGCTTTGAGGTTGAGAATCGGACGATATGACCCATTGGGTTTCTGTACCAAAAATAGATTTGAATAGAAACCCTGGCCCTTCTGGGAGAATGGAACAGGCACTATAACTCCAGCCTGGAGCATAGTGTGCAATACCTTCCGCAGCTCCGTAGCCTTGTTCCGGTCTGATGGTAGACCCGTGGTGAAGAATCGAGCCGGGGGTCTGTGCCGGAAGGAGAGGGCGTACCCGTGAGAGACCACCTCCAGAACCCAAGTGTCTGTCGTAGTGAACGACCAACACCGGGATAACTGCAGCAGGCGGCCTCCCACCCTGGGATCCCCCAAGGGGAGACCCGGACCGTCAGGCCGCAGGCTTGTCATCTGGCTTGGGGGCCGGACGTCTGGTACTCCATGCCTGTTTCCGGGGCTTGGCCGATTTCTTAGGGCCAGCCTGTCGAGGAAACGACTGTGGTTTGGGCCTGCCCTGGGCCCTAGATGACCGAAAGGACGATGGTCCAGAACCAGAAGGAGCAGCGGCCGACGGGAGACAAGCAGATTTGGCTGCCGCCAGCGTGGCCACAATCTTATCCAGATCCGGACCGAAGAGAACTTCTCCGGTAAACGGCAATGCTTCCAGACCTTTCTTGGATCTGCGTCCGCCTTCCAGGATCGCAGCCACAAGGTGCGACGAGCAGCTACCGCTGCTGAAGAAATTCTAGACACCAGAGTACTAATGTCTAGAGCCGCCTCGTTGATGTAGGTGGCCGAATCACGGAGATTGCCAATCAACTCCGCTTGTTCGGCCGGACAGTCGGATTCAAAAGAAGCCTCTAATGAATCCGCCCAGCGCTCCATCGCTCTGGCAACCCAGCAAATGGCCATAGCCGGCCGTGCTGCCCCCCCTGCAAGGGAATAAGCAGACTTCAGGCAGATTTCTACCTTGCGGTCCGTAGCATCCTTAAGGGAGGACATGGATGGCATCGGCAATGTGGCACTACGGACAAGACGGGTCACGTGAGAATCCACCTGTGGAGGGGATTCACACTTAGCAAAATAATTATCCGCGAACGGATAAGCCACCGCCAGGCGTCTCTGCGGCTGGTATCTTTTGCCAGGTTGTTTCCACGCCTCCTCTAAATGGTCCACCAACTGACCCGAAAGAGGAAAGACTGTGGCATCGCCCTTCACATCTTTGAAAAAGGCATACTTAGATTTAGCCGCTGGGGGAACTTCGTCCTCAATCACCAAGGCTGTGCGGACCGCCCGAATAAGTCCAGGAATATATACTTTGGACTTAGCATCAGCGTCTTTAGTATGGAAAGGTTCCTGATCGTAAGGATCCAGAATCTCCCCATCATCAGACGTCCCTTCGTCATCCTCATAAGGAGCGGACAGAGACGCCACCGGCCCTTTATGAGGCCGCATCACAGACTCCCCTTGCAACACATCCGACAAGTGCTGTAAAGAACTCGTCAGGGAGTTAACCCACGCTGGCTCCTGAGAACCCGGGAGCGGGAAAATAGGGAGACTGTGGGGTACCACCAATTGTCGTGGGAACCCCTGCATGGGTGACGACACCACAGACTGCTGGGACAAACCCATCGGAGTAAACGCAGGCTGCGGGGCTAACTGGCCCACTAAAGCTGTTAACGCCTGAGCGAAACAAGCCCAGGGCGGCTCCTGTACCGGTGCTGTAACCGTAATAGGCCGCGCCATGGACAAACACTGCCGGCAAAGGCCCTCCGCGCTACCCTCCCCCTCCGCTAACGGTACTTTGCACGTGGTACACTGTAGCCGGAGGGGAAAATCACTTTCAGACATGATGGCACCACGTATGTGACCTCTCTCACCAATTAAGTATTAAATAGGCGAGAGACCACCCTGCAGCACCGCACCGCAAGGGCTTTAGCAGAAAGAACAGGGACAGTAATAAAGCTGACAGTTTAGAGAAGAATAGTTACAGGCAGCGCTAGCACAGTCACATACAATGCAGAGAAATAACAATTCCTGCACTAACAGCGCTGATCACTCAACTACACAGACACAGGGCCTGGTAGGACACAGCGCTGCATACACAGACCTGAGCCACAGCGGAGGAGAGGTATGCGGGGGGACCCAGACCACGATGCTTCCTTCCAGACTTCCAGCAGCGTTCACCATGCGTTGCAGAGAAGATGGCCGCCGAGGAGCAGAGAGAAGCTGGCCTGGGGGAGGAGCGCTGACACAGGACCAGTCAGCACAGTGCAGAGAGGGCTGTGTGCAGCGGGGGAGGCGCCGGCTGTGAGACAGGGAAGGCGCGCTCCCCTGGCATGCATTTAACCCCTGGGACGCCGCAGCGCTACCGCTCTGCTGCGGTCCGCTGTCCCAGGGGCTAGTGGAAGCGCAGGTTGGTCGCCTGGCTCCACGCTGCAGCCAGTCCCCAGGGAGCCCCCTGCCTGGGGACTTAGGACCATGTGATCAGCGGGGACCCACCGCGGGACCCCGCTGCTTACCTCTGTCCCCCTTGAATCCGGCCATGGTCCGGAGCATCTGGGGTCACCGCTAGCTGTGACCCCAGACGCCCACCAGCATCCCCGGATCAGTACCGGCGTTCTGGTACCGGCGGGGTGTAGGGAAGACAGCATGGACGTCAGGACTGACTGTCCATGCTGTTCATCCAGATGTGCAGCCACAGCTGCATGAAGAAAAAGCTTCAGGGGCTCTTCTAGCCCCCACTCCAACAGGTGCACCCGACTCCGGCCGGGCACCAAACTAAACTGAGGTGCCTTGGCCCGGGGGCGGGGTATAGGAGGGGGACCTAGTGCATCCTGGGAGGCTGAAAGCTTAACTCTTTGGTGCCCTGCGACTGACGTCACACCTATACCCCAAGGTATCCTGTGGATACCCTATGGACCCTGAAGTAGAAAATGACAGTTGGGAGCCGACTGGCTGGCACCTTATCACAGACTTATCACTTTTCACTCTGTCACTCCTTAGTACATAGACCCCTATGTCCTGGTATGTAAAAGTACCAGTCCACGCAGAACATTAAATGTTGTTACCTAGGAGACTATAAGCTTTCAGTAGTTTAAAACAAGATAGGAGGAGCTCTGTCAGAAGCAGGGAAAAAGCAACCATCACCTTATGACAAATGGAAAGGATATAGTATACAATTCTAATTTGTTTAATATTAAATACAGTATATTTATATAATGCCCAAAATTCTGTTTCCTTGCCTTTAAAATACAGGGTAATGATTACCACAAGATCACACCAGTCAGGACACTTTGGTTAGACCAGGATCTCACCTCATCGGATTCCCCAAAAACGTGTCGCCTCTCGGAATGTCCAAGAATCACCCAGGTAGCACCAATATCTTTAATCATAGCTGGGCTGGGATGAGATCAGGATTGTGTCAGCTACAGACTTCTGCAACAGTGTATACCATGAACATACACATTATATACACATACACACCTGATCTCCCCGGTGAACGCACCACTTGCCACTTTGTAGCAATTCTGTGCAGCGACTGCAAATTTAGCGTCCAGCTTCTGACGTGCAAAGTCCATGTAAATTGAGGGGGCACCACACACTACCTCTAGAGGAATAAAGAAAATAGATTTCATTTTTATAGCTTGTATTGAGGGCCAGAAAGTTACACATCAGCCAAGAGCCATTATGTGCCAATACCAACACTAATCATACATTCAGATATCATGTGCACTTTCCCCCAGCAGAAGCAGAGAGCTTATAATGGTTTCCACGCCCTGTACAAAAATCAGCTTCCTATGAAACAAGCATCTGAGCTAGAATATACTGTAAGTAGAGGGGACAGGTGGTAGTGTGGCACTGCCAGCTGGCTATATGTGGCCGATCACCGATCAGGTAACATGTCCTGCTGAGGGGAGGGAACGCTGAAGGCCGGTTATTTGGAAAAGAAATGGAGTATCCAGAAATCCACATACATCTCTTCCGCGCGCTACAAGTCGCGCTACACATAACATGGGAGCTCTGAGTCTCTAGCGCCAAGCGTCTTTCATGCAACTTACCTTCAAATGAGTCTTCTTTGCAGTGCGGTGTGAATATTTAGCACAAGCAGCTTCTGCTGATTAATATGATATGCTGCATGCCTATGTTCTGTGTGTGACTGCGTGTGAAATGCTATGTTACAGTGTTACAGCCGCTGACAGTATAACGTAGCATTTCACATGCAGATACGCCCGCGGTCACACAGAATATAGGCATGCCGCATAGCACTTCTGCTTGCACAGTGCAAATAAGACATTTGAAGGTAAAAAGTCGCAGGAAGTCGGTACTACAGAGTCACGCCACAGCGCGACTAGAAGTGCTGATTAACACGCAAGGAGGCCAGATGTACGAGGACGCATCTAACTAGGGTGATCAATACACAATGTGAGCACATAAAGGCAATACTATAGTCTGAAAGCTTCTATAAAGAAGCTACTTCTACAGTAGGGATTACAGTATGGAGGAGTTCTAGATTAGATGTATACTTTGTTGTTTTATATAGACATAATGCACTCTTGTCTGTTGTATAGGTTTGGGAGGTAGCCCTCCCCTTCAGACTGTCAGCTCACGAGCAGGGCCCTCTTCCCTCATGTGCTTTGCCCTCCCTCACTTATACCATTATCTCCTCCCCACTGCCTACAGCGGCACCTATCCCTTGGGTATTGTGACTGCTGATGCAGCAATGTTTATAAACCATGTCCTGCAATGTTCTACACTGGAAGTGACTCAGTTTATACTGTATGTACACATATACAGTGTCTATGTACCTTGTAATGCGCTGCGGACCCCTTGTGGAACAGTAACGACGAGTGACATTAAAATCGGATAGTCCTTTGCCATACTTACTGTAGAATTGCACTTGTTTAAACATCACAATAACACAACTGTTTTACACAAACAACATCTTTTGCGATCATTTGCTTCCGTATTTTATTTACAGATAATAAATCATTTAAATCACTTGGGCTTCGTAATAAACACAATTAACCTAACAGGGCGCAGATCAGAATCAGACTCACAACCTCCGTGGTTAGAGGAAGACATACAGTACGTATGGGATTGTCACATGGTCGACATTCCCAATGAGCGACATGGTTCAGCATGTCGGCAGATACCACATAGTCACATTTACAATGTAATTCTTAGAATGCCAATGAGTAGGGTTAGGCGCCGCAGGGGAAGATATGGTTAGGCTATGGGTGTAGGTTATGGTTAAGCTGCGTAGAAATGATGAATGTCAACATGTCACGGTCGACATACAAACCACCTACCCAACATGTCACACCCATACAGGGCGTGCGAGCCAGACGCAAGGGACTGCAAGGCAGAGTCTGTGCCACTCAGAGCCCTACGCTCTGTGCTGCGGCACTGGTCACACCCCCCTAGTTACGGCCATACTGCCTGAAGCTTCATTTGGACACTCCAGCCATGCACACTGCAGCCTCCCAATGCTGCACTTCCGGGCACTGGTACCTCCCGCCCCCACTGCGTGACTCTGACATCATTGGGTCAGGGGGCGTAGGCCAACACAGGGCGCAGTCCTGGCAAGATACAGCACTGCACCCATAGATATATGCTCTAAGGCAGACCACCATGTGATATCATTTGGTCTAATGTTAGCAACTTTAGTGGCCACCAGAAACCCTTGGCTGGCCTTCAGGTGGACAAAGATTTATAGGATATAGATTTACGTCAAATGCCATTGTGTATGGGTCATTAGTCAGCTGGGTAGAGGAGTGCAGCGGCACATGTATAAAGTTGCGTATCCACTAGCAGATACTGAGAAGTACGATTAACACGTTGTAATTGTACAGTCGCTCCTCTTCCCCTGCATTGCCTACACTGAATGATAGGTCATTCAGTGGTGCAGGTATCCTCCCTCTTCCCTGAACACTGTCAATCGGTCGTTAACGGCAGATCGATCGGCATGTTCAGGCGATGAATGATGTCGGAAATGACCAGCGGGAGTGCGCATTGCTGGTAGTTTCCGATATTTTCATGCCCGATTTGTGCACAATTAATGAGCGATTGAATGATAATATAGTTCTCTTTCAATCGCTCATGTTAATCAGCAAGTGGATAGCAGTCTTCTCCCCCGGGTCAGGCTAGGTATACTGGTGGGCAAGCAGTGTTGCAAGATGGACCCTTAACCCGCCTCCAAAACTCTGAACTGCACCCATTAGTTTTAGTTATTACATTATTTTGGAGTCTGCTGAAGGGAAGACCAGCAGCAAGTATACAGGAACCATAGTTCGGCCACCTGAACAAATTAAAACCATTAACTAGATGGGTGGTGGCATCAATGCAGGATTTATAGAATATACAGGGGTGGAAGCAACATCGATGAGATAAGTGAGGACACAGGGTGTACGGGTCACACTGCCCTCATTTGGACTAGTCACTTCTCCAAGGACCAGCAACTAGTAGCTGGCAGTTCTTCTGGCTCCCAGGAAACAGTCATGGTGTGGCCTTATCTGCAGGACACTGTTTAGAGAGGAAGGTCCAAGCGTGCAGCCAAAAGATAGGACAGCTCACAGGATGGAATTACTACGGGGGTTGCCCTGTTTCCGCTATGCTGCCTGTGGTTTAGTGGCTTGGGGAGCGCTTCTTAAAAAGCCCAGGCCAGACCCAAATGTCCAATATTTGCCTGAATGGAAATGGAGTGGTCATTGCCAAGCTGCAGAGGAGTGCGTCACAGTATTTGATGGGAAGTAGTTTCAATACTGGCTGTTGGGACGCTGGTGCCGAAATCCTTACACCAGTCAGAATCTCAGCGCCGGTCTCCCGATGGTAAGTGGTGGGGAAGGGTTAGACACTAGGGAAAGGGTCAGGATACTTACCGACAAGTGTCTGTATTCTAAACTTGTCAAGATGCCGGTGTCAGGATACGGACACCAGAACCCTGAGTGTCAGCATCCTGTACCCAACCTTTTTTGATGTACTAAAGGCAGGAAATAAGATTTTTCCCCCATTTACCATTTCCTAGTATTCGATGCAATAATGTCTGCACCATGGGCAAGGGGTCTTCAACAGGTGTATCTGGTATCTACTACAAAAGGCAGCTTCAACTTTTCATATAAATCAAGGAATCAAACTTTAGCCTCTGCCCACAACCGAGCAATGCTGAATTACATGCCCTGGTTAGATCCAGGGCAATTCTGAATTACCTGTACGGAATGCAGGAACTGAGGACTGATCTTTTTGCCCACAGCCTGTAGGACATCATGGACAGGCTCTGTCTAAACATATGCTGACAAGATCAAGCTGAGATGGCATTGTGCAGGGTTACAAGAGAAGGGGACATGAGGTGCCAGTAGTCCTAAGGGCACATTCTTTAAGGGTAGTTACAACCTCCTGGGCACTTGGGCATTTACCAGACAGTCTGGATGTAGTGTCTTCAGCTTATGCTCCATATGAATGGAAATCCTCCAAGTGGTTATTACATATAATTGTTGCAGTATACATGAGCACTGTTACTGTTGATTTTGCTTAATCCACTCGGTTATACAGATTGCTTGGACACCGCAGGAGCAGCGCTGCTCTGGGATTTTACGGTAACTGCTGCAACCGCCATCATTAGAATCAGCACTTGCCCCATGCCAAGTTCAAGAGATCTGTCCAAAACAGGCTTCAGTCCTGTGTGCGACTTATGGAGCTTTAGCTTCTCACCCACTATGAGATGTCTCGTGTGTTACAGCCTAGTTTCATGCAAAGCGGGATCCTGCAGAGAACTGCCCGGCTCAGAATAGACCAAATGTGCGCAAAAATGCATAATCTCACTTCTGCGCATATGCGTCTGTAACAGAAGGTACATCAGACATAAGGTGCCCACACTCTAAACGACTCGCAAACGATGCAATGTCATTAACTATTTCCCTTGAACTCCCCAGCAGTCCTGGACAAACTATACCGTGCATAAAGTGATCAGGGGGAACTGCACGATTTACACAAATTTGACCCATTTATCGTTACAATGCATCGAAATCGTGCAGATAATCGCCTAGTGTGTGGGCACCTATAGAATCAGATATAATCTGGACATCACTTATGTGCTTATTGAGTATTGAGGTGGGCACACACTATACAGATATCTGCAGATCGAGTGATCTGCAGATGGTGGTTCAGTGTGTACGAACAACTATCATCTGCCTGCAGGTCCCAGGAGACTAGGGTGCAAGTCCCTGCAGGCAGGGGGGCGTATCCCACTCCCCTCCTTGCCCTGCCGCTGTTTGTGGGCGGGCAGCAAACATCTGTCCATCGGCTGTGCAGCACAGCCAATGCGATATGTCGGTGAACACCAACATTCACCGACATATCGCGGGTACACTGCCCGACGGGCAGTAGATATATTGGGCGATCAATTGATCAGCTTAAGTGTGCAGATAACCCCCATAGGCCCCAGTTTTCTCTGACCTGTAAAGAACCCAAACCAGACATTTTATATCTAATCACAGGATCCCTCTGCTAATTATCAGTGTCATACGCAGCAGAGTACCAGTCTGCTCATATATATCCAGACACCGAGAATACACACAAGTACAGTATAAATTACACGCAGGCGAACAACCCTAATACCCTTCGCTCGGCTATTTTCAGATAATCATATCGTTTATTTTGGGCACCTGAAAAGGTTAAAAGTCAGGACCTTCACACTATGGCAAGTGCAGAGCAGTCTGAAAGGTCAGGGCTGTTTTTAGGCCTCTATTCAGCTGTCACAGGCAGGCAGGGTGAAAGGTCACTTGAAAGACTATCAGTCTGTCTGCTGGAGCGATGCAACCTCGCCTGGGGGCATAGATAGCAAGCAGCATGTCCTGGAGGAGAGCTGGCACAGAGCAGAGCGTGTACAGCCACATTACTGCCTGCATGTCACTGCTACGGTCCCTTTAAGTCTGACACTGCAGAGCGTGGACGTGCCTGAGAGCACAGAGACAGCTGAAGCAAGAGACAGCCACAGCCTCTAGTAGGCAGCAGCACCACAATGTAGTCACACTTCTAAATAATGACATCTATCTGCATTGCTTTGTGCTGTATACCGGCTCCTGCATCTCTCCCTATTGTTCTATCTTCAACTGAACTATATTCTGGGTCTAGCACTGAATTTTGGGCTATAACCTCTCCTTTGATCTTGTTACACCACGTACTGCATTCAGCATCTCTCACCTCAGTTCCATTCGCAATGCATTCTGGGCCACCCCCTTCTGCCTCCATATACAGTCTGGTGCCTGGACCAGCGTGTAATGTGGCCCCTGGCTGTGGTTCCGTACAGTGCACTGCAGCCCAGACAGTGCACAGATTATGATCTACCCTATAGGGGAAGTTCATCCTAAACACTGGCCAGGCCCATGCAGACACCACCCCACTTTCAAGGTCATTTAGGTCAGTGATGCATTAGATAGAGGAGCAGGAGCATCTTGCAGCCTGTAGGTACAAACCAGCATCCCATGTAAGAGGCAGAATTCTCATTAGGAAGACAAATCTCACATGTACACATCTACACCGTTACACGCGTACACGTCACATGCATTTCTGTGGTTGAAGGCTTACTTCATATTCCCTGTATACGCTGCCTTAGTAACAGGAAACAGTTACCTCGTTCCCTGCATGTCACTCAGCCATTAACCCCTTTCATAGTCACTTCATATAAAGGCACCCACCACGCTTGGGGTAATGGAACCTAGGCCCAATTAGTAAGACCGGAGGTAGCAGGTCACTCCAATCCCAGTCATGTAGGGGATATAGATATAGATATATATATATTTCTATGTTGCACCTCGCTTATTTGTGTGCTGGTCTGTATCAGATATAGAAAGCACGGTGCCTCCAGTCACGATGAGCAGAAGGTTATATGGAGGACACAATTTATTATTATTACACAGTCCATTGATTCACAGATAAATGGACCGACCTCACCAACGATCAATACACTGTGCAGGAAGTAGCCATAATCGGGGCATTTAACCTAGATGCAATGAAAGACACAGAAGATACTGGCTGCACAGTGACAAACTAAGGGCTCCATTTAACAATGTTAAAAAAAAAAAAAAACCCACAATTTAGTGCCCACTCTCGCTGCCACTCTTAGGGGCTCGTTTATCAACTAGTTTTACCATACTCAAAAAGTTTTAAAACCCCTAGCGTATGATAAATGGTGCTCCAGCCAAACAGCTCCCAACTGCCATCTGTTTGAAAAATGACAGTTGGGAGCCGATTGGCTGGAGCACCATTTATCATACGCAACGAGTTTTAAAACTCATCGCTTGTTGATAAATGAGCCCCTAAGTCATTAACTGCTGCTGGCAACCAACCCTAGCAGTACTGTTATTTTACCTGCCCCTCGCCCGCAAGTGAAGAGAATCAGTGCAAGAAGCAGGAGGGTGGGGGCAGAGAGTGGGGCCAGGAGACAGAGCTTTGTGGGTAATGTCCTAGATGCCGGCTACCCGCTGGGTCATTACCACTCGCCGGTGCAGCTGGACGCCAGATGATTACCTGGCGAGTTTCAAAGTGCTCAGTGAGCAGTAAGTCTCTGACACCGCTCATTGTCAATACAAAGCCCATACAACTAAAAAGGACTTCAGCAACTTGTTTTAATGCTAAAAGTGATAAAAGGCTCATTACTAAGTGTTAAGTGGGAGCAAATTGATTACAATATTTCTATATCAGTTATAGCGACACACTACCATATTTCTGCCAATATCTCTGTTCCTAGCAAGATGGAGATACAGGCCCAGGCTGGCAACCTGACACTTCCAGCAGTGGGCTGCTCTGGGCCAAGCCTATTAGCTGAGCCACAGGCACCTACTATCCCCCCCATTGCACAGCCAGGTCAGTGGTTGATGCCATCGGACAGACAGTCTGGAACTAGAGAATAGATGAGAGACTATTGCACAGCACTTTTGGGATCATATACAAACATGTTGAAATCGTATCTATCATGGAACAGTAGGTCTAGCGGACGTTGACTGCCATTCGTAAGGGCCTAGTTATAGAGCTAGCAATTATTCAGCAGAACCATGGCTAATAATGATCCACAGAAATTAATACTTATGGTGCATACACACGATCAGATTTTTTCTTCAGATATGGACGATAACGATTTAAAAATCGTTCAGTCGTTCATATCTGATGGAAAATCGTTCATATCTGACATGCCTGAACGATGGACGATCAACGATGCGCGTTCCCGTTTGTCAGATAACGATATCTGACATCTGATGGGTTTGCAGTCAGACTTGGACGATTCCATTCATTTTAATGCAGTCAAAAATCGTTCAATCGTTCAAATCTTTGGTCAAATCGTCCAAATCGTTTAGTCGTTCATCTGACAAATCTGACCGTGTGTACGCTCCATTAAGCTGCATACACACGATTTTTTGAACGATAATCGTTAAACGATATAGTTTAACGATAATCGTTTAAAAAAATCGTTCACTTTCTGAGTCAAATGATGAACAATTATTGTTCATGCGCGTTCACGTTTGTAGTTCAGTCAGACTTGTCAAATTAACGATTTTCATTAAGGAAATATGCAAAAATCATTTTGTAGTTCATAAAAATCATTCATTACACTTTAAAAAATCTGACAGAAAATCGTTCATAAAATCGTTGGTAACAAATCGTTGTGTGTGTATGCAGCTAAAGTATTGGAAGGGATTAGGGTACATGTTCTAGCCCAATAAAGTAATATATATCACTTCAGTTCCACACACACACACACACACACACTATATCAGTCTCAGTGGTGCTTACACTCTATATTCCCTACCACATGGGAGGAGGGGGCAAATGCAGCTGAACGCGATGCCAGGCATTGCCACGATGCCCAACTGCACACATCAGCCATATACTGTAGGGCCAGAATCGCAAGTTTTCCCCATAGAGGTGCGCGATGTGCCATTCCGGAATGGCACATAGTGTCCAACGCACTGAACTGAATTCCCACAGAGACACACACATGCACTAGGGTTAACTTATTATTGTCAGAATGTTTATAGGTAGAACATACAAACTCCACACAAATTACCTAGATACAATGACCACTGCACTGATCTAGAGACAGTAACTGTACTGGTCAGGCAGAGTACATGACCATCCTTAGGTAATGCAATCACAGGAGACTGCTCATGCAACAGAGGCAACAATCATTGGCAATAACTGTATTAATCATTGATTGCTAGCAATCACACGGATCAGGGCGCACACAACCAGCCTCTGCTAATAATCACTAGTGATTAGGATAGAGACAGTGATCGCCTTATTGATCAGGGGACAAATACAATTAATAATACCACTACAAGTAATTTTGTCATTAATGTCTGTATTGGAACATGGGCTCTCCTACCGGTCTCCGCATTGATCTTGGCGCTGTTCAGGGTGTTGATCAGCTCCCCCAGGCTCTTCTTGTTACCATTCAACTTCCAGTTTCCCCCCACGAAGAACTTCCTTGGAGACATGGCGGCAACGACTGGGTACAGTGCGGTCTCTTTAGATAATCCGGTGCGGCGGTAACAAGAGCAGCTTCTCCGCGATGCGTCTTTAAATATGCACTGAGGACACGCCCACTTACTGGCAGGGAGCCGCGCTAGCACCGCCCATCGGCGCTCTGATAGATGGGACACGCCTTCGCTCCCAGGCGCCATTTTTGTTGTGGGCAATCCCCCGATACACTGTTGTCACTTGCCAGGGTCACTGCAGTAACATACTGTCACTATACTCGCTTCATTTTACCATAGTAATTTATTCCAAGACCCCAAAATGAATATATGGAAGAGACAGAAGTGAAGCATGGCCATACACTAGTACGACCAGCATAAGATGCGACTCAGCATACGATTTCCCTTGAACTCCCCGCCAGCTTCTGGCAGTCCCCGCTGCACGATTTGGTGCTTTTTTTTTACACACGATGTACATACGATCTCACATACGATCATTCGCCCCTATACGACGGGTCGTGATACAATTGATCGTGTGTTTCACTAAAAACATGCAATCATAATAGATTTAAATAGAGGAAAATGTCACTCAAATGACGCCGCTCACGGTCGGACGCACGATGCATTGAATGCGCAAATACACGGCACGATCTGCATACGATTACGACGGGTAATGTGGACTGCACGTCTGATCATAAGGTACAGGGCAGCACAGACGGTGTAATGGTTAGCATTACTGCCTCACAGCACTGAGGTCATGGTTTAGATTCCCACTATGGCCCCTAGATTGTAAGCTTCTAGGAGCAGAATCCTCCTCCCCATTGTAACACAGCCTTCTTCTCTAGCACTTCTATGACAGCCTTCACCTTCCCAGCTGTACTGTGTATGGAGAATTGTGTTGCTAATTGTTACTTGTGTTCTGTTTATAAGTTGGTTACTGTAATGTAATGTATTGTTCTGTGTACCCTTTACTGTATGTACGGCGCTGCTGACCACTTGTGGCGCCCTATAAATAAAATGTAATAATAACTGTGTGGAGTTTGTATATTCTCCCTGTGCGTGCGTGGGTTTCCCCCGGGTACTCCGGTTTCCTCCCACACTCCAAAAATATACTGCTAAGTTAATTGGCTCCCCACAAAATTGACCGTAGTGTGTCTGTGTGTGAGCATGTGGTAGGGAATATAGATTGTAAGCTCCACTGGGGCAGGGACTGACGTGAATGGCCAGATATTCTCTGTAAAGCGCTGCGGAATATGTGTGCACTAGATAAATAACTGGTAATAAATAAATAAGGTACGATATAAGAGCGGCAGAGGCGCACATCGGATCGGAGTCATACCTAAAAACTGCATGATTTGCACACAATGCATCGAAGAGGCGTCTAAATTTGTGCAATCGGCACAAAATCGCGCTGGTGTATGGCCAGCTTAAGATTGGTTGAATGGAGGGGTACAAAATGGCTGAGGGAAAAAGAGATGGAGCTATAAAGAATGGCTGGAGATAAATGAGATGGAGCTATACAGAATCTCTGGAGATAAAGGGGATGGAGCTATACAGAATCTCTGGAGATAAAGGGGATGGAGCTTGCTATAGTGAATAGCAGGGGTTAAATTAAAGTGACTGGAGCTATACAGAATCTCTGGATATAAAGGGGATGGAGCTATAGAGAATGGCTGGAGATAAAGGGGATTGAGCTATACAGAATGAAGACAAAGGGGGTGGAGTTAAAGAGAATTGCTGGCGATAAAGGGGCTGGAGTTATAAAGAATAGCTGGAGATAAAGGGGATGGAGCTATAATGAATGGCAGGGGTTAAAGTAAATGGAGCTATACAGAATCTCTGGATATAAAGGGTATGGAGTTATACAGAATTTCTGGAGATAAAGGGGGTGGAGTTATAGAGAACGGCTGGAGATAAAGGGGATGGAGTTATAGAGAATGGCTGGAGATAAAAGTGATGGAGCTATATAGAATGGCTGGAGATAAAGGGGATGGAGCTATACAGAATGGCTGGAGATAAAGGGGATGGAGTTATAGAGAATGGCTGGAGATAAAGGGGATGGAGTTATAGAGAATGACTGGAGATAAAAGTGATGGAGCTATACAGAATGGCTGGAGATAAAGGGGATGGAGCTATACAGAATGGCTGGAGATAAAGGGAATGGAGCAACAGTGAGTGGCAGAGGTTGAAGTGAATGGTGCTATACGGGATCTCTGGATATAAAGGTGATGGAGCTATAGCGAATGGCTGGATATAAAGGGGATGGAGTTATAGAGAATAGCAGGGGTTAAAGTAACTGGAGCTATACAGAATCTCTGGTAATAAAGAGGATGGAGTTATAGAGAATGGATGAAAATAAAGGGGATGGAGCTATAGAGAATGGCTGGAGATAAAGGAGATGGAGCTATAGAGAATGGCTGAAGATAACAGGGATGGAGCTATAGTGAATGGCAGAGATTAAAGTAAATAGAGCTTTACAGAATCTCTGGCGATAAAGGGGATGGAGTTATAAAGAATGTCTAGAGATAAACAGGATGGGGCTATAGAGAATGGCTGGAGATAAAGGAGATGGAGCTATAGAGAATGGCTGAATATAAAGGAGATGGAGCTATACAGAATAGATGAAGACAAAGGGGGAGGAGTTATAGAATGGTTGCAGAGAAAGCGAATGGAGCTATAGAGAATGGGTAGAAGAAAAGAAGATGTTTAGAGATTGGTGAAGAGGGGATGTAGTCTTTATACTGACAGTCAGGATGCCAATGCTTAGAATACCGGCGCCGGAATCCCGACACCTGTCAGAATCCCGGTGCCGGCATCCCGACAGTAATAGGGTTAGGGAGAGTGTCAGGTACTAGGGGGTTATGGTTAGTCACTAGGGGTGGGGGGATTAAGGTTAGGCATTGGGGGAAGGTTAGGTTTAGGGTGCAGGGACAAAGGGTTAGGGGTAGGGTTTAGGGTAAGCTTACTTACCTCTAGGCATCAGTATTGTAACCTAGTCAGAATGTCGGCATCAGGATTTTGACCGCCGGGATCCCGAGCGCTGGCATCCCTTACCCAACCCCTGGAGATAAGGTGATAGAACTATAGTGAATAGCTACAGTTAAATGGGGTTGGACTATGCACAAAGGCTGGAGATAAAGAGGGTTTGGCTATATAAAATGGGTGGAGATAAAGGGGGTAAGCTATATAGAATGGGTGGAGATATAGGGGATGGGCTATATAGAAAGGCTGGAGATAAAGGTGGTGTAGCTGCACAAACTGTCTGGTACTGGTCGCAATGGTAGGTGATGGACAGCAAGGAGCTGTAGAGAATGGCTGATGGGTAATGAAATAGAATTGCACAGTATAATTTGGGACAGATTGTATCTCTAGAGCAGGCCTGGCCACACTGTGACTCTCCAGCTGTTGTGAAACCAGCATACCCTCCCACCGATCAACTGGTAAAACATGCTGGTTTCACAATAGTTGGAGTGCCACAGGTTGGCTAGGCCTGCTCTAGAGTATAATTGAGCCGGCATGAATGTAGCTGTAGAAAATGGCAGTGATTGGAGCTGATTTTGGTTGGAGATAAAGGAGATGAAGGACATGGCTGGAGAGTAATGAAATGGCTTTGTACAGTACAATACAAGTCAGGTTGTAGTTATGGAGAATTAAATAAAACTCGAGGTAAAGTGTCTTCAGAGGGCTTACCTTCCAGGGAATCATGAAAAACATGTGCAGACTGGACCACTCCCTGCCCATTCTTCAACCCTCCAACCTTTCAGACTGATCGGGACAAAGCTGTACAGAGCCCGCAATTCAGAACTGTCCTGTCTAATCAGTGGTGGTATGACAGAGCAGCATTGACGGTCCATGGAGTGGTAAAACCCACTGAGGATGGGACCTGCAATCAATAATGTGCACAACATACTGTACGTGCACAGTGCAAGAACATTCTTGGGACGATATAACCTCCCAAATGTCCTGATTTAGGTGGGACATTCCTGATTCATCTGGACTGTTCTGACTCCCCATGCATATGGACTTTTGTCTTGACTTGGGGACACTTGGGAGGCATGATCCTTTAATTAGATTCCATGCGTACCAGTGGGAGGTGTATTTAGGGGAGGGGAAGGGGCTTCTGGTGGCAACTAGTGCTGTAAATGCTCCCCAGTGGATATAATATGCCCCCAATGTTACGTGTCCACACCCTTTTGTTGTGCACGCACCAAAGTAAGGAGGTGGCTCACGCACTCTGTCTTGACTTGTCTGATATATATAATATACCCATCTGGGACCGTGAGCAGAGCAAACACGCTATCATAGTCCCACACTAAATGACACTGCTGGTTGAGAACATACATATTCCAGCACAAGCTGTTATACTCTTACTTACACCAGTAAGTTGTAATATCTGAAGAAGCAGGCAACGACCCGCGAAACGCGTTATATTTATTGATGGAAACTGAAATTTGTATCGATTTGTGAAAAATATCCACTCGTAAACCCTCTTTTTTCATACTAAGTGACGTTTTTGAAGATATCAGCATATGTTGGATTAGTTTCTCTTTTCTTTATCACCACAGGATATTCAGCCCCACTGAAAAGATTTCCACACCACAGACACTGGAGCATTGACAGCAATTAAAATCCTACATTGAATAATATAATGGTTTAGTGACCCTGCGGCTAGGAGGTCATCTTTCATTTCATGAAAGATCTTTGAGCATCACATGTATGGGCAGATTTATTTGGTCTCTTTTATATCGGTTAACACTTTACCATTTTTTTTTTTATAACCACATTTTCCAAAACTTTACATTACGCCTGGTCTTCTACTGGTGCCACTCCGAGGTCTGAGGGAGGCGCAAGTGGAAGGGTTAACTCATCTTCCTCCCACCCTCACCCATAATGTTCTCATATCAGATCAAGCCCCTCACCCTGGGCAAAGACATATATTAGGAAAAAAGAAAGACGCCTCTCTAAGGGTCTCCAAACTAAGGTGATGAACATCTTGGAACTTCTCGATACAGAGGGCAGAAAAGTATGAGTGCTGGAAAATATGGGCATAACCTACTTTCAAGGGGCTGGTATTCCCTCCGTATGCAACCAATGTGAATAAGGCTTTCTGGGAGACCACCTTGGCCGGAAGACGTGCCCCCAATTCTCTGGAGCCAATAATTTCCCCTGGTTGTGAAACAAGTACCAGCAATACTGGTACAGAGGAAGGAATATAAAATACCCTTCACTATCGGTACTTAAAACTGCAAATAATATATAAAAAAAGATATACTTTTGTATCCACAATGATAGACGGTATTTTATCTCTGAAGCATGCCCAAAGATGCTGGGATAGATGGTATCAGAAACAGGGCGGCAAAGCCATGGGCGTTCCTGGGCGTTGGCCTGAAGTGAACACAATAAAAAAAAGTCTGTCTCAAGGGTGTGTTGCGTGCATGTCAGTGAAAGCGGCTGCACTCCCAGACGCTTAGCCGCAGCCACAGAGGCCATGTTTAGACTAAGAAACTGCACCGGCCATAGGGCTGGTGCAAGTGTTGGTGGTGCACCGATGGTGGCGTGTAAAGAATCACCGGCGGTGTTACAGCGCGCAGACAGGGAAAGTGGGCGCCTCAGTGCTTGGGCATTCAGGCACTGCCTACTGCACCAGGGGGAAGGATGATTCTAGCATTTGCATATTATCGCAGCCATGGCGCCAGATGCAAAAAACAGACGCAGCAGCGCCCACCTCTGAATGAAGCCCAATGGCTCTCTATATAGTCATCGTCAATATGATGACTGCATACCCACATCATTATTAGTTGCAGGTCAATTTGGAGGACAGAATATATCAAGTTTTTCAGTGCAGATCAGTAGCCCGATAACTTGGGACAAGACCAGCAAATATGTGGGATGCAGTTGAACTTGACCTGGTAGATGGACTGGGATTTCCAGGGACGCCCGGGTACCCTCTTTAACACTGTGTTCTTTACAGTGACGTGTGGCGAGGTCAATGGCTGGGGGGCACACATGTATAAAAACACAGTCTTTATTTCATAACTCTGGAGCATGACAGGGACGGGAGTATGACAGGCTCTGGCTCCCCTAACCGCATGTCCCTGGTTCTTTGTCTACTATTACATCTGCTAGACCATTATACCCGATGAGAGACCATTGCACCCTGTGTTATGTTTTACAATTGAATAAATAAAGTTTCACATTGTTGAAGGTTTTTCCATCTATTTTATGTGAATTTTGAAGTACCGGTGGGATCTATGAGGAGGTCTTCAGTTACCAATTGGGTTTAACCCTCTCTCCTGTAGAATGCCCATTTTTCTACTATTATATGTAGGCCACCGTATGCGGTAATAGACTAGCACCCCTCCCTTATTGGTTTAAAGCATGGAGTCTGGTATTGTTAATGCACACTAGTAATAGGCACAATTTTAGGTTAGTCCTACAAATTATATACTGTAGTGCAACTTTGTGTTGATTTTTGGGGCGTGGGTCCCCTGGATTGCTTTGGTTGGTCTTCTTCAGGGCATCGCATTATAAACATTTTTCCTGTTTTGCACATTTTAACACTTTTACTGTTTGTTTTTATTATATTTGTATTTTCACCTCACTATCCTATATATGCAGCAGCAGCTGCTCTTACCTATCTTACTTTGCTCTTCACCTTTCTCATGAGAGCGATGCCCTGGGGTGGCTCGGCTGAGCTGGTTTGGAGGTGTCCTGCGCTCTGGATTTGAACCCCTAGTATGTTAGGGACCTACCCTACAGAGGTTACCTGGATATGGTGGGTAGGCCCATAACTTTGGCCATAATTATGCTTAAAAACCTCTATTTATTGCATAATGTATTTATATATATAATCAGTAATTTGGAGTTGTGCATCTGTGATTTGTCGGTTTCTGTGCCTGTGTTTATATAGTGTTTGTTTTACTGCACTATGAGAAGTTTGTTTTTGTCTCTTTGAGGTATAACAGCTGGAAGGATCGAGTGAAACTTATACATTAAGGATACCGCAATGAAGGTTATGCAGTGTGGGACTGCATTATCTGCTTTAGCGCCTACAGGACTCATTGGTGATATTTTTGTTTAACGTCTGTTTTGGGTCTGTGTGGTGACTGCTACACTGAAGAGTTATATTGGCTGCTTTGAAGAGCACTGGTTTTATTCACAAATTTTTGTTATTCGTTATGTAAAATAAAAAAGTTACAGGAGTGAAGCAGCCTCTCCTACATCTTTTGGATGTGTCTGGAAAAATGTTACATAATGTAGACAGGACATACCAGCAGTACACAAGCTTGTAAACATTTTCTGTAACTTTGACACCGATAGGATTATTGTAGGTGGGCTCCCAGATTTCAGTTCATTCCTCCTGATCTAAGGGTTCGCCAATAATAGCTTCCCATGCAAGTTCATGTGGGTCCAGGTTTAGAAAGCTCTGCATACAAAGTCCAAGGATAGAGATTGATTCATACAAGGCGACATAGGTGAGAAGCGAAGGAGGTGTGACCAGTGCTGTGTGGGTGGGGCCAATGCAATGTGGGTGTGTACATCCCTTTACACTACCAGCCCCAATGTCTCCCTAAATATGTCAAAATAGAAGAAATGCATAACTTTGTGCTATCAAGATGATGGGCTTATTTTTATGTGAAGGCCTGAAGCTGTAGTCCCATCTGCCCCAATGTTAATCTTGCCTTGGATTCATATGTGAACAATTTGATAGAAAATGGTAAAAAAAAGGTGTTTGCAATATTCAGCAGCGGTGCGTGCTCCGCAGATTGGGGAAATGTGGCCAATTGGGTTAGATTGTTAAAATATCTACCACCGCCAGCCATGGAGCAAAGAATGATGGGTCAAGACCTGTGGTAAAGGCTGGGATGCCAAAACCGTGCCTTCATGGACCCTGCCTGGTTAGTGGATTTATACAAGGGCTAGCAATTACGATACGAATGAACTGGAGCATTCAAATCCAATGTGGGATCTCTTCCTGTCTTCAGAATAATTACCATCAAGGATAAATACATTGCGGAAGTGATGGCCAGCAAAAAAGGACACCTTCTAAGTAAGGAATTTAAAGTCCATAAAATCAAGTGCCTGAAATGGTGGTTTATGCAACATTAAAGGTACCAAGTTGAGAACTCACAAAACAACTGGCAGAACATGGGATCAATTGAATTGAATTGAAGAACCCTCTGAAGAAAAGACTGCTTTATGGAATATTTTACTGAAAGAAAATAGGGGGATGAAACCTGAACCTTAAGGTAGGCCAACTGCAGGCCATTGTCCACATCATCCTTCAAGAAAGATGTGGACAAACTAAATTAATTCCATTCACTTTAACAGATGTATATCTTCCACACGCTATGGTTGTTATTGGAAAAGACTGGTCTTCTTGCCTTGATCATTGTCTGAATGACCTGCTCAGAGAACCCCTTTAGCCTGAAGAATAAAACCTTAACAACTATGATGTTAAAAAGTCAACCAAGCTAAGTCTAGGTGGAAAAAAAAAAAAAAGGGCCACAAACCAGGTCTTTTTTGAGAGGCAACCTCCAAGGCGGTCTGCTACAATAGTTAGCATGTTGGCATAACATGATGTACTTGGTCAGTCCATTGCTATGAGAATGTCTTGAACACCCTCTATCTTATCCTTCTTGAGTACCTGAAGAAGCATTGGTACCAGGGAAAAAAGATATACCAGATGATAATGCCATGTAACCATGATGGTGTCCACATAAATCCAAAGAGGCCGGACCACAGTCAATGAGGCCACACCAGCCGAGAGGACTGGGGACTGAATGGCCTTACCAGAAGTTCCAGAATAATATGGAACCTAAAAACCACTTTAAGAAGAAACACAGGGCGAGAGCAACTCACACCCTGACATGATGCCCTCCAGAAGAGGGAGCCACATGAGAACACTCCCAATTCAGACACTCTCCTGGTTGATATAAACACCCTGAGAGAAAGAGAGAGCCTAAGCAATAGACCATGTAATGGCTATCACCACCAGCGGTTCCATTGACTGTCCCCGGAGGGAACAAAGAACCACTACTAACTCCCAAGGAGTCCCTAGGGAGGACAAATGGAGGCATAATCCAGAAAAACACTCCAAAGGATGAACTGGATACCAGAGTGGAGCAATTCCATATCTACAGTGTAGAGATCCGCACAGTCAGGAATGCCAGGTGGAAGGAATGCCAGAATATCCGGAAATCCTGGACACCGGAGGATCGTATCGACACCGGTGATCCTGCTAAGAGCAGGAGGCCGTCCAGGTACAGGAGCATTGGGATATACTGAACAGGAGAACTGTCAGAAAATCCAAAACGCTGGTAAACCCCTGTGGGGCTGAGGACAGTCCCAACAGGCAGAGCCCAAAAAATTGTAAGTGTTGCTGTGATACAGCAAACCTCAGTCCATGCTGAGGAAAGGTCTCTGTAAGTACCCGTAGGCACGCATCCTGTATATCCAGTGAACATAGTATGATGGAGCATAGGGATTGCCTCCTGAGCCCAGGTAGCTTTAGGAACTGGTTCAGGGAATTGAGACAGAGAATAGGCCAAAGAGGACCATTCAGCCACCCCACCAGAAAGAAAGCAGAACAACCAGTCCCTCGCTGAGAAAGTGGGGATGGCCTAATTAGCTCCGCTTATCGCAACAACTGTTTAACTTTCTGGATTTGTAAGGCTCTGTTCGGGTCTGAATAAGGGCCCGCGTACCATCACATGTAAAGAGGCCGCCTGAGCAAAGAGAGGGTGTACCCTCCTACCCACGTATCCGCGGCAACTTGACATTAGTACCGGGCGAACTGAGAAAATCGCTATCTCCCAGTTGTAGGCCTGTCCCGTCAGGCTGAAGATATATCCGTAGGTTCAGAAGCAGGATCGGCTGGCAGTCCAGGCCTGCTCGGTACTGGATATGTCGGCCCTTGTAGAGGCCGATAGTCTACGAAGAAACAGACCTTTAGGCTGACCCAGGGGACAAAAAGACTTAACAGACTCAGTCCGAGGCCTTGTAGTGGGCATAGCTGAAGGGGGTAAACTTGTCGTTAGTAATACTGCCAATGTAACTACAATCTTGTCAAAGGTCAGGACCAAACAAGATCCACCCTATAGATGGTATCTGCACCTCTGCATTCCCAGAGCGCAGCCATAGGGTATTACGGAGGATACAGTCGCAGCCGGAACTCTGAAAGTTAGGAGACTGGTATCCAATATAGGCATTTCCACCTATGACAACCGCATATATTACGTGAGCGACCAAATACATTTGAACCCCAGACGTGTTGGAGGGGAAAAACATTACAAATGCATCAGCTCAGTATGCAATAGTATTAACTAACCATGCTATAGCCATGGTAGGATGGGCAACAACCCCTGAAAGCGAGTATACTGATTTCAGGCAGAGTTACCACCTACGGATCCGAAGAATCCGACCACGCAGGTATGGGAGGCGTAGTAACGTCTGTAATCAGACGAGTAACACGCCCATCCACCCCAGGAGGGGCTCGTGATGACCCTCAGGGAATTTGGGACAGGAGGCCAAACACTGTTGTAATACCTCGTATCTGGCAACAGCCAGAGTCCCGCCATGCGATCCACCCGCTAGTCAGCAACAGGGAACCCGAAGGCACGTAAGACTGAGGGTGCATGATACAGGTGCAGGTCAACATTCACTCTAACCAGAATGGACCTGCTACCAGCCCTAAAGCAGGGATAATACCTGAAATAGGATTCCCCCCGTGTAAGAGCCCAAAACAGCATCCAGTTCACGGCAGAGCCAACTGGGAAGTAGCCACAGGGCGTATACCACGCCATATTGCGTTTTGTAGAAAAAAACGACATCCACCCAGGGTGGCAGTTGTGGTAATCCCTGCAAGGGGAATGACAGACCTTTGTGGTACCTGAAAGGAGCGATAGTCTGTGTCACATGATTGTAAGATACCCTGATATGAAAAGGGCAGTATGGTGAAGTAACCCCAAGTGAGGTACAACAAAGGGGCCCGCCCGGCGATCCGCAATCGAGAGGATCCCAAGACACACACCACCCAAGGGGGTCGTGTAACGGGCCCGGCACCAGATGGCGCCGCATACATATCCCTTTATGAGTCAAATCCTCTGCACTAACACCTGCAGCACATGACTTGCAGGATAGCAAAAATGGGTGCAGTATCGCGCTCTTGACCATGGCGGAAATATCAAGCAGCGCTATACTGGTCCTGACTGATGCTAAAATTAGCTGCAGGGACCCATTTTCCGCGTATGCAACACACAGTTCCACCTAAAAGAGATATGGTAAGAACTTACCTTTGTTATCTCTGTTTCTACGAAGTCCATAGGGTCCACAGGGTTGACCTTGGGGTATAGCTTGGATCTGGATCCACGGGCACCATACAGTTAAAGCTTTAGCTCCCAGGATGCACTTGGGTCCTCCTCTATACCCCGCCACCGACACCTCAGTTGGTAAGTAGCCTAGGCCGAAGGAGGAGACTAAACAGAGAGAAGGAAGACTGGAACACACAAGAAACCATACTCACAGAAATGGGAGACGGAAACACCGGTGACCAGTACCACAGCCCATTTGAAGCCAGGTGCGTCAGGGCGGGCGCCCTGTGGACCCTATGGACTTCGTAGAAACAGAGATAACAAAGGTAAGTTCTTACCATATCTCTTGTTTTCTACTTCAGGGTCCACAGGGTTGACCTTGGGGATGTCCCAAAGCAGTTCAACTAAGGGCGGGGACGCTCCTGAGCAGAAAGGAGAATCCTGCGCCCGAAGGATGCATCCTGAGGCAAAGGTGTCAAAACGCATAAAACCTCACAAATGTCTGAACTGAAGACCAAGTGGCTACCTTGCACAGCTGAACAGTGGAGGCACCACGTCTAGCAGCCCAAGAAGGGCCTACAGAATGAGTGGAATGAGCCTTAACCGAGGCTGGAACAGGCAAACGTTCCTGTATATAAGTCTCCCTAATAACAGAACAAAGCCAACGGGCTAAAGTTTGTTTGTTGGCAGGCCAACCCCTCTTATGGAAACCAAAGAGGATGAACAACGAATCCGACTTCCTAACAGAGGCCGTCCGTTCAACATAAATTCTGAGAGCCTGGACCACGTCCAGCGAAGCCTCGCCAGCCGTAAGACCCGGAGCCTGAAAAGCTGGAACCACAAGTTCCTGATTTATGTGGAACTAAGAAACCACTTTAGGCAAAAACTCAGGACGGGTGCGAAGCACAGCCCTGTCCTGATGAAAAATCAGGAAGGGGGGGCTACAGGAAAGTGCCCCCAACTCGGATACCCTCCTGGCCGAAGCAAGAGCCAGGAGAAACACAGTCTTAAGTGTTAACCACTTGAGGTCAACCGACTCAAGAGGCTCAAAAGGAGGACCCTGCAGGACCCGAAGAACCACCGCCAAGTCCCAACGGAGCCACTGGAGGCACAAAGGGAGGCTGGATCCTCAGCACACCTTGCAACAAGGTGTGAACGTCAGGCAGTGTGGCAATCCTTCGTTGGAACCACACTGACAGGGCCGATACATGAACTTTTAGGGAAGTAAGCCGTAAGCCCAGGTAAAGACCTGACTGCAGAAATGCCAAAATCCTAGAAACTCTGAACACCTGAGGGTCATAGCTTCTAGACTCGCACCACTGAAAGTAAGTGTGCCACACTCTGTGGTAAATCCGTGCAGAGGCAGGTTTACGTGCCCTAAGCATGGTACTGTTGACAGAGCTTGAAAAGCCCCGGGACCTTAAGACGGCTGTCTCAAGAGCCACGCCGTCAAAGACAGTCGACCCAGATCCGGGTAAAGGCAGGGACCCTGAGACAGCAGATCCCGACGTTGAGGCAGAAGGTACTGAGCGTCTACAGACAGGCCCCTGAGATCGGAGTACCAAGGACGTCTGGGCCACGCTGGAGCCACCAGCAGAAACGTGCCTCCGTCCCGTTTGATCTTTCTGAGTACCCGAGGGAGCAGGGAGATTGGAGGAAACAGATACGCTAGGTGAAACGACCATTTCACTGACAACGCATCCACTAGGCTTGCGCCTGCGTCCCTTGTCCTTGAGCCGTATATGGGCAACTTGTAATTGTGACAAGAGGCCATCAGGTCCAATTCCGGCAGTCCCCACTTGTCCACGAGAAGTTGAAACACCTCTGGGTGAAGCGACCATTCCCCGGGATGCACGTCGTGACGGCTGAGGAAGTCTGCCTCCCAATTGAGGACTCCCGGGATGAAGATTGCCGATATTGCTGGAAGGTGGCAATCCGCCCAAGTCAGGATTTGGGACACTTCCGACATCGCAGCTCGACTGGGAGTTCCTCCCTGGTGATTTATGTATGCCACCGTGGTGGCGTTGTCTGATTGCACCTGAACTGCTCTTCCGAGAAGAACGGTGCCTGACGCCAGAAGAGCACGGTACACTGCCCGTAGCTCTAGAATGTTTATGGGAAGGACCGGCGCACTTCCGGGGACAATACCAGCATCTGGGATCGGAACTGGCGGGACAACCCGTTCCATTCCACAAGAATCTGCCCCTGCAGGGGTCTGGAATGGAACTGGGCGAACTCCACCATGTCGAATGCCGACACCATGGACCCCAGGACTCTCATTGACGAATGTATTGACACCCTGCCACTGCTCAGGCAACCATGTATCCTCAGCTGTAGGGAGGATATCTTTCCAGAGTCAAGAAAATCCTTTGTTGACTGGAGTCCAGAAGTGCTCCCAGATGGACCATCCGTTGAGATGGGATCAGAGACGACTTCTTCCAATTTATTAACCACCCGTGTGCTTGAAGACAAGCAATTGTCAGGTGGAGATGATGAAGAAGCACCTCCGGGGAGCTCGCCAGCAGCAGCAGATCGTCCTGGTACGGCAGCAGCCGTACACCCTGACCCCGAAGGTGGACAGCCATGACTGCCATCACCTTGGTGAAAACCCTCGGAGCCGTGGAAAGACAGAAAGGCAACGCCCGAAATTGGTCGTGATGGTTTAGGATAGCAAACCTCAGGTACCGCTGATGTGCCGGTGCTACGGGCACATGGAGATAGGCGTCCTGGATATCGAGGGAGACCATGAAGTCCCCTGGTTCCATCGCCAGGATGATGGACCGCAATGTTTCCATCCTGAACTTGGGAACTCTGAGGTACTTGTTCAGAGACCTTAAATTCAGAATAGGGCGATGAGACCCATTGGGTTTCTGCACCAGAAACAGAGATGGGAAGCTTTGGACTCATCCAGCGAAGGACTCGTGCAGAAAATTGGTGGGGCGGCCTGCACCGAAACGACAGGGTGTACCCCTGAGAGACTACTTCTCGAACCCAAGCATCCGTGGTGGTACTGACCCAACACTAGGCGAATCTGAGAAGTCGGCCTCCCACTCTGGGGTCCCCCAGGGAGAGGCCCGTCCCGTCAGGCAGCAGGTTCATCCTCCTGTTTGAAAGAGGGGCGCCGAGCATTCAATGCCTGCTTCTTGGGTTTGGATGAGGCTTTGGTCGCTGAATGTCTCGGGAAGGACTGGCCCTTGGCCTTACCCTGAACCCGAAAGGACCGAAAGGCAGTGCTCCTCACCCTAGCCGGCGCAGAAGCCGAAGGGAGGAAAGCCGACTTGGACTTAGCCAAGGTATCCACTATTTTGTCCAAATCCGGACCAAATAGCAATTCTCCATTAAAGGGGAGAGCCTCCAGACCCTTTTTAGAGTCCGCATCAGCCCTCCAGGACAGCAGCCACAAGGATCTCCGAGCAGACACAGCCGCAGCCGAAACTCTAGAGGTTAACATGCTTGCGTCCAATGACGCTTCCCCAATATAGGAAGCGGCATCCCTCATTTGTGCCACTAATGCTCTCTGAACATGCGGAACATAGTCCGTAAGAGAATCCTCCAAGGCATTGGCTCAGTTCTCAATGGCTTTAGCCACCCAGGAAATGGCCATGGCCGGGCGCGCCACCGCTCCGGAGAGCGAGTAAATGGACTTCAAACAAATCTCCACTTTCCTGTCCGTTGGATCCTTTAAAGAGGAAATAGACGGCAATGGTAGCGTAGCGGTTTTAACCAAGCGAGTGACATTTGAATCCACCGCCGGTGGAGTCTCCAATTTCCTGCAATGATCCTCAGGAAAGGGATAATGAGAAGCCAACCTTTTCTGCGGTTGGAATCTCTTGCTGGGTAATTGCCAGGCCGCCGCCATATGATTCGCCAACTGATCGGACAGAGGGAACACATTAGAAGTAACCTTTGCTTTCTTGAAGTCAGGAAACTTCGACTTAGGGACCGGTGCCTCCTCTTCTATATTGAGAATAGCCCACACCGCCCTAACTAATGCTGGAACATTAATGGAGGACCTAGGCTCAACCTCCTGTCCCACAGCATCCAAATCAGAATCCTCATGGACCTCTCCATCATCTGAAGAGGGATACGATTCTGATACCTGCGCAGTGAGTAAACTCACAACAGGCCGCTTAGTCGCCTTCTGTGGCACATCACCCTGCAACAATGACTTAAAAGCCGAGGATGAAGGCGCCAAACTCTGTACCGAGTTGGAGAGAACATCCACCCAAGGCGGAGGAGCCGACTGAGGGAAGCCCTGAAAAGGCACCACAGACTGTTGTGATACAGGGGGAGGCTGGACATACACAGACAGCCCCGAATACTGTCTCACAGTCTGGGCCCCGGAGGGAGACCGCAATACCTGCGTAATATCCGGGGAATGGGAGATAGAGTGCTGGGACAATGCCCCAGAAGGGGTCACTGTAGGGATCGACATCTGCAATAGATGTCAGCACTTGTGAAAACATCGCCCAAGGGGGGTCCTGCTACATAGGGGGTATAGAAGGGCCTGGTGCCAGCTGGCACTGCCCGCAAAGACCATCCTGAGATAAATCCCCCTCATTAACACCAGCAGAACAGCGTCTGCAGGAAAGCAACACAGGAGCCCCGGAGTGCTCAGTCTCCTCATCAGACATGATACAGTAATTATGCAATAAATACTTATCAGCAGAGGACATACGGTGTTAACACCCCCGCACTCACCAGCATGCAACACAAACAGGCCCAAAAATATGGTACTGTGTAGCACACAACAGTATGTGACTGACCTCACAAATACATGATTTATAAAAGTGAGGTTAATAGAAAAACGCCCCTCCCCCACACACCTTCGGGCTGTAGGAGAAGCAAAGGGATAGATATAAGCTGACAGTAATTAGAAAATAAGTACAGGCAGCAGCACTAGCAAAGTCACATACAATGCAGGAAGATTGTACTTACTGCACCAATCGCTACCATCAACCACCCAGATTTAGTGTCTGGGGGGAGTTATAGCGCTGTGTACACTGTCCTTTTGGTAGGGGAGAGGTACACAGGGGGACCTGACCATGCACCTGCCTGGGAGCCTGCGTTATAGCCTTCTAAAGATGGCCGCCGGAGAGCTCTGAGGAGGAGTGGCCAGCAGAGGAGCAGCTCAGCGACGCCAGTACACATGAGAAAAGGCGCGCTGAGCTGAGGGGAGGAGCCGCTAAACCAGGGAAGGCTGCCTCCCCTGGCTAGTATTTAACCCCAGGGATGCCGGTTCCCCTCCAGAACTTATACCCTGGTGGTCCAGCGGAGCGCGGGGTATGCCTGCATGAGGGGGAGCCCGCCGCCGCTACTAGCGCCGCCGGTCTGTCACCAGAGACCGGCGGCAACTGACTGCGTTTATCCCCGCGAGCGGTGCTAAGAGCGCTGCTCGCGGCTTACCTGTTCCCCGTAGAATCCGGCAGCAGTCAGAGGGAGGTCCCGGAGCCATGCTAGAACTAACTCCGGGGTCCCGCTGCGATCCCCAGAGCAGTACTGGCGTCGCAGAGCCAGCGGGGTGTTGGAGCGGCAGCGTGGACGTCCATAAGGACAGTCCTATGCTGCCGCATTAAGTGTAAAACAAGAGAGAAAAAATAAAAAAACTTTTCTTCTGTAAAAATAAAGCTATGGGGCTGCTCCTGCAGCCCCACTGCACAGTGCAACTGACTTCGGCCGGCACCAAACTGAAACTGAGGTGCCTGTGGCTCGGGGGCGGGGTATAGAGGAGGACCCAAGTGCATCCTGGGAGCTAAAGCTTTAACTGTATGGTGCCCGTGGATCCAGATCCAAGCTATACCCCAAGGTCAACCCTGTGGACCCCCTATGGACCCTGAAGTAGAAATATGGCAATGTGCAGCACGCAACAGTATGTGACAAACCTCACAAATATGAACGAGTATATACATGTGAGGTCTCAGAACCACCCCAAGCACAGCTGTATTAGGGCAGATAAAGAAAAGGGATAGATATATACTGACAGGTGAGAATAAAGAACAGTCAGCACTAGCATAAGCCACATACCATGCAGACATATATATATATATATATATATATATATATACACATACATAAACATGTCATATAATATACTGCACTATGTCACTGCATTCAACTTACCCAGATTCAGTGTCTGGGAAGGCTACAGCGCTGTATACACTGACCTGATGGTGAGGTACGCAGGGGGACTGGGCTCACTGCCATCTCCGGAGATTTCTGCTGCACCACAGAGAAATGGCCGCTGGAGACCTCAGAAGAAGCGTGGCCCATGGAGGAAGCAGCTCAGCGACGCCAGACTATGGTTACTGAAAGGCGCGCTGAGCTGAGGAGCCGCTACAATAGGGAAGGCTTCCTCCCCTGGCCGGCTATTAACCCCCGGGACGCCGGCTCCCAGCGCCGATCGCTAAGTCCCTGGTGGTCTAGTGGACACACAGGGTATGGGGGGCCCGCCGCCACTGCCGGCGCCTCCGGTCTGTCCCCAGAGACCGGACGCACAGGACTGCATATTAAATGCGCGGATCACCGCAAGCGGTGATCCGCGACCTTACCTGCTCCCCGTGGATCCGGCAGCAGTCCTGGGCGCCCGCAGAGTCCGGCTAGTACAGACTCTGGGGTCCCGCTGAGATCCTCATATCTGTACTGGCATCTCAGCGCCGGTGGGCTGACGGAGCGGCAGCTTAGACGTCCTATGGACGTTCTGCGCTGCCGCTCTAAAAGTCCAAAGTAAAAACTCTGTTCTTAGAAAAAAATAAAGCTTAGAGGCTGCTAATCAGCCCCCACTGCACTAAACGGTGACCCAACTCCGGCCGGGCACCAACTTAAACTGAGGTGCCTCTGGCTTGGGGGTGGGGTTATAGGGAGAGTGGACCCAAGTGCATCCTGGGAGCTAAAAGCTTTAACTGCGTGGTGCCCGGATTTGGTTCCCAACCTATACCCCAAGGTCAACCCTGTGGACCCCCTATGGACTCTGAAGTAGAAATACTATTCTTACATATTTTTTTTCAGACACTATACCAGCAGCCCCCCCTTTTTATTTATTTCTTTATTTTCATCTTGCTCTGTCTTCACTGCAATTTTTTCTAATCAGTTACTCGCAATATATTCCTATATCGTACATGTTCTTTACTTCTGTTAACGATACTGTTCTGAATATTACTACAATTATATGCTCAACTCTTTAATGATTGTTTATTCTCATCTGGATGTTCGTGACATTCTCTCTTGCACCTCAAATTATAAATAAAACTTTTTAAAAAATAAAAAAGTCTGCAAGGGGAATCTCCAAGTCAGTAAAACGTACAATCCTGGGGGTCGTTCAGCTTTAAAGAGACCGCTGCGTATAAAACACTTTGTACACTTTTTTTTTTTTTTCAATAAATAGCCTGAAATATAGGGGGGAAAAATCTTTATTCACACAGGGTCAGTTCTGGGATTACATAAATCAGCCAACGACAGTCAGAGCATTCTCCGTACCCAGCTCAGGTCACGCAGATACACCTAAGTGTCAGAACTCCACCGCTAGTGCCGTGCCAAGTCCAGCCCCCAATGCAGCAGCAGAGTGACTGACTCCGTGTCAGAGCCATCCTCTGCTGTAAGTGCTGGGGGGAGTGCAGTGATGGGATTGGAGGTTCGGGACGATCCAAAACTCTCTTGAAGAGGATGAGAACGTCTTGCTGAAATTACCCACGAATAAAGCTGCCCCCCAAGCCTTGAGGAAATGAACGAGAGACCCTCCATCCCATTACTCCTCGTAAAGGAGTGACATCCAGGGGCATAAAACAGGTACTAGAGGGGGAAGGGGAGATTAGCTCTGCACACGCTGGTAAAAGTAAATATAACCAAGGTCTTTTGGAGGCTTCTCGGATGCGCAGACCTTCTGGTCATTGTAGATCACCCACCTGGAGGAGACAAAGTGAGGACTAGGATCAACAAAGAGTGGAAGAGGCAATGGGACAAAAAAAGGAAGAAAGCCCATAAGGCAGCAGGAGAGACAATGACGTTCTACGGATGGCTGAAGGAACAGAGAGAAGGCAGAAAACAAGGCAGGAACGTCAGGTGCACAACAGAGATCAGGAGGTGAGGCGTTTGGACAGTGACAGATAGAGAGAAGAGTAACATGAAGGCAAAGCACAGCGTCATGACAATACATAGATGGAGTAGACAATACTTAGCAGACGGACACTGTAGAACATCTCACCGGCCATCCTTCTTTATATGACACACGTAGTGACCACACATGGTGGAGGTCCCCATGTGACTGATGAAGGCAAACAGTTCATATCCTGTGAGGGAGAAGAGATATTGATCATTCTAATATTCATACTACAGATGAGTCCTCATACATCTCACCTCCTTGCGCGTTAAACAGCCCTTCTAGTCGCGCCATGCCGTGGGCATTACTCGGTAGCGCAGAGCGTCTTTTATGTGACTTTTTACCTTCCAATGCCTCTTGTTTGCACAGCGATGTGAATAGATAGCACAAACAGCTTCTGCTGAGTAAAATGATACGCGGCACGCCTATGAGCGAGTGCGGGTGTATCTGCGTGCGGAACGCTACGCGTCAGCGGCTGTAACGTGCAGATACAACCGAATAAGACGCATTTGAAGGTAAAAAGTCGCACAAAAGACGCTCGGCGCTAGAGTCACGGAGCTCCCGCGTTATGTGTGGCGCGACTTGTAGCGCACGTAGGATAGATGTATGTGGATACATCTGTATATAGCTGTTACACCTTATATCAGATTACTGTGTTATACCTGAGGGTATGTAGGACGTTAGGTACTCCTTACCATCTCTAACATTCATACATTTTACTGCAGTGGTTCCCAAACTCGGCCCTTAAGGCACCACAACAGTCCATGTTTTAAGGATACAGAGACTAGATTATCATGGCGCAAATATCACTATAATCCTAATACACAATTGTGAAAATGGCTGCTGCACACCTCTTCAGAGTGTTACCAATACTCTCAAATAAACAGAAGAAAGTAATAGATGGCACAGCACACAAAGCTTATATATGTATATTTAATATCAAAATTTAAAATGACAGCACTTCAGAGAGTCCTGCTAATAATAGCCTGAGCCAGCTGTCAGCAGTATCACCAGTCCTCGGTACCTATAGGACTGTGCGTGGCCTTGCTAATAATAGCCTGAGCCAGCTGTCAGCAGTATCACCGGTCCCCCGTACCTATAGGACTGTGCGCGGCCTTGCTAATAATAGCCTGAGCCAGCTGTCAGCAGTATCACCGGTCCCCCGTACCTATAGGACTGTGCGCGGCCTTGCTAATAATAGCCTGAACCAGCTGTCAGCAGTATCACCGGTCCCCCGTACCTATAGGACTGTGCGCGGCCTTGCTAATAATAGCCTGACCCAGCTGTCAGCAGTATCACCGGTCCCCGGTACCTATAGGACTGTGCGCGGCCTTGTTAATAATAGCCTGAACCAGCTGTCAGCAGTATCACCGGTCCCCCGTACCTATAGGACTGTATGCGGCCTTGCTAATAATAGCCTGCGCCAGCTGTCAGCAGTATCACCAGTCCCCGGTACCTAAAGGACTGTGCGCGGCCTTGCTAATAACAGCCTGAGCCAGCTGTCTGCAGTATCACCGGTCCCCCGTACCTATAGGACTGTGCGCGGCCTTGCTAATAATAGCCTGAGCCAGCTGTCAGCATTATCACCGGTCCCCCGTACCTATAGGACTGTGCGCGGCCTTGCTAATAACAGCCTGAGCCAGCTGTCAGCAGTATCACCGGTCCCCCGTACCTATAGGACTGTGCGCGGCCTTGCTAATAACAGCCTGAGCCAGCTGTCAGCAGTATCACCGGTCCCCCGTACCTATAGGACTGTGCGCGGCCTTGGCAGCGACCCTGCGATTCATGTGACCACCCTGTAATGATTGGCTGTTATCTGGTGCTGTGTTTATTATCATTCAGCTACAGTCACTGACATCCTGAAGCACTGCCCTGTCATAACATTATTTATCACATGTTCCCATCGAGTTTTCCTGCACAGCTGCGGATTCACCTGATCACAGACAGGAGCAGCGTTCCGACTGCGCGGACACGGAGGTGTCTCAGCGACAAGTATAGCCCATACTTATACCTGGGACAGAGTAACATGTATTAGCAGGACTCCCTGAAGGGCGGTAATTACTATTACCTTGTTCTGCACGGTGGCTGAGATTCAGTCTATTTATTAGACATAATACTTTAGTGTTTAGTGGTGTATCATTACATACAATATATATGCAATTTGCACCTCGTATATAAATGTCTTGCACACATTCCCGGTAGTGTTTTTTCGATTTTATGTAATTGTACTTTTGATATTAAAATATACAAATATATGACTTTAATAAATAAGATCATTTACATTTATTGGTTATTTCGCTTTTGTGTTCCGCGCCACATATCTTTCTTTCTTCCGGTTTTAAGGATATCCATGGCTCAGCACAGATCGTTAAATCAAAATGACCGAGCTCCTAATTACAGTAAGCAACCTGTGCTCAACCATGAAAATCCTTAAAACCTGGACAGTTAGGGTGCCTTGAGGGCATAGGTCTTGCATCCGAACCACTAATATGTACGTGGTGGTCGTGATCATAGTCCGACAATGGAGATTTTTGTGGTCCTCTCATATTTTGACAGACTCCTATACAAGACCCTAGTTTTGTCCCCAGTATTTTAAGTATATACCATGGTAAACGTCCTTCCAACCAATCTCAGCTGGACGGAACTGCCAGGCTCGTTCCTGTTGTTTCCGACAATGAAAACAGTGCCATCTCTACATAATATTTACTTCTATATGTTTAGAGGTTTCACACTGACTTTTCATATTGGACCTATTTAATCTATTCTCATGTATAACCTGGCACCATTACTGAGAGCGCTGTACGGTCGGGACGTTCGATATCACACAACGATGACACAAACACTCACGGCCATTTCCATCCTTTACGCGAGGACCAGCAGCCGGAATGCTCTCGGACACAGACTCCGCAGCGGACCGTCCCTCTGAGAGGTCCATGGCAGCCTCGGCATCCAGGTCGTCAATATGAGAGAAGATCCAATCCACAGCTCGCTCCAGACTGTTGTTCTAAGGGATCAGAGATACTTTAGCTGGGCACGTAGAGAGTGGAAGAGAAGTGGGACAGGAGGATACACGACACAGACAGGAAAATGATGGCTCTGGAGAGGTCACAGTGGGCAGGGACCAGAGGACAAGAAAATGGGAAAAGTAGAGTATAAATATCTGGACAGAAGAATTCAGGGATAGTTGGAGCCCGGGGAACAGGGAGAACCAGAGATGGGGAGAACATATTCCGGCATTGGCAGAGTACTCACAGTGGAACGCAGCGCTCTCACGGCTTGCTCTTGGGAGAAGCCCATGGATATGATGGTTGCTATGTGCTCCTCTGAAGGGGGGTCCCCTCCTGTTGGGACTGAAGATGGAGCACTGACCCCAGATATAACCAAAGGATGAGCAAAGTCTGGAAGGAGAGAGAGAACTGAGTGATTGCTGGAAATTAATGTCAATGCTTTGTTTCTCGTGCTATACAATTAGTCTTATAGGTTTTGTATACGAGTGTCTCACATCTCCAACCTCACAATATGTGACTGTGGTGACCCCTATACTGACCGCTGACCGTGACTGTGGTGGGAGGATAGTCCTCACATCTCAGACCTATACACTGACTCTATCCACGGGTGACTGTGGTGGGAGGGTAGTCCTCACATCTCATAGACCTAAACACTGACTGTATCCACGTGTGACTATGGTGGGAGGATAGTCCTCACATCTCATAGACCTATACACTGACAGTATCCACGTGTGACTGTGGTGGGAGGATAGTCCTCACATCTCATAGACCTAAACACTGACTGTATCCACGTGTGACTATGGTGGGAGGATAGTCCTCACATCTCATAGACCTATACACTGACAGTATCCACGTGTGACTGTGGTGGGAGGATAGTCCTCACATCTCATAGACCTATACACTGACAGTATCCACGTGAGACTGTGGTAGGAGGATTGTCCTCACATCTCACAGACCTATACACTGACAGTATCCACGTGAGACTGTGTTGGGAGGATAGTCCCCACATCTCATAGACCCATACACTGACAGTATCCACGTGAGACTGTGTTGGGAGGATAGTCCCCACATCTCATAGACCTATACACTGACAGTATCCACGTGTGACTGTGGTGGGAGGATAGTCCTCACATCTCATAGGCCTATACACTGACAGTGTCCACATGTACCTGTGGTGGGAGGATAGTCCTCACATCTCACAGACCTATATACTGACTGTATTCATGTGTGACTGTGGTGGGAGGATAGTCCTCACATCTCATAGACCTATACACTGACAGTATCCACGTGAGACTGTGGTGGGAGGATTGTCCTCACATCTCACAGACCTATACACTGACAGTATCCACATGAGACTGTGTTGGGAGGATAGTCCCCACATCTCATAGACCCATACACTGACAGTATCCACGTGAGACTGTGTTGGGAGGATAGTCCCCACATCTCATAGACCTATACACTGACAGTATCCACGTGTGACTGTGGTGGGAGGATAGTCCTCACATCTCATAGGCCCATACACTGACAGTGTCCACGTGTACCTGTGGTGGGAGGATAGTCCTCACATCTCACAGACCTATATACTGACTGTATTCATGTGTGACTGTGGTGGGAGGATAGTCCTCACATCTCATAGACCTATACACTGACAGTATCCACGTGAGACTGTGGTGGGAGGATTGTCCTCACATCTCACAGACCTATACACTGACAGTATCCACGTGAGACTGTGTTGGGAGGATAGTCCCCACATCTCATAGACCTATACACTGACAGTATCCACGTGAGACTGTGTTGGGAGGATAGTCCCCACATCTCATAGACCTATACACTGACAGTATCCACGTGTGACTGTGGTGGGAGGATAGTCCTCACATCTCATAGGCCTATACACTGACAGTGTCCACATGTACCTGTGGTGGGAGGATAGTCCTCACATCTCACAGACCTATATACTGACTGTATTCATGTGTGACTGTGGTGGGAGGATAGTCCTCACATCTCATAGACCTATACACTGACAGTATCCACGTGAGACTGTCGTGGGAGGATTGTCCTCACATCTCACAGACCTATACACTGACAGTATCCATGTGAGACTGTGTTGGGAGGATAGTCCCCACATCTCATAGACCCATACACTGACAGTATCCACGTGAGACTGTGTTGGGAGGATAGTCCCCACATCTCATAGCACCATACTGACTGTATCCACGTGTGACTGTGGTGGGAGGATAGTCCTCACATCTACATCTCAATGTCCTATACTATCAATAAGTGACTGTGGAGGGAGGATAGTCCTCACATCTACATCTCAATGTCCTATACTATCAATAAGTGACTGTGGAGGGAGGATAGTCCTCACATCTACATCTCAATGTCCTATACTGATTATCAATGAGTGACTGTGGAAGGAGGATAGTCCTCACATCTACATCTCAATGCCCTATACTGATTATCAATGAGTGACTGTGGTGGGAGGATAGTCCTCACATCTACATCTCAATGTCCTATACTATCAATGAGTGACTGTGGAAGGAGGATAGTCCTCACAACTCCTAGCTCAATATGGAATGTATGTGTGGGGCTGTTAGGAATGACAACGGTTTTGTTCTACAGTACATGCTGGCATATTACCTGGGTCATCCATGTGTGACATCACCCACGTCATTGCAGCTTCTGCTCCACTATTGCCTGTGTAATAAACAGCTTTACGACACGCTTCCGCCGGGAATCCCATCTCCACCAGCTGTGTGACCACGGACTCATCCAGCATGGGAGCTGTGACAACAAGGACGGTTTGGGGTTGACCAAAAGTAGAGAAAGAAATATTGGATGTGGCACTCTATGTTCAGGGAGAGGTGGGGTTCAAGAGACACCCGAGGGGACAGCAGAGAGAGAATGTATGGCTTCAGAGATCCCGGGACAAGGGAGCCCACAGGCAGACCCCCCTCCCCACACAAGCCGGTCATGCAGAGATTTACACATCACACATTAACACGCATGCACTGAGCTACATTACTGTAGTGACAACCAGCGCACATATTATTGCTCAGGGTGTTGTGGAGTTGAGCCATCAAAAGCTACATGCAGGATGGTTAAGTATTACAGTTAAGGAGATGGACGATGCCAGCAGAAGAGGGCGCGATGCTCCCTCTGTGACACCTTAAGGGGGGTATCCACTAGACGATTAAGTTGAACGATTACGATAAAATCGTTCGATAATCATTTGAAAATTTGATCTTTTAGACATCTATCATCGTGCAAACATGCTGGTCAACCTGACGATATCGTCAGGTTTAGCATGTTTGCAGATGATTGATTGTGCCTGCGCTGAACCACATATCGTTCAGTGTGGGCACCCTGCAGTGTAGTGAACGACTGAACGATAACGATATCGTTCAGTCTTTTCACTGTCGGGTAGTGGATACCTGCCGTTAGAGTGTCTGCAACATAATATCTCCTCTATTTTTCAGCAAAGTTCAAGTTGGATGAAGAGACTGAATCTAGTTTATTAACTGAGGAGACTAACCACATTAAGCTAAATGCACAGGTTCTCAAACTCGGTCCTCGGGACCCCAAACAGTGCATGTTTTCCAGGTCTCCTCATAGAACCACAAGTGAAGCAATTATCTCCAACTGTGGATCTTTTAAAATGTAGTCAGTGAGTAATGAATACACCTGTGCACCTGCTGGGTGACCTGGTAAACGTGACCTGTGTGGGGTCCTGAGGACGGAGTTTGAGAACCACAGAGCTAATGAGTCGGATGGTGGCACTAGCTCCTAGTAAATGTACAGGCTGCGAATTTGCACACCACCATCCATGAAAAAGTCTTTCAGCGATGATCTATAATAGGATATGGTACTGTACATAAATCTCAAAGCTGAAAAATAAAAAGTATAACAAGCGAATCAATATTAAAATGAGCGTCTATAATGATTATACCATGATACAATGGTGGAGGAAGAAACAGTCACAGATTAGAGGGACTATAACTGGCTTTGGGAAGGGGCAGCTGGGCCTGTATACAGTCGCTGTTAGGACAGAGGGGGAGGATGCTACACTGTTATTGGGGATGAACCTGGTCACATGCACGGGCCGGAGGATTACCCCGGGCGATAACACAGCAGTCACATGTCCCACAAGAGGCAGAAACACTAACATGTCGGAGAGGAGAAGTGAGGGGAGCAGAACGAGTCGTCATCATCGTTGCCATAGAAACCAAGGCTACCTTTGGGCTCGTCTGGGGTCACCAATGGGGGGGCAACATCTGGAAGTTCTTCCTCACCCCCCTGCAGCCCCCCACCCCGAAACTGGGATAGGTCCAGCTCTTCTGGGACATCAATAGATACATCTAAAGTGATAAGAGGAGAGGGTTGTATCAGTTGTGCATATAGATGATGGAATCACATGTGAAGCATGACAGTAAAACGCGTAACTCAGTGTCGGTCATGATGGAGCGGCGGGTGTCAGACAGGTAGAGAGGGGGCAGTATCTGACAGAGCGGAGGGCGGGATGGGAGCGGAGAATGAAGTGACTCAACATATGCCAGGGCCAATAACCTTAGTCCATATATTAATGAAAGATCGCTGTCATGCGCAGTGGGCTTTTCTTCTTCACCATAGGGGACACATGGACTAACCTATACCCCAGCGTAGTCCCTGTATCCCCTATGGAGTTCAAAGATAAGGACTTAACAGGTAAGACATAAGTCTCTCTTTTTTTTTTTTTTTACATTTCCAGCAATCCCTTTGCCTGAGGCTGCACTGTGAAACAGACCATGGTCGGTCCCTAAGGCAGTCCTTGGCTCACACTTGGTTCCTCCCAGTATAAGCTGGACACATAGGGGACGGGTCCAAGCGTTAGTCAGGTGCTGGTTTCAATCCATCTTAGACCTTTCTGGAATTGAAATGATTCTGTCAAACACAGAATCCAAGATGTCTCCCTCATGGTCTGACAGCTATTGGTGCCCTCATTAGGGTTTAGGCAGGCTTCTACTGTGGTACTCTCCCATAATGGCCCTGACTGCAGTTCTCAGCCCTGGAGGGGAAAGGTCCAGCTAGAGGCCTTCAAAACTTCCTGAAAAGCTCTGAGACGCGCTGGATGAGGGACCTGCCCGAGGCAGCTTCCGAGATGTAAACAGGAAGTGTCTGAGATAAGTGAAAAGCCAAGGATGGCGCTATAGCCTAAACCATTACCATCACCGGTGGCCCCGACTGCAGATGGTAAAAGTGGTTCCATTTGAAAATTAATTCCCGACATGTTTAAAATGAATTTTTGTCCCTGATACAATTCAACAAAAATACAACTGAATGAAAACCTTAACTTCATATAACATCTACAGATGTACATAAGTCAGTGTTACGCTCTCTGCCTTTGTGCACTGGAAACTGCTAGAATTATTAGTCAGAAAGCGCACGGTCAGGTGCTACTTATACATTCTACCCTTTGGGAGCAGGCGGTGGGGTATCCATGGTGGTGGAGTAACCATGGCGACATAACTGGTATGGAACCTCTCCGATATTGGGCAGCAACCCAAATGAGAACATAAAATCACGCTCATCAGTAACCATTTGTGGTCTGGTAGACAAAATTATTATTTAAATTTCACAGTTTAAACACATTGCCAGAAGTTGAACAGAACCTTTCATTAATAATTCCGACCATATAAGGCTGTTATCCGCAACTATAGCGCTGTATGGAGGATATCATGATACGAACGCATTACATACAATGACACAAAACTGCAGGTAACAATGGTCCTGCCAAAATGAGTTTACAGAGACGGATCTTCCCTCCGTCCTTACCAAGTTTCTTCGGAACCCAGTCCAGGCCGAAAGTGAATTTCTTTATCTGGATGACCAGGTAATCGGGGAATGAGGCGAATCGGGAGGTCCTGTGAGGAGAGACCAAGGCCACACAGATCAGCAGATCTAGTTGGGTAGGTGGGAGCATGGCTACTATTACATCTGGACTTCAGGTCAAAGGTCACATTTTCAATATGTAGAACAAACATAAAATGTACATACAGTGGGGCAAAAAAGTATTTGGACAGCCACCGATTGTGTTGCACTTTAAAAGACGAGAGAGGTCTGTAATTTCCATCATAGGTACACTTTAACTGTGAGAGAATTAGAACAAAAAATTCCGGAAATCACATTGTATGATTTTTAAACAATTTACTTGTATATTCTTGCGGAAAATAAATATTTGGACAATCAAAAAGTTTAACTCAATACTTTGCAAAGTAACCTCGGTTGGCAATTACAGAGGTCAAACGTTTCCTGTAGTTCTTGACCAGGTTTGCGCACACTGCAGCAGGTATTTTGGCCCACTCTTCAATGCAGATCTTCTCTAGATGTGTCATGTTTTGGGGCTATTGCCGGGCAACACGGACTTTCAACTCCCTCCACAGATTTTCTACTGGGTTGAGGTCTGGAGACTGGCTAGGCCAATCCAGGACCTTGAAATGCTTCTTACGGAGCCACTCCTTAGTTGCCCGGGCGGTGTGTTTGGGGTCATTGTTATGCTGGAAGACCCAGCCACGTTGCATCTTCAAAGCGCTTACTGAGGGAAGGAGGTTTTTCCCCAAAATGTCACGATACATGGCCCCATTCATCCTCTCCATAATACGGATCAGTCGTCCTGTCCCCTTTGCAGAAGAGCATCCCCAAAGCATGATGTTTCCAATCCCATGCTTCACAGTGGGTATGGTGTTTTTGGGATGCCACTCATCATTCTTCTCCCTCCAAACACGGCGTGTGGAGTTTATACCAAAAAGCTCTATTTTGGTCTCATCGGACCACATGACATTCTCCCAATCCTCATATGGATCATCCAGATGGTCACGGGCAAACTTTAGACGGGCCTGGACATGTGCTGGCTTAAGCAGGGGGACCTTTCGGGCGGTGCAGGATTTGAATCCATGACAACGTTGACTTCACATCCAACGACTTCACAGTTGAAGTGTACCTATGAGGGAAATTACAGACCTCTCTCATCTTTTAGAGTGCAACAACTTGCACAATCGGTGGCTGCCCAAATACTTTTTTGGCCCCACTGTATATTGTGCACAGAGCCCATCATCCCCTGATATACGGAGCCAATTAACTATATGTGAAGTGAAAGAATGATGTAACTTGTGTTCCTGAGCTGGTGACGGGGATTGGGCAGTGGCAGCAATACATTGTGTAAGTCACACTGGGCAGATAAAAGCTAATTCTTCATTGGCTGCTGTGGCTCAGTGATAACTCTGCACATAAATGCACTATTAGCAAATAGATCCTTATAGTCAGCAATTCAATTGTTTTCTTAGTTGCGCTAATTAGTGGGCACTCAATGTAGCAATTCAATTGTTTTGGGCCCCCATTAATTACAGAGTGCTCATCTTGCCCCATTAAACTAGGTTTAGCCACGTAAAAACAAGAGATATGGTAAGAACTTACCTTTGTTATCTCTGTTTCTACGAAGTCCATAGGGTCCACAGGGTTGACCTTGGGGTATAGCTGGATCTGGATCCATGGGCACCACGCAGTTAAAGCTTTAGCTGCTCCCAGGATGCACTTGGGTCCGTCCTCCTCTATACCCCGCCCCCGGCCACAGCACCTCAGTTGGTAAGCAGCCAAGGCCGGAGGAGGAGACTAAACAGAGAGAAGGAAGACTGGAACACACAAGAAACCATACTCACAGAAATGGGAGACGGAAAACCGGTGACCAGCCACACAGCCCATTTGAAGCCAGGTGCGTCAGGGCGGGCGCCCTGTGGACCCTATGGACTTCGTAGAAACAGAGATAACAAAGGTAAGTTCTTACCATATCTCTTGTTTTCTACTTCAGGGTCCATAGGGGGTCCACAGGGTTGACCTTGGGGATGTCCCAAAGCAGTACAACTAAGGGCGGGGACGCTCCTGTGCTGAAAGGAGTACCCGGCGCCCAAAGGATGCATCCTGAGAGGCAAAGGTGTCAAACGCATAGAACCTCAAAAACGTTTGAATTGAAGACCAAGTGGCAGAAGCGCCACGTCTAGCAGCCCAAGAGGGACCCACAGAACGAGTGGAATGAGCCTTAACAGAGGCTGGCACAGGTAAGCCCTCCTGTGCATAAGCCTCACAAATAACGGAACGAAGCCAACGGGCTAACGTTTGTTTGTTGGCAGGCCAACCCCTCTTGTGAAAACCAAAGAGGATAAACAAGGAATCAGACTTCCTAACCGAAGCCGTCCGGTCTACATAAATTCTAAGCGCCCGGACAACATCTAAGGAAGTCTCACCAGCTGAAAGATCAGGGGACTGAAAAGCTGGCACAACAAGTTCCTGATTAATATGGAACTTCGAGACCACTTTGGGCAAAAACTCAGGACGAGTGCGGAGCACCGCTCTGTCCTGGTGAAAAATCAGGAAAGGAGGGCGACAGGAAAGCGCCCCCAATTCAGACACCCTCCTGGCCGAAGCAATTGCCAGGAGAAAAACCGTCTTAAATGTCAGCCACTTGAGCTCCACCGCCTCAAGAGGCTCAAACGGAGGACCCTGCAGGACCCGTAGCACCACCGCCAAGTCCCAAGGAGCCACAGGAGGCACAAAGGGAGGCTGGATCCTGAGAACACCTTGGAAAAAGGTGTGAACGTCTGGTAGTATTGCAATCCGCCGTTGAAACCACACGGACAAGGCGGACACATGAACCTTCAGAGATGCAAGGCGTAAGCCGAGATCCAATCCTGACTGAAGAAATTCCAAGATCCTAGAAACTCGGAACACCTGAGGATCATAATGTCTGGACTCACACCACTGAAAGTAAGTGTGCCACACTCTGTGATAAATCCGTGCTGAAGCAGGCTTGCGTGCCCTGAGCATGGTACCAATAACCGAACTGGAGAAGCCCCGAGACCTCAAGACGGCTGTCTCAAGAGCCACGCCGTCAAAGACAGCCGACCCAGATCCGGGTAAAGGCAGGGCCCCTGAGACAACAGGTCCCGACGCTGAGGAAGAAGGTACGGAGCGTCGATGGAGAGGCTCCTCAGATCGGAGTACCAAGGACGTCTGGGCCACGCCGGAGCTACCAGCACGAGCATGCCGCCGTCCTGCTTGAATTTCCGCAGAACCCGAGGAAGCAGGGATATCGGAGGAAACAGATACGCCAGGTGAAACGTCCATTTCACCGACAGCGCGTCCACCAGACTTGCACCTGCGTCTCTTGTCCATGACCCGTAAACGGGCAACTTGTGATTGTGACGGGAGGCCATCAAGTCCAGCTCCGGCAGTCCCCACCTGTCCACGAGTAGCTGAAACACCTCTGGGTGAAGCGACCATTCCCCGGGATGCACGTCGTGACGGCTGAGGAAGTCCGCCTCCCAATTGAGGACTCCGGGGATGAAGACCGCCGAGATCGCTGGAATGTGACCCTCCGCCCAAGTCAGGATACGAGACACCTCCGACATCGCTGCCTGACTGCGAGTTCCGCCTTGGTGATTGATATACGCCACCGTGGTGGCGTTGTCGGACTGCACCTGTACCGCCCTTCCGTGAAGAGCGGGGCCGGACGACTGCAGGGCCCTGTATACTGCCCGCAGTTCCAGGATGTTGATGGGGAGAAGTGCTTCTTCCGCTGACCAACGACCCTGAAGCGACAAAGAGCCGGTCACTGCCCCCCAACCCCGGAGACTGGCATCCGTCGTGAGCAGGACCCAGTCCGGGATCCAAAATGGGCGCCCCTCGACCAGATGAGCTGTCTGAAGCCACCAAGCCAAAGATAGCCGAACGTCCGGAGACAACACCAGCACCTGAGAGCGGATCCGGTGAGGTAACCCGTTCCATTCTGATAGAATCAGCCCCTGCAGAGGCCGGGAATGGAACTGGGCAAATTCCACCATGTCGAATGTCGACACCATGGACCCCAGAACTCTCATAGCCGAATGGACCGACAGGCGGCAACGGCTCAGGCAACTGCGTATCCGCAGCTGTAGGGAGGCGACCTTCTCCGGAGTCAGGAAGATCCTTTGCTGACGCGAATCCAGCAGGGCTCCCAAATGAACCATCCGCTGTGATGGAATCAGGGAGGACTTTTTCCAATTTATCAACCACCCGTGTGCTTGCAGACAAGCGATCGTCAGGTGGAGATGTTGAAGCAGTACCTCCGGGGAGCTCGCCAGCAACAGGAGGTCGTCCAGGTACGGCAGCAGCCGTACATTCTGGTTCCGAAGATGTGCGGCCATGACCGCCATAATCTTCGTGAACACCCTCGGTGCCGTGGAGAGACCAAAGGGTAGTGCCCGGAACTGATAGTGGTGTTGAAGGATAGCGAACCTCAGATACCGCTGGTGTGAAGATGCTATCGGAACATGGAGGTAGGCGTCCTGGATGTCCAGGGACACCATGTAATCCCCCGGTTCCATCGCCAGAATGATGGAACGTAACGTTTCCATCCTGAACTTGGGAACTCTGAGGAATTTGTTCAGAGACTTCAAGTTGAGGATAGGGCGATGAGAACCATTGGGTTTCTGCACCAGAAACAGAGACGAATAATACCCCGTCCCTCGTTGTGATAGAGGAACGGGAACAATGACCCCTGCTTTCAGCAAGGACTCTATAGCCTCCTGAACCTGTAACGCCTTGGTCTTGTCCTGAGAAGGACGACTTGTGCAGAAAAACTGGTGGGGTGGTCTGTGCCGAAAAGACAGGGCGTACCCCTGGGAGACCACTTCTCGAACCCAGGCATCCGTGGTGGTATTGTGCCAGCACTGGGCAAATAGAAGAAGTCGGCCTCCCACTCTGAGGTCCCCCAGAGGGAGGCCCGTCCCATCAGGCCGCAGGTTTATCTTCCTGCTTGGAAGAAGGGCGCCGAGCACTCCAGGCTTGCTTCTTGGGTTTAGAGGCCGTCTTACTCGCAGACTGTCTCGGGAAGGACTGACCTTTCGCCTTACCCTGAACCCGAAAGGAACGAAAAGCCGAACTCCGAACCTTAGCAGGCAGTGCCGCCGAAGGGAGGAAGGCCGACTTGGATTTAGCCAGGGTGTCCACTATTTTGTCCAAGTCCGGACCAAATAGTAATTCCCCATTGAAAGGTAAGGCCTCCAGACCTTTCTTTGAATCAGAGTCCGCTCTCCAGGACCGCAACCATAAGGATCGGCGGGCAGACACCGCTGCAGCAGATACCCGCGAAGTCAGCAGACTAGCATCTAAAGAAGCTTCTCCAATATAAGAAGCAGCGTCCCTCATTTGTCCCAACAACGCCCGCTGGACATCCGGAGCGTCGTCCGGGAAGGTATCTTCCAATGCATTGGCCCACCCCTCAATGGCCTTGGCCACCCAGGAGATGGCCATGGACGGTCGGGCCACCGCCCCGGAGAGGGAGTAAATAGACTTTAAGCAAGTCTCAACTTTCCTGTCCGTGGGATCCTTCAGCGAGGATATCGACGGTAATGGTAAGGTGGCGCCCCGAGTTAAACGGGTGACATGGGAATCCACCGCCGGTGGAGTTTCCCATTTTTTACAATGTGCCTCAGGGAAGGGGTAATTAGAAGCCAACCGCTTCTGAGGAAGGAATCTCTTACTGGGCGCCTGCCAAGCTACCGCCATATGATCCGTCAACTGATCCGACAGGGGAAACACCGCAGAAGCCACCTTAGTTTTTTTGAAACTAGGAAACTTCGACTTAGGAACCGGTGCCTCATCCTCTATAAGAAGAATAGCTCGCACCGCCCTAACTAGTGCTTGCACATTAATGGACGACTTGGTATCCATTTCCTGGACCGAGGCGTCCGAGTCAGTGTCATCAGGGACCTCCCCAACATCTGAGGAACCCTCTGAGTCCGATACCTGAGCAGCCCGTGTCATGAGTGGGCGTTTTGAAATCCTAGAAGGCATGTCAGTCTGCAACATTGACTGAAAAGCCGAGGAAGCGGCCGCCAAATTTTGCACGGAGTTGGAGAGCACATCCACCCAGGGTGGAGGAGTCACCATAGGGGCCTGAAAAGGTACCACAGGCTGCTGCGGCACAGGGGAAGCCTGTATATACATAGGCAACCCCGCATAGGGACCCACCGACTGAGACCCAGGAGGACTCCGCAATAACTGCGGGACACCCGGGGAATGGGGGATGGTCGGCTGGGGCAACGACCTAGTAGGGAGAGCAGTCGGGACCGACAGACGGTCCGCAATAGACACCAGCACTTGAGAAAACATCGCCCACGGTGGTTCCTGCGCCAGAGAAGGTCTGGATGGGCCAGGAGCCACCTGGCATCGACTACACAGGCCATCCTGTGACAAATCCTCCCTATCTACTCCTGCAGAACAGCGTCCGCAGGAGGCCAACACCGGAGCCACTGAGTGCTCAATCTCCTCGTCCGACATGACAAAATATATTATATAGTCAAAAAATATATCTGGCAACAGGGCAGAAGAAAACGCACTCACCGGTGTGCTAAACAACAGCCCACAATACGGCACTGTGTAGCACACAACTGTATGTGACGGACCTCACAAATACGTGATCTATATAAGTGAGGTCAGTAGAAACACCCCTCCCCCACACACCTGTAGGGCTTGTAGGAGAAGTAAAGGGATAGGTATAAGCTGACAGTAAGCGGAAAATAAGCACAGACAGGCAGCACTAGCAAAAGTCACATACCATGCAGGAAGATATACTCACTGCACCTTTCCACTACAATCAACCTGCCCAGATTCAGTGTCTGGGAGGGCTATAGTGCTGTGTACGCTGTCCTTAATCAGGGGAGAGGTACACAGGGGGACCGGTCCGCGTGCTCCCTGAAGATCTGCGCTGCCACTGTGAGAAAATGGCCGCTGGAGACCTCAGAGGAGGAGTGGCCGAGTAGCTGCAGCTCAGCGACGCCAGACTCCGTGCTGAAAGGCGCGCTGAGCTGAGGGGAGGAGCCGCTGACAGGGAAGGCTTCCTCCCCTGGCTAGCATATTAACCCCAGGGCTTGCCGGCATCCCGCTTGCCATATATCCCTGGTGGTCTAGTGGTCCCACGGGTTATTCCTCCTCAGAGGTGGAGCCCGCCGCCACCGCTAGCGGCCCCCGGTCTGTCCCCTAGGACCGGGGGCAAAGGACTGCATCTGCAGGCAAAACCCGCGAGCCGCCGCTAATCAGCGACTCGCGGCTTACCTTGTCCCCGGCGACTCCGGCAGCAGTCCAGGGAGGGACCCAGAGTCCGGCTAGTACGGACTCTGGCCTCCCGCCGCGATCCCCAGTGCAGTACTGGCGTCGCGGCGCCAGCGGGGAAGGAGAGCGGCAGCATGGGCGTCTGCATAGACAGCCCGTCGCTGCCACACTAGAGCCTCTGTTTTAAAATAAAAATCTAACAGGTTCTTTTTTTTTTTTTTTTTAAATAAAAATAGAAAGCTTTTGTGGGCTGCTCCTGCAGCCCCCCTGCGCAGGTGACCCGACTCCGGCCGGGCACCAACTCAAGCTGAGGTGCTGTGGCCGGGGTATAGAGGAGGACGGACCCAAGTGCATCCTGGGAGCAGCTAAAGCTTTAACTGCGTGGTGCCCATGGATCCAGATCCAGCTATACCCCAAGGTCAACCCTGTGGACCCCCTATGGACCCTGAAGTAGAAATAGCTAAAACCATTGAAGTCCTTTTAATTAATCTTTTTGACCTATACTACTACTATATGAGTCATACCAAAGTTGTATTTTCATAAAGTTAAAAAAACAAAAAACAAACACATTTAAATGCATATTTAAAAATACACAAGTGCTTCTCTTCTTCAGGGTTCATAGGGGGTCCACAGGGTTGACCTTCCTTTCCTTGTACAAACTACACCGCTCAGTCACTGACTACAGTTTAAATAGAATGGTACTGCATCGCCAACTGGTGGTCATATTTGGTAATACAGTCAATAATTCATGACTTGAAGAGATAGACAGCAGTGGTAATTCCTACAATTAGCTAGTGTGCATATTGATTAAAAAAACAGGACAATAGCCTTCTTCGCTCTCCTTACTTGAGTGCGCTAGATTTGGCCTGCAGGGCGGCGCTCCAGAACTCATCGAGCTGCTCAGGGGCAGCGAAGGCCTCCAAACAGCATGTGAATGGTATCCGGGCTCGGACTAGCTCAGGAGGGGGTCTGTGATCTTGCTCTGCTTGTAATCGGGCCTGCTCATATGCGGACAGCTCCTCTGTAATTACAAGGACAGGTAAACCAAGTGCGGCACAGCACGTCTTACTTCTATAACCCTGCAACCTCCTACTGACCTTTATTTAACGCTGCCTCCATGGGCACGGGGAGCTGCAGGATATACTCCACCCTCTGTGTGTACTTCACCTTCTGAGAAACCAGACACTTAATCTTTTCCTCCACCAGAAACCTGAAAACTTCGTTAGGATTGGACGAGCTGCGGCAGTTCCTCTGTGGAAACAGAAGTAGGTTTCAGCCTCTGCCACGAGCGTTGGGGCACCAGCGTAAACCCCATCACAGCCAAAAACATCACACAATGCAGGCAAAACAAACGCACAACTGCCACAAACACAGGACAGCCTGCAAGCACCGGGCCCATCATCTCTGCCGCACAGGCCTTACCTCCACCATATTTATGAAGTGCAGAAAGAACTCCTGGGCGTCTTGCTGCCGGTTAGTAGAAAACTCGGGATGTCCTTTCCCAACCAGTGATTTAAACATACGTGGTGCAATCCCATCCTGCATTCCCTGCAGAAAAACATGGCAGTGTATATGGTAATATCCGCACAGGGGGAACACACACATGACGTATTGGGGCACATGACATATTGGGGCACATGTCTGACTGCAGACTCCAGATGCTTCTAGGCTTATCTTGCAACACTTAGCCCTGGGGGGAAGGGGGGAGTTCTGGGATAGGGGTCACATATTTCCCAGTTATCCATGATGTTTTTCAAGAATCAATTTAATTTTTATGGCAGCAATGACATTCACGTGGACATGGTTCATACATCATTTAAATTCGCCTCTACGATTGTTAAGATATTTATCCATGTCTGTGAGAAGCTACAAGGTAGGGCCCTGGACAGTATTGTTGCCCTCGAGGGGACTTCTGCCCTTACCAATTATTTTGCTGAAAACATGCAAGTGAGTAAATCTATGGCAAATTGCTGGGACAAACTGGAAGCAGTTATCATGGTCCCTGTTCTCTATATGTACATAGTCTCCATTCTAGAACCCTGCACCTGTCACAACCCGTGCGGTGCCTTTTCCCTGCCTGGGCTGTCACTCTCTGGTGCTTCTAGCACACACTGGTCCATAAAACAAGAGATATGGTAAGAACTTACCTTTGTTATCTCTGTTTCTACGAAGTCCATAGGGTCCACAGGGTTGACCTTGGGGTATAACTGGATCTGGATCCACGGGCATGAAGGATGTATCCTGAGAGGCAAAGGTGTCAAACGCATAGAACCTCAAAAACGTCTGAATGGAATACCAGGTGGCTGCCTTACATAGCTGAACAGCAGAGGCGCCACGTCTAGCAGCCCAAGAGGGACCCACAGAACGAGTGGAATGAGCCTTAACAGAGGCTGGCACAAGTAAACCCTCTTGTGCATAAGCCTCACAAATAACAGAACAAAGTCAACGGGTTAACGTTTGTTTGTTGGCAGGCCAACCCCTCCTGTGAAAACCAAAGAGGACAAACAATGATTCCGACTTCCTAACAGAAGCAGTAGTAGTAGTCCGGTCCACATAAATTCTGAGAGCACGGACTACATCCAAGGAAGCCTCACCAGCAGAAAGATCAGGTGACTGAAAAGCTGGCACACAAAGTTCCTGTTTGATGTGGAACTTCGAAACCACTTTAGGTAAAAACTCAGGACGAGTGCGAAGCACTGCTATGTCCTGGTGAAAAATCAGAAAAGGGGGACGACAGGAAAGCGCCCCCAATTCTGACACCCTCCTGGCAGAAGCAATTGCCAGGAGAAAAACGGTCTTAAACGTTAACCACTTGAGTTCCACCGACTCAAGAGGCACAATAGGAGGACCCTGCAGGACCCTAAGAACCACAGCCAAGTCCCAAGGAGCCACAGGTGGCACGAAGGGAGGCTGGATTCGGAGAACACCTTGGGAAAAAGTGTGAACATCTGGCAGTGTAGCGATCCTTTGTTGGAACCACACGGACAGCGCGGACACATGTACCTTCAGGGAGGCAGGCGTAAGCCTAGGTCCAAACCTGATTGAAGAAATTCCAAGATCCTAGAAACTCAGCACACCTGAGGATCATAGTTTCTGGACTCACACCACTGAAAGTAAGGGTGCCACACCCTGTGGTAAATCCGTGCGGAAGCAGGCTTGCGTGTCCTGAGCATGGCACTAATAACCGAACCCGAGAAGCCCCGAGACCTTAAAACGGCTGTCTCAAGAGCCACGCCGTCAAAGACAGCCGACCCAGATTCGGGTAAGGACAATAGGTCCTGACGCTGAGGAAGAAGGTACAGAACGTCGATGGAGAGGCTCCTCAGATCGGAGCACCAAGGACGTCTGGGCCACACCGGAGCCACCAGCACGAGCATGCCGCCGTCCTGCTTGTTTTTCCGCAGGACCCGAGGTAGCAGGGATATCGGAGGAAACAGATACGCCAGTTGAAACTTCCATTTCACCGACAGCGCGTCTACCAGACATGCGTCTGCGTCTCTTGTCCTTGACCCGTAAACGGGCAACTTGTGATTGTGACGGGAGGTCATCAAGTCCTGCTCCGGCAGCCCCCATTTTTCCACGAGTAGCTGAAACACCTCTGGGTGATGCGACCATTCCCCGGGATACACGTCGTGACGGCTGAGGAAGTCAGCCTCCCAATTGAGGATTCCGGGGATGAAGACCGCCGAGATTGCTGGAATGTGGCACTCTGCCCAAGCAAGGATGCGAGACACCTCCCGACATCGCAGCCCGACTGCGAGTTCCTCCCTGGTGGTTGATGTACGCCACCATGGTGGCGTTGTCAGACTGAACTTGAACCGCCCTTCCTTGAAGAGCGGTGCCGGACGACTGCAGGGCCCTGTACACCGCCCGCAGTTCCAGGATGTTGATGGGGAGAAGTGCTTCTTCCGCAGTCCAACGTCCCTGAAGTGACAACGAGCCTGTCACTGCCCCCCAACCCCGGAGACTTGCATCTGTTGTGAGCAGGACCCAGTCCGGGATCCAAAAGTGGCGCCCCCCGACTAGATGAGCTGCCTGAAGCCACCAAGCCAAAGACTGTCAAACCTCCGGGGACAACACCAGCATCTGAAAGCGGAACCGGTGAGGGAAACGTTCCATTCTAATATAATCAGCCCCTGCAGGGTCCGGGAATGGAACTGGGCAAATTCTACAATGTCGAATGCCGACACCATTGACCCCAGAACTCTCATTGCCGAATGGACAGACAGGCGGCAACTGCTCAGGCAACTGTGTATCCGCAGCTGTAGGGAGGAGACCTTCTCCGGGGTCAGGAAGATCCTTTGCTGACGAGAATCTAGCAGGGCTCCCAAATGAACCATCCACTGTGATGGAATCAGGGAGGACTTTCTCCAATTTATCAACCACCCGTGCGCTTGTAGACAAGCGATCGTCAGGTGGAGATGTTGAAGCAGTACCTCCGGAGAGCTCGCCAGCAAAAGGAGGTCGTCTAGATACGGCAGCAGCCATACATTCTGGCTCCGAAGATGTGCGACCATGATCGCCATCACCTTGGTGAATACCCTTGGTGCCGTGGAGAGGCCAAGGGGTAGTGCCCGAAACTGATAGTGATGCTGTAGGATAGAGAACCTCAGATACCGCTGGTGCGAAGGTGCTATCGGAACATGGAGGTAGGCGTCCTGGATATCCAGGGAGACCATGTAATCCCCAAGTTCCATTGCCAGAATGATGGAACGTAACGTTTCCATCCTGAATTTGGGAACTCTGAGGAATTCGTTCAGAGACTTCAAATTGAGGATAGAGCGATGAGAACCATTGGGTTTCTGCACCAGAAACAGAGTAGAGTAATACCCCGTCCCTCGTTGTGACTGAGGAATGGGAACAATGACCCCTGCTTTCAGCAAGGACTCTCTAGCTTCCTGAAACTGCAAAGCTTTGGTTTTGTCCTGAGAAGGACTTGTGCAGAAAAACTGGTGGGGCGGTCTGTGCCGAAAAGACAGGGCGTACCCCTGGGAGACCACTTCTCGAACCCAGGCATCCGTGGCGGTATTGTGCCAGCACTGGGCAAATTGAAGAAGTCGGCCTCCCACTCTGGGGTCCCCCAGAGGGATGCCCGTCCCATCAGGCAGAAGGTTTATCTTCCTACTTGGAAGAAGGGCGCCTGGCACTCCAGGCCTGCTTCTTGGGCTTAGAGGTTGTCTTGGTCACCGACTGCCTCGGGAAGGACTGACCTTTGGCCTTACCCTGAACCCGAAAGGACCGAAAAGCGGAGCTCCTCACCTTAGCAGGTGCTGAAGCCGAAGGGAGGAAGGCTGACTTGGATTTAGCCAGAGTATCCACTATTTTGTCCAAGTCTGGACCAAATAGCAACTCCCCATTAAAAGGTAAGGCCTCCAGGCCCTTTTTAGAGTCTGCGTCAGCTCTCCAGGATCGCAGCCACAAGGACCGACGAGCAGACACAGCTGCAGCCGAAACCCTAGAGGTCAGCAGGCTGGCTATAACGAAGCTTCCCCAATATAGAAAGCCGCATCTCTCATCTGTCCTATTAACGCTCTCTGGATATCCAGAGCATCGTCTGGAAAAGTATCCTCTACAGCGTTGGCCCAGCTCTCAACAGCTTTAGCCACCCAATAGATGGCCATGACGGACGGGCCACTGCCCCGGAGAGAGAGTAGATAGACTTTAAACAAATCTCCACTTTCCTGTCCGTGGGATCCTTCAGAGAAGAAATAGACGGCAAGGGCAATATAGCGCTTTTAATTAAGCGGGTGACATGGGAATCCACCACCGATGGGGTTTCCCATTTCCTGCAATGAGCCTCAGGAAAAGGATAATTGGATGCCAACCATTTCTGTGGTTGGACTCTCTTACTGGGCGACTGCCAGGCCCCCGTCATATGATCCGTCAATTGGTCAGACAGGGGAAAAACATTCAAAGTCACCTTAGCCTTTTTAAAATTAGGATACTTCGACCTAGGAGCCGGTGCATCCTCCTCTATGTGAAGGATGGCCCGCACCGCCCTAACCAATGCCGGCACATTAATGGAGGACTTAGTCTCCACTTCCTGGGCCATGGCATCCGAGTCAGTGTCCTCATGTACTTCTCCGTCAACTGAAGACACGTCTGTGTCCGTTAACTGCGCAGCCAGTGAAGCCGTAACGGGGCGCTTGGACGCCTTGGAGGGCATGTCCTTTTGTAACATCGACTGAAAAGGCGAAGATGAGGCCGCCAGACTCTGTACAGAGCTGGAGAGTACATCCACCCAGGGTGGAGGAGCCGCCTGAGGAAACCCCTGAAAGTACACCACGGACTGCTGCGTCACTGAGGGAGACTGAACATACACAGGCAACCCCGTATAAGGACCCACATGCTGAGACCCGGGGGGAGACTGCAATAGCTGTGGAATACCCAGGGAATGGGGGATGGTAGGCTGGGGCAACGCCCTAGAAGGGACCGTTGTCGGGACCGCTAAACGGTCCGCAATAGACGCCAGCATCTGGGAAAACATTGCCCAAGGAGGATCCTGCGACATAGTGGGTTTAGATGGGCCAGGTACCAGCTGGCACCGCCCGCACAGACCATCCTGAGATAAATCCTCCCTATCCACTCCCGCAGAACAGCGTCTGCAGGAAGACAACACAGGAGCCACGGAGAGCTCAATCTCCTCATCAGACATGATACAGTAATGAATACGTATCACCAGAAGAAATATGGTGTTAACACCCGCGCACTCACCAGTATGCAACACAAACAGCCCACAATATGGCCCTGTGTAGCACACAACTGTATGTGACTGACCTCACAAATACTTGTTTTATATAAGTGAGGTCCACAGAAAACGCCCTTCCCCCACACACCTGCCGGGCCGTAGGAGAAGGAAAGGGACAGGTATAAGCTGACAGTAAGTAGAAATAAGTCACAGACAGGCAGCACTAGCAATAGTCACATACCATGCAGAGAAGATATACTCACTGCACCTTTCCACTACAATCAACCGCCCAGATTCAGTGTCTGGGAGGGCTATAGCGCTGTGTACACTGTCCTTTAGCAGGGGAGAGGTTCACAAGGGGACCGGTCCACTTGTAATGCCTGGGAGATCTGCGATGCTTGCCAAAAGAAGATGGCCGCCGGAGACCTCAGAGGAGGAGTGGCCGCAAGATAAGAGCAGCTCAGCGACGCCAGACTCGAGTAGAAAGGCGCGCTGAGCAGAGGGGAGGAGCCACTAGACAGGGAAGGCTGCCTCCCCTGGCTAACAATTAACCCCAGGGTTGCCGGTTCCCGCAGCCAGCCTGTCACCCTGGTGGTCTATCGGTCACACGGGGAATGCCTCTTAGAGGGGGAGCCCGCCGCCGCTGCTAGCGCCTGCGGTCTGTCCCCAGAGTCCAGAGGCATCCGACTGCATTATTAGTACCCGCAGCTTACCTGAACCCTGTCGCTTCCGGCAGCAGTCGAAGGGAGTCCTCAGAGCCCGGCTAGTACAGACTCTGGGGTCCCGCCGCGATCCCCAGATCTGCACTGGCGTCGCGGCGCCAGCGGGAAATAGGAGCGGCAGCGTGGATGTCCTACAGGACAGTCTGATGCTGCCGCTCTAAACAGTGTAAAACAAGAAAAAATAAAATAAAAAAACTTTTCTTCTTTAAAAATAAGCTTAGGGGCTGCTCCTGCAGCCCCACTGCAAAAGGGTGACCTGACTCCGGCCGGGCACCAACTAAAACTGAGGTGCCTGTGGCTCGGGAGCGGGGTATAGAGAAGGATGGACCCAAGTGCATCCTGTGAGCAGCAAAAGCTTTAACTGCGTTGTGCCCGTGGATCCAGATCCAGCTATACCCCAAGGTCAACCCTGTGCAGGGGTGTATCTAAGGGTCAGAGCGCCCCTGGCAAAATAAGGGACTGGCGCCCCCCCTTCCCCCCCAGCTCTCCCCCCTCACAGCCCTGTCGCCTCTGACAGGTTTTACTATTTTTAATATTAAAAGAACACACATTGGCTTCCACAGGAAAAAAAAAATCCAGTCCCCATTCTAAGAGCCAGCCCTAGCAGGTCCCCTTCTGTGCCCCCACTCCCCAGCCAGCCCAAGCCTTTTATGTCCCCCATTCAACAGCAGCCCCCCTTCTAAGTCCGCACTCCCCAGCCAACCCCCTTCTGTGCCCCCACTCAACAGCCAACCCCAGCCTGTTATGTTCCCCACTGCCAATCCAGTCCCCCATTCTAAGTACCCACTCCCAAGCCAGCCCCGACAGGTCACCTTCTGTGCCCCCAATCCCCACCTCTTACCTTGTTGCTGCAGTGCTCTCACGGGCCGCGGCTCCTCTGTCCTCTTCAGCAGTGCGGCATTATGTCACGTGCGCCGGGTCGACTCTTCTTCATCTGAAGGCGTCGGCAGGTGCGCACTTCGGGAAGCTGCACGGCCCGCCTGCACAGTCGCAACGAGGATGAGGCGGCGGCTGCTGCCAGCCCCACCCCCCCCGGGCCGTGCAGCTTCCTGAAGTGCGCGCCTGCCTGCGCCGTCAGATAAAGTTTTTATTTTTATTGTGGAGAAGACCCGGCGCGCGTCAAAAAGAAAAATGCGTGCCCCCCCATCCTTATTCCGCCACTCACATAGATGCATCCTCACTACACACCCATCACCCTGAGCCGGGATGCCATCTGACTAAATCCCGGCGTCGAAATCCTGAATTAGGACTAAAGATGGGCGTCTATCTTTAGCCCGACGACTGAATCCTGACAGACGACTTTCCGAACGAACGTAAGCCGGCTACTGTTAGCTCTTAGTCGCGGGGTGGGGAGGGTTAGGTTTAGGCACCCCCAGAGGGACTCAGTGTTAGGCACCACTGGGGGGAGGTTATAGTTAGGCACCCCCCTGTGGGGTTAGGTTTAAGCATCCCCGGGGGGAGTTAGGGTTAGGCACCACCCTGGGAGCTTTAGGGTTAGGCACCCACGGGGGAGTTAGGGTTAGGAAGGGTGGGGGAGAAGGGCAGGGTTAGCTTACTTACCTCTGCCATAGGGATTCTTCATGTTCGGGCTTCCAGCGTCAGTATTTCCCGCGGCGGGTTTTCATACCCAACCCCCCCTGGGCCACACTTGCTCCTCTATTATGTTTTATGAAAGTTGCGTTCTCTCCAATGATCGATGCTTTGCAGCACTGTGGCCCCTTACAGATCAGCAACAACAATGAGCACACTATGGAGGTTTTATCAATGTATTCCCAGAATTCCTGGCTCTCATCTCATTCTGGGGCTGTATTCAGAGGGAATGACCAATATCCATACGTGGGCAGCTGGGACTGAGTCTTAGGACTCTCACATATACAAAATCTGGACTCATTCCCTCTGTCATTGCCTTAGCCCCAGAGACGGACTACGAGTCTTCATACTTTCTCTTCTCATCCATTGGGGACACAGGAAATATTGCTCTAGACAATGCCTAATTCTCCCTCCTCTCACTCATTGGCCTGTTTATATTATGTGGGTTCCTTTGGGCCATAAATATCCCCCTCTTACCCGACTCCCAACTCTGCCTTTCCTTAATAGTTATAAGTGTTTGCTCTCTACATGCTCAGGTAGCAGAATAATGTTATTGGGTTCCTGAAACTTTAATTATATATAAAAAAACTCCTCCTCCTCACCTTCTGCTCCTGGCTGTCTCCCTCTCGCTCAGGTGCCGGCTTTGAGTGTTCACCGGACAACAAACCGCCGCCAAGTTTAGCTCTGTTGGAACCAATAAAAGGTAAATTACATCTTTCTGCCACCAAAATAATCATGGATATTATGCTGTACCTGCATGCACACGTCACGGTAAGAGCTTCTAAACTCTTATTTCATTCTTAGTGGGTGACTGATTCTCTAGGTGTTTACAGGCACATCCTACTCTCCAAATTCCCTCCATATATGACACCAATCCCAGCCAATGCTGGGCCACGCTCTGGTCCCATAGACGTCCCAGCATCTCACTTTCTGACTGCAGACTCTCAAACATACCGCCAAACAGCGCGGACACATCCGACCTTCTCTGCATGCATGTACGTTAAGTATGCTAACGCTATGTTCCTATTCACTTACACTTGGGCGCTGAAGTCTTGCGTAGGATCAGCTGGCGCCTTTTGGAAAATGTGCTCCATTCGTTCTACGTATCTAAAGGAGACAAAAGCAGAAATGGGACCACACTTTAAATATCCTCCCTAAGCAGGGGAGGGGGGGAGAAACCAATTTCCAAACCCTTTCTGCAATTTATACAGCTTTAATGACCCAATAGAACAGCCCAAAACCTCTCACCCCTACGCGACAGTCACCATCCCACGGTTTACTTGTACCCTCCCTTCCAGGCCCTAGTTCAGCAATGAGCCATTCTTTATTCTAGACCCTTTTCTAACAGGAGCATAGAGAAACATCCCATGTCTGTGGCTCACATGGTGGCGTTATATGCACCGAACAATAGGATGCTCTCATCTCTTATCCACCCTAACAGAATGAGGTCTGCATTGTACTACTAATTTGCAGCCAGGGCCGGCTCTAGGGGTGTTCGACCAGTGCGGTCGCACAAAGTCGCCACCCCTCCCCAGCATCCCGATTTCAGCGGGACAGTACTGTGGCCCGCGGGTGGTAAAATCGGGGAGGCTGGGGACCCCCACTGCCGCAGCTGTGCGGCGGTGCCGGACCCCCGCAGAGTGAATGTATGCCGCGCGCATGCGCGCGGCAATCATTCACTGACAGGAGAGGGCTGGGGAAAGCCCAGCCAGTGACGGAGTGCTGGGCTTTACCCCCAGCCTGACGTTATTTGAAGGCGTGCCATGCGGGTACGTCTCCAAATAACGTCACACAGGAGGCGTGGCCTATGGTAATTAGGCCAAGCCCCCAAATTTGGAAGCTGCGCGCGATCTTAGGGCGCTCTCTCAGGGTCCGGCACAGAGTGCTCAGAACCCTGGAGCCGGCCCTGTTTGCAACCACGTGTCACCTTGTTACAGTCCCTACTATATTGTTTTCCATATGCTGGAGATGTACAGATGATCTATAATATTCATCTCCCATTACCCATTCTGCTCTCATTGTCCCCACATCCTACCTCATACAGGATCATAGAAACTAAGTCAGGTAAATTCACTTCCCAATAAGGTGGAACTAATCTCTCTCCAGTGATCTCCCCAATACACTAATGCCCCAGTCATTGGTACACGGACTCCGGATTCCTCCCAAGCCCCGCCCCTTATCCTACCCCCCTGCCCCGGGCTCTTGGCCACTCACTTGCGCTGGAAGGCAGGTATACTGAATATAACCTGCATGGTGGAGTTCAGATAGCAGCTGTTCCCCAAATTGCGCATCCCCGTGTACCCTTGTCCGTACAGGGGCTGCAGCTGTACCCCCGACTCCTGGATCAGCTCCCACTCTCCAATCCTCTGGTTCATATCGATTTCCAGCTCGGTCATGGTCTTGTCCGTCTAGTAATGGGGAGAGCGGTTACATGTGTGTACGAGGGTAAGGGCCAGTGAGAACACCCCACAGTATGGCCTCTCTCACCTTCTGCATCTTCATCATATCAATACCAAAGTGAGCAAGGTGTTCCGCCAGGCTGGGATCCAGGACCATATCGTCTTCATCATACGAGTAGACATCTGGGGGAAGATCGCGAGATTCAGTGAAAGAGAACGAAGGATAGAAAGAGACGACATGTTGAGCTTAAAGCGCTGGGACATCCATGAAGGGATAGAAGAGACAGTCGGACGTGGATGTGAGAGAGGCTGGTGGGGAAGAGGTCAGAGGAGGAGTAGTAGATTTGTTTATCAGCAGCATAGAGGGGGTATTGTAGAGCTGATGAGATCACGTGAGGGAGGAGGTGTAGAGAAGGGGGCCAAGGACTGAGCACTGGAGAACACCAACAGGAAGAGGGGGAGAATTAGTTGGAGGTAGAGACAGATTAAACAGATGAGAGCTTGGTGGACAGCCAAGAGAGGGCCCCTGTGCCCATGAGAGTAGAGGGTGTGAAGGAGGACAGGGTAGTAAACGGTGCCAAAGGCAGTTGGGCACATCCAGGAGAATAAGAATAGTGACCCGTAAGCTGGGTATACGTTACACGATGCGTGTACCCAGCCGACCCATGATGCGACGGATCACATATAGTGCGGTCCGTACACACCGCACGATCTGATGAACGACCGCACGATAGGTCGCTCACCAACCGCATCCAAATGCATGGGGGGGTCGTTCGTAACATTGACAAATTGAGCAGCATGCGATGTGGCCGACACGGTGGGTACACATTAGACGATCTGTCGGCCCGATTCGCCGGAGCAGGCGACATATCGTCTAATGTGTACCCACTTTAGAATTCGTGGTGAGGAGGACATTAGTGCATCTATAGCAAACACTACAGACTGACACAACAGAAACTGATAACTGCAAGAATGACTTCAAGAACATATTTAACACCTTTAAGCAAAGATCAAAGGAGGGGGCGGTGTTCTCACAACAATAACAGCAGCAATAAGAGAATAGAGCCCGGTAACAACACAATAATAATAAACAGATAATAACAGAAGACTGACCAGCTCCATCGGGGGTAATAGTGCCCAGTTTGACAGCGAGCGGGTAGCCTGTCTCCCTGTAATGCTGCACAGCGTGGTTATTCCCTCCACTGCCATCGAAGTATCGTCTTCCGCAAAAGATCGCTCCATCGGTCATATTGAGCCACAGATTCTCCCGCAGGTCGCAGACGCTACACTTCCAGCCGCTGAGAAAAATGGGAGATACAGCTTAATAATGAGAGGGAGATGGAGCAAAGACTTACGCGTGACAGTGTAACAAGACAGGACATATAGGAGCTACATCGAGGACAATGGAAATGTAAGCCACTCACCACGGAGGGATGCGGGGGGCTCCCTCCAGCTGTTGGAGGTTGAAGGCGTGTTTAGAGACCTGCCTCACCTCCCCGTCCCACGCCTGGATCTCTTGCTTGCGGGAAGCGGAATCGGCTGCTAAAATGGCATCGATGGCAGAAGATACCTGAATAGTCGGGAACAAGATCACATAAAACAGCATAAAACAGACCAGTCTTCTGACTTTAAGCCCCTATGTAGCTATATTAATATCTACAAGAGTATATCCCACCACCCCACACACACACGCAACCACACACCTCACATTACCCACCCGGTCCCTGACCATCTCCGGGAGTCCCAACATTCCATCCCGTTGAATCTCCAGGAACTCGGGCAGAATGACCAATTTCAACTCTTCCTCATACTCACACTGCTCATCACACATGTCAAATCCGCCCTCCATTCCTAAAGAGAGAGACATGGAGGATAAGACGTCCAAAGCAATGTCAGAATGGCCAGTGGGGGGCAACAAAGAGCGAGAGGCAGAAATAACAGGATGAATAACAGCACACAGGAGGCAGCACAGAGAGAAACTCACATTGTTATGAAGTCGCCATTATCAACTCTTATTTTACCCCAGACACAGAGCACCCGTGTAGCCATTGCCAACAGAAAGGCCGGACAGGCAGGTCAGGGATTCAGTCCTTACCTATGGCGAGACGGGTTGGTTTCTTGCGAGGAGGATCTCCTATGTTAGAACTGGAGTCATCAGACTTCTGAAAAACATGGACATACTATTCAGGCAAAGTATGTGTCATCGCGCCCGTCCTACCCCCTTGTCATGTCCTGTGAGCTCCACCGCCGCTGTTCTTATTTCAGTCTCACCAGCTCAGGGTGTGCGCTAATACCAGACATCTCTGTATTTATCCCCATCTCAGGGTGTGCGCTAATCTATGTATTTATCCCCATCTCACCAGCTCAGGGTGTGCGCTAATCTCTGACATCTCTGTATTTATCCCCATCTCACCAGCTCAGGGTGTGCACTAATCTCAGACATCTCTGTGCTTATCCCCATCTCACCAGTTGATTAGTACTGCTGGATTGATTGAGCAGCTGCCATTTTTGTTTGCTTATCCCCATCTCACCAGCTCAGGTGTGCACTAATCTCTATATTTATCCCCATCTCACCAGCTCAGGGTATGCACTAATCTCTGACATCTCTGTATTTATCCCCATCTCTCCAGCTCAGGGTGTGCTTATCCCCAGCTCAGGGTGTGCACTAATCTCTGAATTTATCCCCATCTCAGGGTGTGCACTAATCTCTGACATCTCTGTACTTATCCCCATCTCACCAGCTCAGGGTGTGCGCTAATCTATGTATTTATCCCCATCTCACCAGCTCAGGGTGTGCGCTAATCTCTGACATCTCTGTAATTATACCCATCTCACCAGCTCAGGGTGTGCACTAATCTCTGACATCTCTGTACTTATCCCCATCTCAGGCTGTGCGCTAATCTCTGACATCTCAGTATTTATCCCTTATCTCACCAGCTCAGGGTGTGCGCTAATCTCTGACATCTCTGTATTTATCCCCATCTCACTATTTTAGGGTTTGCGCTAATCTCTGTACTTATCCCCATCTCACCAGCTCAAGGTGTGCACTAATCTCTGACATCTCTGTATTTATCCCCATCTCACCAGCTAAGGGTGTGCGCTAATCTCTGACATCTCTGTACTTATCCCCATCTCACCAGCTCAGGGTGTGCACTAATCTCGGACATCTCTGTATTTATCCCCATCTCACTATTTTAGGGTGTGCGCTAATCTATGTATTTATCCCCATCTCACCAGCTCAGGGTGTGCGCTAATCTATGTACTTATCCCCATCTCACCAGCTCAGGGTGTGCGCTAATCTATGTACTTATCCCCATCTCACCAGCTCAGGTGTGCACTAATCTCTATATTTATCCCCATCTCACCAGCTCAGGGTGTGCACTAATCTATGTACTTATCCCCATCTCGCCAGCTCAGGGTGTGCGCTAATCTATGTATTTATCCCCATCTCACCAGCTCAGGGTGTGCGCTAATCTCTGACATCTCTGTACTTATCCCCATCTCACCAGCTCAGGGTGTGCGTTAATCTATGTATTTATCCCCATCTCACCAGCTCAGGGTGTGCGCTAATCTCTGACATCTCTGTACTTATCCCCATCTCACCAGCTCAGGGTGTGCACTAATCTCTGACATCTCTGTACTTATCCCCATCTCACCAGCTCAGGGTGTGCTTATCCCCATCTCAGGGTGTGCGCTAATCTATGTAATTATCCCCATCTCACCAGCTCAGGGTGTGCGCTAATCTATGTATTTATCCCCATCTCACCAGCTCAGGGTGTGCGCTAATCTCTGACATCTCTGTGCTTATCCCCATCTCACCAGCTCAGGGTGTGCGCTAATCTCTGACATCTCTGTATTTATCCCCATTTCACTAGCTCAAGGTGTGCGCTAATCTCTGACATCTCTGTATTTATCCCCATCCCACCTGCTCAGGGTGTGCGCTAATCTCTGACATCTCTGTATTTATCCCCATTTCACTAGCTCAGGGTGTGCGCTAATCTCTGACATCTCTGTACTTATCCCCATCTCACCAGCTCAGGGTGTGCGCTAATCTCTGACATCTCTGTATTTATCCCCATCTCACCAGCTCAGGGTGTGCGCTAATCTCTGACATCTCTGTATTTATGCCCATTTCACTAGCTCAGGGTGTGCGCTAATCTCTGACATCTCTGTATTTATCCATCTCACTATTTTAGGGTGTGCGCTAATCTATGTATTTATCCCCATCTCACCAGCTCAGGGTGTGCGCTAATCTCTGACATCTCTGTACTTATCCCCATCTCACCAGCTCAGGGTGTGCGCTAATCTATGTACTTATCCCCATCTCACCAGCTCAGGGTGTGCGCTAATCTATGTACTTATGCCCATCTCACCAGCTCAGGGTGTGCGCTAATCTCTGACATCTCTGTATTTATCCCCATCTCACCAGCTCAGGGTGTGCGCTAATCTATGACATCTCTGTACTTATCCCCATCTAACCAGCTCAGGGTGTGCGCTAATCTATGTACTTATCCCCATCTCACCAGCTCAGGGTGTGCGCTAATCTATGTATTTATCCCCATCTCACCAGCTCAGGGTGTGCGCTAATCTCTGACATCTCTGTAATTATACCCATCTCACCAGCTCAGGGTGTGCACTAATCTCTGACATCTCTGTACTTATCCCCATCTCAGGCTGTGCGCTAATCTCTGACATCTCTGTATTTATCCCCATCTCACTATTTTAGGGTGTGCGCTAATCTCTGTACTTATCCCCATCTCACCAGCTCAAGGTGTGCACTAATCTCTGACATCTCTGTATTTATCCCCATCTCACCAGCTAAGGGTGTGCGCTAATCTCTGACATCTCTGTACTTATCCCCATCTCACCAGCTCAGGGTGTGCACTAATCTCGGACATCTCTGTATTTATCCCCATCTCACTATTTTAGGGTGTGCGCTAATCTATGTATTTATCCCCATCTCACCAGCTCAGGGTGTGCGCTAATCTCTGACATCTCTGTACTTATCCCCATCTCACCAGATCAGGGTGTGCGCTAATCTATGACATCTCTGTACTTATCCCCATCTCACCAGCTCAGGGTGTGCGCTAATCTATGTATTTATCCCCATCTCACCAGCTCAGGGTGTGCGCTAATCTATGTACTTATCCCCATCTCACCAGCTCAGGGTGTGCGCTAATCTCTGACATCTCTGTACTTATCCCCATCTCACCAGCTCAGGGTGTGCGCTAATCTATGACATCTCTGTACTTATCCCCATCTCACCAGCTCAGGGTGTGCGCTAATCTATGTACTTATCCCCATCTCACCAGCTCAGGGTGTGCGCTAATCTATGTACTTATCCCCATCTCACCAGCTCAGGGTGTGCGCTAATCTATGTACTTATCCCCATCTCACCAGCTCAGGGTGTGCGCTAATCTCTGACATCTCTGTACTTATCCCCATCTCACCAGCTCAGGGTGTGCGCTAATCTATGTACTTATCCCCATCTCACCAGCTCAGGGTGTGCGCTAATCTATGTACTTATCCCCATCTCACCAGCTCAGGGTGTGCGCTAATCTATGTACTTATCCCCATCTCACCAGCTCAGTGTGTGCGCTAATCTATGTATTTATCCCCATCTCACCAGCTCAGGGTGTGCGCTAATCTCTGACATCTCTGTAATTATACCCATCTCACCAGCTCAGGGTGTGCACTAATCTCTGACATCTCTGTACTTATCCCCATCTCAGGCTGTGCGCTAATCTCTGACATCTCAGTATTTATCCCTTATCTCACCAGCTCAGGGTGTGCGCTAATCTCTGACATCTCTGTATTTATCCCCATCTCACTATTTTAGGGTGTGCGCTAATCTCTGTATTTATCCCCATCTCACCAGCTCAGGGTGTGCGCTCATCTCTGATATCTCTGTATTTATCCCCATTTCACTAGCTCAGGGTGTGCGCTCATCTCTGATATCTCTGTATTTATCCCCATCTCACCAGCTCAGGGTGTGCGCTAATCTCTGACATCTCTGTATTTATCCCCATTTCACTAGCTCAGGGTGTGCGCTAATCTCTGACATCTCTGTATTTATCCCCATTTCACCAGCTCAGGGTGTGCGCTAATCTCTGACATCTCTGTATTTATCACCATCTCACCAGCTCAGGGGTCTCTGCATGTATCCCTATGCCACCAGCTCAGTGTGTACACTAGCCCCGAACATCTCTGTACTTATCCCCATCTCACCAGCTCAGGGTGTGCGCTAATCTCTGACATCTCTGTATTTATCACCATCTCAGGGTATGCGCTAATCTCTGACATCTCTGTACTTATCCCACCAACTCAGGGGTCTCTGTATGTACGCCTATGCCACCAGATCAGGGGTCTCTATATGTATGCCTATGTCACCAGCTCAGGGGTCTCTATATGTACGCCTATGTCACCAGCTCAGGGGTCTCTATATGTACGCCTATGCCACCAGAGCAGGGGTCTCTATATGTACGCCTATGTCACCAGCTCAGGGGTCTCTATATGTACGCCTATGTCACCAGCTCAGGGGTCTCTATATGTATGCCTATGTCACCAGCTCAGGGGTCTCTATATGTACGCCTATGCCACCAGCTCAGGGGTCTCTATATGTACACCTATGTCACCAGCTCAGGGGTCTCTATATGTACGCCTATGCCACCAGCTCCGGGGTCTCTATATGTACGCCTATGCCACCAGCTCCGGGGTCTATGTATGTGTCTCTATGGAACCTGCTCAGGTGCGCGTATATATATGCCAATCCCACCTGTTCAGGTGTCTCTGGCTCTTGGTTTACCATAAAGACTAGTAGAGAGTCGCAGGAATGGTTGTACAGTGCCAGGTTTTAGTAGACCGATTCCTATTGTTGGCCGTGGCAACCTCTGCAATGTACCCTGTCCTGTGTAATAAGGCACCTATACTCATTTCTGTCTCATGCAGCCTCGGATGTCTCTGCCTCCACCAGCAAAGTGTTGTGCTATGACACACAAGCAATCAGTCCAAGTACCGGTTTTGGGATCCTCTTGAGGTGCAGGAAGGCTCTCTGACCAGTTTTATTGTAGTGTCGTTCTACATAGGGTCTACCAAACCCCAGGAAGGTGTTCATGCAGATGTACAATCCGCCGTCCGACTCCTACAACGCAGAACAAAGAACAGGAAGATAAAGAGAAACTTCATGGGGACGCTTTGTGATATCACAGTGACTGACGACCCAACACTGCCTCAGCAATTACATAGCACACCGACTGCGGCAATCATGTCCATAGGAATATACAAGCGCCATAGATTACCTATGGGAAACGTGATCACTACCAGGTACCAAGGTTTGCTATGCAAGCAAAATAATCATCTTGTGCTAAATATAATACACTCATTTTCAGAAAACAATTCAACATGCAAGAAACATGTTCATCTTGATTTTACATATACACTAAACAAACCCTGGTCTCCATGGCTACAGGTAAACGTGAACTGGATTAGGTCTTCCCTTCCACACCCCCTACCCATTATCGTATGGAGACGGGCACCTTTGTCATGCATTTACCAGTGACATCCGGGACCCGGCGATTACAGCTGGCAGAACCATGGACGTATAATGAGGGCGGTTTTGTAGAGAACTAAACGCTACACACAAGGTAGGCAGGAATATTATAGGGCGTTTCTCACAAGAATGTTAAGGCACCCCCCCATCACGTCACTAGGTAATAGTATAAATCGGTCAGTACATTTACGGCACTCTAATAGACCTGGTCACCGTGATGTCACTGACACCTGGTGGATTGCTATACTGTACCGGCTGCATCATTATAAATACACTACATAGCTGCCTCTACCAGTAACAGGCAATATGCGCCCTTATCTGCCATCTGAATGCAGGAAGACCGCTTTACATTGGGCAGATTAAATTAGAGCCGCCCCGTTGTGAGGTTACTAACAATACCATATCTGTATATCTCTTTTGTGGCGCAATTAGTAATACTGTAACTGTGTAAACCTTTGTGAGGTTAATACAGATTTTACGTCACTGTAAGTAACTTGTTAGTGTCACGATCCCTCAGTGTATTAGGTCGGCACTTTACAAATCAGTGAAGGACTTGTGGTGTAATTGCTGGGGATACAGAGAGATGCGGCCCTCACGGGTGAGGTACAGATTTGGAGTAGATCACAGGATAACGCTGTTTGGCTGTGCCTAGTGCAGTACAGCACTGGGTACATCGGGGCCTCTGAAACAGACTCCTTACCAAGAGTAAACTTTGCACCACACAAGGTGATGTTGTCTTTTATCTATTTGCATTGCATCTATACAGATGAGTCCTTATACATCTTTGCCGCAGTTGCGCTAAAAAGCCCCTGGTACGATGAGTACCCAGTGACGCGAACCATGATCCAACAGCCGACATATCGAGCGGTCTCCACACACGGAGCGATTCGGTGCCCGACATGCCCCCCCAACGCATAGACCAGCATGGGATCGTTCGTCAATTCTCCAGATCTCTTGTGCGTGCAGAAAGATCTGAAGGAGGGACGGACGACCCCACGGGAGCACGCAGTGTACGAGATCATGCCCACACAAGGATTGACAGAGCTGCGATATCGTTCCAATCCGCCAGATCGGCCTCTATATCGCTCCGCGTGTGGGGGCCTTAAGTCTCTGAATCTGTATACGAAGTGCTACAATGCAGCGGCCGCAGCTTTTTGAATTTCAAGTTCATATTCAGACTCAGGCGCTGTACAAGTGTCACATATTAATCAGCATAGTCACACTCACGCCAGGCAAGTCACACTGCGTAGTGTATTGAGGCTAGATGTAGGACAACACATCTGTATGCCAGGTTTAATGTTACATATGAATTGAAGTCTTGTAACCTAAAACACAGATGGAAACAAATGTGCAGCCGTCTATTTGTACATTCGCATATGGGCAATTGTTATGGTATACTGTGCATCACCGGGAACGGTATGAATGACCGCCGGACCTATGCCGTGGTTCAAATCCCGACAGCAGAAGACCGGCAGTGAAGATATCCGACGGGGTAAGTAAATTCACTAATCCTAACCCTTTCCCTTCCCCTAACCCTCCTTTAGGGGTGCCTAACCCTAACCTTCCCCCCAGTGCCTAAACCTACCCCCCCACCTTCCCCGCAGCCTAAACCTAACCCTCACCTCCCCCCCGGGGGTGCCTAACCTTAACCCCCCCTTTCCCTCGCCTAACCCTAACTCTTCCGAGAGGGGGGGTGCCTAACCCTACTCCCACCTGTAAGTGCCTACACCTAACCCCCCCCTTCCCCGCAGCCTAAACCTAACCCTCCCGGGTGGGTGCCTCACCCTAACCTCCCCCCGGGGTTGCCTAACTGTAACCCCCCCTTTCCCCTTGCCTAACCCTTCCGGGGGGGTGCCTAATCCTACGTTCCCCCCAGGGAGCCCTTAACCTAACCCTCCTCCCCCCCCGCGACTGTCCGGTCCCGCCGTCCAGCTTACCTTCATTCAGTATGCTGGGCGTCGGCCTCCCGGCGTAGGGATAAGGATAGGCGTCGGCATTTCAACGCCTGTCATTAGTCCCCTCTCGGGATTACACAATCGGGAAGCCAGCGGTCGGCATTTCGACCATTGGCTTCCTGACTGCATCCCGGATCACCTGCGTGTGCGCACAGGTCTGTTTCTCTTCAGTATTGTCAAAGAGCATTTAACAGATTCTGAGAAAGTGAACGAAATGCTTAAAATTAACACGTGCACGAGGCCTAAACGTGACATTCAGGTGATGTCTTAATTTAGATATATTAAATGAATATACTGTTGTAAATCAGTGTATGGTAGAGGTGTCAGTGGATTTGTACTGGATATACTGGTAAAGGAGGAGGACATACCAACGAATAAAAGAAATAAGGAGAGATATGGTAAAACTTACCCTTGTGAACTCTCTATCTTCGAAGTCCATAGGGTCCACAGCGAGGCAATGGGGTGTAGGTGGTACTTGGAGGACCGGACACCAACAGCAAAGCGTTTTTCTATTCCAGGATGCTCCGGTCCTTTCCCCTATACCCAACCCACAGCCTGAAGGCAACTCAGTTTTGTTAACAAGCCCAAGGCAGGAGCAGGACAGGAGAGAAGGAAGACTGGTACACTGAGGAATCACACTCTCACATAGAGAAGGAAACAAGTGACCAAGAGAAGAAACCCATAGAAGCCAGGTGCGTCAGGCGGGTGCCCTGTGGTGCCTATGGACTTCGAAAAAAGTCAACAAGGGCAAGTTTTAACATAACTCTCCTTTTCTTCTTCAGGGTCCACAGTGCTCCACAGGGAGACAATGGGGATGTCCCAAAGCAGCTGTTCGAGGGCGGGGATGCTCCTGAGCTGAGAGAACCCGGCGCCCGAAGGAGGCATCCTGAGAGGCAAATGTATCAAAGGCATAGAACCTAAGACCACGTGGCCGCCTTGCATAGTTGTTCGGCAGACGCGCCACGGCGGGCTGCCCACAGAGCGAGTAGAATGAGCAGATACTGTAGCCGGCACAGTAAAGCCAGTCTGCGTGTAAGCCTGTGAGTTTGAGTCATGCAAAGCCATCAGGCCAGAGTCTGTTTGTTAGCTGACCATCCCTTCTTGTGGAATCCATATAGGACAAAGAGGGAGTCCGATTTCCTGATGGAACTATTACGGTCCACGTAGGTCTTCAGAGCACGGACCACATCCAAAGAGGCCTCACCTGCCGAGAGGACTTGTGATGGAAAGGCCGGAACCACAATTTCCTCATTATGGACTGTATTCAATTAGTTCTGCATCCGTGAAAAAGTTCTGCCTGCTAGACTTTGCCTACATCGCGTGTGTTTGACACTAAAACTTATCGCGCGCGTCCCCGCTTTCCGCCCTATTCAATTCCAAAACTGCAAGCGGCGAATGCAGAACAGGCGGAAAGTACTATCAGACTTGGGGAAATCAGCATTACACCCCCCAAAAAGATGCACTAACATTGGGGATCAATGTAGAAGTGTTCAAATAGCCCTAATAAAACTATTTGGGGTACTGAAGTTGTTTAAAATCCTTGTTATTAGCGTCCTTGAAAGTGGTGAAGAATGGTATTAAGCAGTATTTTTTGTTGAAAATAAGTAGTCCCATCAAAGTTGGGGTGCTTGAAAATGGGTACTAGCATATTTTAATGTCTCTAAAGTAGAGTTTTTGAAAAGTGAAATTCCTCCGTCATACAAGCACCTGCAATCCCCAAAACACTTGGCCCCTTCTTAGAGCACCCCCAGAAGCTTAGCTAGTTTTTGAAGTTGTTCCCCAACTTTTGTCATTTTGGCCCCAAATGTCAAAGGTGTTTTTTGGAGTGATCCTGGAAATTTTTTCTTTTTTTGGGGGTGAATTGTCCATTGGGCGGTATACCAAGGGTTTTGAGTGTTTCCCCAACATCTGCACCCCCAAAATATAGATTTTACACTTTTTTTCACCTGCTAATCTGTGGAGAAAAAGTATAGCCTTATTTCAGTGCCTTGACTTTCCGCATAGGCGAAAACGGAATGGAATTGAATACAGAGTAAAAAAAAAAAAAAAAAAATGATCGCTTAAAAACCATGTGAAAACGGCTTTTCGCTTCAAATTGAATAGGGCCCTAAGGTGGAAACGAGAGACCACCTTGGGAAGGAAGCCAGGGCACGTTCGAAGAACAGCCCTGTCCAGATGAAAGATTAGAAATGGGGAGCGACAGGAGAGCGCCCCTAAATTCGATACCCTACAGGCAGATACTAGAGCCAGAAGAAATACAGCCTTCGCAGTGAGCCATTTGATATCTACTGAGTCCAGTGGTTCGAATTAAGGTTCCTGAAGTGCATGGCGAACCACTGACAAATCCCACGGAGCCACAGGAGGGACAAAGGGAGGTTGTACACGTAGAACACCTTGCAGGAAGGTGTGAACATCTGGTAGAGGAGCAATTCTGCGCTGGAACAAGATGGACAGAGCAGAGACGTGCACTTTCAGGGAGTCTAGGCGGAGTCCACGTTCCAATCCAGGTTGAAGACAGACAGGGATTCTAGAGACTCTGAAAACCTGAGGGTCATAGTTTCTAGTAGCACACCACAGGAAATATGTATGCCACACCCGGTGATAAATCCTGGCGGAGGCCGGTTTACACGCTCTGAGCATGGTCTGGACCACAGAGCTAGAAAACCCTTTAGACCTTAGGAGGGATGTCTCAAGAGCCAAGCCACTAAAGACAGACGGGCAAGGTCCGGATGGAGATAGGGACCCTGGAAACGACAGGTCTGGTCGTAGAGGAAGTTGGAGAGGAACGTCAATGGAGTGACTTTGAGGAACGGAGTAACAATGGCGCCTGGGCCAAGCCGGAGATACCAACAGGACTGTGCCCCCCTCTTGCTTGAGCTTCCGAAGATCCCGAGGCAGAAGGGAGACTGGAGGAAAGAGGTACGCCAAATAGAAGGTCCAAGTCACAGATAATGCATCCATGAAGGCTGCATCGGGGTCCCTCGTCCTGGCCCCATACAGTGGAAGCTTGTGGCTGTGTGGTGAGGCTATGAGGTCCACGTCCGGTAGACCCAAGACTTCTGGATTGAGAGAATATCCTGAGCCAGAGTGAGGGCTTTGTAAATGTCTCGGCATTCCAGGATGTTTATTAGTAAGATCGCCTCGGCTGGAGTCCAGCGTCCATGGAAGGAGTGCTGGCCTATCACTACGCCCCACCCTTGGAGGCTTGCGTCCGTGGTGAGGAGTGCCCAGTCAGACCCTTGTTTAGGTGGGATGTCTGTGGCCACAAGGATAGGGACAGGCGATAGGAGAGGCTCATCATCTGCGATCTGGGCAGATGGGGCAGCCCGTTCCACCTGAAGAGGATCAGGTGGTGTAGGGGCCTGGAGTGAAATTGAGTGAACTCCACCATGTTGAACAGCCTGGGGAGAACACCGATGTATAATATGGCACAGTGTAGTGTGCAGCACAGATATGCAGTATGTGATAGCCCTCACAAATATAGGTATATGTGAGGTTCAATTAACCCCCTGTACCTCAGTATTCCAGGGTTATAATGAAGAAAGGGAAAGGTATAAGCTGACAGTTGAGAAAAGAAACAGACAGCAGCACTAGCACAAGTCACATACAATGCAGAGAATACAATATTACTGCAGTGGGCACTAAATTCAACTACACAAATAGCGCTGTATAACCTGGCACCTGGGAGAGGTATACAGGGAGACCGGACTCAGCTTTCCCAGAGACCTGATGCAGAAAATGGCTGCTGTGAGTCTCTGAGGGGGTGGAAGATGAGGGAAGAGCAGCTCAGGGGCGGCAAGACCGCAGTGAAATAGCGCCCTGACCTGGGGGAGGGGGCGCAGGTAGAGTGTCTTCTCCCCCATACTGATATCAACCACCGGGTCCCTGGCCTTAGCTGTCCCCTGTGCCAGTATAGGTTATACCCTGGTGGTCTAGAGGAGTCCCGGACGAACCGGGGTCCACATCAGCACCTCCGGTCTGTCTCCTGAAACCAGTGGTAAGACTGCGCATAGACGCGGGTCCCCGCCTTACTTGTCCCCTTGAGTCCTGCCTGCAGTCTGGGGTCCAAGGAGCCCTGCTAGCTAGGTCCCCCCGGAGGCCGCCGAGAGTACATAGCCGAGGGCTGGAGTCGCAGCGCTGCGGAGGGGTGATGGAGCAGCAGTGCAGACGTTCAGAGGACTGTCTAGCGCAGCTTGCTCAGTATTAAAAATGAAAATAAATCCTAAAAATAAAGCTTGGGCTGCTTAACAGCAGCCCCACTGTTCTAACGGTGATCCAGCTCCACCAACAAAACAGAGTTGCCTTCAGGCTGTGGGCGGGGTATAGGGGGGGAAGGACCGGAGCATCCTGGGATAGAAAAAAGCTTTGCGGTTGGTGTCCGGTCCTCCAAGTACCACCTACACTCCATTGTCTCCCTGTGGAGCCCTATGGACCCTGAAGAAGAAAGCGGTATATTGAAAAAGTGCCAGTTTCTATATAGTGATGTATAGGTGTATGGTGGGGGCATGAGTGTGGATATAAAGTGATATATAGGGGATATTTCAGGAATATTTTGTTGTACGACAGTTTACATCATCCACAGAGATGCTGCAGCCTTAAAATAGAGAAAACCAGTTCTTCCCCTGTAGCATTACAGCTCCGTCCTTCCCCTCGCAGCATTACAGCTCCGCCCTTCCCCCAGCGGCATTACAGCTCCGCCCTTCCCCCGCAGCATTATAGAACCACCCTTCCCCTTCAGCATTACAGCTCCGTCCTTCCCCCCGCAGCATTACAGCTCTGCCCTCCTCCCCCCCCCGCAGCATTACAGCTCTGCCCTCCCCCCCCCCCCCCCCCGCAGCATTACAGCTCCGTCCTTCCCCCGCAGCCCTACCGTAAGAGCCGCGCATGAAGCCCTGGGGGTAACTATCTCCATATGCAATAGAATTACATTTCTGAGCACCTGACAGTGTCATACAATTCACAGTAACATTTGTGTTCTATTTCTATGTTCTGAGGAGAATTTCATAAATGCACCTTACAGTATCTGTACTGGCTTATGGAAGAAATACAGTCTCATGTATATACGTGCATGTGTGCGTATAGAAACAGAAATAGATTCTGCACACTAATACAGTCAGGTGCATAAATATTGGGACAATGACAAAATTTTCATATTTTGGCCTCTATTCACCACCACAATGGCTTTGAAATGAAACAAACAAGATGTGCTTTACCTGCAGACTTTCAGATTTAATTTGAGGGTAATTACATCCAAATCAGGTGAACGGTGTAGGAATTACAACGGTTTCTATATGTGCCTCCCACTTTTTAAGGGGCCAAAAGTAATGGGACTATCAACTCAAACGCTATTTCATGGACAGGTGTGGGCTATTCCCTCATTATTTCATTATCAATTAAGCAGGTAAAAGGTCTGGAGTTGATTCTAGTTGTGACATTTGCCTTTGGAATCAGTTGCTGTCGACTCTCAAAATGAGATCCAAAGAGCTGTCACTATCAGTGAAGCAAGCCATCATTAAGCTGAAAAATCAAAACAAACCCATCAGAGAGATAGCAAAAACATTAGGTGTGGCCAAATCAACTGTTTGGAACATTTTTAAAAAGAAAGAAAGCACTGGAGAGCTCAGCAACACCAAAAGACCCGGAAGACCACGGAAAACAACTGTGGTGGATGACAGAAGAATTATTTCCCTGGTGAAGAAAAACTCCTTCACAACAGTTGGCCAAATCAAGAATACTCTCCAGGAGGTAGGTGTATATGTGTCAAAGTCAACAATCAAGAGAAGACTTCAATCAAGAGTGAATATAGAGGGTTCACCACAAGATGTAAACCAAGATGTAAACCATTGGTGAGCCTCAAAAACAGGAAGACCAGATTAGAGTTTGCCAAACAACATCTAAAAAGCCATTACAGTTCTGGAACAACATCCTATGGACAGATGAGACAAAGATCAATTTGTACCAGTGATGGGAAGAGAAGAGTATGGAGAAGGAAAGGAACTGCTCATGATCCAAAACATACCACCTCATCAGTGAAGCATGGTGGTGGTAGTGTCATGGCGTGGGCATGTATGGCTGCCAATGGAACTGGTTCCCTTGTATTTATTGATGATGTGACTGCTGACAAAAGCAGCAGAATGAATTCTGAAGTGTTTCGGGCAATATTATATGCTCATATTCAGTCAAATGCTTCAGAACTCATTGGACGGCGCTTCACAGTGCAGATGGACAATGACCCGAAGCATACTGCAATAGCAACCAAAGAGGTTTTTAAGGCTAAAAAGTGGAATGTTATGCAATGGCCAAGTCAATCCCCTGACCTGAATCCGATTGAGCATGCATTTCACTTGATGAAGACAAAACTGAAGGGAAAATGCCCCAAGAACAAGCAGGAACTGAACACATTTGCAGTAGAGGCCTGGCAGAGCATCACCAGGGATGAAACCCAGCGTCTGGTGATGTCTATGCGTTCCAGACTTCAGGTTGTAATTGCCTGCAAAGGATTTGCAACAAAGTATTAAAAAGTGAAAGTTAGATTTAGGATTGTTTAGTTTGTCCCATTACTTTTGGCCCCTTAAAAAGTGGGAGGCACATATAGAAACCGTTGTAATTCCTACACCGTTCACCTGATTTGGATGTAATTACCCTCAAATTAAATCTGAAAGTCTGCAGGTAAAGCACATCTTGTTTGTTTCATTTCAAAGCCATTGTGGTGGTGAATAGAGACCAAAATATGAAAATTCTGTCAATGGCCCAATATTTATGCACCTGACTGTATATGGGAAAAGGGACATTGTCTATAGTTATATATGTGTTTGGAAGGCGTGGCAGTGTCTATATAACGATATAGGTGTATGAGAAAAGGGACATTGTCTATAGTTATATATAGGTGTTAGGAAGGAGTGGCAGTGAATATATAGTGATCATTCTAGGTCCGGCGTGGAGCAGGACGCCGGACCGTTAAAAGGGCGCTGGCAACGCTCGAAAAGGGGGTGTGGACATATGAAAAGGGGCGTGTCCTTAAGACGCACCACCTTTTCATGACTTTCGCGGGCATCCTCAGCACTTACGGACATGCTGAGCAGCCCCCAAGCTCTCCACTCACTGTGTAATGATGCCGTGCGCACGACATCTATACACTGACTGATGAACGCCCAGCCCGAACCCCAAGACCTAGAAACATGAAAATTAGGGAGTATATTCCTTCCATGACGTAGGTACCCACTAAGGAGAGATATTTCGATATTCGACTTCTAAGGGGGTGAAAAGGGCTAAGTTGTTTCCTTTCCCTGTGCAATGTCCTGACTGTCTCATCATGGCTGTAGCACAGATCATATTCAAACACCAACTGTCACCCCAAGTGCTGCCAAACATCACTGGCAGTTGGTGTGGCTCCCCTACTTGAATACTGGACTGTGCCGCAGCCCCACCTCTGGAGCCACCATCAGCCGTATGATCCTGATGTGGCTTATGAGGCAGACAGAACTCCAAAGGGGTAAAAATTAATTTTCACTGATTCCTCAATAGCTCCTAGGCCATAGATGAGGGAGGGTAATGTGTTAGGGTGTGAAGAAAGTAATGTGTTACTACAGAGGTGAGAGAGGGGAACGTGTTACTACAGAGGTGAGGGAGGGGAACGTGTTACTACAGGGGTGAGGGAGGGGAATGTGTTACTACAGGGGTGAGGGAGGGGAATGTGTTACTACAGGGGTGAGGGAGGGGAATGTGTTACTACAGGGGTGAGGGAGGGGAATGTGTTACTACAGGGGTGGGGAGGGGAATGTGTTACTACAGGGGTGGGGGAGGGAAATGTGTTACTACAGGGGTGGGGGAGGGGAATGTGTTACTACAGGGGTGGGGGAGGGGAATGTGTTACTACAGGGGTGGGGGAGGGGAATGTGTTACTACAGGGGTGGGGGAGGGGAATGTGTTACTACAGGGGTGGGGGAGGGGAATGTGTTACTATAGGGATCAGTGAGGGAATGTATTTCTACACAGGTGACGGACGGGAATGTCAATCTGTTACAACATGGCCGAGGAAGGAAATGTGTTACTACAGAGGTGAGCGAGGATTATGTGTTACTACAGAGGTGAGGGGTAGAATGAGTTACTACCGAGGTGAGGGAGTAGAATGTTAGTACACATGAGTGGGGACTAATCTATAGGGGCCATACCGGGGTATGGGATGTATATAGTGATGTATAGGTGTAGGGAAGGATGAGGATATCTGGCAGTGATGAGCAGTGTCAGTGTACATGTGGTGACAGTGATCTATAGGGACCATACCGGGGTATGGGAGGTATATAGTGATGTATAGATGTTAGGGAAGGATAAGGATATATGGCAGTGATGAGCAGTGTCAGTGTACATGTGGTGACAGTGATCTATAGGGGCCATACCGGGGTATGGGAGGTATATAGTGATGTATAGGTGTAGGGCAGGATGAGGATATATGACAGTGATGAGTGGTGTCAGTGTACATGCTGTGACAGTGATCTATAGGGGCCATACCGGAGTATGGGATGTATATAGTGATATATAGGTGTAGGGTAGGATGAGGATATATGTCAGTGATGAGCAGTGTCAGTATACATGTGGTGACAGTGATCTATAGGGGCCATACCGGGGTATGGGATGTATATAGTGATATATAGGTGTAGGGTAGGATGAGGATATATGACAGTGATGAGCAGTGTCAGTGTACATGTGGTGACAGTGATCTATAGGGGCCATACCGAGGTATGGGATGTATATAGTGATATATAGGTGTAGGGTAGGATGAGGATATATGACAGTGATGAGTGGTGTCAGTGTACATGCGGTGACAGTGATCTATAGGGGCCATAGCGGGGTATGGGATGTATATAGTGATATATAGGTGTAGGGTAGGATGAGGATATCTGGCAGTGATGAGCAGTGTCAGTGTACATGCTGTGACAGTGATCTATAGGGGCCATACCGGGGTATGGGATGTATATAGTGATATATAGGTGTAGGGTAGGATGAGGATATCTGGCAGTGATGAGCAGTGTCAGTGTACATGCGGTGTCAATGATCTATAGGAGCCATACCGGGGTATGGGATGTATATAGTGATATATAGGTGTAGGGTAGGATGAGGATATATGACAGTGATGAGTGGTGTCAGTGATCTATAGGGGCCATACCGGGGTATGGGATGTATATAGTGATATATAGGTGTAGGGTAGGATGAGGATATATGACAGTGATGAGTGGTGTCAGTGATCTATAGGGGCCATACCGGAGTATGGGATGTATATAGTGATATATAGGTGTAGGGTAGGATGAGGATATATGTCAGTGATGAGCAGTGTCAGTATACATGTGGTGACAGTGATCTATAGGGGCCATACCGGGGTATGGGATGTATATAGTGATATATAGGTGTAGGGTAGGATGAGGATATATGACAGTGATGAGCAGTGTCAGTGTACATGTGGTGACAGTGATCTATAGGGGCCATACCGAGGTATGGGATGTATATAGTGATATATAGGTGTAGGGTAGGATGAGGATATATGACAGTGATGAGTGGTGTCAGTGATCTATAGGGGCCATACCGGGGTATGGGATGTATATAGTGATATATAGGTGTAGGGTAGGATGAGGATATCTGGCAGTGATGAGCAGTGTCAGTGTACATGCGGTGTCAATGATCTATAGGAGCCATACCGGGGTATGGGATGTATATGGTGATATATAGGTGTAGGGAAGGATGAGGATCTCTGGCAGTGATGAGCAGTGTCAGTGTACATGTGGTGACAGTGATCTATAGGGGCCATACCGGGGTATGGGATGTATATGGTGATATATAGGTGTAGGGTAGGATGAGGATATCTGGCAGTGATGAGCAGTGTCAGTGTACATGTGGTGTCAGTGATCTATAGGGGCCATACCGGGGTATGGGATGTATATAGTGATATATAGGTGTAGGGTAGGATGAGGATATATGACAGTGATGAGCAGTGTCAGTGTACATGTGGTGACAGTGATCTATAGGGGCCATACCGGGGTATGGGATGTATATGGTGATATATAGGTGTAGGGAAGGATGAGGATCTCTGGCAGTGATGAGCAGTGTCAGTGTACATGTGGTGATAGTGATCTGTAGGGGCCATACCGGGGTATGGGAGGTATACAGTGATGTATAGGTGTAGGCAGGATGAGGATATATGTCAGTGTACATGTGGTGACAGTGATCTATAGGAGCCATACCGGGGTATGGAAGGAGAATGCACACTCATCCTTGTGCACTCGGTCACCAGCCCGGGGAACCCGGATACTCGGCAGCACGGATAATAGCGCATCTTTAACGTCCACCATGACTCCGGTTCCTGGAAGCTTGCAAGGCTCCGTTTCCGCTTCCGGTGACGTTCTGTCCTCCGTTCCCCAGTCTCGGTGGTGACGGGACTGACGGACAGGAAGGAGAGCGCATGCGCAGGCTGCAGTGACACGGCGTTCCACCCATGAGTCGCGCATGTGCAGACGATGCAATTCTGCGGCAAAGTGTCACGTGGTGCGTATCCCGGCCGCCATGATGGATGAGGGCAGGATACACAGTCTGTGTGCTGTGCCCCCTCCCTCCCAGCACACAGGGGAATGATGATGAGCCATTGTTACATGACTTTGCATGAAGATTCCCTGTGTCTGCTGTCACCCTAGTACTGGCAAACAGGGGCAGCTGTGACATTTATTGGCATGTATTAATGGCCGCTGCCCTTACAGTGATTTCTATCTTCCTGTCCATCGACCAGCCTACTCCCATTCAGAGGGATTACAGCATCCCTATGGACAACACCATTGCTGCCTCTAACCTCGTGTCCCTTACTCCCACCTCCTGCATTTTCTCCCTCAGAACCGTGCATGTTTCTGTGTGTTTAAAAAAGTAAACAGTTTTAAAAAAAAAGGGACAGCCGCCCCACCACAAGCACAACCTAGCCCGGGCTCTGTTGAGCCTGTCCTGGTTCTTACACTACAGGGGAAAAAATGCGTAGGTGACCCTTGTATTTTATGAACCAGCAACAGGCTCTGTTGAGCCGGTCCTGGTTGTGAAAATACAGGGGTCAAAATGAGTAGGGGTCCCCTGTATTTTCCATAACCAGCACGGACTCTTTCTAGAGGGGTGTAACGCCACAGCTGGGGAACCCTTTCACTGGGATCCCTGGGGAGATGGGGAGCCCCCAATAAAGGAGTTCCCACTCTCCAGGGCACCCCAGGCCTCGGCTGTTAGCCCAGGGATATCCCTGGCCGGTGGGTCCCGAGTTGATTGTGTAAATGTGTGTGTAAAAAATAAAAGTAATAATATTGTCTTTTACTGGAGAACTAGAGGTTCCAGCAAGCTTCCCCCGCATGCTGGTACTTGGAGAACCACAAGTACCAGCATAAGGGGCACCAAGGGCCCGTTGGTACCTCTAAAGTTTATCTGCAAAATAAATATTAAAATAACTATAAGACAATAATAAGACACGCACACCGTGACAGTAACATTTTGTTAAAACATACATGCACACTCACATTCACTCATACTCACCCTAGAATCCCTGTAGCCATTCATGTCCACTTGTCCAGTAGAATCCACGGCACCTGTAAAAGAAAACATACTCGCCTACCCCTTGTTATGTACTGTTTACCATGTTGACTACATGAGCTTTGATGTTGAGTGTGTTGTGTCAGAAACGTTTCCAGCAATTGTTTATGTTGAGACTATACAGTGAAAGGAGCCTCCGATGGGTCAGCGATATAGGCATGTTGTGCCATTAACATATGATCACATAAAACATTATAAATGTCCACAAAGGCTTTCTTCTGGCTAGCCTATTAAGCAATTACACCCCCTCTCAGAACCGCTTTCATGCTTCCCATAATAAAACATGGTCCTCCTAGTGATTTGTATTATCACCGGCAAATTAATACTACTTATGCTTCAGATAGGTTCTAAAATCGTCACTATGGTAGAGAAAGGGAAGGAACCCCAAGCGATATTTAAAGACCATAGGCATATCAACTACAAGAGATATAGGGGCGTGATGCTAAATCAGAATTGTATGTATAATAGCCGCTTTAATTCTGGGAAATAGGGCTGATGCAATTAAAGTGTAATCAAACAAGATAGGGTAACTTGTTCTTTAGAGAAAAAAAGTATATTCCCTTCTGGAACAATGACTGTTAGGCCAGGGATTATTTAAATTATGAATATGTTTCAATAAGTGAAAACCACTTAGAGATATCCTACCAGAGTGGGAGGAATCTGCCTTATCCAAGACTGAGAGGTAAATATAATAGCCTGCGCGATAAAGGCATCTGCAAGTCTGCCCAGTGCTTTAAAGTGGCAATCATTTAAGAGACAGCCTTTGTGATGTCATTCAGCATTGTGATGTCATTCAGCTTCTATAACATAAGTGACATTACAAAGGCTTTTTATGATCGGCCTGCTGAGGTGATCTCAACCCGCCTGTATTTCACCACTGATCTATCTATCATTTATCTGTTTATATCATTATTGTCATTAAACATTTAGATAAACCTCACATTAAACTGAGTGACATCACAAACACTGTCTATGAATCAGTATGCCTGAATTTCACCACTGATTGTTCGCTAGATAGATCGATCTATCGATCGATCTATTTATCTAACATAATTTTTCAAATACTATTGGCGGCATTTTTAAAAAACTGAGACCCTCACCGGCTATAGCGTGTAAAGTGTGATCCCTGATATTTGTTTGTGTTATTAGTTTAAGCAGATAGTGTTTGTCTATTATTGTGTCTTAGTTAAAGATCAGATCACGTTTTTTGACCAATTTATGCAGAAATTCAGAATTCCAAAGGGTTCACATACTTTTTCGTGCCAATTTATTTAACATAATTTTTATTTAATATCTAGGTTATACCTTACATTCAGTTAACATCTGACAGTTCTATAAGTAGAAAAAATAAAGACCACTCTGATGGTTGAAACGCGTTGGTGACAAGCTGTGGGGCTCCTGAGGTTGATCCTGAAAGGTATTGCTTATGATAAACCTGTTATTAAGCTATCCACACAAGACTCCATTTTGTAACAAGATGGATGATCTGAGCCTGTAAAGTTATTCATAAGCTTTGAATTGCAAAATATTACAAAAACTGATTTCTGCTGAGCTATGAGCCGAAGAACCTTGGAATGTATAAACATGCAGATAATGGTATGAATAAGACTGTGTATGCTTACCCCCCTAACATTCCCACATGTACAGATAGTAATATAATGAATGCTAACAAAGACTGCTGTGTTGAGATGTAATCATATGTTGCAACTGTATGAACGCTGTGCTTTATATTATTGTCTACACGCAAATATAGTCAGAGAGAATCTTGAAGCCAAGTCTAGTGGTTGTGATTCTGTCTCCTGAGATCTCAGTAATGCAAGGGTCTGACATACACTAATGAACTTGAGCTGGTGATTAATTACAGAAGATTGGTTCCGATCTATCATTTATAGGTCCTTTCACCGAGATTTCCTGCACTTATCCGTGCGTGGACACGTCGGGGGTGACCAGGACAGTGGATTCTGACTTTAATCCCGGGGTGAGTGGTATTCTACTCAAAGCTGGACCCCGCTGTTTTGTGAGCTCCCGTGTCTGCCTGGGGCAGTGGTGTCAAACTCGGGCCCTCCAGGTGCAGTAGAACTATACATCCCAGCATGCAGTGCCACAGTTTTGCTATTAGGGCATGCTAAAACTGTGGCAAGACATGCTGGGATATGTAGTCCCACAAAAGCTGAAGGGCCCGAGTTTGACACCACTGGCCTGGGGATTAAGGTACGGAAATCTGTGTCTCAGACTCTTGTTTTTGTTTTTTTTTGTTTCGGGTTTGTTTTATGAAATGACATGTCCAATGAATCTTTAAAAATGTATACAGATTATAATCCTTATAGATTTGAATATGAGCAAATGTGTTATTATGTTTAACAGTCTAATAATTAGTTTTCCTGATTGGCATAAGTATTGTCCTTTGATACATCTTGTGATCTTTATATTTCCAGAGTGAATAGACATAAAAGTACATTTTGTTTGTTGGTAGATTGCCATATTGATGGAGATTATCTCCAGACTATACTAGGAGAAGTTTGGGATTTGTTTGTAACAACTTTGCCAATCAATCTATATCCCAAAAGGTACGGTAATAGTGTGCCCAGGACTACTAAGGGGACCCACTTTAGTAACAGAAGGGATACAAAGGAATCTGTGTCTGGTTTCTTTCTCTAAATAGAAGTACCTCACAGTACAGAGTAGAGTTTTGGTAAACGTACCGCGTACTGAGTAGAGTTTTGGTAAACGTACCGCGTACTGAGTAGAGTTTTGGTAAACCTACTGGGTAGAGTTTTGGTAAAACCTACCGGGTACAGATATAGAGTTTTGGTAAACCTATAGGATAGGGGTTTGTAGAAACCACAGATATGGGAAATGCAGACAGCTAGCATCTGTCCACCTGTCAATCCCCCATGGATATTATACATACAGAGGCCCTAATTCAGAGCCGGACGCTCTGACAGAGCGCTCGCTCTGAATCAGGGCAGGTCTTTTTTTTATTTAGAACGGCCTCCTGGTCGCTCGCATAGCTGTGGGTGACCACCCACAGCTATAGCGAGTGGCCATGATGATGGTCGCGATGGTCTAGACCATCGCGACCATCGGGCTTGCGACGAGACCCTTGTGGTAGGGTCTCGTGGCCGCAAGCCCCAGAGAGATTTCGGCTCTAACAGAGCCGGAATCTCTCCACTGACATCACTTGTGATGTCAGTGGGGCCGGACCCAAACGGTAGGCATTCACATGGGAACGCCTCAGTTTGGGCAGCCACACCCCCGGCCCGCCCACCAAAGGGGGTGTGCTGTCACTCAACATTGACAGCACGCCCCCTTTGGAGCGAGACCCGTAGCGACGGATTGCCCGTGGCTATCCGGGTCTTGCGCATGCGCACGACGGAGCAGGCTCCGTCGTGCGCATGCGCTCTGGGCCACCATCGACCCGGTTGCGAGCGCTCAGCGCTTGTAACCGGGTCTGAATCAGGCCCAGTGATAGCCCTTTTAAAACTAAGCTTTTTAAAAGGGCTGGCATTCACAGAGATGGCACACTTGACCCGATTAAATGACAACAGATACGTAAGTCATATGGCCCCTGCATAAAGAGTAACAAACTTGAAAGCAAACTTTTAAATTGGATAAAAGTGTTAAAACAGGTCTTGTTAAACAAAGATTCACAAGAAAGGGAATAAGAAATGAATTGTATGTACCTTAAGAATTATTTTGAAGTAACATCTGTAAGGACAGTAGGTCTAAATTGTTCAGTAAAGAATATTGCTAAAAGTAGCTATGCCCTGATATAGACTGTACAGCATGTGATGATTTGGAATTGTGGTGCTGTAAATTGTAGAGGTTGTAAACTGAAGGTTTCATATACTGATCCCAGAAAAGATAGCAGATATTAGAAGAAGAAAAATACATAGAAATGTGAACGTCCTCAATGAAATTGTGAAGAGTGATAAATTGTTCATGATTTTAAATGTAAAGATAAGTGCATGTAAAAGTTGCAAAAGGCAGATTTCAGATATGTGTTAAAATATTTCAGCTTAATCCTACGTGTTTGGGGACGCCCATACAATGTAATACTGTAGGTAAGTTTTAAAATAAATTGATTTTTGAATCAGATGCTGAAGTTTTGGTTATTGTGTGTCTGAGATCTGACAATCTCCCTTTAAGACATTCTGAAGGGAGAGGGAGCGAGTGTTCCGAAGAAGTTGAAATTTCAGCAGTTTGTGCAGAAAATAATGAGCTTGCAATGCAAAGGACCTTCAAAATGAAAATGTCTGATGATTTGAACGTAAAAAATATATAAATGAAAGTGTATATTCAATTAAATTTAAATGTGATGTTAGTAAGATATTCAAATATTTGAAAGTATGACATAATTGTTCACAAAAGACTCGGTGAAAAATCTCTGTGTATGCTAAGTTTTGTCTTACTGATATATTTTCTCTGTAAAGAGAGCAGTAACATTCCACAGGCCAGCAAGCAAATCACAATTGTTTTTACTTTTAATATGAGCCTTTGTTTTGTTGCAAAAGTGTTTTTATTTTTTTGCTATTGACCTTTGTTCTAATGATACTACATAAAAATGTATGAGTGTTGTATGGTTATGGTATTACGGAGACAGTGTCCACCTTTACCTTAATCCTGTAGAAGAATTTATAAGTTTATTGCTACTTACATATATGTTACCCATAATGAGTAAATTAGATTGTAACATTTAAGTGTTTACAACAAGTGTTGAAATTTAACAATTATTGAGAAGGTAACATTAATAACATAAGGATTGTCCTCATCTCAGTAAACCTATGTGTATGTGTATTAGAATAGAACACGCATAGCCAAACAATCATAGGAAGATACTGTAGCCCTCAGAATCATCTACCTCTCAATGTGACCAGTCATAGAGTCCCGCAATTTATTGTATCTATCTGGGGCTGCTAAAGGTGTTATTCAGTTGAAATTAATCTCACCAGAACGTTTGACCTCTACTGTAGTCCCGGCCACTGGCCTGGATGGTCAAATACAGTATTTACAAAAGACAAAACCATTACAAGTTACTGTAAATGATGGTACAACATTAGAAACACAGTTTTTAGTCTCTGATGACTGCCCACTTAATCTGCCAGGGGCAGATCTATTGTCAGCATTAAATGCCACAATGGTGAAAGTCTATACTGAGATGAGATGTTTGCTAAACTCCCTGATATGTTATGGGCACAGGGTAAAATAGATATGAGGCTACTGCCCATTTAAATTAAACTTAAAGCTAACATGTTTGGCCAGTTAAACAGTACCCTTTAAGATCAGATCCAGTAACCAAATAGGTAGAAGGTTACGTAAAAGTAGGGGTATTTAAGGAACGCCGTTCCAGTTGAAACTTGCCTTTGTTCCTTATTAAACAGAACATCCCAAATGCAGATGGATCGCCCTCCTTTAAGATAATTCAAAATTTAAGAGAGATTAATAGAAGGTTACAGGTTTAATACACTAACGGTACCTAATCTGCACAAGTAAAACAAAATTATAAAGTATTGAAAGATAAATTGTAATCCAGTCGTACAAAAAGTTGATTTTTTTTAGGACACTGTATATCAGTGTAATTCAGAAAGCAGATGTCCAAACAGCTTAAAGCCTTTTTGAGTTTATTTACATTTTGTAGGGAATTAATACTTCATGTAACTAAATTGTAACTTTTGTATAATGCAAATAAGGGATTAATACAACAGAGGGCCCGATTCAGACCCGCTCGCGAGCGCTGGCAAGCGGGTCGATGGTGCCCAAGTGCGCATGCGCACGACGGAGGCTGCTCCATCGTGCACATGCGCGAGACCCGAATAACGACGGCCAAGCCGTCGTTATGGGTCTCGCACCAAAGGGGGCGTGCTGTCGATGGTGAGTGACAGCACGCCCCCTTTGGTGAGCGTGCCGGGGGCGTGGCTGCCCAGACGGAGGCGTTCCCATGGCCCTTACAGCTCCCCGGAGCATTCTCAGGATGCTCCTGGCAGTGCTGTAATCACCGGTGATTGTGGCCCCGCCCCATGTGACGGTACATGAAGGGGGCATGGCCAACACCAGGCCCGCAAATAATGTTATATATATCAAAATGGCCCTCGGCAGAAAAAAGGTTCCCCATCCCTGCCCTAAGCAAAAGCATTTCTATCCAATCCTTCCAGGATACATTTTATCTAGTAAACTGGGGCAGCGGTACCAGCGGGAAATAATTTTATAGTGTGTTTCCATCACCAGCATATTCGAGGAGCTACAGAATGTATTCTTGAAAATCTCATGCCAATCATCCTCTCCCACCAAACCCCTTAAATCTATCTCCCAATCACGTGTAAATTTAGGATTAGTGGAAAAAGTGTGGTCTACCAGAATTTTATAAATAGAGGATAGGGGGTGAGAGGTGTACGCCTGGGAAGTAAACATATTTGCAAACGGAGTCGCCCCACGACAGTAACCTATGGGGGAACCTAAGCTCTGAAAACAATGCTTAATCTGAAGATATCTCCATATCTCTTTATTGGGTAGATCCTATTTAGCTTGAATCGAAGGGAAGCTCAGAATACCTGAGGTCTCTAGCAATTGGTTCACCTTAGTGATCCCATGACATTGTCAAACCTGAAATGCATTCTTCTGAACTCCAGGTGGGAAAGTAGGATTCCCAAATAATGGAGTAAGAGGGGAAGGGGTGGGAGAAATAAGTTGTTGTAAACGCAAGCGATGCCAGCAGGAAACGGTAGCGCCTAGTAGGGGGTGGGAAATGGAAGGAAAGGCCGAGAGCCAGGGTAGCTCCGAATTGGGCGCAGATAGAGAAGCAGCTTCAATGTCGACCCATTGCTTCTTATCGGATAATTTGCCCCATTCCATAATTCTTGTAAGCAAAACTGCATGACAGTATGAAGGGAAATGAGGCAGTCGGAGGCCACCCCTAGACTGACTTCTATATAAGATTTCATGCTTAAAACGGGGTCTACGGCCTGCCCATACAAAGTGTCTGACTATGCGATAGAGTGCTGTGAACCAGGAGTGCGGGATCGCAATAGGGAGTGTTTGCAGAAGATACAGAACGCTAGGAAGTATATTAATTTTGATGACACTTATCTTCCATATCCACTAAATCCTCTTAGTGCTCCAGGCAAGAAGATTTGCTTGAAGGCTAGCCAACAAGGGGGGAAACTTGGAAGAGAAGATCTGGGAAAGATCTCTATGTAATAACACTCCAAGATACTTAATGTGTCGGATGCCATGAAAATTGGGATGTAGATTGTACGTCTCGGAGGCTGGTTTGATCCATTGTGAGGTTAAGAGCCACTGATTTGGAGAGGTTAACCTTAAAATTTGATAAGATTCCAAAACGCTTTAACTCAGTTAAAAGTTTGGGGATAGATGTCAAAGGATTAGTCACTATAACTAGGAGGTCATCGGCAAATAGAGCTAATTTGTGCTCCCTAACTCCAACATTTAACCCCGTAATCTGATCATGCTGCCATGTGGCAGGGCCTCCATACATAACACAAAAACCAGTGGAGACAAAGGACAGCCCTGACGAGTGCCATTAGCGATCAGGACAGGTTCCGACAGGTCCCCGTTGATCTTCACACGAGCTGAAGGGGTTGAATAGAAAGCCCAGATTTTCTGGAATGCTACCGGTCCCAGACCTAAATGTTCAAGTATACCCAATAAGAAGTCCCAATCTACCCTGTCAAAAGCCTTCTCCGCATCTATTGAGAGAAGAAGGCTGGGGTCTTCTGACGAGAGGCCTCATGAATTAAATCTAAAACCTTTGTGGTATTGTCCCTGGCCTCACAGGCCAGGGACAAGTCCCACTTGGTTCGAGTGAATTAGGGTAGGAAGAAGCAACTTGAAACGATTGGCCATTAGCTTAGTGAAAAGCTTCAAGTCGACATTTAACAGGGAGATGGGCCTATTATCCTTTATATATATGGTGCCACTGAGGGGTCCACAGTGCCTTACAAGGTACATAGCCAGAAACAGTATGAACAAAACAATAACAGAGTCACTTGCAGTACAGAACATTGTTTATAAACATTGCTGCATCAGCAGTCTCAATACCCAAGGGATAGGTACCGTCGTAGGAAGAGGGGAGGAGATGATGGTATAAGTGATGGACGGCAAAGCACATGATGGAAGAGGGCCCTGCTCGTGAGAGCTTATAGTCTGGACGCTCATTTAATCTAATTCTCACTTTGCTATTTTATTACATATGATTGTTTATGTAAACAATTTATTCTAGTACTGGAAGGTAACATTAGTTTATTTTAATTATACCTAATAAAAGTTGCATTTTGTTATTTGTTTATAATAGGGATGGCCATCGGCCATCGATGATTCAAATTAATTGATGGTTTATGGCCGATGTTGAAAAACCCATCGATGGCTAAGAGCCAATGGATTTTAGCCATCGATGAACGAGTGGGAGACGATGTTTGTTTGTTTTTTTCCGGACAGGATGAGCTTAGTTGTGCACCCCCCCGAGTGCTGCTAAGCCCCGGCCCTGTTTTCGGATTGGCCCTCGGCCAGCCATTCTCCCCCGCAGCGGTGGCCATCGAGGGTTGACAGCCATTATATTGTCCCAATGGCCAGGACTCTTGTGATGTGCATTACGTAATGGGGCGTTTGGCAATGTAAGGGAGTTATTTTCCTAGACTCCCATAAGAGTAGGCACGTCTCCCGCAATCTCCTTGGTTCCGCACACTCAGACAATTGGAACAACTTGATGATGCAATTTTATTATTATTATTATTCTTATTATTATTATTATCCTTTATTTATATGGCGCCACAAGGGTTCTGCAGCGCCTTACAAAGTACAGTTGAAAAGAACAAGAAAACACTGACATACAGTATAAGACATTGCAGGACAAGTACATGGTATATAAACATTACTGCAACAGTAGCAGGATGGCAAAAGTCACGGGTTAGCTGCTGTTGTAAGGAGTATAGAGTAGATATCAATATAAGTAAAGGAAGGAAAAGCACATGAGGGAAGAGGGCCCTGCTCGTTAGAGCTTACAGCCTAAAGGGGAGGGACAGACAGACAGGGGTGACGCAGATGGGGTAGACAGTGAGCATGGGACAGAGGGCTAGGATAAGAGATGGTTGGATTCCTACTATACATACTTGCCTACCCTCCTGATTTGGCCGGGAGCCTCCCAAAACCGGGTGCTGCTCTCTGCCCCCCCCCAGAAAAGCAGGCACGCCGACCCCTCCAGCCCCCCTGCGGTTACGAGAGAATCCTTCGCAGTGGGGGCGGTGACGCGGTTCTTGCCTAATTTCATCATTTTGGCCCGCCCCCTGCTTCACAATGCCAGCATTGTGTTGCGGGGGCGGGGCAACTATACAGTATGTGAAGAAGTAATTTGGAGTAAGAGATTGACGCCACTGACATTCTACTTTACATGAGAGTTTTGTAGACGTTTTGTTACTGGGGAAAGCCATGGTTGTCATTTCAGTTTACGTGAAGTTTGATGGGTAGCTGGAGCCACTTCATCAAGGGCTATTTAAAGAGTTTGGTTAAGGCGTGAAACAGCAGTCTCAGGAGAAGTGACAGTAGTTGTTGTGTGTGTGCACTGAATTGCATCATCACGGCCCCGCCCACACTTTACAATCCAGGGAATCATGGCTTTGTATAGAGGGGGACCGGGCCACGATGGCGCAATCGCAGTTTCACGCCCCCTCACCTCCTGCACCTCCAACCTGACTACCCCCTCGCGTAGAGGACAGCTGGAATTTTGGCACATATGCTCCCAACTGTTCCAATTAAGGTGGCACAGTCCTGCAGCTGGCTAGTTTGTCCTGACTTGTTGGGAAGTTGAGGGATGTGTGGTGAGAAGGGACATTGCCATGCTGAGGGGGTGCACACTGCAATTCAAAGATATTTTAGGGGAGGAGGTCTAACATTTTGAAAGTACTGGAACTCCCCCAACATGGGGGTCAATCCAATTATATGCGAAGGGTGCTAGTTGCCGTTGCAACGGCGTTAAAAATGCTGGCAATGGACCTGCACTTTGCACCCTTTGCGTCCCGCACCGAGCCTGAATTTGCTTAATTTTGCTCGGAGCCCTATGGGTCTGCGAGCACAGTAGATCGGGGCTGCCGTAAAGTGTGGCCATTGCCGCGATGACTCACACCCGCAAGATCATCGCGGCTAATTGGATTGACCCCATGGTATGATTATTCATCGCTGCAGACATTTTTTTACCTCCCTTATGGGGATACCTGGCTGGAGGGGAGTCCCAGGGGCAAATGCAAGGAGCGTGAAGACGCAATTAGCACGATTTTCTGCAGGACGTTTGGGAGAACTAACAGAAATTTGTTATTCTCCTGGACTTTCCGGTAAGGTATGCAAGTATGCCTACCCTCCAACATGACCCCTTCCGTAAGCTACACAATGCTCTGCTCCTGGACCTCCCACCTAATTTATGATTGCAGTCACCTGTGTTGAACAGGATGCGGTTAAAATCCCGACAACCGGGATGCCGTCTGCCGAAATCCCGGGACTGGAATCCCGGTCGCTGCGAGAACACCGGCGACGGAAACCCAACATGACTGGGGATGCTGATGTCGGATGCCTACCCTCCAATATGACCCCTCCCATCAGGTACAAAATGCTCTGCTCCTGGATTTCCCACCTAATGGGGTAGATGTATGATAGCGGCAATTAACGTGCCACTATACCGCTTCCTGCTTCGCCTCTTTACTGAGGTGAAGCAGGAAGCACTACCGATGAGATGTAAGAACATCTCATCGGCCGGAGAAGGGGAGCGTTAGCTCCCCCCTCTGGCGCTACCCAGTAGAGACCACAGCGGCTGACGCGCTGTGTGTCAATCCCGGCCGGCTCCACTGAGCATGCGCGGGATCTCGCAAGTATCGCGAGATCCCCGCGTGCAGACCTGGAGCCGGCAGCAGCCCCAGCAGGGACAGCGCTGTCCCTGCTGTGGGGATAGGGCAGCGCCAGGCTGTAGCTTTCGATAACGACAGCTACAGCCGGCCGAACGGTCATGCGGTATGACCGTTCGTACATGGCCCAAGCTATTGGCGCTGCTTTCTTGTAGATAGCGCCGATAATGACAGGGGCGCATAGCGCCCCTGTCATTTACCGCCCAGACCCCCGATCATACATCGGGGAGAAGCGGTATCAGCGCACATAACGTGCCCTGATACCGCTTCTGGGTTTCATACATCTCCCTCAATGTATGATTGCAGTCACCTGTGTTGAACTAGGTAATAGATGAGACAGTGATTCAGCACAGGTGTCTGCAATCATAAATTAAGAGGGAAGTCCAGGGGCAGAGCATTTTGTACCTAATGGATCGGGTCATGTTGGAGGGTCTGCAGATGGCATCCCGATCGTAAGGAGACCGGGGAAAGGTAAGTATCAGCCGGGTGGGGGGAGGGGGGGGCGGTTAGAGGGTTAGGTTTAGGCACTTACCGGGAGGGTTAGCATGAGGGTGCAGGAAAGGAGGGTTAGGGGGTAAATAGGACAGGGTAACATTACTCACCGTTCCCCTGTCGGTATTAGAACCTTCGGGATGCCGATGTCAGCGTACTGACAGCCGGCATCCCGTCCATCGGTATTTCATACCGATTCTGTGTTGAACTAGTTAATTGATGAGACAGGTGTTTTTAACACAAGTGGCTGCAATCATATTAAGAGGGAAGTCCAGGAGCAGATCATTTTGTATCTAATGGAACGGGTCATGTTGGAGGGTCTGAGGACCTCATTTAGAGTCGGTCGTTGCGGCCGCACGGTCGTAAGGGAAAAGGGGCCGGATATGCAAATTATGCCCTCGGAAGTTGCGTCCTTAAGATCGGATCGTTAGCTGGCCGACCAAGGGGAGGATGCGTCCGTAAGCAAAAAATACGCCCCCTTCTCGTACGCATTACACGTCACCTCCGGGCATATAAGGATTAATCGAGACCATCGGTAACCATCGAATCTGGTCGTAGAGCTTAAGGTTGACCATACCATCTCTTATGCACTACGATCAGGTCAGTGTACAAACCTCCCATGTCACGTGTGCCATGACACTACTTTGTTAATTATACACTCCCATAAAACGCCGTTCGCATAATTAGGCACGCCTGCGTTCGGATCTCCACTCCCCCGTTTTCAAGCACCTTCCCCTGTTACCACCCACAAACGCCTCATTCTGTCACTCAAACTACCGACCTGGCTGTGTTCAAGGAGAGAGAAATTTGTGATCGTAGCAGCTAGTTTGCGCACGCGCACTGCGAACTTTACGCATGCGCAGTTTAGCGAACATCGGTGGCATACGACTGTGCGGCCGCTACGACCGACTCTGAATGAGGTCCAGAGTATGCAATATGCTAATTATTGTATATGAGCTGCTGTGCCCGTTATTACATTTTATTAAGTTGTGCTGTTTGCAATTTAAATACTCCTATTTAATATTATTAATAATAATAATAATATTATTATTAATAATATAATAATAATAATACGCAGAATAAGAATGAGGGGTAAAAAATGCATTCTACAGGAAGGAGCAGAAGAATTTTATTGTACAGTTGTTCATTACTGGAAAATAAGGACATTTCAAATTCCAGGGACAAATAAAGCTTTAAACTCTGGAAAGCCCACTGGAAATTATTATTATGGATATTTTTGCAAACTTATCAGTTGTAAGAAGATAGTCATTTTTTTTTGTATGAAAAAACATAAACTCATTATGTCCCCGTTATTGGAGCCATTTTGCTGGTGGCAACGGCTTCGCCTGCAACTGACTTTGGTCTCCTCAATAATGGCCGCCGCAGTACTCCAAAAAGTTTTGCTCTCTAACTGGCTGAATGGAAGGAACGCTCATTGGCTGTTCTTTGATAACAACTAAACGGGCAGTGCAATAAGTGTAAGCATCGACCAAGAGCTGTTTCATTGACGCCAACACTAACCAATCACCGGCTAGTATAGCAGCCAACGACTGGCTTCTGAGGAATACAATTGGCGGGTACACGGAGGCGGGACAGTACACCGCCAATCGGTGAGGCGAGACCCGTGATTGGCTGTGGCGGGGAGTTTGAATGTTGCGGTTGAGCTGGGGTCAGCAGCAGCTGTGTGAGTCTGACTCTGGCTGACGCTGCGGGATCGCGGATCCGGGGAAGCGACAGGTATGATGCGTGTTATGTGGGTGCTGGTGATTTGCACAGGGTCAGGTCACAGGTGCGCTGATCGGTGTCCAGGTAGGTCCTGTAGTGCGGGTGAGCTGTTGGGCACAGGGTGTGAAGGGGCATGAGAGAGCTTGGGCACAGGATATGAGGAAGCTGGGGCACAGGGAGTGAGGGGCACAGCTTGAGGGAGCTGGGGCATGGGGTGTCGATATAGTAGGGGGGCAGATGGAACAGTAGGGAGATATATAGTAGGGGGGGCAGATGGAACAGTAGGGAGATATATAGTAGGGGGGGCAGATGGAACAGTAGGGAGATATATAGTAGGGGGGGCAGATGGAACAGTAGGGAGATATATAGTAGGGGGGGCAGATGGAACAGTAGGGAGATATATAGTAGGGGGGGCAGATGGAACAGTAGGGAGATATATAGTAGGGGGGGCAGATGGAACAGTAGGGAGATATATAGTAGGGGGGGGGCAGATGGAATAATAGGCTGTACAGAGTATATGATAGAGGGGCAGATGGTACAGTAGGGTGTAGAGATTTGGTTGGGAGGCAGATGGAATAATAGGCTGTACAGAGTATATGATAGAGGGGCAGATGGAACAGTAGGGTGTAGAGATTTGGTTGGGAGGCAGATGGAATAATAGGCTGTACAGAGTATATGATAGAGGGGCAGATGGAACAGTAGGGTGTAGTAGAGATATGGTGGAATGTTTGGGAAAGTATGGTGTAGGGGGAGCTGGAACACGGTGTAGAGCAATTAGGGTCCCCCCCCCCCCCCCGGTTGCCTGTGCTTCCTATTGTTACACCCCTGGACGGACGAGAGTTGTATGTTTAATGCAGCTGGCTTTAGGCCTAGGATATGAATTTGTTAAATGCCGTCAGTGTTATCAATATACTAGTTGTATCTGCATATACACATTGAGTGTTGCACTTTGCTGTAGTGTTACATTGGTAACTTATAACTGCCTGAACGTATGTTTTTAGAGGCGGATGAATGTGTTTACTTGATCCTAACAATGGACTCTCTCTTCAAATCCAGACTTGTCTCATTGGTTTGTACCTTTTCTAACATGGGAATAACAGAGTCCAAAATGCAGACAACTCCGTCACGTCCTCTGCGGAATCTCCATCTGTCACATGTGACTGACCCCCGCTCTCCTACTGCAGGAATCACGAGGACGCCCATTGAGGTGGGTGTAGCATGATCCTGATGAAAATAATTCTCCAGTTGGGAGTAAATTGGCCAAACTACATAGAAGTCTAATTTGCAGTTTTACAGGATCACAGTTGGGATTTATTTATACAGCAGAATAGGATGGAACAAAGGTCCCCGAGCATCTCACTTTCTGTGTTAATGTCTAACTACTGTAACTCAACCCAGTTCTCATACTAAGGGGGGAATTTAATTACTAGAGATATGCTGCAATGCTCGCTGCACGTATCGTCCGTTTACATTACTCCCAAAAGGTTTTGCTGCGCATCTCTAGGGGGGTACAAGGTAAAAACGTGTGATTTTGATGGAGGAGATGTGTATTTCCAGAACGTCACATCAGGGCCATCGCGCTGAATTGAATCGCCCCCTTATGATTATAGATCACATAACTTGTGTGATCAGGGAAGCAGCTTAATCTATATAAAGTGAGGATTAATGTGTCATTTAGGCGTGTGGTCTCTTTACAGTGTTGCGCAGGTTGATTAGGACAAAGTACTTTTTTTTTTTGTGGATTTAAAGTTGGCACTAGAAAAAGTGCATAACACGGGGTGTTCATCATATTGCTGATTCTATTGGGATCAGTACATCTAGTGTTTCAAGAAAGCTTAAAAATTGCAGCGAAATTATGTTCATGTCTACGGAAGGGGAAATGTAAAATACACAGAACTGACAAACTATTGATTAGAAAAACGGTTATATTTCTACTTCAGGGTCCATAGGGGGTCCACAGGGTTGACCTTGGGGTTATAGCTGGAACAGGATCCATGGGCACCACACAGTTAAGCTTTTAGCTCCCAGGATGCACTTGGGTCCTCCTCTATACCCCGCCCCCGAGCCACAGGCACCTCAGTGTAAGCTGGTGCCCGGCCGGAGTCGGTCACCGCGCAGGGGGGCTGCAGGAGCAGCCCCCAAAAGCTTTTATTTTAAGTTAAATTTTATTTATTTTTAATCTATTTTTACTACAGACGGCAGCGAAGGGCTGTCTGTACAGACGCCCACGCTGCCGCTCTGATCCCCGACTGGCGCCGCAACGCCAGTACTGATCTGGGGATCGCGGCGGGAGGGCAGAGTCCGTACTAGCCGGACTCTGTCTACCTCCCAGGACTGCTGCCGGAGTCGCCGGGGATTCAGGTAAGCCGCGCGTCGCTGGCTAGCGGCGGCGCGCGGAATGCCTTAAATGCAGTCCTTTAGCCTCCGGTCCGGGGGACAGACCGGAGGCTGCTGGCAGTGGCGGCGGGCCCCCCCATAACCCGTGGGACCACTAGACCACCAGGGATAACCGGCAAGCGGGAAGCCAGCATCCCTGGGGTTAATGGCCAGCCAGGGGAGGAAGCCTTCCCTGTCAGCGGCTCCTCCCCTCAGCTCAGCGCGCCTTTCAGCACGCAGTCTGGCGTCGCTGAGCTGCAGATTCCTCGGCCACTCCTCCTCTGAGGTCTCCAGCGGCCATTTTCCCAGTGGCAGCGCAGATCTCAGGGAGCACGCGGACCGGTCCCCCTGTGTACCTCTCCCCTGATTAAGGACAGCGTACACAGCACTATAGCCCTCCCAGACACTGAATCTGGGCAGGTTGATTGTAGTGTAAAGGTGCAGTGAGTATATCTTCCTGAATGGTATGTGACTTTTTGCTAGTGCTGCCGTCTGTGCTTATTTTCCGCTTACTGTCAGCTTATACCTATCCCTTTACTTCTCCTACAAGCCCTGCAGGTGTGTGGGGGAGGGGCGTTTCTACTGACCTCACTTATATAGATCACGTATTTGTGAGGTCCGTCACATACAGTTGTGTGCTACTCAGTGCCATATTGTGGGCTGTTGTTCAGCACACCGGTGAGTGCGTTTTACTTCTACCCTGGTGCCAGATATATAATATATTCTGTCATGTCAGACGAGGAGGTTGAGCGCTCAGTGGCTCCGGTGTTGGCCTCCTGCGGACGCTGTTCTGCAGGAGTAGATAGGGAGGATTTGTCACAGGATGGCCTGTGTAGTCGATGCCAGGTGGCTCCTGGCCCATCCAGACCTTCTCTGACGCAGGAACCACCGTGGGCGATGTTTTCTCAAGTGCTGGTGTCTATTGCGGACCATCTGTCGGTCCCGACTGCTCTCCCTACTAGGGCGGTGCCCCAGCCGACCATCCCCCATTCCCCGGGTGTCCCGCAGTTATTGCGGAGTCCCCCTGGGTCTCAATCAGTAGGTCCCTATGCGGGGTTGCCTAGGTATATACAGGCTTCCCCTGTGCCGCAGCAGCCTGTGGTACCTTTTCAGGCCCCTATGGCGACGCCTCCACCATGGGTGGATGTGCTCTCCAACTCCGTGCAAAATTTGGCGGCCGCTTCCTCGGCTTTTCAGTCAATGTTGCAGACTGACATGCCTTCTAGGATTTCTAAACGCCCACTCATGACACGGGCTGCTCAGGTATCGGACTCAGAGGGTTCCTCAGATGATGGGGAGGTCCCTGATGACACTGACTCGGACGCCTCGGTCCAGGAAATGGATACCAAGTCGTCCATTAATGTGCGAGCACTAGTTAGGGCGGTGCGAGCTATTCTTCTTATAGAGGATGAGGCACCGGTTCCTAGGTCGAAGTTTCCTAGTTTCAAAAAAACTAAGGTGGCTTCTGCGGTGTTTCCCCTGTCGGATCAGTTGACGGATCATATGGCGGTAGCTTGGCAGGCGCCCAGTAAGAGATTCCTTCCTCAGAAGCGGTTGGCTTCTAATTACCCCTTCCCTGAGGCACATTGTAAAAAATGGGAAACTCCACCGGCGGTGGATTCCCATGTCACCCGTTTAACTCGGGGCGCCACCTTACCATTACCGTCGATATCCTCGCTGAAGGATCCCACGGACAGGAAAGTTGAGACTTGCTTAAAGTCTATTTACTCCCTCTCCGGGGCGGTGGCCCGACCGTCCATGGCCATTTCCTGGGTGGCCAAGGCCATTGAGGGGTGGGCCAATGCATTGGAAGATACCTTCCCGGACGACGCTCCGGATGTCCAGCGGGCGTTGTTGGGACAGATGAGGGACGCCGCTTCTTACATTGGAGAAGCTTCTTTAGATGCTAGTCTGCTGACCTCGCGGGTATCGGCTGCAGCGGTGTCTGCCCGCCGATCCTTATGGTTGCGGTCCTGGAGAGCGGACTCTGATTCAAAGAAAGGTCTGGAGGCCTTACCTTTCAATGGGGAATTACTATTTGGTCCGGACTTGGACAAAATAGTGGACACCCTGGCTAAATCCAAGTCGGCCTTCCTCCCTTCGGCGGCACTGCCTGCTAAGGTTCGGAGTTCGGCTTTTCGTTCCTTTCGGGTTCAGGGTAAGGCGAAAGGTCAGTCCTTCCCGAGACAGTCTGCGAGTAAGACGGCCTCTAAACCCAAGAAGCAAGCCTGGAGTGCTCGGCGCCCTTCTTCCAAGCAGGAAGATAAACCTACGGCCTGATGGGACGGGCCTCCCTCTGGGGGACCTCAGAGTGGGAGGCCGACTTCTTCTATTTGCCCAGTGCTGGCACAATACCACCACGGATGCCTGGGTTCGAGAAGTGGTCTCCCAGGGGTACGCCCTGTCTTTTCGGCACAGACCACCCCACCAGTTTTTCTGCACAAGTCCTTCTCAGAACAAGACCAAGGCGTTACAGGTTCAGGAGGCTATAGAGTCCTTGCTGAAAGCAGGGGTCATTGTTCCCGTTCCTCTATCACAACGAGGGACGGGGTATTATTCGTCTCTGTTTCTGGTGCAGAAACCCAATGGTTCTCATCGCCCTATCCTCAACTTGAAGTCTCTGAACAAATTCCTCAGAGTTCCCAAGTTCAGGATGGAAACGTTACGTTCCATCATTCTGGCGATGGAACCGGGGGATTACATGGTGTCCCTGGACATCCAGGACGCCTACCTCCATGTTCCGATAGCATCTTCACACCAGCGGTATCTGAGGTTCGCTATCCTTCAACACCACTATCAGTTCCGGGCGCTACCCTTTGGTCTCTCCACGGCACCGAGGGTGTTCACGAAGATTATGGCGGTCATGGCCGCACATCTTCGGAACCAGAATGTACGGCTGCTGCCGTACCTGGACGACCTCCTGTTGCTGGCGAGCTCCCCGGAGGTACTGCTTCAACATCTCCACCTGACGATCGCTTGCCTGCAAGCACACGGGTGGTTGATAAATTGGAAAAAGTCCTCTCTGATTCCATCACAGCGGATGGTTCATTTGGGAGCCCTGCTGGATTCGCGTCAGCAAAGGATCTTCCTGACTCCGGAGAAGGTCGCCTCACTACAGCTGCAGATACGCAGTTGCCTGAGCCGTTGCCGCCTGTCGGTCCATTCGGCTATGAGAGTTCTGGGGTCCATGGTGTCGACATTCGACATGGTGGAATTTGCCCAGTTCCATTCCCGGCCCCTGCAGGGGCTGATTCTATCAGAATGGAACGGGTTACCTCACCGGATCCGCTCTCAGGTGCTGGTGTTGTCTCCGGACGTTCGGCTATCTTTGGCTTGGTGGCTTCAGACAGCTCATCTGGTCGAGGGGCGCCCATTTTGGATCCCGGACTGGGTCCTGCTCACGACGGATGCCAGTCTCCGGGGTTGGGGGGCAGTGACCGGCTCTTTGTCGCTTCAGGGTCGTTGGTCAGCGGAAGAAGCACTTCTCCCCATCAACATCCTGGAACTGCGGGCAGTATACAAGGCCCTGCAGTCGTCCGGCCCCGCTCTTCACGGAAGGGCGGTACAGGTGCAGTCCGACAACGCCACCACGGTGGCGTATATCAATCACCAAGGCGGAACTCGCAGTCAGGCAGCGATGTCGGAGGTGTCTCGTATCCTGTCTTGGGCGGAGAGTCACATTCCAGCGATCTCGGCGGTCTTCATCCCCGGAGTCCTCAATTGGGAGGCGGACTTCCTCAGCCGTCACGACGTGCATCCCGGGGAATGGTCGCTTCACCCAGAGGTGTTTCAGCTACTCGTGGACAGGTGGGGACTGCCGGAGCTGGACTTGATGGCCTCCCGTCACAATCACAAGTTGCCCGTTTACGGGTCAAGGACAAGAGACGCAGGTGCAAGTCTGGTGGACGCGCTGTCGGTGACATGGACGTTTCGCCTGGCGTATCTGTTTCCTCCGATATCCCTGCTTCCTCGGGTTCTGTGGAAATTCAAGCAGGACGGCGGCATGCTCGTGCTGGTAGCTCCGGCGTGGCCCAGACGTCCTTGGTACTCCGATCTCAGGAGCCTCTCCATCGACGCTCCGTACCTTCTTCCTCAACGCCGGGACCTGTTGTCTCAGGGGCCCTGCCTTTACCCGGATCTGGGTCGGCTGTCTTTGACGGCGTGGCTCTTGAGACAGCCGTCTTGAGGTCTCGGGGCTTCTCCAGTTCGGTTATTGGTACGATGCTCAGGGCACGCAAGCCTGCTTCAGCACGGATTTATCACAGAGTGTGGCACACTTACTTTCAGTGGTGTGAGTCCAGACTTTATGATCCTCAGGTGTTCCGAGTTTCTAGGATCTTGGAATTTCTTCAGTCAGGATTGGATCTCGGCTTACGCCTTGCATCTCTGAAGGTTCATGTGTCCGCCTTGTCCGTGTGGTTTCAACGGCGGATTGCAATACTACCAGACGTTCACACCTTTTTCCAAGGTGTTCTCAGGATCCAGCCTCCCTTTGTGCCTCCTGTGGCTCCTTGGGACTTGGCGGTGGTGCTACGGGTCCTGCAGGGTCCTCCGTTTGAGCCTCTTGAGGCGGTGGAGCTCAAGTGGCTGACATTTAAGACGGTTTTTCTCCTGGCAATTGCTTCGGCCAGGAGGGTGTCTGAATTGGGGGCGCTTTCCTGTCGCCCTCCTTTCCTGATTTTTCACCAGGACAGAGCGGTGCTCCGCACTCGTCCTGAGTTTTTGCCCAAAGTGGTCTCGAAGTTCCATATTAATCAGGAACTTGTTGTGCCAGCTTTTCAGTCCCCTGATCTTTCAGCTGGTGAGACTTCCTTAGATGTGGTCCGGGCGCTTAGAATTTATGTAGACCGGACGGCTTCGGTTAGGAAGTCTGATTCCTTGTTTATCCTCTTTGGTTTTCACAAGAGGGGTTGGCCTGCCAACGAACAAACGTTAGCCCGTTGGCTTCGTTCCGTTATTTGTGAGGCTTATGCACAGGAGGGCTTACCTGTGCCAGCCTCTGTTAAGGCTCATTCCACTCGTTCTGTGGGTCCCTCTTAGGCTGCTAGACGTGGCGCTTCTGCTGTTCAGCTGTGTAGGGCGGCCACTTGGTCTTCTATTCAAACGTTTTTGAGGTTCTATGCGTTTGACACCTTTGCCTCTCAGGATGCATCCTTTGGGCGCCGGGTACTCCTTTCAGCACAGGAGCGTCCCCGCCCTTAGTTGTACTGCTTTGGGACATCCCCAAGGTCAACCCTGTGGACCCCCTATGGACCCTGAAGTAGAAAACAAGAGATATGGTAAGAACTTACCTTTGTTATCTCTGTTTCTACGAAGTCCATAGGGTCCACAGGGCGCCCGCCCTGACGCACCTGGCTTCAAATGGGCTGTGTGGCTGGTCACCGGTTTTCCGTCTCCTATTGCTGTGAGTATGGTTTCTTGTGTGTTCCAGTCTTCCTTCTCTCTGTTCCATATTCTCCTCCGGCCTAGGCTGCTTACCAACTGAGGTGCCTGTGGCTCGGGGGCGGGGTATAGAGGAGGACCCAAGTGCATCCTGGGAGCTAAAAGCTTAACTGTGTGGTGCCCATGGATCCTGTTCCAGCTATAACCCCAAGGTCAACCCTGTGGACCCTATGGACTTCGTAGAAACAGAGATAACAAAGGTAAGTTCTTACCATATCTCTTGTTATATCAATTAAACCAACAGGGATTTAGCAGCTGGTGGTCACTGACCGATCTCTGAGAGACGCAGGCTTTTTTTTTTTTTTCTTTGTGGTAAACAAAACTCTGGGGAAAAAACAAAAAATAGGCTTTGTCTGACTGAATATGCACACCACATATAGTGACCGGTCACGTGGCTTGTACAGGTTGGACATTCTTCACGGAGCAGTCCTTTGGTGGTAGAAGAGGAAGGAGTTGTAGAGCCCACGGTAACAAGTGACCCACGCTCCCCTACACAAGGAATTTTCCGCACCCCCTTGCGACAGTCTTTACATGGTGAGTGCAGTGCTAAATGTACTGCAGTGGGTGGATCTGTGTGGGGGAAAAAAAAAAAAAAGTGGGGGCGCATAGGAATTTGTGGGTAAGCGTGCCACTAATTATCTACTCCCCTTCAGCTTCCTTGAACCTTTTGGCCAAGCAGCTCAGTGAGGTGTTTGTAGCAGAGGATTCTGGGATAGAAGGAAGCCCTGCTGCTGCTACTGATGTGGAGGGTCCAGTTGCCATTTATGAAGACCAACCGGCGAGTGAAGCAGGACGCCCCCTTCCTGCCCCTGATGCTACGGAGCCAGAAGCAACAGAGGAACTAGTGGTCTTACCAATTATCCAACCTGTGGCCTCAGTAGATCTGACTCCACCTGTTCTCCAGCTACAGAATCCACGGGGCAAATCCCCACGTGCAGCAGGTGGGCCCACGACTAAGGAATTGTTTATAACTTTGTCATATTTGTGGTACATAGAAAGAGTTTGATGGCAAAAAATCGTGGCGGGTATGGATGCATAAACTGTCAAATCTTTACAGGGTGATCATGTCTGACAACTTCTCTTGTATCCCTATTTTTTTATAGGCGCAAAGAAAGTCCGCCAGCGCCCGAGGAAGACCTTGCTCACGGCTGCTCCTGGGCGTTCTCCGCTAAAGATCTTGCAGGAGGACAACTCCCCCAGCAACACTGTGCATGGCAGACCGGTAAGTAGAGCCCTCTCGCAGTGTCTCTTCCTCACAATATCCGCAGCTGCAGACAATGTTCATGCAGGTCATTATATACACCTTATACACACACAGCCTGCAGGTCATTTTATAATTTATCTTTAATTTTGTGCCTTAAGCAAAGTTTATGTACATTGAACCATCAAAAATCAAAGATTTCACTATTTCAGTCATGCTAAAAATATTTCGTATTTCGTAATATGGGAGACTCAACCTGTAATGATTGAGAGAACACATCCCCTATCCAATCTCTGTCTTACATTTAAAAAAAATATTTGCATTTTTCTAGATTTAAGGACTATTTTAGGTCCCTTGCGCAGTGTGTTTTTGTATTTTACTTTTTTTATTGAATCCTTTTTCACCTGGGGGGAAAAAAAAAGCATCTTAGTCGTAACGCAGTGCGATAAAGCAGATTCACGAGACTGCACTGATTAATTTGATATGCGACACTTGTATATCCGTGTGCGTCTGAGTCTGTATACAAAGCTGCAATGAATCGGCTGCTGCTTTTTTCCATGCCGCCTTCTGCTGTGATTCATATACTGATTGACTCAGTCGTATATCAAATGAATCGTCGTCTTGTGAAGTGATGCGCCAGTGCCGAGATAAAGAACCTATCAGTGCTGTGTTTTTTTTCTTTCCTTGTGAAGTGGTTTGTCGTATCCGATTGTGACTAAGTCGTACTGCACAGTCTAGTACCAGACCTGTGTTTATCCCTGAGGCCTGAATACTATAAACCAGTCCCACAGTCTGAGCACCGTCAGGGCAGGGTCCAGCCCTAGCCCGTCTCTCACCATGTGACCAGAGGGTGACGCAGCTGTGTTGTAGGTTACTTTATTCTTGGTTCAAAGGAGGGGTGGGGGGGTTAATTTAATTAGAGTGCAGTTGTGGTGGTCCGTCAGTATGTATTTGGGGATGCTCCGATGACCATCTACAGAGCCTGCTCACTCTCCCCAATCCTGTTGTAGGTGAAGATCTCCTTCCAGTCCGACCAGCCCTCGTCTCTGGGGAACACGAAGATTTTGCATAGCAGTTGGGAGATTTCACATAACAAGGAGAATGCTATGTACAACCACAGTGACAGCTGAGCCCCCGCCCGTTCCCACGTATAGAGGACACGTATATAATCTTATCTGGCTGGTGCTGGTATATTCTGCATGTCCCCCACCCTGTATACATGCTGCTATGTGCAGAACTCTCATGCACTACTTGTGTAAATATCGCTGCTCCTTCTTGTATGTGAATTTCTATGTTGGACAAATAATAAACATGATTTTATTACCAAGGTGTCTTTATGGGGGTGATAAAATGGGGGGGGGACACACAAATGTAGTGAAGTTTCCCTCTGTTCTCCTCTATACCAGTCCTGTTTCTTGCACTAAAACTGTTCCTCGGAAAGCGGCTGGTTCTGAGTAAACCTATTCTATTCTGATTGAAACATTTGTGTTAAAATACTGCATCCAACTGGGATCCTCCAAACAAGAGGACTTCAGTGCCGTCTTATGCTGGGCATACACTGCCAGATAAAATGTCTGTCGGACCGACAGACATTTTATCTGGCCGGCTGCCAGCCGCAGATGTCCGCGGCATACATTGTAAGAGAAATCTCAGAGTGTATAACCCGACATCGACGCTCCGCCCCTGGGGGAGGAGACATTTCCCTGTTCCTTCCGTAGGAAGGAACACAGGAAATGTCTGTCTGTCGGCTGCGCTGGGCATACACTGCCCGATGCGGCCGACAGTTTACCGGGTAATATCGCATCGGACGGGCATGCTGGACAATCCAGCATGCCCGACCGAGCAATATTTAACCCTCGGCCGCCCCCCCACGCTACAATTATCGTGGCGATCCGCCGATATCGGGCACACTTCTCAGCTTCTGTAGTCATTTAGAGTACAGGTGCGTTCAGCCTCTCTTGCTAGACATTTATGGGTACACTAATGAAGCAGGAGTGGCATTTCTGCCTGGGTAAAATGGTGATATTAAATGCAAAACACATTTCCAGCATTTATAATTTCTACTTCAGGGTCCATAGGGGGTCCACAGGGTTGACCTTGGGGTTATAGCTGGAACAGGATCCATGGGCACCACACAGTTAAGCTTTTAGCTCCCAGGATGCACTTGGGTCCTCCTCTATACCCCGCCCCCGAGCCACAGGCACCTCAGTGTAAGCTGGTGCCCGGCCGGAGTCGGTCACCGCGCAGGGGGGCTGCAGGAGCAGCCCCCAGAAGCTTTTTATTTTAAGTTAGATTTTATTTATTTTAATCTCTTTTTACTACAGACGGCAGCGAAGGGCTGTCTGTACAGACGCCCACGCTGCCGCTCTGATCACCGACTGGCGCCGCGACGCCAGTACTGATCTGGAGATCGTGGCGGGAGGGCAGAGTCCGTACTAGCCGGACTCTGTCTACCTCCCAGGACTGCTGCCGGAGTCGCCGGGGATTCAGGTAAGCCGCGCGTCGCTGGCTAGCGGCGGCGCGCGGAATGCCTTAAATGCAGTCCTTTAGCCTCCGGTCCTGGGGACAGACCGGAGGCTGCTGGCAGTGGCGGCGGGCCCCCCCCATAACCCGTGGGACCACTAGACCACCAGGGATAAAGGGGCAAGCGGGAAGCCAGCATCCCTGGGGTTATGGCCAGCCAGGGGAGGAAGCCTTCCCTGTCAGCGGCTCCTCCCCTCAGCTCAGCGCGCCTTTCAGCACGCAGTCTGGCGTCGCTGAGCTGCAGTTACACGGCCACTCCTCCTCTGAGGTCTCCAGCGGCCATTTTCCCAGTGGCAGCGCAGATCTCAGGGAGCACGCGGACCGGTCCCCCTGTGTACCTCTCCCCTGATTAAGAACAGCGTACACAGCACTATAGCCCTCCCAGACACTGAATCTGGGCAGGTTGATTGTAGTGTAAAGGTGCAGTGAGTATATCTTCCTGCATGGTATGTGACTTTTGCTAGTGCTGCCTGTCTGTGCTTATTTTCTACTTACTGTCAGCTTATACCTATCCCTTTACTTCTCCTACAAGCCCTACAGGTGTGTGGGGGAGGGGCGTTTCTACTGACCTCACTTATATAGATCACGTATTTGTGAGGTCCGTCACATACAGTTGTGTGCTACTCTGTGCCATATTGTGGGCTGTTGTTCAGCACACCGGTGAGTGCGTTTTACTTCTACCCTGGTGCCAGATATATAATATATTCTGTCATGTCAGACGAGGAGGTTGAGCGCTCAGTGGCTCCGGTGTTGGCCTCCTGCGGACGCTGTTCTGCAGGAGTAGATAGGGAGGATTTGTCACAGGATGGCCTGTGTAGTCGATGCCAGGTGGCTCCTGGCCCATCCAGACCTTCTCTGGCGCAGGAACCACCGTGGGCGATGTTTTCTCAAGTGCTGGTGTCTATTGCGGACCATCTGTCGGTCCCGACTGCTCTCCCTACTAGGGCGGTGCCCCAGCCGACCATCCCCCATTCCCCGGGTGTCCCGCAGTTATTGCGGAGTCCTCCTGGGTCTCAATCAGTAGGTCCCTATGCGGGGTTGCCTAGGTATATACAGGCTTCCCCTGTGCCGCAGCAGCCTGTGGTACCTTTTCAGGCCCCTATGGCGACTCCTCCACCATGGGTGGATGTGCTCTCCAACTCCGTGCAAAATTTGGCGGCCGCTTCCTCGGCTTTTCAGTCAATGTTGCAGACTGACATGCCTTCTAGGATTTCAAAACGCCCACTCATGACACGGGCTGCTCAGGTATCGGACTCAGAGGGTTCCTCAGATGATGGGGAGGTCCCTGATGACACTGACTCGGACGCCTCGGTCCATTAATGTGCGAGCACTAGTTAGGGCGGTGCGAGCTATTCTTCTTATAGAGGATGAGGCACCGGTTCCTAAGTCGAAGTTTCCTAGTTTCAAAAAAAACTAAGGTGGCTTTTGCGGTGTTTCCCCTGTCGGATCAGTTGACGGGTCATATGGCGGTAGCTTGGCAGGCGCCCAGTAAGAGATTCCTTCCTCAGAAGCGGTTGGCTTCTAATTACCCCTTCCCTGAAGCACATTGTAAAAAATGGGAAACTCCACCGGCGGTGGATTCCCATGTCACCCGTTTAACTCGGGGCGCCACCTTACCATTACCGTCGATATCCTCGCTGAAGGATCCCACGGACAGGAAAGTTGAGACTTGCTTAAAGTCTATTTACTCCCTCTCCGGGGCGGTGGCCCGACCGTCCATGGCCATCTCCTGGGTGGCCAAGGCCATTGAGGGGTGGGCCAATGCATTGGAAGATACCTTCCCAGACGACGCTCCGGATGTCCAGCGGGCGTTGTTGGGACAAATGAGGGACGCTGCTTCTTACATTGGTGAAGCTTCTTTAGATGCTAGTCTGCTGACCTCGCGGGTATCGGCTGCAGCGGTGTCTGGCCGCCGATCCTTGTGGTTGCGGTCCTGGAGAGCGGACTCTGATTCAAATAAGGGTCCGGAGGCCTTACCTTTCAATGGGGAATTACTATTTGGTCCGGACTTGGACAAAATAGTGGACACCCTGGCTAAATCCAAGTCGGCCTTCCTCCCTTCGGCGGCACTGCCTGCTAAGGTTCGGAGTTCGGCTTTTCGTTCCTTTCGGGTTCAGGGTAAGGCGAAAGGTCAGTCCTTCCCGAGACAGTCTGCGAGTAAGACTGCCTCTAAACCCAAGAAGCAAGCCTGGAGTGCTCGGCGCCCTTCTTCCAAGCAGGAAGATAAACCTGCGGCCTGATGGGACGGGCCTCCCTCTGGGGGACCTCAGAGTGGGAGGCCGACTTCTTCTATTTGCCCAGTGCTGGCACAATACCACCACGGATGCCTGGGTTCGAGAAGTGGTCTCCCAGGGGTACGCCCTGTCTTTTCGGCACAGACCACCCCACCAGTTTTTCTGCACAAGTCCTTCTCAGGACAAGACCAAGGCGTTACAGGTTCAGGAGGCTATAGAGTCCTTGCTGAAAGCAGGGGTCATTGTTCCCGTTCCTCTATCACAACGAGGGACGGGGTATTATTCGTCTCTGTTTCTGGTGCAGAAACCCAATGGTTCTCATCGCCCTATCCTCAACTTGAAGTCTCTGAACAAATTCCTCAGAGTTCCCAAGTTCAGGATGGAAATGTTACGTTCCATCATTCTGGCGATGGAACCGGGGGATTACATGGTGTCCCTGGACATCCAGGACGCCTACCTCCATGTTCCCATAGCATCTTCACACCAGCGGTATCTGAGGTTCGCTATCCTTCAACACCACTATCAGTTCCGGGCGCTACCCTTTGGTCTCTCCACGGCACCGAGGGTGTTCACGAAGATTATGGCGGTCATGGCCGCACATCTTCGGAACCAGAATGTACGGCTGCTGCCGTATCTGGACGACCTCCTGTTGCTGGCGAGCTCCCCGGAGGTACTGCTTCAACATCTCCACCTGACGATCGCTTGCCTGCAAGCACACGGGTGGTTGATAAATTGGAAAAAGTCCTCCCTGATTCCATCACAGCGGATGGTTCATTTGGGAGCCCTGCTGGATTCGCGTCAGCAAAGGATCTTCCTGACCCCGGAGAAGGTCGCCTCCCTACAGCTGCGGATACACAGTTGCCTGAGCCGTTGCCGCCTGTCGGTCCATTCGGCTATGAGAGTTCTGGGGTCCATGGTGTCGACACTCGACATGGTGGAATTTGCCCAGTTCCATTCCCGGCCCCTGCAGGGGCTGATTCTATCAGAATGGAACGGGTTACCTCACCGGATCCGCTCTCAGGTGCTGGTGTTGTCTCCGGACGTTCGGCAATCTTTGGCTTGGTGGCTTCAGACAGCTCATCTGGTCGAGGGGCGCCCATTTTGGATCCCGGACTGGGTCCTGCTCACGACGGATGCCAGTCTCCGGGGTTGGGGGGCAGTGACCGGCTCTTTGTCGCTTCAGGGTCGTTGGTCAGCGGAAGAAGCACTTCTCCCCATCAACATCCTGGAACTGCGGGCAGTATACAGGGCCCTGCAGTCGTCCGGCCCCGCTCTTCACGGAAGGGCGGTACAGGTGCAGTCCGACAACGCCACCACGGTGGCGTATATCAACCACCAAGGCGGAACTCGCAGTCAGGCATCGATGTCGGAGGTGTCTCGTATCCTGACTTGGGCGGAGGGTCACATTCCGGCGATCTCGGCGGTCTTCATCCCCGGAGTCCTCAATTGGGAGGCGGACTTCCTCAGCCGTCACGACGTGCATCCCGGGGAATGGTCGCTTCACCCAGAGGTGTTTCAGCTACTCGTGGACAGGTGGGGACTGCCGGAGCTGGACTTGATGGCCTCCCGTCACAATCACAAGTTGCCCGTTTACGGGTCAAGGACAAGAGACGCTGGCGCAAGTCTGGTGGACGCGCTGTCGGTGAAATGGACGTTTCACCTGGCGTATCTGTTTCCTCCGCTATCCCTGCTTCCTCGGGTTCTGCGGAAATTCAAGCAGGACGGCGGCATGCTCGTGCTGGTAGCTCCGGCGTGGCCCAGACGTCCTTGGTACTCCGATCTCAGGAGCCTCTCCATCGACGCTCCGTACCTTCTTCCTCAGCGTCGGGACCTGTTGTCTCAGGGGCCCTGCTTTTACCCGGATCTGGGTCGGCTGTCTTTGACGGCGTGGCTCTTGAGACAGCCGTCTTGAGGTCTCGGGGCTTCTCCAGTTCGGTTATTGGTACCATGCTCAGGGCACGCAAGCCTGCTTCAGCACGGATTTATCACAGAGTGTGGCACACTTACTTTCAGTGGTGTGAGTCCAGACATTATGATCCTCAGGTGTTCCGAGTTTCTAGGATCTTGGAATTTCTTCAGTCAGGATTGGATCTCGGCTTACGCCTTGCATCTCTGAAGGTTCATGTGTCCGCCTTGTCCGTGTGGTTTCAACGGCGGATTGCAATACTACCAGACATTCACACCTTTTTCCAGGGTGTTCTCAGGATCCAGCCTCCCTTTGTGCCTCCTGTGGCTCCTTGGGACTTGGCGGTGGTGCTACGGGTCCTGCAGGGTCCTCCGTTTGAGCCTCTTGAGGCGGTGGAGCTCAAGTGGCTGACATTTAAGACGGTTTTTCTCCTGGCAATTGCTTCGGCCAGGAGGGTGTCTGAATTGGGGGCGCTTTCCTGTCGCCCTCCTTTCCTGATTTTTCACCAGGACAGAGCGGTGCTCCGCACTCGTCCTGAGTTTTTGCCCAAAGTGGTCTCGAAGTTCCACATTAATCAGGAACTTGTTGTGCCAGCTTTTCAGTCCCCTGATCTTTCAGCTGGTGAGACTTCCTTAGATGTGGTCCGGGCGCTTAGAATTTATGTAGACCGGACGGCTTCGGTTAGGAAGTCTGATTCCTTGTTTATCCTCTTTGGTTTTCACAAGAGGTGTTGGCCTGCCAACAAACAAACGTTAGCCCGTTGGCTTCGTTCCGTTATTTGTGAGGCTTATGCACAAGAGGGTTTACCTGTGCCAGCCTCTGTTAAGGCTCATTCCACTCGTTCTGTGGGTCCCTCTTGGGCTGCTAGACGTGGCGCTTCTGCTGTTCAGCTGTGTAAGGCGGCCACTTGGTCTTCTATTCAAACGTTTTTGAGGTTCTATGCGTTTGACACCTTCGCCTCTCAGGATGCTTCCTTTGGGCGCCGAGTGCTCCTTTCAGCACAGGAGCGTCCCCGCCCTTAGTTGAACTGCTTTGGGACATCCCCAAGGTCAACCCTGTGGACCCTGAAGTAGAAAACAAGAGATATGGTAAGAACTTACCTTTGTTATCTCTGTTTCTACGAAGTCCATAAGGTCCACAGGGCGCCCGCCCTGACGCACCTGGCTTCAAATGGGCTGTGTGGCTGGTCACCGGTTTTCCGTCTCCTATTGCTGTGAGTATGGTTTCTTGTGTGTTCCAGTCTTCCTTCTCTCTGTTCCATATTCTCCTCCGGCCTAGGCTGCTTACCAACTGAGGTGCCTGTGGCTCGGGGGCGGGGTATAGAGGAGGACCCAAGTGCGTCCTGGGAGCTAAAAGCTTAACTGTGTGGTGCCCATGGATCCTGTTCCAGCTATAACCCCAAGGTCAACCCTGTGGACCCTATGGACTTCGTAGAAACAGAGATAACAAAGGTAAGTTCTTACCATATCTCTTGTTATTGCTTTAAAATCCCTTGGGCAGAACCACAGACAATCAGTGGCTTTGAAAAGCTTCCACTTTACTCCTAAAGCTGGGTACACACTAAACGTTATATACCCAGCACAATATCGTGAGCAGGGGGTGCCGGCATCGGCAAGTACATACACACCTGCCGACGCCTGTAGGGGCCATGCTGCATTCAGCAGTATGGCCCCTGCTGACTAGATCGCCCGTCGGACCTGCATTCATTCCTGGCGAGTGATGTTGCTGACACGCGCGAGCGCACTCATAGCCAGTACACACTGGCCGATGTGGACGATATTTAGTTCAATCTGCTGTCGTATCGTCTAGTTCCCAGCATAACTCATTTACGAACGGCCTCTATTAGTGCCTGGCGCATGGCAAGGTGCACGTTGGCTTCCTGGTTTCAGAGACCTCCTATAAACCAATGAGCACCTACGCGGGTGGTTTGGCGGATGCCCTGGACAACTTGAATGTTGGGAAAAGACCAACCTATAGCACATAACAAACAGTCGCTATAATTGTTACAAAACTTGCTTGGTTCAGTCTAATTGGTCTCCAATGAATCACGACAGTGAGGGAACCTCAGGACTGGAGTTACTATGTGTCACATTTGTCTTTTGAAGATGTTTCTACTTCGGGGTCCATAGGGTATCCACAGCACTGGGGTCCCTCTCCTATATCCCGCCCCCTAGCCAAGGCACTCAGTTTTCGTCTGTGCCCAGCCAGGAGTCAGTTCACCTTCTACAGAGTGGGGCTCTTAACAGCCCCTGAAGATTTTTAAAGGCATTTGTGGCTGCACACTAGAGCAGTACAGCATGGACAGTCTGCACAGACGTCCATGCTGTCGCTCCTTCACCCCGCCGGACCAGAACGCTGGTACCGATCTGGGGATGCTGGTGGGGGTCTGGGGTCACTGCTAGCAGTGACCCCGGACCTCCCGAACTGTGGCCGATCCAAAGGGGGACAGGTAAGCGGTGGGTCCCGCGGAGGGTGTCCGCCGGAATAACACAGTCCTGAGTCCTCAGGCACGGGGCTCCCTGGGGACTGGCTGTGAGTGGAGCCAACTACTAACCTGTGCTTCCACAGGCCCCAGGGACAGTGGGCTGCAGCAGAGCAGACAGGCTCCAGCGTCCCTGGGGTAAATGCATGCCAGGGGAGCGCGCCTTCCCTGTTCACAGCTGGGGCCTCCTGCGCTGCACAGTGCCTCTCCACAGCGGTTTGGCGGGCTGTGTCAGCGCTCCTCCCTGGGCCCGCCTCCTCTCTGCTCCTCGGCAGCCATTTTCTTCATAGGAAGTGACAAACGCTGCTGGATGCAGGTGGCTTAGTGGTCCGGGTCCCCCCACATACCTCTCCTCCTATAAGGTCAGAGTATGCAGCGCTGTTTCCTGCCAGGCTCTGTGTCTGAGTAGTTGATCACAGTGCTGATACAATGCAGAAACAATCCCTGCACTATGTGACTTAATGCTAGCGCTGTCTGCCTGTACTTTCACTTCTGCCTGTCAGCCATTTTACTATCCCTGCTCTTTTTCTGCTAAAGCCATGGCGGTGCGGTCTTGCAGGGTGCTCATTGCCTCACTGTAAAAATATTTCTCTGTGAGAGGAGTCATATATAGCTCCGTTACACTCATCATGTCTGGTGACGTGATTTTCCTCTCCAGCTAAAGTGTACCACATGTAATGTACCAATAGCGGAGGGTGATGACAACACTGAGGGTTTATGTAGGGGCATGTTATCTAATGTCACGCCCGATTTCTGTCACTGCGCCTATAGAACCGCCCTGGGCTTGTTTTGTTAAGGTACATACAACCCTTGTGGGCCAGCTGGCGATGCCCCCTGCGTTTCCCGAAATGGGGTTATCACAGCAGTTGGTAGTGTCATCACCCATGCAGGGGTTCCCCAGGCAGCTGATGGTACCCCAATGTCTCCCACTTTCGCGCCCCCCCCCCAGGTCTCGCAAGAGCCTGCATGGGTGAATACACTCAGTATGATGAGGATGATATGTTGCCTGACGGGGAGATTTTTGACTTTTTCAGACCAGGACCACCCCCCCCACCACAAGTGGATTCTCATGTCACACGCCTTGTGAGGAGTGCTACATTACCCATGCCCTCAAAGGATGCTACGGATCGCAAGGTTGAAATATGTCTGAAATCAATTAATTGCCTTGCAGGGGGGGACGTCCAGACCGGCAATGGCCGTGTGCTGGGTAGCCAGAGCAATGGAGCGCTTGGCTGATAGCTCGGAGACGTCTCTAGACGCTGACTCATCACTTTAGCAAGTGGAGTTAGTGGGCAACCTCAGAGACTCAGGCACGTACATTAATGAGGCAGCCTTGGATATAGGGCTCCTCACTTCCAGATTCTCCTCAGCAGCAGTGGCGGCTCACCGCACCCTATGGTTGCGCTCTTGGAAAGCGGACGCAGATTCCAAAAAGGGATTGGCATGCTTGCCCTTTAATGGACAGGTCCTGTTTGGCCTTGATCTGGACAAAATTGTGTCCACTCTGGCAGCAGCTAAAGCTGCATACATAACACAACGATTTTGTTACCAACGATTTTCTGCACCATTGTATGAACGATTCTCTGTCAGATTTTAAGTGTAACGAACGATTTTGGCATACTAACTTAATGAAAATCGTTGAGTTGGCCAGTCTTAACTACAAACGTGAACGCGCATGAACGATAATCGTTAATTGTTTTCACTCAGAAAGTGAACGTTTTTTTTCAACGATTGAACGATATAGTTCAAAAAATCGTGTGTGTATGCACGCACCTTTAGTCTGCGTGTCTGCCATCGGCTACAGTCCCATCAGGGTCTGGTACTTCGTCCTATAGGGCCCAAGGTAAGTCCAAAGTGTTGTCCTTTCCTAGGCAGGCACGGGCCAAGAAATCTGCCAAGCCAAAGAAGCAGGCTTGGAGTACATGACGTCCTACTCCCAAGTTGGACGATAAGCCTTCAGCCTGATGGGACGGGCCTCCCCTTGGGGGACCCAAAGTGGGAGGCCGGCTTCTTCAGTTCACCCAGTGCTGGTGTCACAACCGTGGACACTTGGGTAAGAGAAGTGGTCTCTCAGGGGTACGCCCTCTCCTTCCGACGGAGGCCTCCCAGCCGGTTTTTCACCTTGGGCCTTCAGTCGGATCAAGACAAGGCCCGGGAATTCCGGAAGGTGATCCACTCTATGCTTCAGGCTGGAGTTATAGTGCCGGTCCCATTGAGGATCGGGGTATTACTCCAATCTTTCTGGTACAGAAACCCAATGGGTCTTACAGGCCCACCCTCAAATCACTCAAATTCTTGAGGGTTCCTCGGTTCAGGATGGAGACCCTTTGTTCCATCATTTTGGCGATGGAGCCTGGGGATTTTATGGTGTCGCTAGATATTCAGGATGCCTACCTGCATATCCCCATTGTCTCAGCACACCAGAGTTTCCTCAGCTTTGCAGTAGTTGACCAACACTTCCAATTTCAGGCACTGCCCTTTGGTCTGGCCACAGCGCCTTGAGTGTTTACGTTATGGCAGCCCACCTGCGGATGCAGGGGGTCCGCTTGTTGCCCTATCTGGACGACGACCTGTTGGCAAGATCTCCAGAGATCCTTCAGCACCATCTGCAACTGACAGTCTCTGTGTTGCAGGCGCACGGCTGGCTGATTAAACTGAAGTCCTCCCTGGTTCCATCACAGAGGAAGCTCCATCTAGGAGCTCTGTTAGACTCCCAACATCAGAGGATGTTTGTGATGGAGGAAAAGATCGCTGCATTGCAGGCAAAAGTACGCAGTTGCCTGCAGAGTCGCCGGGTGTCTATTCATTCAGCGATGAGGTTACTGGGATCCATGGTGGACATGGTGGAGTTTGCCCAGTTTCACTTCAGACCTCTGCAGAAGTTGATCCTCTCCAGATGGAATGGGTTGCCCCAACGGATAAAGACAGACAATGGTGCTTTCACCCGAGGTACGTCTGGCTCTAGCCTGGTGGCTGCAGACTACTCACCTGAACAGGGGGCGCCACTTTTGGATTGCGGACTGGGTCCTTCGGACGATGGACGCCAGCCTCCGAGGTTGGTGAGCAGTGACGAGTCCTCACTTCTTCCAGGGAAGGTGGATGTCAGCAGAATCTGCGCTTCCAATAAACATCTTGGAACTAAGGGCAGTATTCAAAGCTCTCCAACAAGCAAGACATGTCCTCCACGGAAAACCCATGCAGTTGCAGTTGGACACCACCACGGTGGCTTACATAAACTGCCAAGGAGGAACACGCAGTCAGGCGGCCCTGACAGAGGTGTACCGCATTCTAGTGTGGGGGGAAGGCAATCTCCCTGCCATCTCGGCAGTGTTCATACTATGAGCCATATTCAATTAGAGATGAAGTTTTCGCCTGTCCGACTGTTCGCTTCATTAGCCTGTTTCAGAGGCGAATTTATTCCGTGCTCGTCCCCGCTTTTCGCCTAATTCAATTGCAAAACAGGCGAACACGGAAATAGGCGAATACGGAACAGGTGAAAAATACTGAAAGAATTGGGGAAATCAGTCTGTACCCCAGAAAAAGATGCACTAACATAGGGAATCAATATAGATGTGTACTAATAGCCCTAATAAAACTATTTTGCGTACTTAAGTTGTGTAAATTGCTTGCTATTAGCGTCTTTGTAAAAGTGGTGAAGAATGGCATAAAGCTGTATTTTTTGGTGAAAATAAGTATTCCTGTCAAATTTGGGGTGCTTGAAAGTAGGTGTTAGCATGTTTTTATGTCTCTAAAGTGAACTTTTAAAAACCATGAAAAATCCACCCCTGCAATCTAAATAACACCTGACCCATACTTGTGGACCCCCAAGAAGTCTTTTTTGCTACTTTTAATGTTTATCCCCCCACTTTTTAAATTTACACCCCAAAAATGACATGTCTTTTTTGGGGTGTTCTTAGGTTTTAGTTTGTTTTTTTTGCGTATTTGTCCTTTGGGGGGCTGTCCCAAGGGGTCTGAGTTGTTTCCCCACGTTTGCACCCCAAAATAAAGATTTTGCATTTCTTTTCACCAGCTATTGATTGGAGAATCATTTTTGGAGAATTGTTTCAACTTAGGCGAAATTGTCCTGGAATTGAATTTAGCAAATTTTTTTTTAGGCAAATTTTTCACAAAAAAACAGGCGAATATGGCTTTTCGTCTCTAATTGAATTCCCCTCCAGGAGTCCTCAACTGGGAAGCAGACTTTCTCAGCCGTCAAGACGTGCATCCAGGAGAGTGGTCTCTTCACCAGGAGGTGTTTCAGCTACTGGTGAACAAGTGGGGCCTTCCAGAGATGGACCTCATAGCCTCTCGCCACAACAACAAGCTTCCTGTGTATGGGTCAAGAACAAGAGACACAGAGGCACTTCTGGTAGACGCTGTCGGTCCGGTGGACCTTCCAGTTTGCGTGCCTCTTCCCTCCGTTCTCCCTTCTTCCTCGAGTGACTCGCAAATTCAAGCAAGGCAGCGGCACGCTCCTGCTGATAGCTCCAGCGTGGCCCAGACAGCACTCGTACTCATATCTCCGGAGTCTATCCATATACGCTCCGATGCTGTTGCCTCAATGTCTGGACCTGTTGTCTCAAGGTCCTTGCCATCACCCGCACCTGGGTCGTCTGTCTTTGACGGCGTGGCTGTTGAGACTGCCCTCTTGAGGTCCAGGGGTTTCTCCAGCTCTGTAGTTAACACCATGTTCAGAGCTCGGAAGCCGGCTTCTACAAGAATTTACCACAGAGTGTGGCATACTTTCTTTGAATGGTGTCGCCCTAGAGGCTATGATCCTCAGGTTTTTAGGATATCCAGGGTTTTGGCTTTCCTACAGGCGGGCTTAGATCACGGTCTTCGCCTTGCTTCCATGAAGGTGCAGGTTTCTGCCCTGTCTGTATGGTTTCAGCGTAGGATTGCTACACTTCCTGATGTCCGCACCTTTATGCAAGGTGTACTTCGCATACAGCCTCCCTTTTGTTCCACCTGTGGCTCCTTGGGACTTGGCTGTGGTCCTGAGGGCTCTCCAAGGACCGCCATTTGAACCACTGGGCTCAGTGGATTTAAAATGGCTTACAGCTAAAACTGTGTTTCTTCTGGCCAGAAGGGTGTCAGATTTGAGGACTCTCTCATGTCGCCCTCCCTTTCTGATTTTCCATAGGGACAGGGCAGTGCTTCGCACTCGCCCTGGGTTCCTACCTAAGGTGGTATCTAGTTTCCATATCAATGAGGAAATCATAGTACCGGCCTTTAATTCCCCAGACCTCTCTGCTGGTGAGGCCTCCTTGGATGTGGTACGGGCTTTACGGATTTATTTTGACCGTACCAGTTCATTTAGGAAATAGGACTGTCCTCTATGGTTTCCATAACAAGGGTTGGCCTGCCACTAAGCAAACTTTGGCAGGATGGATTCGCATGGCGATTTCTGAGGCTTACATTCATGAGGGCCTTCCTGTACCATCCTCTCTTAAAGCTCATTCTACTCGGTCTGTGGGTCCTTCGTGGGCAGCTCGCCGTGGTGCCTCTGCAGTTCAGCTTTGCAAGGCAGCCACCTGGTCTTCTGTCCATGCCTTTGTGAGGTATTATGCATTTGATACCTTCGCCTCTCAGGATGCTTCCTTCGGGCGGCGGATTCTCCTTCCAGCATAGGAGCGTCCCCACCCTTAAAGAATACTGCTTTGGGACATCCCCAGGATATCCTGTGGATACCTTATGGACCCTGAAGTAGAAAATAAGAGATATGGTAAGAACTTACCCTTGTTATCTCTATTTCTACGAAGTCCATAGGGTTCCACAGGACTCCCACCCTGTTGCACGTGTACTGCAGATGGGCTTTGATCTGGTCACCGGTTTTTCCATCTCCTTCTGGTGAGAATGCGATTCTTGTGTGTTAGACTTTCTTCTCTCTCTTCTATGGCTTGTTACGAAACTGATTGCCTTGGCTAGGGGGCGGGGTATAGGAGAGGGACCCCAGTGCGTCCTGGGAGGCTGAAAATTAACTCTGTGGTGCCCAATGTCATCACCAATACCCCCCAAGGTATGCTGTGGAACCCTATGGACTTCGTAGAAATAACAAGGGTAAGTTCTTACCATATCTCTTATTTTTTCTAATATATTGGTTAATGTGCAACTAGAAAGTTAGCAAAAGTGCAGCTGATGGGTGCAAAATACAGTATAGCCTCAAAGTATAAGGGTGAAGTTTCTTCTACAACCACACCGAGGAACAAATCTGCCAAAAGGCTTCCCTGGCCGGGTACACACTACAGCGACATCGGCACGATATGTCGTTTCGAGGCAAATTGGAACCACATATTGTGTGGATCGCAGTGTGTACGCTCAATGACGCACGCCTGCGCGTCATATATGACATTTTCTGATGGGCCGTGCTGCACGGTTAAACAGAAGATATTGTGAACGATGTAGTGCGTACGGCCAACTGGACTACAAGGCGATGTTGTTCCTATTTGGCCTCTGAAGACATCACTTCTTGCCACTACCAGCCAGTGATCTTAAAGATGGTTGTTCCAGTGTGTATAGTAGCAATGATAAATCGTTCCGTCGCTTGAAGGACTGCACAGTGTGTACGCTAAATATAGTTTTGTTCTTGAATGAAGGGAGATTGGAACGACCATTGTGTCGTTTTGATATCGTTCTGATGTGTTACTGGCGGACACTTTATTCACTAAATAATCCTGAGCTACAAAGTGATTTTTTTTTTAAACTTCTCCCCATCACTGGGTCCTTGCGCCCTCAATCTTCTATGCAATTACCGTCCCCTGATGCTGCCATCTTGGTCTGAAAATCCATGAGCGTACCTGTGATAATTGGAAAAGTTGGAGTCTGAGGTCTCGGACTCTTTCCATTCGGTTTTGTAAAATTGGGATAATTGGTTACGGGGTGAAGAATGCACAAGCTGCAAATGCATGTACGGCAGCTCTCACCTTAAACCAGAAAATTCATATAGTCAAATGCTTTGCCCTGAATGTTTCTGTGAATGTGTAATAAGTCAGCGACAGAGCGGGATGGAGGTGTGAGGATGCACAGAGCAGTGCGGCTAGGGGAGCCGGCCTTAGGGGACGATGCGGGAGTGAGCACACACCAGATTCCCTGCTGTATCTGGCATCACAGTAATCTGCCCAGGCTCAGGAAGCGAGCACATGCAGGTGCACCATTGTTCATCTGCGCGCATCTGGCACTTGGAACACCATACGATTCAAAGGCTGAAGAGGGCACAAACACAGGGAGAGTAAAGCAAGGAGGCATTTACATAAATGCAGATCTGCACGTTCAGGTACTCACCAATAATGGGGACATGCATTACGCATATGTTGGCGATGCGGGGGTAAACACATCTCACGCTATGGTTGGCATTACTGCTTCACAGCACTGAGGTCTTGGGTTCAATTCCCACCAAGGCCTTATATGTGTGGAGTTTGTATGTTCTACAGTGCTTGCGTTGGTTTCCTCCCACAATCCAAAAATATACTAGTAGGTTAACTGGATTCTGAAAAAAAAAATAACCGTAGTGTGTGCGCATGTGTGATAGGGGATATAGATTGTAAGCTGGGGCAGCGGTGTGTGCGCGCTATATAAATAATCGTGAATAAATATCTGCAGAAATGCGCAATTTGTGGGTGCATTTGTTTCTCTTTCATTTTCACCCATTTTGCTACCAATTCTGCATCAGAACCTACAGCAGAGGTTCCCAAACTCCGTCATCACAGTCCAGGTTTTAAGGATAACCACACACGAGTCATAATGGTTAAATCAAATTGATGTGTACTGGTTATGTGCAACTCTCCGTCTGCAAGTGTTCTTACAGCACCTGACAGGCTGCGGGGTTTGGGGGAAAAGAAAGGGGGGGGGGGGTTTACCTGCAGTGGTCTCAGAGATGGGGGTGTGACACCCCCATTTTCTGGGAGGATCGAGGCCAGGGCCTGTCGGTGGATGCAGATTTCCTGGCCTCGCAAACTGCCAGGACCCAGTCAGGCTACGGTAAGCTTCAGCTGCTGCAGCCTGGACAAAGGGGCATCCATGCTCACGATGATGGTAGCAGTGCCGGGATCACAGATGCAGGATGGAGGTGTTGGTTTCCTACAGGCACCTGCTGCATTAGCAATTTAGATGGATGGCCTGGCAAATTCCAATCATCTCTGAGTCATGCTCTAAGTCACCTGCGCTCAAACATGGATATCCTTAAAACATGGACTGTAACAGCCGTCTGGGGAACCTCTGCCCTACAGCGTTTCCATGTGAAGGATGCCACGTTAACTCTTTAGCTGCCATGACCTAAAATAGATTTTATTTTCCTCTTTCTATAAAACACAAAACTTATTTGAAAAAAAGTGACAGTAAAAGGGGAAACTCCTTCAGTAAAATAAATAAAATAGATTATGCACACAGGTGTCAGACAGCGCTTTCTGCAGCAGGGAGGAGGGGGTGTAATGGAGGGTCCTGGGGGAGGGGCTCAGGGAGAGATGATGAGTGTGAGGTGACAGCCAGTGGATCCGGCCGGCTGCTCCATGGTAGACGGGTACGGACTCTCGGGGGGTCGTACAGCAGCTGAGTGGCAGGCGATGGTTTGTAGCTGCTCTGTGAAAGCCAAGTGTAACACAGCAATTCCCAGAAGGTGAGGAGTCTGGTGTGGGTCTGCGCTGGTCAGGTAAGAGGTTAATAAAGGTACATCTAGAGGGGGGGAAAATCAATAAATGGGGGATGGAGAAGGTGAGGTTAGGGACGAGAGCCTCCGCTGCATTACGTATCTCCTCAGTACTCAGTTCCAGATCTTGAGAAAGCTGTCCCAGGATCCTGTGGCTGCCGCCATCCCATCCGAGGTGACACCGAGGCAGCTGACGCGATTGTCATGGCCGGAGAGGACTCCTGTGAATGCACAGCGCCATTATAAACATTTGCACGCTGAAGCCTCTAATTTGCAGACTAAAAGGGGCATATTTACTAAAGTGCAGGTTTTTAGAAGAGGAGTTGTTGCCCATAGCAACCAATCAGAATCTACTTCTTTATCTTGCACCTTCTTAAATAGGGGGTGGGCAATAAGTGCCGCCCCCAGATGTTGTAAAACTACACATGCCAGCATGCCCTGCCAGATTTTTGCTATTTGGCAATGCATGCTGGGATTTGTAGTTCAACACCAGCTGGGGAGGCCGCTTATTGTCCACCCCTACTCTAGAAGAGAATAGCTAGAATCAGATTGGTTGCTATGGGCAACAAAAAAAACTGCACTTTAATAAATACAGTATATAACACTTAAACAACATGCGCTAGTCCAAAAAAATAGAATGCATCTCTGAAATCCTCACTGTTTCTCCCTTTAAGTCGTTATCGAAACAAATGGAAACAATTTCTACTAGGTGATAAGTCCTTACATATCTACCATCAAATAACTTAGTTACATTGCTCTTTCTGTCCAGCGTTTGGCTGTACCTTTCAGCCACATCAACAGGACCTCTTATCTATAACATGGCAGCTTCCACTCACCAACTCGTTCCCCCTTCAGAGAGTCCCATATGTTGCAGTTGAAATCATCGTATCCAGCAAGGAGGAGTCGTCCGCTGCGGGAATACGCCACAGAGGTGATGCCGCAGATGATGCTGTCCTGGGAGTAGACACTGAGCTCTTGGTCAGCACGCAAGTCAAACAAGCGACACGTGGCGTCATCAGAGCCCGTACATACCGCCTGCCCACTGGGGAAGAACTGTGCACGGGACAAAGAGACATTACATACACATACAGATCCGCATATACACAGACATAGTATTCCCTGCCCTTTAGAACAGTAAGGGAGCCGAGAAGGAGTACCGCCCGGCCGTATTAACCAGGGGACATCCTAAGGGGTCTCTACAACAGGAACATCAAACGAGAGTTTTAGGGGCCACATCTGGCCCTCTCCTTTGAAGTTTGCTAACACACTTCATCAAGGATCACAGAAGTACCTGCGCCCTTGCTAGCTGACCTACGTTACCTGTTTTATGGCATCGGCTAATATGTACTAGTTGGCTTATATTTAATGATAACATATTTATGTGGGTTTAGTTAAATGGAGTTTAGAAATGAAACAAATTGTGCTTATGAAGCACAAATGCAGTAGACCAGCCTATACTGGAGGTTATTAATGAATAGCACATGATATGTGCAGCAAGATATACGGGATTCTGCATCTTGTGCCTAAACCATCTGCCCAGCAATTTTTGAGGTTATAATTCTGTGGAGCCACATTGCACAAAAGTGTAAACGTTCTATCAAATTACAACCTCCAATCACAGATCCAGAAATCGCAGCGGGGGTGCGGCTGCATCGTCAAAGAGGGTGCATCTTGTTCTTGTGTCATGTAAAGCTGCCTCCTATGCAACCAGAAACACTTTCCCACCACGTGACAGACACATTAGCGGCCAGGACAAAGCCTTCAAATCAGTATCGGCTTTGCTTATTTTATTTTTTTTGGAGTGGAAATGGCTTTGGCAAGGGGAACATCTGTATAAGGAGAATTATGGTAGACTTACCTTTGTTAACTCTCGTTCCTCGAAGTCAATAGGGTCCACAGGGGAGACAATGGGGATATAGGTGGTAGTTAGGAGGACTGGACACCAACAGTTAAAGCTTTTCTGTCCCAGGATGCTCCGGTCCTTCCCCCCTAACCCCGCCCACAGCCTGAGGCAATTCAGTTTTGTCAACAAGCCCAAGGCAGGAGCAAGATAGGAGAGAAGGAAGACTAGCACACTTAAGAATCACACAATAGAGAAGGAAACCGATGACCAAGAGAAGAAAACAAGAGAATCCAGGTGCATCAGGGCGAGCGTCCTGTGGACCCTACGGACTTCGAAGAAAGAGAGTTAACAAAAGGTAAGTCTACCATAGCTATCCTTTTCTTCTTCAGGGTCCATAGGGCTCCACAGGGGAGACAATGGGGATGTCCCAAAGCAGTTTTTCAAGGGCGGGGACGCTCCTGAGCGGAGAGGAGAATCCAACGTCCAAAGGAAGCATCCTGAGAGGCAAATCTATCATAGGCATAAAACCTAAGAAAGGTGTGGACAGAAGGCCACGTGGCCACCTTGCATAGTAGTTTGGCAGACGTGCCACGGATGGCTGCCCATGAGGGACCCAGAGAGCGAGTAGAATGAGCAAATACTGTATGCGGCACAGGAAGGCCAGCCTGCGTGTAGCATGAGATAGTCATGCGAAGCCATCTGGTCAGAGTCTGTTTATTAGCTGGCCAGCTCTTCTTGTGGAATCCATATAGGACAAAGAGGGAATCCATTTTCCTGATGGAACCAGTACGGTCCACATAGATCCTCAGAGCACGAACCACATCTAAGGAGGCCTCACCTGCCGAGAATTCTGGTGATCGGAAGGCTGGAACTAGTTTCCTCATTAATGTGGAAATGAGAGACCACCTTGGGAAGGAAAGCCAGGGCGAGTTCTAAGAACAGCCTGTCCTGATGAAAGGTCAGAAATGAAGAGCGACAGGAGAGTGTCCCCAAATCTGACACACTACGGGAAGAGGCGATAGCCAGAAGAAAAAGTCTTCGCAGTGAGCCATTTGACATCTACTGAGCCCTGGTGTTCAAACGGAGGCCCCTGAAGTGTACGGAGAACCACTGACAAATCCCACGGAGCCACAGGAGGGACAAAGGGAGGTTTTATACGAAGGACACCCTGAAGGAAGGTGTGAACATCCGGCAGTGGAGAAATTCTGTGCTTGAACCGGATGGACAGAGCAGAGACGTGCACCTTGAGAGGCCAGACGGAGTCAGAGATTCAATCCAGCTTGAAGGAAGGCAAGGATCCGAAAAACCCGGAGGGTCATAGCTTCTGATAGAAAACCACTGGAAGTATGTATGCCACACCCGGTGATAGATCCGGGCGGAGGCCGACTTACATGCTCTGAGCATGGTCTTGAACACAGAGCGAGAAAACCCTTTGGACCTTAGGAGGGATGTCTCATGAGCCACACCTTCAAATGGGCCAGGGCCGGATGTAGACAGGGACCCAGAGACAACAGGGTCCCTGAGCCAGAGTGAGTGCTGGCCAGTCACTGTGCCCCACCCGCGGAGGCTTACGTCCGTGGTGAGGAGTACCCAATCTGGGATCCACAAGGGGCGACCCTTGTTTAGGTTGGATGTCTAACCACCAGGAGAGGGATAGACGAACTTCTGGAGAGAGGGCCACCGTCTGGGATCTGATCAGATGGGGCAGCCCATTCCACCTGGAGAGGATTAGGTGTTGTAGGGACCTGGAGTGGAACTGAGTGAACACCACCATGCCGAAGGCAGATACCATGAACCCCAAGGTCTGCATTGCTGAGTGAATTGACACTCGGCGATTGTGGAGTAACCTGTGCACTTGTTGTTGCAGTGCGGAGATTTTGTCTGCTGTCAGGAAGAAGGGGTCAGGGTAGAGTTTTTCCAGTTGATCAACCAGCTGTGTTTTTGTAGAAAGGCCATGGTTATCTGAAGATGGCGGTGAAGGACCTATGGAGAGTGTGCTAACAGCAAGAGGTTGTCCAAGTATGGGAGTAGTCTTAGCCCCTGACGATGAAGGTGGACCGCCATAACTGCCATGATCTCGATAAAGACCCACGGAGCTGTAAAAAGCTCAAAAGGCAGTGCTAGAAATTGGAATTGTTGCTGTATGACAGCAAACTGTAGATATCGCTGATGAGAGGGTGCTATAGGTACATATAGGTAAGTGTCCTGAATGTCCACAGACACCATAAAGTCCCCAGGTTCCATAGATAGGACAATAGATAAACTTGTTCAGAGACATGAGATTGAGGCTAGGCCGATGAGACCCATTGGGCTACTGAACCAAGAAAAGGGTAGAGTAATAACTGGTCCCTCGCTGTGACAACGGGACCAGAATTATCACTCCCGAGTGCAGCAAGGACTGAATGGTCATCTGGAGGAACAGGGCTTTGCTCGGATCTGATGGAGGGCATGTGTAAAAGAATTGCTGGGGGAGCCATCTCAGAAATGACAGGGTATACCCGTGAAAGACCATTTCTCATACCCATGCGTCTGTGATGGTCTGACGCCATAACTGACTTCATGACGTCTCTCCCATAGTGCGCATGAAGAGAGCCGGAAGCTGGAGTTCAGAAGAGAACTCCAGCCTCCGGCTAACGCGGCGCTGCAGGGAAGGAGTCGGGCGCCCGCTGGTAATAACATCTCAGCGTTCGTCCGGCTTAGAGCCTCCCAGCGGCGCCAGGCTGGAGATCACTGACGCTGGGTGTGCCGCTGCCCCAGGCGCCAGTGACCTTCATTCCTGGGGATAATGGACGGACAGCCAGGCATGCAATGACTCATATGCATGCCCAGCTGTCCGTCCATTACCCCCAGGAGTTTCAGTTTTACCCCAAATGGGGTAATTTACCCCTGTTCCTTGACCACTGGTGTACATGCTGAGGGAAGGAAAGCAGTCTTAGAAGCTGCCAGGGTAGCCACAATCTTGTCCACCTCTGAGCCTATCGGGATCTCCCCAGGGTAAGGCAGTGATTCCAAGGCCATCTTAAGAGTCCGTGTCGGCCTTCCATGAATGAAGCCAAATGATACGGCGGGCTACCACCGAAGGAGCAGATGCCTTGGAAGCTAGGCGACCAGTATCCAAAGCTGCTTCGCCTAAATAGGAGGCTGCATCCCTGATGTGCGAGATGTAGG